>CM069132.1:123595994-124195994 GCA_035221665.1 Okamejei kenojei
CTCATTGCACACCACCCGTTCAGCAATATTCAGTTATCCCCTTCTCATGCACTCCCTACATACCAGGCTTGTATAACACATACATTGACCTCTATAACCAGCAGACATTGGGAATGTGTGAGAAACTTGAAAGGAAAACCAGTAGTCAAGGGAGATATGTAACTCCTAATCAGAAGACACACACAAAGGTTAGATCTCTGGGTTGTAAGGCAATCAGCTAGCTCTACCAGCCAGTCATTGAAGATGTCATTGAAGAGCACAGAAGAACAAACAGGTTGGCATAGGAGAGGTGAAGTGATGGCGTGGGGGGATAGAATAGAAGATAAATTAAAGGTGTTGCACCACTGTCCCAACGTCTTGTAAAGCCTAAGTTGGGAACTAACGGACTCTAGATTAAATGTGTATACTGTAATAGCCACAATATAAATGCCAGCCAGTTTGCTAATCCAATAAATGACAACTAACTTGAAAGGAAATACCGATAGAACAAACTGTTTCAAAGTACAAGGAATTGAATTGTTTGTGAAACAATTAATACAGGTGAACAGGGTGATACAACTAACTGTTTACATCCCAGTGAAAAAGAAAGGTCTACAAGGCCATGTTTGAATTTAACGGGGGGGGGGGGGGGAACCAAAAAAAGAAATTGAAAGTTCTGAAAATACACAACAGTTAGACCACATCTGTGGCAATATAAATATAATTAACCATTTGGCTGAAGACGCTGCCCTCATTCTCTAATGTGAATCTTCCTTTCCCTTTCAAGACCTATCCCTCAGAATTGTCTTCACACATGGGATTGTTTAATTGACAACCCACATCTATGCTTAGACTCAAAGTGGCATTGTTGAAGTTGAGCATAGAAACAAGCCCTACACCCATGCTGACCTAGATGCTGTCATCACGCTATTCCTAGTTTTGCACACATTTGCTCCCAAATCCTCTCAAGCTTTCCAATTAAGTTGTATGTCAAAATTATTATTATAAAGACTGTTAATTGAATCCTGTCGTTCCATATACCACCTCCCTTTGGTGAAAAGCAGCTCCTCACTACCTATTAAATATATAAGATGATATAAAATGTGATGGGCTGGTTAGTAAGCTTGCAGATGACACCAAGAATTTCTGGGTCGAGGACTCTGAGGAAGTCTGTCAAAGGATACAGTGAATATAGATTATCAACGAATGGGTGAAGAAATACGAAGGATTTAATATAGCAAGTTGTGAGGTGTTGCACTTTTGGAGGTCAAATGTAAAGGGCAAATATGCATTAACAGCAAGACCCAAACAACATTAATGTATAGAGGGGATTGTAGAGTTCACGACCATAACAAGAATCTACACCAGTAGATGGAGTGATAAAGAAAGCATATGGTATCTTGCCTATGTTGTGGGAATTGAGTACGGGTTAGGTCATGATGAGACTTTTTAGGACTTTTCGTTAAGCCACATTGTATGCATTTCCTGGTCGTCCCCAATAAAGGGAGATGTGGAAGCTTTGGAAAGTATGCCAAGGAGATTTACCAGAATGAGAGGGTGTTACCACAAAAAGCTGGAGAAACTCACAGGGTGCAGCAGCATCTAAGGAGCGAAGGATAAAGGCTACGTATTCGGGTTCGAGACCGTCTTCAGACTGGTCAGGGATCAGGAAACGAGAGATAAGACGGTGATGTGGAGAGATAAAGACAATGAATAAAGAAATGCAAAAAAGTATCGATGATAAAGGGAACAAGCCATGTAGCTGTTTGTGCGGTGAAAATTAGAAAGCTAGTGGCGACTAGGTGGGGGAGGGAGAGATAGAGGGAATGCCAGGGCCCGAGGACTGAGGGAGAGGTGGGAAGGGTAGGAGACAGCAAGGTTTAACAGAATGAGAAATTCAAATGAGGGTCCTGGTTTAGCGGGAACTGACCCTCTACATTGGAATGCTTACTCAGGTGCACCAAGGTTTAAAGAGATCTGATAGAATATATAAAATAAAGCGAGGCACTAGATAGAGTACATAGGATAGTAGATTTAGGTTAAAAGGGCAAAGTGCAAGGGAATGGAGCGGAATGGATTATTTGTAGGCAGTGTAAGATTTGGTCCTTAGCATATGTTTGGCACAGACATTATGGCACATTCGCATGTGAGCCTATTGTTTCTATGTTCCTCTGTACTCCATCTTTCCCCTCACCCACTTAGACCTGCCCCCTCTAATTTTTTGTGTTGCTGCTCCTACACTAGAAAAATATTCTGTGTATTCACCCTATTCTCTTTCCTCATTATTTTTATAATACAACTCTAGAAAGATCACCCCTCAGCGCCTGCGCTCCAAGGAATAAAGTCCATGCCTTGCCAACCCTGTAGCTTCAGGTCATCGGAACCTGGCAACATCCCGTAAAATTCTCTGCACCCTTTTCATCTTAATGGCATCTTTCCTGCAGCATGGTGAGCAAACCGAAACACAATACTCCAAGTGCAGCCTCACCAACATCTTGTACAACTGTGACATAACACACAAAACTTCTATTTAACCAAACACCCTGACTGATGGTGGGCAGTGTGGCCCAAAGCGTCTTCTCACCACCCTACCTACCTGTGGCACCAGGGAAGTTTTAGGGTTACATAGTTTCATGGAACTATGTACTTGTACTAGATCACTCTGCTCTGCAACACACTGGATCACACTTTAGTGTGAAAGGTGGTAAAGGGATGGACATTTATTGGGTGCAATAGATGACATTGGAGTCAGTAGGGTAGATAATGTGCAGGGGGATACTTAAAAGTAATTGTGAAGACAAAACAAGGAGCACCAAATATCACATGGTGGACAAGGTTATGGAAATCCCAGTGGGATTTATATTAAGGGCAAGCGCGTTAGCAGAGAAAATGCAGAGCTCAAAGAAGCAATCTGTTCACGGAGCCAGAGGATGCGAGAAATCCTAAATTAATACTTTTCCTTTGTATTCACTAAGGAGTAGGGACACTGTAATTGGAGAATTCAGAGAAACGGAGTCATGAAATTCATGAATATGTTAAAATGAAGGGGATATTAGATCTCTTATGTACAGAAAGGAACTGCAGATGCTGGTTTAAACTGAAGACAGACACAAAAACCTAGACTAACCTCCGTGGACCGACTGCATCTCTGGAGAAATGGAATAGGTGACGTTTTGGGTCAACCCGAAACATCACCTATTCCTTTTCTCCAGAAATACTGTCTGACCCGCTGAGTTACTCCAGCTTTTTGTGTCTGTATTAGATCTCATAGTTGGCTTAACTTTGGATAACTCCTCAGGATTTGATGCAGTCTACCCCAGATTGAGATAGGAGGCAAGGAATGAGATTGATGGTATCCCGATAGATTTTTAAAAATCTTCAATGCCCACAGGTGAAGTGCTAATAGACTGGAAAACAGCAAATATGGTAACCTTTTTCAAGAAGGGCATTATAGATAAGCCATATAATTACAGACGTGTAAGTCTAATGTCATTGGTAAGGACGTAATTGAAAAACTCTTAAGGAACAAGATTAATCTGCACTTGTGAGAAAATCTATTGATGAGAACAGTGGTTTTGATGTGGTCCACATCAATAAGGTCATTGAAAGGTTTGCACATGAGAATATGATCGAAAAGTTCAGAACCTCTGGATTCAGCTCAAGCTGGAAAATCACTTGTAATTGGTCCCTGGATGTTGATAGAAGGGAGTTTGTTTTATTGGAAACTTGTGACCAGTGATGTACCATGGGATTGATGCTGTACATGTACTGTTGGCTATTTTGCTTCAATGATTTGGATGTGAATGTGGGAGGTTTGATGAGTAAGCCTGCAGATGACATGAATATGCAACTTGCTGAAGGTGGGGAGCATAGTTTTCAAGCTCAGAACAATATTGAATCAGTTAGCAAGATGGTCATGATGACAGATGGAATTATACTCTCCGGTAAAATATGTTTCTTGCAAGGGTCAGTGATGCACCTTAGGAGGACTTGAACATTCTAGGGCATACACAATGATTAGCGGGTCCTTGGGATCTCGTGCGGTAAAACTTCTTTAAAATAGCAGCTTGCATATGTTGGTAGTGCTGGATTGTCAGATTTCAGAACTATTGGATGTTATTCCAAATAACAGTTGAATATACTTTCATTTAAAAAAAAAGATGTTTTCTCATAATGGATAAAAAAATTTCAGCAAGCTCAGTAAATTTAAATGGGCACAGAAAATGGTGCTCCACTGAGATTGAACCTTTATTTTACTTCGGAGTCATGCGAGTGACTACATGAAGAAGCCCCGCCAGGCGTATGCGTCATTACGTCGATGCATGTCACATGGGAACGGGCTGGAGAGGGCGCAGCTACGCCAGCGATGAGTAGAAACCTCGCAGGTAAGTGATTAAAACTTAGTGCGAGTACTTAAGCTCCGTAAATCTGGCTTGCGAGTCAGTGGGAGCTGTGGAATGGAAAGCGTTGGAAGGAAGGCGGGTCGAAGTAAGCATGGGTCGCGAAGCGATGCGGTCCCATCGCAGCGATCGGGAAGAGAGATTAGTGCGGTGCCGGTTTCCGATACCGGTGGCCGTTTTACAAAAAAAAACCCGTAATTGAACAGCTTCTAGCTACTCCAGTGTCGCAGGGCACTGAGGCCACAACTATAGGGAAGAAAGCTAAACGAAAGTCTGTCAGGCCCGTTTTGTCTGACGGTCTGATGAAAGAGAACTCCCCTCCAGATCGTAAAAAAGAATGTGCGGGAGACTGGACTAAATGGAGAAAATGCTCCAAAAAAAACGCTTATCAGTCAAGGGTCTCTATAGGCCCAGAGATTCCCCAGGCAACCTCCCAAGGAGTATCCATATACTGAATATGGTGCCTATCAACAGTAGGAATCTCACTCTCCAGTGCCTTGTTTGGGTATGGATGAGGTCTCCCTGGAGCATGAACTCAGGAGTACCAGTGCAGGAGAAGCCTGAACCTGAAGCTGGTGTCCCTACATATGTTGTACACACCAGACCACAAAAGAGCCACGCTCCGGGTGTTCCCGATGTAGCGCGCAATTTTGCTATACCGGAAGGACTGGTGAGGCTATGGAAGAGAACCCTAGCTGCCAATATCACTATTTGGATTCTCACCCAGCTCTATGAATCTGTTATGACTGAGACAGCAGAGTTGTATTAAAACACCCGTCAATTGTGCTTCGCTCAGGGTGCCCACTGTGAACTCAGGCAATATGGTACCCATGAGTGCAACAATGCGAGGACAAGGAAATGCGTTTTCCAGCGTGTCCCTCAAGCTGATATCAGCTGGCATCACTGCGTTTGGAAAGATGACACAAGGGTCAACGATATCTAAAATACAAAAAGACATGCTCGCATTATTCTGTAATGCTTATTTTGAGATTAATTGTACGAGGAATATCGCCATATTCGCCAACATTACATCCAAAATTTGCAGGACTGTGCAGAGCAAGTAATATCCAGGCAGCAGATTATTTATTTGGTGAAAATCTTCCAAAACAAATCAAGGACATTGATGAAGAGGCCAAAACAATTGGGCTTATAAAACCTTTCATCCCTGCTCCAAGAAAACAAGCAGGTTGGATACGCAGGGGGTCTGATGTTGGGGCAGGGCCCAGCAGAGGGAGGCCGATGGGGCGAAAATATTATTACCCAGTACAGCCCAACATCAACCCTTATATTGGGAGAAGGAGACCTTCCAGGTTGTTTGCTGAGGTACTGGAACTTCATTCTGTCACAGATAAAACTTCTGGGGCTCAACCTCCGGTTGGGGGTAGATTACAATTGTTTTATGATGAATGGTGCTGCATGGGTGGAGTTGATCCACCTGTGCAGCATATGCCTAATAGAGTCTTGGTGTTTGCTGCACCAGAAACTCCGTCCAGGTAGAAGAAGAAATAAAAACAATTAATTCCAGAAAGGGGTAATTGAAAGCACAGTTAATCATCCTCAACAATTTGTGTCCAATGTATTCCCCAGACTGAAAAAAGATGGGGTTGCAGAGTCATTCTGGACCTCACACACTTAAATTCCTATGTTCAGTAAAGGCATTTAAAGTGGACACCTTCAACACTAAAAAACAGTTGTTGTCGCAAGGCTGTTTTATATGGCTACTATAGATCTCAAAGAATACATATTATTCAGTACCAATTCATCATCATTATCGCAGGTATTTAAAATTTAATTGGATGGGTCAGCTGTGGCAATTTAAAGCATTACCTAATGGATTAACTTCAGCTCCTAGGCTGTTCACAAAATTATTGAAACCGGTACTGGCATTACTGAGGGCTCAAAATCCCATTGTAATGGATTATTGGGATGATATTTTAATTGTAAGCGCCACTCAGGAGACAGCTGAAGAATCGGTTTCAGCAACCACAAGCCTATCCCTCCATCTGAGAAGTAGCCAGGGTTATTGGTAAATTGGTAGCAGCATTTCCTGCTGTAGAGTTTGGACCTCTGCACTATCAAAGTCTGCAACGAGCCAGAAAACAAGCACTAAAAAAGCATGCAGGTCATTTTGATAGGTTCATGCAGTTACCAACTACAGCCTTTGCTGAATAGCAATGGTGAATTATCAATGTTGCACAAGCTACTAAAAATATTTTGGTTCAACAACCTTCAGTGGTTTTACAGACCGATGTGAGTGCTCTTGGATGGGGAGCTACGGACAACGAATCTAACTGTGGTGGTAGATGGAGTGTCCAAGAGGATTTAATTCTCTAAACGCATGGTATTAATTATTTGGAGTTATTGGGGGCATTTTATGGATTAAAAGCTTATTGTTCCACAATAAATAATTCATACGTTCAACTCCAGGTAGACAATATCACAGCTGTGGCATATATCAACCACATGGGAGGAGTAAGTCAGTCTCATGTGATAATCTGGCTAACCTCATGTAGACTGGTGCATCTCCAGGAACATCTGGCTCTCAGCTATCTACCTGCCAGGGAGAGATAATGTGGTGGCAGACAACAGGTCACGAAAGTTCAATGACAATACAGAATGGATGTTAAATCCAGAAGTTTTTAAAAAGATTGTCAGCTGCTATGGGTTACCAGATATTGATCTGTTCGCATCCAGATTAAATCGCCATTTGCCTAAATATGTTTCATGGGAGCTGGATCCAGGAGCAGTAGCAGTGGATGCATTCTCGCTACATTGGGGACGTACATTCTTCTATACTTTTCCCCCATTCTGCCTGATAAGGCAATGTCTCACCAAAATAGAGCAGGGACTCCACCACAGGCGTTTTGGTGGTTCCAGACTGGCCTACACAGCCGTGGTTTCCCATTGGTGCTCAGAATGATGACTCAGCCATTCATGACGATCCCCAACTGTAGTAATTTGGTTGGTACGTCCAGTAACAGGAGAAAGTCATCCGTTACATGACCGTATTAATTTTATTCATCTGCAGGTTCTGACCCAACCGTTACAAGGGCTTGGACTGTTGGATAGGACCATGGATGTCATAATTGCAGCTTGGAGAGATAGCACTAAGAAACAATATATGTCTCATATAAAAGAAATTGGAAATGTTTTGTGTACAGTCAGATATATCTTCTCAAGCATACCGGATGTATTGGAGTTCCTTGCTATGTTGCATTTTGATCAGCACCTGAGTTTAGTGCCATTAATATGCTTTGTCCTCCTACTTAGGACATTTTTCAGAACGACAATCTATCGGATCTCATCCGTTAGTACCCCGATTTATGCAAGGAATTTTTAATAAAAATCCTCCCAAGCCTAGATATACAGAAATCTGGGATGTCAGTATAGTTCTCACACTGCTTCGGCAATGGGCTCCAATTACGTCACTGTCTTTTCAGAAGTTAACACTTAAAGTGGTTATGCTCATGGCGTTAGTATCAGCACAACGAGTACAAACATTGTAAATGTTACGACTAGATTGTATGCATTTGTCTGTAGATAAAATTACTTTTTATATCTATGATCTAATCAAGCAAAGCAGGCCAGGAATGGCTGGAACCAAGGTAATCTTTAAAGCGTACCCTGTGGACCAAGAATTATGTGTGGTTAAGCATCTGAGTCAATATATTGAAGTAACTAAGAGTCTCAGAGGTTCTGAGACAGCAATGCTCATTACCCACATATAAAAAAGTGTCAGCACAAACAATTTCTAGATGGTTAAAACAGGTTCTGGATTACGCTGGAGTGGACACTCATGTGTTTAAATCTCACTCCACCAGGGCAGCATCAATATCCGCGGCGAAGGCGCAGGACGTGCCGCTTGACCAAATCCTCAATGCCGCAGATGGTCTAAAGAAGCAACTTTTTCTAAGTTCTATGATAAACCTGTTGTTACAGTGCCAGGGTTTGGCCATGCTGTGTTGGGTACGGTTTAATTTGCGGTTGCTTTGTTTTATATCTTTTTGTAATTTCCCCCTGGGGAATTATAAAGGGGTTATTACTTTATTTTGTTATCGTTATTATTATTATTAAAATAGTTGAATAATTGAAACAATGTTCAATATATTATTTATTTACTTTTGTGTCAACTGAAGCAGTGTGTCGTATGGAGTGCATCTACGGCATGAAATCACAGAGCTTTGAAATCTTCACGTAGTCACTCACATGACTCCGAAGTAAAATAGTAAGATTAAAATGAGAACTTATCGGTTTGAAGTTTGATCCTTATTTTATGAGGACTTACGATGAGGGATTATATGCCCTCCGCTCCCAGCCCTCATAATCAAAAGGATCATCTGGTACTAGTCTTCTCAAAGCCTTGCTATCTTACCTTTGGCTATCGGGCTTTCTGTGTTTTCACGCCGCTGCTTTCACTTAATCCCTCATCGTAACTCCTCATAAAATAAGGATCAAACTTCGAACTGGTAAGTTCTCATTTAATCTTACTATTAGCCCTCAGTGACTTTACAGGGAGTGACGGGAACAGCTTGTTAATGGGTGCAAGGGAACCAAACTCCTGGTTAGCTTAAAAGGAGCACACTAATGCAGGACCCAGTGAGTTTAAAAGGAATATGGTAAGTTTGGCATTGGTGTGTAAATAGGAGCATGGGATCTCCGCTCAGTCCGCCTAAACCTACGTGATCTTCCGGTTGCTAAACACTTTAACTCCCCCTCCCATTCTCACACTGACCTGTGACAATCTCTACTCCCCAACTCAATCATGGTTGATTGCTCTCTCCCTCCTAACCCCATTTTTCTGCCTCTCCCCATAACCCCTGACACCCCTGACAGATTTTATCTGTTTGCTTGTTGTTACCTACTTCTAGCTAATGATCTTCACAAAAGACTTCTTCACAAAACCATGCTGACCTCAGTCTATTTTATCATGTGGTTCTAAGTACACAGAAACGTAATCCTTAATAATGGACTCTAAAATCTTCCAAGCACTGAAGTCAGGCTAACCGGCCTATAATTTCCCATCTTTTGTCTCACTCCCTTCTTAAACAGCAGAGTAACATTTTCAATTTTCCAGTCCTCTGACCACTCTGGACTAGTGATGCTGGAAAGATTACTACCAATGGCTCCACAATCTCTAAAGCAATCTATTTCAGAACCCTGGGGTGTAGTCCATCTGGCCTAGATGTCTTATCCACCTTCAGACCTTTCAGCTTCCCAAGCACCTTCCACTTATTAATAGCAACTTGACTAACTGGTGCCCCCTGACTCTTGAATTGCAGGCACATTGCTGATGTCTTCTGCTAGAGCAAAAGACAATTTGTTTTTGTATTACTTGTCTGTTGGATACTGCTTAGTCGGACTCATAGAAACATAGAAAATAGGTGCAACACAAGGCCATTCGGCCCTTCTAGCCAGCACCGCCATTCATTGCAATCATGGCTAATCGTCCCCAATCAATAACCCGTGCCTGCCTTCTCCCCATATCCCGTGATTCCACTAGCCCCTAGAGCTCTATCTAACTCTCTCTTAAATCCATCCAGTGATTTGGCCTCCACTGTCCTCTGTGGCAGGGAATTTCACAAATTCACAACTCTCTGGGTGAAAAAGTTTTTTCTCATCTCAGTCTTCAATGGCCTCCCCTTTATTCTAAGACTGTGGCCCCTGGTTCTGGACTCTCCCACATTCAGAACATTTTTCCTGCATCTAGCTTGTCCAGCCAGTCTTTTTATAATTTTATATGTTTTCTATAAGTTTATGTTTCTAAACTCCAGTGAATACAAACCTAGTCTTTTCAATCTTTCCTCATATGACCAGTCCCGCCATCCCAGGGATCAATCTCGTGAACCTACGCTGCACTGCCTCAATCACAAGGATGTCCTTCCTCAAATTAGGAGACCAAACTGTACGCAATACTCAAGATGTGGTCTTAACCAGAGTACCTATACAACTGCAGAAGATCCTCTCTACTCCTATACTGAAATCCTCTTGTTATGAAGGCCAACATTCCATTAGCTTTCTCACTGCCTGCTGTACCTGCACGCCAACATTCAGTGATCGTGTACAAGGACACCCAGGTCTCACTGTACCTCCCCCTTACCTAACCTAACCCCCATTGAGATAATAATCTGCCCCCTTGTTTTTGCCACCAAAGTGGATACCTCACATTTATCTATATTATACTGCATCTGCCACGCATCTGCCCCACTCACTCAACCTGTCCAGGTCACCATGCAACCTCCTAACATCCTCTTCACAGTTCACACTGCCACCCAGCTTTGTGTCATTTTTAAACTTGGTAGTGTTGCTCCTAATTCCCTATTCCAAATCATTAATATCAACAGTTACCGACTGCCATCATGTAATTTTTTCATGCAGTTTCCCTTCTAAGTGAAAGCAATGTATATGAAATAAAGTGGACGAGCTTGAGGCTCAGTTCGAAATTGGCAAGTATGATGTTGTGGGAATTACAGAGACATGGCTGCAAGAGGGCCAGGGCTGGGAACTGAATATTCAAGGGTATACCTCCTATCGAAAAGACAGACAGGTGTGCTAAGGGGGTGGGATAGCTCTGGTAGGTGAAGAAATGAAATTCAGTCCCTTGCAAGGGGTGACATTGAAACAGGAGATGCGGAGTCAGTATGGTTAGAACTAAGGATTGTAAGAGTAAAAAATACCCCAGGTCCCCAAACAGTAGTCTGATATAGGGTGCAAGTTGAACCAGGAGTTAAATTGGCATGTAGTAAAGGTAATGCTAACGGTTGCTATGGGAGATTTCACATGCAGGTAGATTGGGAAAATCGGGTTGGTGCTGGACTCCAAGAAAGGGAGTTTGTGGAGTGCCTCTGTAAAGGATTCTTAGAGCTGCTTGTATTGGAGCCAACCAGGGAGAAGGCAATTCTGGATTTATTATTATGTAGTAAATCGGATTTGATAAAGGAACATTAGGTTAAGGAGCCATTAGGAGGTAGTGACCATGATATGGTCAAGTTTAATCTACAAGTGGAGAGGGAGAAGGGCAAATCGGAGGTGTCAGTATTACAGTTGAATAAAGGGGACTATGGGGCCATGAGGGAAGAGCTGGCCAAAGTTGACTAGAAAGATACCCTAGCAGGGATCACAGTGGAACAACAATGGCAGGTATTTCTGGGAATAATACAGAAGGTGCAGGATCAGTTGATTCCAAAGAGGAAGAAAGATTCCAAGGGGAGTTGGGGGTGACCGTGACTGACAAGGGACGTCAGGGACAGTATAAAAATAAAAGAGTAGAAGCACAACGTCACAAAGATGAGCGGGAATCAAGAGGATTGGGTAATGTTTAAAGAACAACAGAAGATAACTAAAGAGGTAATACGGGGAGAAAAGATGAGGTACGAAGGTAAGCTAGTCAAGAATATAAAGGAGGATAGTAACAGCTTCTTTAGATATATGACGAGGAAAAAAATAGTTAAGACCAAAGTTGGATCCTTGAAGACTGAAAAAGGTGAATTTATTATGGGGAACAAGGAAATGGCAGATGAGTTGAACAGGTACTTTGGATCCGTCTTCACTAAGGAGGACAGACAATCTTCCTGATATACTAGTGGCGAGAGGATCTGGGTGACGGAGGAACTGAAGGAAATCCACATTAGGCAGGAAATGGTGCTGGGTAGACTGATGATCTGCATCAGGGCCAGGGCCTGACGCTCTGCATAAAGTGGCTCTAGAAATCGTGGATGCATGGTGATAATGTTCTATAGACTCAGGATCAGTCCTGTGGATGGGAGAGTATCTAATGTCATACCACTTTTTTAAGAAAGGCAGGAGAGAAAACGGGGAATCATGGACCAGTTAGCCTGACATCGGTGGTGGGAAGATGCTGGAGTCAACTATAAGAGATGAAATAGCGCTCATTTGGATAGCAGTAACAGAATCGGTCGAGTTAGCATGGATTTACGAAGGGAAATGATGCTTGACTAATCTTCTCAAATGTGTTGAGGATGCAACTAGGAAAAGGGACAAGGAGAGAGCCAGTGGATGTAGTGTACCTGGACTTTCAGAAAGCATTTGATAAGGTCCACATAGGAGATTAGTGGGCAAAATTAGGGCACATGGTATTGGGGGTAGAGGGCTGACATGGATAGAAAATTGTTTGGCAGGCAGGAAACAACAAGTAGCATATATAAATTATCCCGTAATATCTGTACAACGTTTTGTGATAAGTCTGATTTGTATTTGAAGTGCTGTTGTACATTAGATAATATGCAATGCTTCTAATAAAAATATTAAACAAAAACGGAAACAACGAGTAGGGATTAACTGGTCCCTTTCAGAATGGCAGGCAGTACTAGTGGCAAGGCTCGGATCGCAGCTATTTACAATATACATCAATTATTTGGATGAAGAGATTCAAAGTAACATTAGCAAATTTGCAGATGACACAAAACTGGGTGGCAGTGTGAACTGTGAGAGGGTGCTATGATAATGCTGGGTGACTTGGACAGGTTGAGTGAGTGGGCAGATGCATGGCAGATACAGTTTAATGTGGATAAATGTGAGGTTATCCACTTTGGTAGCAAAAACAGGAAGGCAGATTACTATCTAAATGGTGCCAAGTTGGGAAAAGGGGAAGTACAACAGGATCTAGGGGTCCTTGTTCATCAGTCAATGAAAGTAAGCATGCAGGTACAACAGGCAGTGCGGAAAGCGAATGGCATGTTGGCCTTCATAATAAGAGGAGTTGAGTAGAGGAGCAAAGAGGTCTTTCTGTTGTATAGGGCCCTAATGTGACCACATCTAGAGTATTGTGTGCAGTTTCAGTCCCCTAATTTGTGGAAAGACATTCTTGCTATTGAGGGAGTGCAGCGTAGGTTTACAAGGTTAATTCCTGGGATGGCGAGACTTTCATATGCTGAGAGAATGGAGTGGCTGGGCATGTACACTCTGGAGTTTAGAAGGATGAGAGGGGATCTTATTGAAACATATAAGATTATTTAGGGTGTGGACACGCTAGAGGCAGGAAACATGTTCCCGATGTTGGGGGAGTCCAGAACAAGGGGCCACAGTTTAAGAATTATGGGTGAGCCATTTACAACGGAGACGAGGAAACAATTTTTCTCACAGAGAGTTTTGAGTCTGTGGAATTCTCTGCCTCAGAGGATAGTGGAGGCTGGTTCTCTGGATACTTTCAAGAGAGAGCTTGATAGGGCTCTTAAAGACAGCGTGTCAAGGGATATGAGGAGAAAGCAGGAACGGGATACTGATTGGGGATGATCACCCATGATCACATTGCTGGCTCGAAGGGCCGAATGGCCTACTCCTGCACCTATTGTCTATTGTCTATTGTCAATGGGTTGTGAATTAACTGATTACATTCTATAGCTGACAAGGTTCTGCATGGTTCCACATGTTTTGGGCACGTTGGCCTTTATCAGTCAGAGTATTGAGCGTAGAGGTTGGGAGCTTGTACAAGACATTGGTGAGGCCACATTTAGAGTATTGTGTTCAATTCCAGGTAGATAGGAAAGAGGTTGTGAAGCTGTAAAGGGTGCAGAGAAGATTAATGACAATGTTGCCAGGACTCGAAGGCCTGAGCTATAGGGAAAGGTTGAGCAGGTTAGGACTTTATTCTTTGGAGCGCAAGAGGATGAGGTGTGATCTTATAGGGGTGTGTAAGATCATGAGAGGAACATATAGGGTAAATGCACAGTCTCTTGCCCAGTGTAGGGGTTTTAAGAATCATAGGCTTATGGTGAGTGGAGAAAGCTTGAATAGGAACCTGAGTGGCAACCTTTTTTGGGGTGGTAGGTGTAAGGAACGAGCTGTCAGGGGAGGTCATTGAGGCAGGTACTATCACAACATTTAACACACATTTGGACAGGTACATTGGGTAGGATAGGTTTATAACGATATGGGCTAAACACAGGCAGGTGTAGATGGGGCATGTTAGATGGCATGGTTTGGGCCAAAGATCCTGTTTCCACATTAAATGACTATGACTCAATGAACTGTGTTTGTACATTAATCCAAAACGTTGGTTTGAAAATAAATGGTGCGTTTTAATTAGATAGCACGCAAACAAAGTTTTTCATTGTATCTCGGTACACATGGCAATAATAAACCAATATCAATACCACATAGATATGCAAGGAACTACAGATGCTGGAACCATGAGCAAAACAGAATGTGCTGGAGTAACTCAGAGGGTCAAGCACCATCAGTGGATGGCATGGATAGGCCATCTTTGGGGTTGGGAATCTTATTCAAATAAGACGGAAACAGCTGTGATCATTAACTTTGAATGTCATCAAAACATTACTGCTTTAAAATTATACAGTAGTGAGTAGAAGTGGCAAAAAAGACAGAAAATTGTGATCTTGCAAAGAGTCAGAGAAAGGTTACATAATAAATTGCACGAAAGTGCCAGATTTCTGAAGAAATGGAGGAGGATGACAGGATGTTGTTTGTCAGGTTTGGTGGAACAGATGGAAAGAACAAAACTAAGAGATGAAAGGGAGATATTATAATTAAATGAAGCAAAAAGATTGAAAATGCTTTAGAATTTGTGCCTAGATCTTGGAGCAAAATGGTTGCTTTGATTTTGGCCTAATATTTAACACAAGGTGAAAAACTGTAGCTAAAAACATATGTGTGGTGGGGTGGGGTGGGTTGATTGGGCCAGAGAGTGCCAGATAGTGGTAGCAACCAGAATGTAAACAAAACACCTGCCTTGCAGTCCTCCCAGGGTGACAAGGACCTAATTTCCCTGCAACGCTCCATAAAAATACAACATTGCATGTGGAACGTTGCAATCCCAGTGTCCCTGCTTTGAAAATCTAATTGGGTTTGCAAGAACGATTGATGACAGGAAGTACCTGGGCAAACCTTCAGATTGAGGTGCAACAACTTGGAAATGGTTGTTCTCATCTCTCATCTCAGAAAAAAAGAATTGCATTTCAATTGGATAGTATTGAAAAGAAAGCATTGTGCAACTGAATTTCCAAGTGTTATCATGTAAAAATTGCTTCTCGCCACATGCAATAAGACTTGACATTTCTAACATGATATTAATCCATCTTGGGTGGTGTGTGATCAACATGTTTTGCCTTCTAGCACTTTCTGATTAGATCCTTCAGCAATCTCACATCACACTGGGCTGTCCCAGTCTCCTCAAGATTTTACCCAAGGCTTTGCTGTAAGCCTTCCCCATTATTGCAATTCCTATCTGCAGTTAAATATACGTTTAAGCTACATTTATTAAAAAACATTATCATTTTTTTTGACAGAAATATGTTTAGTCAATTGCCTTGATCTAAACAAATTAAGTCTTTTTTGCCGAAATAAAACACAGTACTAAAACATTAAGCTTGCCTTCAATCTGACATTTTCAATTCAAGCTAAATTGATCTTTCCATTTTCCATTTTTCCCATGAAAGATTATTTTATTAGCAACTTGTTCTTGAACATTGTAGCAAATGAGTCACACCCTTAAAATATGGTATTTGGAAAACATGTCGTGTGTCAGTCAATTATATATGGAAGGCTGTATTGTGCGTTTGTAAATATTGGCAGGTAAGGATCTGTTACTTCACACCTTTAAATTTGCTAACAGTTTTGTTGTGGAGGTTGTTCAGGTGTTAGTATATTTGTCATAAGTTCAAAACTGTGAATTCAACCTCATAAATGTGCAGCACTGTTAACATATTAGATGTTTTAACTAAACTTGACTTTGTGGAAGATAAGGAGTCTAAGTAATAGGAGCAAGAGTTGGCCATTTCAGCCCATTCTGTCTCAACATTGAATAAAATCATGGATGATCTTTACTCCGATCTGCTTACTATAGACCCATTCCCCTTGATTCCTCTTATTTCCCAAAATCATTTATCTCATTTTTGAGAGCCAACAATCAAAAAAGGAATAGCTAATCATTTAGGAAATCTGAATATAATTATATCTAGTCAATATAATTTTATGAAATATAAATCTTGTTTGACAAATTTGCTCACATTCTTTGAGGATGTCACAGGGAGAGTTGGTAGAAGGGAACCTAAGGATCTGGAACAAAAAAACGAAACTGCTGGAAGGTTTAGTGAGTCGGGCACTGCTTGTGGAAGCAGAGGGAAGGTTGATATTTCCCATCGAAACCTTGCAACAAGGTCTCATGCAGAGTCTTGACCCGAAACGTTGACCATCCTTCTGCTTCCACAGATGCTGCCTGACCCACTGAGATCTTCCAGCAGGAGGATTTTTGCAACTGGTAGATGTAGTGTATTTAGATTTTCAAAAGGCTTTTGACAGGGTGCCATGTAAGAGGCTGGTGCATAAATTAAAAGCCAATGGTTTCACAGAAAGTGAGTTAGAATGGATTGAAACTTGCTGTTTTATGGAAAACACAGAGTTTGAATAAATGGATAATTTTCAGACTCAACTACATATTTAGTTAATACAATGTAACTTTGTCAATATCATTCCCTCTTGAAACTGTTGGGAAATTGCAGCAAATGTGTTAGTGACCTTTTCTGACACAATTGAACCCTGATGCATATGACAATAAACAAATTGTCAATTGTGCATTTCTGGACGAGAGTTGAGGGCAATCTGTCTAAACAACTTATGGCACACCACCGACTAGCTGATCTTGGAGTTACATTAATTATAGAGTTCTGGAGTTATTCAGCACAGAAACAGGCTCTTGTGACCAACTGGTCCATGCCGACCAAGGTGCCTTTCTGAGCTAGTCCGATTTGCCTGCTTTTGGCTCGTTACCCTCTGAACCTTTCGATAAACAAATCCAAATTTATTTTAAACATTTCTTCTACCAGTTTGTTCCATATACCCCCACATTATGTGTGAAAAATCTGCCACCCAGGTAACCTTTAAATGTCTCCCGCTCAGCTTAAACCTCTCGATTTGGAATCTCAGATCCAGGGAAAAAGACTGACTCACCACCTTATCTATACCTCGGATGATTTTTACAAAACCTCTGGTAAGGTCACCCTCGGCCTGCTGTGCTCCAGGGAAAACAGTCCGGCTACGTCAAGTCTCTCCTTATAATTCAAGCCTATCAGTTCCAGCAACACCTTTGTGAATATTTTCTGCACCTTCTCTATTTTAATCGCATTCTCCCTATAGTATCGCAGCAACATCCAATGAGGCTGTAACGTGACATCTCAACTCTTGTACTCAATGCCCTTTCCATTGTCAAGACCTATAAAACTGATTTGCTTCCGAAATCAGAGGTGATTCAGAAAAATGTTCATTAATACAGAATTACTGTTCAACTTTTATATTGATGAACAATTTTAAATGACATTTAAAATGGAAGTGCTTCAAGGATAAGGCCTTATCTGGATTACATCAACTAAAAAAATTGCCGAATTTATGACTGAATTAGATATGTTAACAACTTTCTTATTGCCATTTTTCACGATTATCTAGTGGACAGTTCGGTATTATCTTTATTTTAGTAATTTGGTGCATCCAAATTATAGTTTCACACCACAGTTCAATAATATTTCACTTGCTTTTCAGGAAAATGCTTCATGTTCACAGATAATGTTTAGTTTATTTAGTTTAGAGATACAGTGTGGAAATAGGCCCTTCGGCCCACCGAGTACGCACCGACCAGCGATCCCCACACAATAACACTATCCTACACACACTAGGGATAATTTACACATACAACAAGTCAATTAACCTACAAACCTGTACGTCGTTGGAGTGTGGGAGGAAACCAAAGTTCTCGGAGAAACCCCACACGGTCATGGGGAGAACGTACAAACAATCTCAATCACAATCACAATCACAAAAATATTTTATTGGCCAAGTATGTTTTGCAACATACGAGGAATTTCATTTGCCACAGTCATACAAATAAAAAGCAACGGAACACACAAAATACATTTTAACATAAACATCCACCACAGTGACTCCTCCACATTCATCACTGTGATGGAAGGCGAAAAAATCTCTTCAAATCTCTTCCTTTCTTTGCTCTCCCGCGGTCGGGGGCCTCGAGCCCTCCGTTGACGGGATGATCTTGACTCCCGTAGCCAGCGGCGTTTGGGCCCTCCGCATAGGGGCGATCAGCTCCTGCATCGGGGCTATGTCAGCTCCGCCGCGCTGGCAATCGGATCCCGCATCGGGGCTGGTCGAGCCTCTGCGTCGTTGGAGCTCAATGACGAAGAGGCAGGCTGCGGTTGGAGTGATCCCAGGCAAAGGATCGGCTCCGATGTTAAGTCCACACCCGCGGTAGGGCTCAAAGTCAGTCCGAGGAGGCCTCCAGCTCCATCGATGTTAGGCCGCAGAGCGACCGGAGATACCATCCGGAAAACAGTTGCATCTCGTGACAGGCAACACCGTAGTCGGGATTGAACCCGGGTCTCTGAAGCTGCAAGCACTGTAAGGCAGCAACTCTACCGCTGCATCACCGTGCCACCCACAAAGGTGTTGTTGATGGTAACGAGGGTAGTTTATGACCACAGAGTGGTATCGATCAGTTGATAAGATGAGTAGAGAAATGCCTGATGGAATTTATTTCAGATAAGAATGAGATAATACATTTTGGTCATTGACTGAAACCCTGCAGTGAAGTTGATATTTTATTTTAAATAAGTGCTGCATGGGCTAATACTGGTGTTAAACTAATTCAAGGCAATATCTGAGTTCGATATCAAGTTCATAAATTTAATCACATTTGGCATTGTGTGCAGTATCTTTTCAATGCAGTGTTTGAATTTGCAATGTCTGAATGTCATTCAAATACAAGTTAATGAAGGATTAAAACAAGCACAAGAGATTTAGCATGAACTTGCAAAGCAGATATACTGTAGGCAGCTTTTCATGTGAGAGGATTGTGCAGGTGTTTATAAGCTTTGTATATCTGATTTCCTGTATTCCCACAACCGTGATTATATTTCAAAATACTTCTCTGGCTGTAAGACACTTTAGGATGCCCTGAGCTTGCTAAAGTTACCCCGTAAATGGATCTATTTTTGCTTTGGATACAACATGATTGAATGGCTGAGTAGACTTCATGGGCCGAATGGCCTAATTATAACCATATAACCATATAACAATTACAGCACGGAAACAGGCCCTCTCGGCCCTTCCAGTCCGTGCCGACCATTTGTTTTCCCCTAGTCCCATCTACCTGCACTCAGACCATACCCCTCCATTCCCTTCACGTCCATATACCTATCCACTTTACTCTTAAATGTTAAAATCGATCCTGCCTCCACCACTTCTGCTGGAAGCTGATTCCACACAGCCACCACCCTCTGAGTAAAGAAGTTCCCCCTCACGTTACCCCGAAACCTCTGTCCCTTAATTCTCATGTCATGCCCTCTTGTTTGAAACTTCCCTACCCTCAAAGGGAAAAACGTATCCACGTCAACTCTGTCTATCCTTTCATCATTTTAAAGATCTCAATCAAGTCCCCCCTTAACCTTCTGCGCTCCAAAGAATAAAGACCTAACTTGTTCAACCTTTCTCTGTAACATAGTTGCTGGAACCCTGGCAACATTCTAGTAAATCTCCTCTGTACTCTCTCTATTTTGTTGACAAAATATTCTACCCCTATCACTTATCTTTTGATCTTATGAATGTTTATTGCGGAATATAAATATTCCTGCTTTTTTCTTTTGCCTTCCCTAACAAGCCTCACGGCAATTATGATAATTGCTGTTACTTGCTCCAAGTTCCATCCTCTCTGGGTGCTTGCGACTAATGCAGGAGACAATCTGGCCGAAACTCAGGACAAATGGCGTGGAGTCCTTCGGTGCATTAAAAATCCTGAAACGTCTTCATGGGCCTTGTAATTGGCTCTGAATCAGTAAACTTGTGACCTTTGTACCGTGTCCATCAATGAAACGATCTATGGCTTTAGGGGAAGTTTTGTCCAGGACCTCCATTGTACTTGCAATGGTAAAGCAGAGCAGCAGCCCTCAATAACAAAGGTAGACTGTCAGCCTAGGTTTCAGACTGAGGTTCCTGCAGCAGGACTTGACTCCAAAGCTTTGGGACTCTGACTTTCTGACAAAAGCGCTACCGTTGACCGGAATTTGCTGATTTGGGAAAGCAGGAAACGCTTTGAGTCTATGGTGATGGTGCAATGCCACTTGATAGAAGCTTACAACATTATGAGAGGCATAGATAGGGTAAATAGAGAGATTATTTTCCCCCAGGGTGGAAATGTCAAACATCAGAGGGCGAGGTGAGAGGGCGAGGTGAGAGGGCAAGGTTTAAAGGAGATGTGCGAGGTACGTTTTTTTCACACAGAGAGTGATAGTTGCCTGAAACGTGCTGCCACGAGGGATGATGGAAGACACACAAACAGGCAGAGACCATGTACAGGCAGATCGGATTAGTTTAAATTATCATTATGTTTAGCACAGGCATGTGGACCATAGGCCTTGTTCCTGTGCAGTACTGTTCTATGATGCAGTTTATAGCAAGTCAGATTCCCTTGGACTAGTTTATTTTGTGTCTGTGCTCATGTTAGTTAAAATTGCCCCTTTGACTCCAAGTTCTCCCATTTGGTTAGTAATGGGTGAGAAGTCTCTAGACAATTACTTTGAGCTTCTCCCGTTAAAGTCTCTCCCTTTATTGAAGGATGTTGCACTTCCTGGAGAATGTTCTGATGCCTCCTTCCCATCTGCTCCTCCAGCAAAGACATGTAATCTTGTCAAATGCTTTTCTCAGCATGAGTTTCCTGGCAAACATGTCGACAATTTGTCAATAGTTTTATTCATGATTATGTCTAAAGCAATACCAGAAATCTAGACCAGTAAGTATAAGGATGAAACCAACCACGCCTTGTTTTATTAAAAAATCACTTCAGGGGTTCTCGGCAAGTTGAAAACCCACCAGATTCTATTCAGGAAAGTGTTAACCTGATGTTATTTTGTCCATTAGTTTGTGTTTTCCCAAGTGACATTTTCCTTTACTTTCAAGGTTAGAAATCAGTAACAGTGCTGCTCTCGCAAGGCTAATCTCTCTGCAAGACTGCTGAGCTCCAGTGGAATAATGTATGTGTGTGCATGTGCGATGCTGGTTTGTAGGTTAATTGTAAATTAACATTGTAACATTGCAAGTTGTCCCGTGTATGTAGGATAGTGCTAGTGTGTGGAGTGATGCTGGTTGGCTTGGACTCAGTGTGCCAAAGGGCCTGTTCCCCTGCTGTATCTCGAAAGTAAAGTAAAGGATTAGTGTAATTGGGTGGAATCTTCTTGCAAATGTTTTACTTTTTCCATTTCCCTCGCTTCCTTTAAGATGCACATTAAGACCATCTGATTTGATTACTTACTTCTATGTCTCCTTGGCCGCTGTGCTCATTCTTTGACAGAATCCTACGCAGCTCTTGAAATATTAAAGGTGCTGCAGAAATGCAATATTCTGTCGATGTGAGCCAGCAACAAAAAGCACGATGATTCTTGAGCTAAACCAGAAGCTCTAAGATGTGTTTTCTTCACCTAAATTAATTTAGGGTTTATCTCGCTCCAGGAATTACAACCGGAAACTCACAGAGAAAGAGAAACAATTGTGATTAAAATGTAAAAAGATTTTATATTGAAACTTTACGTTAAATTTACTTATTTTATTATATGTCTAAAGTATCTTTCCATGCTTTCAATTAAGAGACAATAGGCAAACTGTTAACAGCAGTCGTGTGTTTCTTGAGCTCCCAAGACCATTTATTGAGGTAGACTGATTTGCCATTAACAATAAATCCTAATCCTACCTTGCCAAGCGCAGCTGTAAACATCCAATTTCTCTGGTGCTCAGGATGCCTGTGACATTGTGATAAACTCCTCCAGATAAAAAGCATCCGTCTGCCACAAACTCCTGCAACTTTACTGACATCCCGTCAGACAGAAAATGAATGTGCCATAGTAAATGAATCCCAATGCCTCCCCGATGACATGATGCAGAGTTACTTGCCAGTCTCGATCTGTGCGAGCTAGGCCAGCCATTGTAACAGTGCAGTTTACAGACATAGCAGTGAGCCGAGCAATTGTGTACACTGTGACATTCCCTCTGCTATTTTTACAACTCATCTTCTAACTCATTCTATAATTCCAAAGATGAGAAAAATGGTGCGGACTAATCATGTCCATTGTGAAGACTTACACAAAAAATATCATGCACACTTCTCCATTCTTTTGCTTGTTTTGATAAGATGGGAAGGGAAAATTTGGGTTAGATGAGTTAGATACAGATCTAGGGGCTAGTGGAATCAAGGGATATGGGGAGAAGGCATGCACGGGTTATTGATTTGGGACGATCAACCATGATCACAATGAATGGTGGTGCTGGTTCGAAGGGCCGAATGGCCTACTCCTGCACCTATTTTCTATGTTTTTATGTTTCTAAATATGATTTGTTACATAAAACAGATTAATAGAACAGAACACTATTTTCATGGGTTTTCTCTGGCCTGATCAATTTAAGAATAAGTAATGATTCTCCTTTCTTTGATTATCTTTAGGGTTGAGAATGACTAGCTACCACTCCAATATTGTTTAGTGTAGTTTAGTTTGGAGATACTGTGTGGAAACAAGCCCTTCGACCCACCCAGTACACGCCATTTTCCCATACACATTCTATCCTGCACACTAGGGACAATTTACAGAAGCCAAATAACCTACAAACCCACACGACTTTGCAATGTGGGAGAAAACCGGAGCACCCAGAGAAAAATCAAGCTGTCGTAGGGAGAACTGACCAACTCCATAGAGACAGCAACCCTAGTCAGAAGAAAACCTGGTCTCTGGCACTGAAAGGCAGCAACTCTACTGCTGCTCCACTGTAGACTTTGTGGAGCTGATGTCAGAACAGCAGATGTTGGCACAGTGGGTAGGAAGTACTTGGCAGGGTGCTCAGATTGGGAAGAAGTGTACTCATTTAGCCACTTCTCCAGGGCTTTTGAATACTCCTGTCAAATGGAGCTGAAGGACTCAATGGAAAAACAAATTATCCTCCTCCATTTTTAACAGTGTTGAGCCAGCGTTTCCTAAAAGGTAATTGCTGTTATACTTTTTCCAGGAGTTTTAGAGAATATCTTTTAATCATTTACAACATAATGCATGGAAAAGTACAGCACTGGAACAGTCCCTTTGGTCCATAATGTTCATGCCAAACATGATGCCAAACTAAACTAAACTATTCTCTGCATATCCACATGCTTATCTAAAAGCTTCTTAAACCCCACTATGATATCTGGCTCCACCCCCGGCAGTCTGTCCCAGCCAGCCACTACACACTCCGTAAAACAAACTTGTCCTGCACATCTCCTTTAAACTTTACCTCTTTAACTTTAAATCTATGTCGGATGATGGGGAATAGTATTTGTTTCCGTAGTTCGGTGGCAGTAACATGAGCAATGTGGTGGGTGTTCTTTGGAGTTAATGAATGAATGAATGAATGAATGAATAAGTTTATTGGCCAAGTATTCTCATACAAGGAATTTGCCTTGGTGCTCCATCTGCAAGTGACAGCATGATATACAGTGATAGTTAGGAATGATACATAAAACATTAATAATAAAACATTAATGATTAAACATGTGCATTAAATAAAATACCAGAACAAAAGAAGGCTACAGATTTTTGGCTATTGAGTAGAGCTATTACTCGTGGAAAAAAACTGTTTTTATATCTGACTGTGTCAGCTTTGACAGTCCGGAGTCGCCTTCCAGATGGAAGTGATTCAAGGAGTTTGTGGCCAGGGTGAGAGGGGTTAGAGATGATCTTATCCACTCACTTCCTGGCCCTTGCAGCGTACAGTTCGTCAATAGAGGGAAGGTTGCAGCCAATCTCAGCTGATCCGACGATTCGTTGCAGCCTCCGGATGCGGTGCTTGGTGGCTGAGCCAAAGCAGACCTTGATGGAGAAGGTGAGGACAGACTACGATGGCCGCATAGAATTGGACCATCATTGCCTGTGGCAGAATGTGCTTCCTCAGCTGCCACAGGAAGTACATCCTCTCTTGTGCCTTTTTGACTCTGGAGTCGATGGTAGCCCCCCATTTAAGGTCCTTGGAGATGATAGTTCTCAGGAACTTAAAAGACTTCACAGATATGACAGTGGTGTTGTTGACAGTGAGGGGAGGGGGAGCTCTCCTAAAGTCTACTATCAATTCCACTGTCTTAAGAGCATTGAGCTCCAGGTTGTTGCAATGGCACCAGGACGCCAGCTGTGTCACTTCTGTCTGTAGGCAGATTCCTCCCCATCCTGGATCAGTCCAATCAGGGTTGTGTCATCCGCAAACTTGAGAGGCTTGACAGAGCAGTCAGTGGACGTGCAGTCATTGGTGTAGAGAGAGTAGAGGAGAGGGGAGAGTACGCAGCCTTGTGGTGCTCCTATACTGAGGGTTTGCGGGTCCGAGATGTGCTTTCCCAGCCTCACATGCTGCTTCCTGTCTGTCAGGAAGCTGGTGATCCACCGACAGAGAGGTTCAGGCACACAACCAAGTATAATTAGAGCTCAATTCTGATGAGAGGATGTTGACATCTTATTTATCTTGCCAGTCGATTAGGTGTATTTTGCAGGAACCGTTTTAGTTGTAATTTCCAGTGCTTTGCAATGACTGATGTAGATCGATCACATCTCGGAAACGTACGGGAGGAATTACAGGAGGGTTGAGAATAACTAGCTACCATTCCAATATGGCTCAGTTTAGTTTATAATCAGTAGTCCAGATTAGATCGTGAAATACGATTTTCCTTGGATGGCTGAAAGCCGTGAAAACGATGGTGAATTTCATCATCAATGTTTGTCTTTGTTGAAAGAAGGGGTATGTTGATAAGACAACATTTTTGGTGTGCATTTTGCCCCATAAAATCCAAATATCATCTTTATAAACATGTTCGGAATTTTAATATGTATGGTACAGTGAAATCTATTAACAAGTTATTTTTGGGCCACTAAGCTATTTATTGAAGTCAAAACAATTATTTCCATCATTCAGAATTAACGGAGAATACAAGCTTTTTTTCAGTTTATATTTCTAACTATGCTAGATGTAGATCAATGCTTTATTTTGCCATCACAAAAGGTGCAATAATTTTAGCTGTTTCCTCTGGAAACTATCATAACTTTAGGTATGTGAAGAGGAAAAAAATTAGTTAAGACCAAAGTTGGACTCTTGAAGTCTGAAAAAGGTAAATTTATTATGGGGAACAAGGAAATGGCAGATGAGTTGAACAGGTACTTTTGATCCATCTTCACTAAGGAGGACACAAACAATCTTCCTGATATAGTAGTGGCCAGAGGATCTGGAGTGACGGAGGAACTGAAGGAAATCCACATTAGGCAGGAAATGGTGTTGGGTAGATTGATGGGACTGAAGGCTGATAAATCCCCAGGGCCTGATGGCTGCTTCCAGGGGACTTAAGAAAGTGGCTCTAGAAATCGTGGATGCTTTGGCGATAATTTTCCAATGTTCTATATACTCAGGATCAGTTTCTGTGGATTGGAGGGTAGCTAATGTTATCCCACTTTTTAAGAAAGGCAGGAGGGAGAAAACAGGAAATTATAGACCAGTTAGCCTGACATAGGTGGTGGGGAAGATGCTGGAGTCAATTATAAAAGATGAAATAGCCGCACATTTGGATAGCAGTAACAGGATCGGTCCGAATCAGCATGGATTTACGAAGGGGAAATCATGGTTGACTAATCTTCTGGAATTTTTTGAGGATGTAACTAGGAAAATGGACAAGGGAGAGCCAGTGGTTGTAGTGTACCTGGACTTTCAGAAAGCATTTGATAAGGTCCCACATAGGATATTAGTGGGCAAAATTAGGGCACATGGTATTGGGGGTAGTGCTAACATGGATAGAAAATTGGTTGGCAGACAGGAAACAAAGAGTAGGGAATAACGGGTCCCTTTCAGAATGGCAGGCAGTGACTAGTGGGGCACCGCAAGGTTCGGTGCTGGAACCGCAGCTATGTGCAATATACATCAATGATTTGGATGAAGGGATTCAAAGTAACATTAGCAAATTTGCAAATGATACAAAGCTGGGTGGCAGTGTGAACTGTGAAAAGGATGCTATGAGAATGCAGGGGGACTTGGACAGGTTGGGGAAGTGGGCAGATGCATGGCAGATGAAGTTTAACGTGGATAAATGTGAGGTTATCCTCTTTGTTATCAAAAACAGGTAGGCAGATTACTATCTAAATGGCATCAAGTTGGGAAAAGGGGAAGTACAATGGGATCTGGGGGTCCTTGTTCATCAGTCTATGAAAGTAAGCATGCAGGTACAGCAGGCAGTGAAGAAAGCGAATGGCATGTTCGCCATTATAACAAGAGGATTCGGTGTATAGTAGCAAAGAGGTCTTTCTGCAGTTGTACAGAGCCCTAGTGAGATCACACACACCTGCAGTATTGTGTGCAGTTTTGGTCCCCTAATTTGAAGAAGGACATTCTTGCTATTGAGGGATTGCAGCGTAGATTTACAAGGTTAATTCCCCGGATGGCAGGACTGTCATATGTTGAGAGAATGGAATGGCTGGGCTTGTACACTCTGGAGTTTAGAAGGATGAGAGGGGATCTTATTGAAACATATAAGATTTTGATTGGAGAAAGGCTAACTTTGAGGGAATGCGTGAGTATTATAAAGGAGTGAATTGGGACACTTTGTTTCATGGGAAGGATGTAGAAGAGAAATGGAGGACATTTAAAGGGGAAATTGTAAGAGTACAGAATCTTTATGTCCCTGTTAGGTTGAAAGGAAATAGTAAAAATTGGAAAGAGTCATGGTTTTCAAGGGAAATTAGACACTTGTTTCAAAAAAAGAGAGATATCTACAAGAATTATAGGAGGCATGGAGTAAATGAGGTGCTAGAGGAGTATAAAGAATGTAAAAAGAATCTTAAGAAATAAATTAGGAAGGCTAAAAGAAGATATGAGGTTGCTTTGGCAAGAAAGGTGAAAGTAAATCCAAAGGGTTTCTACAGCTATATTAATAGCAAAAGGATAACGAGGGATAAAATTGGACCATTAGAGAACCAGAATGGACAGCTATCTCCAGAGCCAAAAGAGATGGGGGAGATATTGAACAATTTCTTTTCTTCGGTATTCACCAAGGAGAAGGATATTGAACTCTGTGAGGTAAGGGAAAAAAAGTAGAGTAGCTATGGAAACTATGAGATTCAAAGAGGAGAAGTACTGACACTTTTGAAAAATATAAAGGTGGATAAGTCTCCAGGTCCTGACAGGATATTCCCTAGGACATTGAGGGAAGTTAGTGTAGAAATAGCAGGAGCTATGACAGAAATATTTCAAATGTCATTAGAAACGGGAATAGTGCCGGAGGATTGGTGTACTGCGCATGTTGTTCCATTGTTTAAAAAGGGTTCAAAGAATAAACCTAGCAATTATAGATCTATTAGTTTGACGTCATTGGTGGGCAAATTAATGGAAAGGATACTTAGAGATAATATATATAAGCATCTGGATAAACAGGGTCTGATCAGGAACAGTCAACATGGATTTGTGCCTGGAAGGTCATGTTTGACATACCTTCTTGAATTTTTTGAAGCAGTAACTAGGGAAATTGATGAGGGTAAAGCAGTGGATGTTGTCTATATGGATTTCAGTAAGGCCTTTGACAAGGTTCCCCATGGAAGGTTGGTTCAGAAGGTTCAATCTTTGGGTGTTAATGGCGGAGTAGCAAGATGGATTCAACAGTGGCTGAATGGGAGATGTCAGAGAGTAATGGTGGATGGCTGTTTGTCAGGTTGGAAGCCGGTGACCAGTGGGGTGCCTCAGGGATCTGTGTTGGGTCCACTGTTGTTTGTCATGTACATCAATGATCTGGATGATGGGGTGGAAAATTGGATAAGTAAGTATGCAGATGATACTAAGATAGGTGGTATTGTGGATAATGAAGTAGATTCTCAAAGTCTACAGAGATATTTGGGCCATTTGGAAAAGTGGGCTGAAAGATGGCAGATGGAGTTTAATGCTGATAAGTGTCAAGTGCTACATCTTGGCAGGACAAATCAAAATAGGACGTACATGGTAAATGGTAGGGAATTGAGGAATGCTGTGGAACAGAGGGATCTAGGAATAACTGTGCATAGTTCCCTGAAGGTGGAATCGCATGTAGATAGGGTGGTAAAGAAAGCCTTTGGTGTGCTGGCCTTTATAAATCAGAGCATTGAATATAGGAGTAGGGAAGTAATGTTAAAATTGTACAAGGCATTGGTAAGACCAATTCTGGAGTATGGTGTACAATTTTGGTCGCCTAGTTATAGGAAGGATGTCAACAAAATAGAGAGAGTACTGAGGAGATTTACTAGAATGTTGCCAGGGTTCCAGCAACTATGTTACAGAGAAAGGTTGAACAAGTTAGGTCTTTATTCTTTGGAGCGCAGAAGGTTAAGGGGGGACTTGATTGAGGTCTTTAAAATGATGAAAGGGATAGACAGAGTTGACGTGGATAAGCTTTTCCCATTGAGGGTAGGGAAGATTCAAACAAGAGGGCATGACATGAGAATTAAGGGACAGAAGTTTAGGGGTAACGTGAGGGGGAACTTCTTTACTCAGAGGGTGGTGGCTGTGTGGAATGAGCTTCCAGCAGAGGTGGTGGAGGCAGGATCGATTTTAACATTTAAAAGTAAAGTGGATAGGTATATGGACGTGAAGGGAATGGAGGGGTATGGTCTGAGTGCAGGTAGATGGGACTAGGGGAAAACAAATGGTCGGCACGGACTGGAAGGGCCGAGAGGGCCTGTCTCCGTGCTGTAATTGTTATATGGTTATTATATGGTCATATAAGATTGTTAAGGGTTTGGAAACATGGTCCCGATGTTGGGGGAGTCCAGAACCAAGGGCCATAGTTTAAGAATAAGGGGTAAGCCATTTAGAACGGAGATGAGGAAACATTTTTCTCACAGAGAGTTGTGAGTCTGTTGAATTCTTTGCTTCAGAGGTGGTGGAGGCCGGTTCTCTGGATACTTTTAAGAGAGAGCTAGATAGGGCTTTTAAAGAAAACGGAGTTAGGGGATGTGGGGAGAAGGCAGAAACGGGATACTTATTGGGGATGATCAGCCATGATCACATTGAATGGCGGTGCTGGCTCGAAGGGCCGAATGGCCTATTCCTGCACCCATTGTCTATTGTCTATTGTCTAGAATATAGTACAAAATACCACATGCACGGGCCTTTCGGCCCATAAAATATGTGCCAAACAAGATGCCAGGATCAACTCTTATCTGCCTGTACGTAATACAAGTCCCTCCATTCACAGCACATTCTTAGGCTTATCCAAAAATACCATAATCATACCTGCATCAATCACCACCTCCAGCAGTGAGTTCAAAGCACTCACCACCTTATGTTCAAAAAAAAACTTGGCCTGCACATCTCTTTTTAAAATCTGACCCTCAAACCTTAATGCTATGCCCCCTAGTATTTCATCTTTCATCCTGTGGAAAAAGCTTCTGACTGTCTATCTTATTTATGCCTCTGATAATTTTATATATCAGGTCTACAGCATTCCAGAGAAAACAATCCAAGTCTGTCCTACTGCTCCCTGTAGCTAATACCCGCTAATGCTGTCATCATTCTAGTAAACCTCCTCTGCACCCATCCCAAAACCTTCCTGTAATGGGGTGACCAGTACTGCACGCACTAATGTGTACCTTCAGTCCTATAAAGCTGCTTCATGACTTCCCGACTCTCGTACTCAATGCCCTGACCAGAGATCCCTCCATACATCAATGCTCTTTAAAGTTGTGCCATTAACTTTCCAAATTGCAAGATCTCACACTTGCTCAGATTAAACGCCATTTTGCCATTCATTTCTGTAGCTGGTCTGGTATACTTTGACAGACTTTCTCACAGTCTGCGACCCCAGTAATCTTGAAGTAATTAGCAAATTTTCTAACCAACCCATCTACTTTTATGTTCAAATCATCTCATATATCACAAACAGCAGAGGACCTTGCTCAGATCCCTGTGGGACTCCACTGGTCATAGACCTCCAGCCTAAATATAGTCCTTGCACCACACCCCTCTGACTTACAGTTCTGAATCCATATGACCAAGTCACTGTTAATCTTCTAGATCAGCCTACCATGGGGGACTACCAAATGCCTTAATAAAATCCATATAGACAAAATCCACCATCCTACCCTCATTGATCACCTTCCAATAATTTCCTCATAAAAGTTGTTCAAATTTGTAAGACATAACTTGCCATGTACAAAGTCATAGGTAGACACAAAATGCTGGAGTAACTCAGCGGGACAGGTAGCATCTCTGGAGAGCAGGAATGGGTGATGTTTCGGGTCAAGACCCTTCTTCAGACTGATCCTGCATGTACAAAGCATGCTGACTGGCCCTAAGTAACCCATTCTCTTCCAAATAGGACTAAATCCTATCCCAAATAATCCTCTCCAATAACTTTCCTACCACTGATGCGAGGCTCACCAGCCTATAATTCCCTGGTTTTGCTCTACTTCACTTCATAAATAAAGGAACATTAGCTACTCTCCAATTGGCTGGAGAAGATGGAAAGATCTTCATCAAGTCTCCTGCATCCTCCTCTCTTGCCCCTCTCAAAAACATGTGATAGATCCCATCAGTTCCTGGGGATTTATCCACGTTAATGCTGCTCAAAAGCCCCACCACCACCTCCTGCTTAATCTCAAACTGCATTTGGATATTAGTATTGTCTACACATATATCACTGTCCTCCATGTCCCTCTCCTTGATGGAAAGAGAAGTGAAGAACTTGTTTAGAATCTCAACTACACTGCCTGACTCCAAGCACAAATGCCCTCCATTATCTTTGAGTGGTCCTACCTTATCCCTGGTTACCCTCTTATTTCTGACGTAGGTATAAAAAGAGGTGCTTGCACATTGCCTTCATCATTCAGGGCATTGTGTTTAAGAGTTAAAAGCCATATTGCAGATGGTAGAAACGTTGGCTAGATCACTTTTGGAGTATTGAGTGAATGTCTGATCACCACACTCCAAGAAGTATATGGAGGCTTTGGAAAAGACGCAGAAGATGTTCACGGGGATGTTGCCTGGATTGGAGAGTATTAGCTATCAGGAGAGGTTGGACAACCTTGCTTTTTGTGGAGCGCCTGGATGGGTAACCTGGTAGAAGTACATAACATTACGAGAGGCATAAATAGGGTAGATAATCACCATATAACATATAACCATATAACAATTACAGCACGGAAACAGGCCCTCTCGGCCCTTCCAGTCCGTGCCGACCATTTGTTTTCCCCTAGTCCCATCTACCTGCACTCAGACCATACCCCTCCATTCCCTTCACGTCCATATACCTATCCACTTTACTCTTAAATGTTAAAATCGATCCTGCCTCCACCACTTCTGCTGGAAGCTGATTCCACACAGCCACCACCCTCTGAGTAAAGAAGTTCCCCCTCACGTTACCCCGAAACCTCTGTCCCTTAATTCTCATGTCATGCCCTCTTGTTTGAAATTTCCCTACCCTCAATGGGAAAAACGTATCCACGTCAACTCTGTCTATCCCTTTCATCATTTTAAAGACCTCAATCAAGTCCCCCCTTAACCTTCTGCGCTCCAAAGAATAAAGACCTAACTTGTTCAACCTTTCTCTGTAACATAGTTGCTGGAACCCTGGCAACATTCTAGTAAATCTCCTCTGTACTCTCTCTATTTTGTTGACATCCTTCCTATAACTAGGCGACCAAAATTGTACACCATACTCCAGAATTGGTCTTACCAATGCCTTGTACAATTTTAACATTACTTCCCTACTCCTATATTCAATGCTCTGATTTATAAAGGCCAGCACACCAAAGGCTTTCTTTACCACCCTATCTACATGCGATTCCACCTTCAGGGAACTATGCACAGTTATTCCTAGATCCCTCTGTTCCACAGCATTCCTCAATTCCCTACCATTTACCATGTACGTCCTATTTTGATTTGTCCTGCCAAGATGTAGCACTTCACACTTATCAGCATTAAACTCCATCTGCCATCTTTCAGCCCACTTTTTCAAATGGCCCAAATCTCTCTGTAGACTTTGAGAATCTACTTTATTATCCACAACACCACCTATCTTAGTATCATCTGCATACTTACTTATCCAATTTTCCACCCCATCATCCAGATCATTGATGTACATGACAAACAACAGTGGACCCAACACAGATCCCTGAGGCACCCCACTGGTCACCGGCTTCCAACCTGACAAACAGCCATCCACCATTACTCTCTGACATCTCCCATTCAGCCACTGTTGAATCCATCTTGCTACTCCGCCATTAACACCCAAAGATTGAACCTTCTTAACCAACCTTCCATGGGGAACCTTGTCAAAGGCCTTACTGAAATCCATATAGACAACATCCACTGCTTTACCCTCATCAATTTCCCTAGTTACCGCTTCAAAAAATTCAAGAAGGTTTGTCAAACATGACCTTCCAGGCACAAATCCATGTTGACTGTTCCTGATCAGACCCTGTTTATCCAGATGCTTATATATATTATCTCTAAGTATCCTTTCCATTAATTTGCCCACCACTGACGTCAAACTAATAGGTCTATAATTGCTAGGTTTATTCTTTGAACCCTTTTTAAACAATGGAACAACATGCGCAGTACGCCAATCCTCCGGCACTATTCCCGTTTCTAATGACATTTGAAATATTTCTGTCATAGCTCCTGCTATTTCTACACTAACTTCCCTCAATGTCCTAGGGAATATCCTGTCAGGACCTGGAGACTTATCCACTTTTATATTTTTCAAAAGTGTCAGTACTTCCTCCTCTTTGAATCTCATAGTTTCCATAGCTACTCTACTCTTTCCCCTTAACTCACCGAGTTCAATATCCTTCTCCTTGGTGAATACCGAAGAAAAGAAATTGTTCAATATCTCCCCCATCTCTTTTGGCTCTGCAGATAGCTGTCCATTCTGGTTCTCTAATGGTCCAATTTTATCCCTCGTTATCCTTTTGCTATTAATATAGCTGTAGAAACCCTTTGGGTTTACTTTCACCTTTCTTGCCAAAGCAACCTCATATCTTCTTTTAGCCTTCCTAATTTCTTTCTTAAGATTCTTTTTACATTCTTTATACTCCTCTAGCACCTCATTTACTCCATGTCTCCTATAATTATTGTAGATATCTCTCTTTTTTTGAAACAAGTGTCCAATTTCCCTTGAAAACCATGGCTCTTTCCAATTTTTACTATTTCCTTTCAACCTAACAGGGACATAAAGATTCTGTACTCTTACAATTTCCCCTTTAAATGTCCTCCATTTCTCTTCTACATCCTTCCCATGAAACAAAGTGTCCCAATTAACTCCTTTAAAATCCATACGCATTCCCTCAAAGTTAGCCTTTCTCCAATCAAAAATCTCTACCCTAGGTCCAGTTCTGACTCTCTCCATAAAATAGGGTAGATAATCACCACCCCAGGTTTTTTTTTTCCCCACGGTGGAACTGTCAAATACTAAAGGGTGTAACCTTAAGGTGAGAAAGGGAAAGTTTAAAGAAGATTTGAGAGGTCCTCTAGTATTAGAGAGTGGTAGGTACCTGGAATGTACTGCCGGAGGAGTCGGTACAGATTTGATAGCAATGTTTATTTAGGCAGGTTTATAAACAGACAGGAAATAAAGGAATAGGAACTATGTGCAGGCAGATGAGATGATCGTCAGTGGGGTCATGGTGGGTTGAAAGTCCTTTTCCTTTGATGTGCTGCAAGGTTGTTCCATTTTCTATGTTCCATTGGGCTCATTTTCTGGCTTTGATAGTAATAGAAGTGCTTTAACATGGTTATGCATTTTATAGCCCTGGTTAATCCCAGGATTTGTTACTACTGAACTAATCATCTCTTTTACACCCAATTTCAAGAGGTACTGCCACATACCCTTGCTCTTTGCTCAAACTCATTTGTTTATTTTGTGATTGTATGTTAATTATTGTTTCGTTTCTTTAGTTTTACTTTTAGAGGCACAGGAACAGGACATTCAGCCCTCTGGGTCCGCACCGACCATGACTCCCGCACATTAACACTACCCTACACACACTCCAGGTACAATTTTACATGTATACCAAGCCGATTAACCTACAAACCTGTACGTCTTTGGAATGTGGAAGGAAACCAAAGATCTGGGAGAAAACCCAAGCAGGTCACGGGGAGAACGTACACGCTCTGTACAGATAGCACCCGTAGTCAGAATCGAACCCGGGTCTCTGGCGCTGTAAGGCAGTGGCTATGCCAACATGCCGCCCTTGCACTACAATCTTGCACAGGTCTGCTGTTTTGCTGTTGTATTTATCATAATTGTTTGTATACTGTTTACTCTGTGAGCTTCATGTGAACAAGGATATTCATTGCACCCTGGTGTATATGACAATAAACTAATCTGAATCTGACTATGTGACCTAATTGAAATTGTTTCACTATTTTGTTTATGAACGACAAAATGTTCAAACTGTGGTTAATTAAACACTTCATTCTCGTTTCCTAATGACATATAAAGTCTGCAGGTTGACACTGTTACAAGGAAATAAGCCGTTCGCCGTGGGCAATATTCTAATGTGGTCTTTGTTATCACACGTACATTTCCAAGTTGGTTCCTCACGAGCAAGACAAAAGGGACCAAAATATTGCAGACCTGCATTTTTCTCTTGTGGCGTGCAGAAAGACACATGTATTATGCATTCAAATCTGTTGTGTAATTAAGAGAAACTGCCCAAATTGCTACTAAACGATTGATATTGCCTCTTGTGGAGAGCAGGCGGGGAGATCCCATTGCAGGTTTGGACACTATTTTAGGGTAATTATCTTGTTCTTAAACGGACTGATGAATTTTTAGTGTGATGATCCACTATTTTATTCTCTACTTACAGATTCTGCCAGTCCTGCTGTGTATTTTGAACATTTTATGTCTCTGATTTTGTTTCTAACTAATGTTTTTTAACAGTTCATGTTGGAATAAACTTGACCATCTATCAACATTTGAGGCACAATTTAACAAAATTAACAGTAATTTTAAATTCATAAGTATTGGCATTTTCCTTTACTTGACGGATAACTGCCACTTGACTTCCAATGAGAGATGGATCTCCTGAACCTCGGCTATCTGCATGCGGTACCTTTCAACAAAACGTTCTGACATTGAATTTCATCGGGAGACTGATGGTGCATTGTAAATTGGTAATAATTTCTCAAAGTAGACATATTGGAATTTGGCCAAATAATGGTGGTGCAGCGGTAGGGTTGCTGCCTTACAGCTCTAGGGACCCAGGTTCGAACCTGACTACGGGTGCTTGTCTGTACGGAGTTTGTTCGTTCTCCCCATGACCTGCGTGGGTTTTCTCCAGAATCTTTGGTTTCCTCCCACACTCCAAAGACGTACAGGTTTGTGCGTTAATTGGCATGGTATACTTCTAAATTGTGTGTGTAGGATAGTGTAAGTGTGTGGGGATCGCTGGTCGTCGTGGTCTCGGTGGGCTATCGGGCCTGTTTATCTGCTGCATCTCTAAACTAAACTAAACATGCAACAACCATTCTTAATGCAGAAATCATGTCAAATTATGTTAAAACTTAAACTATTTGATCTTTCCTTCAATGGGATATTTGACAGACTAGGGGTAAGGGGATTCTTTTGTCTATTGCATCACTTGTGTTGCTGTTCTATTTATAGATGTTATATAAATGTAAGTAGTTATGATCCTTCAAACAAAATTCTGACAGATAATTAGGTCAAGGGATAACGGACGTTCCACTGTCTAATTTGAACAACTTTAAGCTGTCATTTATCCCTTATCACCAAAACGGATTAGTTGTTTAGTTTTCATAGCAGGGCCTTGCTGTCTATCAGGGTAATAACAGTCTTTGCATTTCAAAAAATTACTTATTGACTGTGAAACATTTCGAAGTCTTAAGGATGTGAGGTGGTGTATTGAAAACAATAATTTGAGAAAATGGTAAGATCCATTGCTCTAAGCACATTGTGAACATAATTATACAGGCCACTGGCAAACACAGGAATGAAGATGGCACTTTTGGAATTAAATAGTCACGGAGCCATGGTTCTACGGCACAGAAACCACCCTATGCCCCAACGTGTCCACGGCGAACTTCTTCCCCATCTACACTAATCCGATTTGTTCGCATTAGGACTGTATCATTCTCTACCTTGCCCATTTAAGTGTCTGTCTAAATACCTATTATACATTGTAACTGTATCTGATTTCACCACCAGCAGATGTCAAGCACTATTAAAAACGTAACCCTTTGGATGCCCATTAAAACTCTTTCCTCTCATTGTAAAGCTATATCCTATTGTTTTCAATACCACTACCATGGGAAAATACATTTTGACTATTTATCCTATCTATGTCTCTCATAATCATATCTACTTCGACCAGGTGACACATCCACCTATTTTGTTCCAGGGAAACCAAACCCAGCCCATCTAATCTCGCCCCATTACTAAAATCCTGCTAGTGATTTGGTGAATCTCATCTGCACTCTTTCCAGCAAAACCACATCCTTTCTTACAGTGCGGTGATCGGAACTGCACATCGTACTCCAAATGTGGTCTCACCAGTATTTTATAAAGCAGCAATGTAACATGCAACTCTTATATTCTGTATCTTGACCTTTGATGGTAAACATGCCTAATGCATTCTTCATGCCCAATCAAACCCCTTGGTCTCTCTGCTCATCAACATTCCTAATGGCCCTGTCCCACAGTACGAGTTCATTCCAAGAGCTCTCCCGAGTTTAAAAAAAATCGAACTTGTGGCAAGCACGGAGAATGAACGTAGTGGGGACGTCGGAGCTCGGGTACGTCTCTTAGCGGCTCGTAACGCTAACGGCAGGCACTCGGGAAGACTCGCTAATGGTAGGTAAGCTCGGGAAGACTCGTAAAGATTTTTCAACATGTTGTAAAATCTCCACAAGAGCCCCGAGTATCGACGAGCGGCCATTACCGTAAATCTCCGAGTTCGAATCAGGGCAAACTCGGGAGAACTCTTGGAATGAACTCGTACCATGGGACAGGGCCATTAGTATTCTATCATTTACTGTATATATCCTGAATACTGTACACATAACTTCCCAAAACAAATTACCTCTGACTTGTCTGGACTAAATTTCATCTGCCAACACTCTGCCCAACCTTCCAATTGATCTAAATATACCATGCTGTAGCTTTGACAAAATTCCTTGCTGTCCGATTTTTGTACATTCCACAAACTTCTTCGTTGTACCTTCTGCATTTACACCCAAGGCATTAATACCGATCATGCGTAACACACTCAATCAAATTTAACTTCTTTAATAACTGAACATTTTTTTTTTTCCATCTTCAATTTTAATTCTGTCTACTTGCCAGATACTAGTTTAGTTGGACAGCAAGTAAACAGTTGAAACAGGAGCCAGGCCTTTTAAATTGATTGAGGTAACATGCCAACACTTTCATTCAGTCACTTTGCTGCCCAAGAGTAAATGTCGAGGCTAATATTTCATCCATTAAACATTTAGGTGCTTTAAACCTGATATTTTATCTTTATTTTAACTCTCGGCTGACCAAGTTTTGAAAATCTTTACATTACTTATTTCTAACACTTAGCCTGAAAATGTCAGCATTTGCTGTTGCAGTATGACAACACGGTGATCTCCCATCTCATCTCCACGTCATTGGAGATGAATCGACGGTGGGAAGAGGGCAGGAAATAGATATAGGGTAACTTTTGTCAGGCCTTGTCATTTCCTCAGACACAATATCTTCTGCCAAACGTGAGTATGTGCCCACCTCAATGAAGACAATGCCAATTACATGGCTATAGTGTTACACCACCAGTGCTGGTAGCTGAGCAGTCACACCCTGGCCATTCACCACATGTGCCGACATCTCATAGACATACAACACAGAAGCAGGCCCTTTGGCCCACCTCGTCCATGCCGACAAAGATGCCCCATCTAACCTAGTTCCATTTGTCCACGTTTGGCCCATATCCCACTAAACATTAGAAAAAAGGAACTGCAGATGCTGGTTTACAAAAAGTAACACAAGTGGGTCAGGTAGCATCCCTGCAGAACAGTGATAGCGGATGGCTGAAGGGTCCCAACCCAAAACATTACCTATCCAAGTTCTCCAGGGATGCGGCCTGACCCACTGAGCTACTCCAGCACTTTTTTTCCCCTCTAAAACTTTCCTATCCATGAACCTCTCTAACTAGCATTCAAATGCTATTTTAGACCTGCCTCAACTACCTCCTCTGACAGCTCGTTTTATACACCCATCACACTGAGTTAAAAAAATTGCCCATCAGGTTTCTATTAAATCTTGCACCTCTCACCTTAAATATTTGATGGAAGGAACCATTAAAAGGTGTAACGTTGCATTCATACACAACGTTTGATGGCTTTTTGACTGTCCATTCACTGAAATTTGATCCTTGCTCTTAAGGCCATCTTAATGGAAGTAGGGCGCCCAGATTATGTGCAGGTTAGGATTATGTGTTATCAAATAGAACTTTTCCAGAAATGAAATATGATTAAAAACAACACATGCTGTACTATTACGGCAGAAGTAGCTAGAATATTAGCAAAATGATAACACATAGATTATCGTGTCTCTGTTACCATACTCTATATACAATACAACTTCAATAAGGTGACACCTTCTGGTCTGTAGTAGTGCCAACCAGCAAATTTTCCAGATTAATGAATGCAACTCCCATTAATAGCCGAACACTTTTATTTTGTTGTACTTGTACTTTACGGATTAGACCAATCAATTTTCCAGAGAGAGAAAATTATTTAGGTTATTGAGATGAGATTGCAAGAGCCTGCACCTATTGTCTATTGTCTATTGTCTATTGATGAAGATCTTTGCATCTTACCTATCCTTAATACTAATGACTTTGACCTTTACTTGAGTCACTGCCCAATAATTTTCAGTGCTGTAGGATGCTACTTAGTAATCAGCAAATGAACTCGTAGTTTCCCCAGTAACGTGATTGAAAGTGCAATAAAAATGTTAGCAGATTGAGTTTGATTGAGGAGAGACAAAATGGAAAATAGTAAAGATTGTACAGATGCTGAGAAACCCATGTGTGTATTTTCCTAAATGTTTGAAGGTAAAGGCTGGGTGAGAATGATCTCCATAAAGGATTGGAATTGTGGAAAGAACAAAATGTGGGATTAATGTCGGATTAGTGTAAATGAGTGGTTGCAGGTCAAGATAGACACAAAATGCTGCAGTAATTCAGCAGGTCAGGCAGCATTTCTGGAGAAAAGGAATAAGTCTGAAGAAGGATCTCGACCCGAAACGTCACCTATTCCTTTTCGCCAAAGATGCTGCCTAACCGGCAGAGTTTCCCCAACATTTTGTGTCTATCTTTGGTGTAAACCAGGATCTGCAGTTCCTTCCTACACATTTTGGTTGCATGTCAACATGGACTCGGTTCGCCGACGTCCTGTTTTTATGCTGTATGAACTCAATGAGATTCTTGGCTTCACAAGGATAGTTCAAAAACAAGAAGATTATGTTGTAACATTATAAAATGCTGGTTGGACATAACTGATACATTACAATCTAGTCCAATTGTCACACAATAATAAGAATGCAAAGGCTGCGGGGTTGGGGGGTGGGGGGTGGAGAAAAGGTTAACTGGAATGATTTACTGTGAGAGTTTTCACCCATAACTTTCGAATGGTGAAGTTGGTGTTATCCTCCTTGGAACAGAGACTTAGAGGAGATTTGATATAGTCGTTCCCAATCTTGCTCAGGTTAATAGAGCGTAAAGAGGGAAGCCATTGACAATTGCAGATAGTTGAAGGATTAGAGGACATTAATTCAAAGTGAATGGCAAAACCTACAGGAAGGATATGAAGATTTTCTTTAACACAGTGAGTGATTATGATCTGGAACATGCTGCCTGAATGTGTGATGAATATAAATTTAATTGTGGATTTGAAATAAAATTGGATGTAGATCTGAGGATTAAAAAAAACAGGGCTCCAGGGAAAGAGAGGATTTATTTTTAATTCACTTTCCAGGATGTAAGTCTCACAGGGTAGGCAGGCATTTATTGCCCATCACTAATTTAGCATTTATGTTCTAATGGACTGACTGATTTTTGACCAAAATGCCAGGAGAGGGATAATGATAGACACAAAATGCTGGAGTAACTCAGCGAGACAGACAGCATCTCTGGAGAGAAGGAATGGGCGACGTTTTGGGTTGAGACCCTTCTTCAGACTGATGTCAGGGGAGTGGGCAGGACAGAGATATAATGTAGTCGGAGACAGTAAGACGAGTGGGAAAACTGGGAAGGGGAAGGGGATGGAGAGAGAGGGAAAGCAAGGGGTATTTGAAGTTAGGTTAGAAGAGTGATGATGATCCGGTGGTGATTCTATGCTACGTTATGGAATGTACTCTTGGACATATTCTTATATTGAGTATGGAAGGGGCAGTATTTATTTACCAGGTTAATCACCATTGAGAATACGGTACTGAGCCTACACGTTGATCTGCAATCCCTCAGCTGTCCGGTTTAGTGAAGTTCCAAGATTTAGATCTGAGGAGCAATGAAGGAATGGTAACATTTCCAAGTCAAAATGATGTGTGTCAAAGAGAGGTAGCCTCTAGTGAAAGTGTTTACCTGTACCTGTTGGTCATGTCCCTCTTCATATTAGATACCTTGGGTTTGGATGGTGATGTTGATGTTGAAGGTGGTTTCTTGTGATGCTTCTAGTAAGTAACAGCCATAACAGGTTATGAGAATGATGAATAGTGTACCAATCAACACATGCATTTGTACTGAATGCCATTGAGCTTCCTGAGTGCGATTGGTGCCACGTTCATCCAAGTGAGTGAAGAATATTCTCTCTCACGTTTGACGTGAGCATTATAGATAACAGAAGTGCATGGGGAATCAGGGGGTGTGTCATTCACCAAAGAAATAATAATTGACCTGCTCTTCGTCACAGTGTTAATGGGGCTGGTGCAATAAGATTCTGTTCATTCATGGCTCTGTTGCTGGTGGGGGCTGAATGTTGAGGGGGGATGAGTAAACTCTCACTTTTTAGGTATATCATTATCTGGCAATTAGGTATCAAGAATTTTGTTTGCCATTCATCAGCTGTTGCTTGAATGTGTTCCAGATCTTGCTGCCTGTTGCCATTAGTCCATGATTTGAAACAATGTGAACAGGACTGAAATCTATTGAGTAATCAACTTGCATTGTTTCTAATTGTATAATTGAAGGACAGTTGCTCATGACGTAGTCAAAACATTGATTGGCTCTCATACATTACCTTCAAAATTATAACGTTGTTTCTTTGAAAGTCATTTGCTTGATATTCATCACTGCTGGGTAGTTCTCCAGCTGGTGGAAACGTCTTCCCTTAATCCCTGCAGACTTCAACCTTACATAGGGTTCTTTATTCTACATGAGGTAAAAAGATGCTTTCATATCGAAAGATTGATAACTTAATTCAGCTCCTTTATAAATGATGGGGTGAACGCAACCCTGCCCTTATCATCAAAGCTGTTGTCGATGTGGTCAATGGCTTCAAGTTCCTGGGGACCTGTATCAGCAGCAAACCAACCTGGCCCATTCCGACCAATATGGTGATCAAGAAAGCATATCAGCATATTTACTTTCTTAAGCATCTGAGAAAATTTGGCATGAGAATTGTCTTGAACTTTGACAAAGGTGCTATGGGAAGTGTACTGAAGGGATGCATCTTAGCTTGGTATGGCAACTGCTCTACTTTTGACTATTTCAGCCTGCATGGACAGTGGTACACAGCCCATGTCATCTAGTTCATCTTCAGGATGTGTTGCATTAGGAAGGCAGGAAGTGTCATTAAGGATGCCTGCAACCAGGCCATTCCCTTTACTTTATCTTACGTTATGGGAGAAAATGCAAGAATTTGAAAGCTCAGACATCCAAACTCAAGAACAGCTTTCTTCTCCCCTGCTAGCCAAGCCCTGAAACAATCACCTCTTTCACAATAGTGTGAATACAAGAAATTGCCGTTTTTTACAAATCCTAATTCTAGCCTCATATCTTCCAACTAGAGAATATCTATTCCAGTGCAGTCAACAAAGTCTACTTAATTTTGGGGTCCTGCTTGTGTCAAGGCCTTTCTTTAGAATTAATGTCTTCCTGTGGGAGGCAGTACGCAACAGTTGTGTGCAACACAGTGGAGCACATAAAAGGGAAGCCAGGAAAGCAGCTCTGCTGTTTATGCTTCTCAGGAGACCTGTAGCTTTCTGTTCAACCAGAGATTTTAAATAATCTCTGAATACTGCACAATTGGGCCATCAAAAGGGGCTGCAACCATTGTAGGATTGAAAGAGGAAGCTGTGGAGGATTATTTCTATGTGAGTCTATTATAGACACAAAAATAATGAACAACAGATAATTGTTGCTTAGTTTAGAGACACAGCACGAAACAGACTCGCCAAGTCAATGCGGACCGTCAATCACCCATTCACAGTAGTTCCATGGTATCTCATTTTCGCATCCACTCCGTACACACTAAGAATATTTTACAGAGGTGATTAATTTACAAAGCTGCCTGTGGTTGGGATGTGGGAGTAATCAGGAGTACACGGAAGAAATCCAAGCATTCACAGGAAGAACGTGCAAGGTCCACAAGGACAGCATCCAAGGTCAGGCATGAACACAGGTCTCTGGCGCTATGTTGCAGCAGCTTTATCAGCTGCACTACGATGCCACCCTATGTTGCTTGTATGACAGTGAAAATAGCTTGAGTATTCAGTTGTCTTTTAAATATCATTGCTGATTCTCATTTTGTCTAACTTAAAATGAAGCAGAATTCAGAAGTTGCATTTGGGTGATTATTCACTAATATCTATTTTATACTGTCACACAACCAAAATAAAATCTCTCCCAAAGTAAGCACTGGAGTCGCCCTGGAGAGATATACATAGATTATTTTATTTTCCTTAACGGCAAGGTTTAAGTGGCAGCATGACAGGGATAGATGTATTAGATTCAACCAGATGATTTTAGATTTCATTCGTGGTCATAAAAGTAGAGGATTAAGAACCTTGAGGTTCAGTGCAATATATTTTTGCTGAAGTGGAAAGGACATTACTTCAGAACTAATTAGCACTAATTCACTGATCAATTTTAGAAAGTTGTCAAGTAACTGGTGAGAAATACAATTAAGGCTGTAAGAGTGAGAGTAGGTATGATTAATTAAATAATTAATTTAGTTTAGAGATACAGCGCGGAAACAGGCCATTCAGCCCACTGAGTCCGTGCCGACCAGCGACCCCCACACATTAGCACTATCCTACACACATGAGGGACAATATACATTTATACCAAGCCAATTAACCAACAATCCTGTATGTCTTTGGAGTGTGGGAGGAAACCGAAGATCTCGGAGAAAACCCATGCAGGTCACAGGGAGAATAGACAAACTCCGTACAGATAGCACCTGTAGTCAGGATTGAACCAGGGTCTCCGGCACTGTAAAGGGCCTGTCCCACTTGGCGATTTTTTTCGGTGACTGCCGGCAGTCGCCGCTGGATTTTGAACTTTTCAAAATCCAGCGGCGACAAAAAAAAGTTGTGACACCTGAGGAAACACCGTGCGTCAATATGTCATCACGCCGTGTCACACCGCATCACATCGCAACGTTTTTGGTGACCTGATACGTCAGTCAATTATGCCAGCAGTCGCCGAAAAAAATCGCCAAGTGGGACAGGCCCTTAAGGCAGTAACTCTACCGCTGCGCCACCATGCCGCCCATGCTGCCTCTCATAATTTTATAAACCTCTGCTGTGTTCGCCTTCATCCTCTGATTCATCTGAGTAATAACCCAATTTCATCCAACGTCTCTTTATTGGTAAAGGGCCTGTCCCACTTAGGTGATTTTTTAGGTGACTGCCGGCGACAGTCAGTCGTAGCGGGATGCCAAAATGGACCCACCCTACGACAATTTCTACGATAAGCTACCACCTAGTTGACGTTCAGCTACGACAAGCTACGTCACCCTAAGTCAACCGGTGACACAATTCCTCGCGACTTGGGACGTCCACCTCGACCACACCTACGACAACCGTTACAACACCTACGACAACCTTCGACCACACAGGTGACAACCTACGACAACCAAAGTCAACCTACCTCCACCCACAATAAGCTACGACAAGCTACGACCCTGTTCACGACAAATGAAGACAACTAAAGACTCAGCTCGACACCAGTACTGTCGCCGGCTGACGTAGGATGATGTAGGTTGTCACCAATGGAAATCACTGAGGTCATCACCCGGCAACAACCAATGTCACCTGGCGTCATCTTGGCGAAAACCTACGACAGCGCCTACAACAGGAGAAGACAAGCAATCTGTCTATGAAAGTAAGCATGCAGGTACAGCAGGCGGTGAAGAAAGCGAATGGCATGTTGGCCTTTATAACAAGATGAGTCCAGTATAGGAGCAAAGAGGTCCTTCTGCAGGCCCCTAGTGAGACCACACCTGGAGTATTGTGTGCAGTTTTAGTCCCCTAATTTGAGGAAGGACATTCTTGCTATTGAGGGAGTGCAGCATGGGTTTATAAGATCATTCCTGGGATGGCGGGACTGTCATATGCTGAGAGAATGGAGCAGCTGGGCTTATACACTCTGGAGTTTAGAAGGATGAGAGGGAATCTTATTAAAACAAATAAGATTGTTAAGGGTTTGGACACGATAGAAGCAGGAAACATGTTCTCGAAGTTGGGGCAATCCAGAATTAGGGGTCACAGTTTAGGAATAAGGGGTAAGCCATTTAGAACGGAGACAAGGAAACACTTTTTCTCACAGAGAGTTGTGAGTCTGTGGAATTCTCTGCCTCAGAGGGCGGTGGAGGCTGGTTCTTTGGATACTTTCAAGAGAGAGCTAGATAGGGCTCTTAAAGATAGAGTCAGGGGATATGGGGAGAAGGCAGAAACGGGGTACTGATTGGGATGATCAGCTATGATCACATTGAATGGCAGTGCTGGCTCAAAGGGCCGAATGACCTACTCCTGCACCTATTGTCTATTGTCTATTGCAATGTTAAGCCCACTGTCGCCGAAAGGTTTTGAACATTTCAAAATCCAGCGGCGACGAGAAAAAAGTTACGACACTTGAGGAGACAACTCACGACACTACAGGCGTCACCCCGCGACCCTGTGGCGACAGCTTATTTTCCGGCTGTCGCCGAAAAAAATCGCCTAAGTGGGAAGGCCCATAATACTCTCGATTCCAGATAACATCCTGATGAATCTCTTCTGCACCCAAAGTCTCCATATCCTTCCAGTAATGCAGCAACCAGAACTGCGCAAAATACTCCAAATGTGCAAAGCTTTATACAGCTGCAGCCTGATTGTTATACCTAACACCTCGACCAATGAAGGCTAGTATGCTATATGCCTTCTTTACCATCTTATCTACTCGTGTTGCCACTCTCAGAGTAATGGGCTTGTTTCCCTTGGTAAGTCATAAAAGGATATTTAGTTCTTCCACTTCAAATGATGGCCAACCTAGATTAAAACCATAGTGTTATTGTTTTAGAATAGAACAGAAATCTTCAGAATTAATCATGGAACGAGTTTAAAATATTAATATACATCATGACCAGTTATATAAACAGGTACGTGTACAGGACAGGATGGGAGAGATATGGGCCAAACACGGGCACGTGGGACTAGTGTAGCTGGGACATGTTGGCTGGTGTGGGCAAATTGGGCCGAAGTGCCTGTTTCCACACTGTATCACTTTATGACTATGACTCCATCTGCATTGCATACAGTGGCTTGCAAAAGTATTCATACCCCTTGAACTTTTCCACATTTTGTCACGTTACTACCACAAACGTAAATGTATTTTATTGGGATTTTATGTGATAGACCAACACAAAGTGACGCATAATTGTGAAGTGTAAGGAAAATGATACATGGTTTTCAAATTTTTTTACAAATAAAAAACTGAAAAGTGTGGCGTTCAAAAGTATTCAGCCCCCTTTACTCTGATACCCCTAAATAAAATCTATTGCAACCAATTGCCTTCAGAAGTCACCTAATTAGTAAATAGAGTCCACTTGTGTGTAATCTAATCTCAGTATAAATACAGCTGTTCTGTGAAGGCCTCAGAGGTTTGTTAGAGAACATTAGTGAACAAACAATGTTCCTTGGGCATCATGAAGCCCAAGGAACACACCAAACAGGTCAGGGATGAAGTTGTGGAGAAGTTTAAAGCAGGGTTAGGTTATAAAAAGATATCCCAAGCTTTGAACATCTCACGGAGCACTGTTCAATCCATCATCCGAAAATGGAAAGAGTATGGCACAACTGCAAACCTACCAAGACATGGCCGTCCACCTAAACTGACAGGCCGGGCAAGGACACTATTGATCAGAGAAGCAGCCAAGAGGCCCATGGTAACTCTGGAGGAGCTGCAGAGATCCACAGCTCAGGTGGGAGATTCTGACAACAGGACAACTATTAGTCGTGCACTCCACAAATCGGGTCTTTATGGAAGAGTGGCAAGAAGAAAGCCATTGTTGAAACAAAGCCAAAAGAAGTCCCGTTTGCAGTTTGCCACAAGCCATGTGGTGGACACAGCAAACATGTGGAGGAAGGTGCTCTGGTCTGATGAGACCAAAATTGAAGTTTTTGGCATAAATGCAAAACGCTATGTGTGGTGGAAAACTAACACTGCACATCACCCTGAACACACCATCCCCACTGTGAAACATGGTGGTGGCAGCATCATGCTGTGGGGATGCTTTTCTTCAGCAGGGACGGGGAAGCTGGTCAGAGTTGATGGTAAGATAGATGGAGCCAAATACAGGGCAATCTTGGAAGAAAACCTGTTAGTTTGCAAAAGACTTGAGACTGGGTCGGAGGTTCACCTTCCAGCAGGACAACAACCGTAAACATACAGCCAGAGCTACAATGGAATGGTTTAGATCAAAGCATATTCATGTGTTAGAATGGCCCAGTCAAAGTCCAGACCTAAATCCAATTGAGAATCTCTTGACAATTGCTGTTCATAGACGCTCTCCATCCAATCCGACTGAGCTTGAGCTATTTTGCAGAGAAGAATGGGAAAAAATTTCAGTCTCTAGATGTGCAAAGCTCGTAGAGGCATACCCCAAAAGACTTGCAGCTGTAATTGCAGCGAAAGGTGGTTCTACAAAGTATTGACTCGGGGGGGGGGGGGGCTGAATACTTTTGCACGCCACACTTTTCAGTTTTTTATTTGTAATAAAATTTGGAAACCATGCATCATTTTCCTTCCACTTCACAATTATGCACCACTTTGTGTTGATCTATCACATAAAATCCCAATAAAATACATTTACGTTTGTGGTTGTAACATGACAAAATGTGGATAAGTTCAAGGGGTATGAATACTTTTGCAAGCCACTGTATAAACCATGGAATCAATCTGCTAAAAGTTATCTTTTTCCCGAATTACTCTAATTCCTAATACTAAATTCCTCATCTTTTATTATCTTAAAGGGTAGGTTTAAATTCAGTACAGATGGTGGTATAGCCTATGGAGCTTGATGCCTTGATTCCCTGACTCTGACGCCACACAAATAATTCATGGTCAATAGTCAGAGCTAACTAGTTGTCTTACTGAATGGTCTTTGGTAAGTTAAATAATTATTGCAGGCACGGTGGTGTTAGAAACGCTATAATTTGGGCAAGGATTGAACCCAGAGATGTGGGAGTCCCAGAATCACTGGTTATGGCTCACAGGAGACTTTTACAAATTAAATATGAATAGTAAGATTAAATGAGAACTTACCAGTTTGAAGTTTGATCTTTATTTTATGAGGAGTCGAGTTGAGGGACTACGTGAATAGAAGCCCGTACAGCCGTTGGTGCGTCAATCTTCAAAGCAGCGGAATGAATTCACAGCTAACAATGACCGAAGTATAACTGTAAGATGATAAAACTAGAACTACCAGATGAGATCTATGAGGGTGGGAGCGGAGGGCACGTAGTCCCTCAACTCGACTCCTCATAAAATAAAGATCACACTTCAAACTGGTAAGTTCTCATTTAATCTTACTATTTTACTTCGGAGTCACGTGAGTGACTACGTGAAGACTTCAAAGCACTGTGAATTCACGCCGCAGACTCAAATCCGACGTTCACACTGCCTGGATTGACTCAAAAGTCGTTAACAATCAATCATGCATCAGTAGTACATTTGTTAAATGAAATAACAGTTTATTTACAAACAAATCATAACAAACCCCTCTAACTCAGGGGAAAAATGTAACAGTACTGACACCAGAATCAGCAAACACCCCGAGCCTTGAAATCGGCTTGTGACAAAACCTCTGAAAAGTTAGCTCACTGGACCATCCTGTGGCCGCGAGGACCTTGAAATAATTTGCACCGACACCTTACTGTGTGGTTTTTTGTGACTAATAAACAAAGCCAACCCTATTCCTCTCAGAGGTTTAGTAATCTCAATGTAAAGAGATAAATGTGAGACTATACAGAAGCGATCATCTGCGGGGTATGCTGAAAACACCATCTTACATCCTGTCATGCCTCTTTTATTATGTTTAAGCAAATCATAGACATAAAAATATAATGGCATCAGCCGACACATGCATTCTATCTAGCCGTAGCTTTTGCAATGTTTGTACACGTTGGGCTGAAACCAACACCAGAAGCATGACCACCTTCATAGTTAATTTGGCTATAGATAGGCTTGTAACCGGAGCCCACTGGCGAAGAAGCATAAAAACCTCACTCACATTGCAAATACCGGCATACCTGAGTTTAGGAGGATTAGAATTGAAAACTCCCTTCATGAATCGTGAACTAACGGATGTGTCCCTACTGTATGCAATTCTGCATTCATAGGTAAATAAGAAGACAGAGCACTTCTGGCTGAATTAATTGCACTGTAACTTAATTTTTTGGTCAAAATAAAGAGTTGACAAACTCCAATACATCCGTGATCCCTGCCGTGTGATATACAATATCCTGCTGTAGGCAGAATTGCTCCCACTTCCTTATATAGGTGATATATTGCTGCTGTGTACTATCCCTGCAGGCCGACGTGAGAACATCCACCGTCCGATGAGACAGTCCTCTCCCCAGGTATGGCCTCCTTAAAATCTGCAAATTAACAGATCAATACGATCCTATAAAGGATGTTGATCCCCAGTGACTGGATTTACCAGTAGCTTTTTATTCTTGGGCATAAGCATGTAAGGCTCCCTAGCCATATGTAAATACAACGGGAAACCATGCTCGTGTAGGCCAATTTGGCACTACCAATACCCCTGAAGCGGTGTCCTCCTTGATCTTTTGCAAACATCTGCTGATGAGACAGAATGAAGGAAATACATACACAAACATTCCTCCCCCAATGCAGCGAAAATGCATCCACTGCTACTGCCCCAGAATCTGGTTACCATGAAACATATCTAGGTAACTGATGATTTAATCGAGATGCAAACAAGTCAATATCTGGCAATGCATACTGATCAATCATTTGGTTAAACACATCCTGATTTAACATCCATTCAATGTTGTCATTAACTGACGTGACCTCTTCCTGGCAAATAAAGTGCTGAAAGCCAGATATTTTGGTCAATACACCAGCTCCAAATCTGGTTAGCCAGTCTATCACAAGACTGTGACTTAACTCCACCCATGTGGTTTACATATGCCACTGCTGTGGTGTTGTGAATCTGAGCTGCACATGCAGATCCCTCCTTGTAGAACAATAAGCTTTGAGCCCATACCAGGTGCCCAACAACTCTAAATAATCAATCCCTCTTAATTGAGGAAGCGATGTCTCATCCACATTCCATCTGCCTCCACAACTAGAAGACATATCTGTTGCACCCCAACCCAGTGCACTCACATCAGTCTGTAATATCAGTGACGGTGATTCCACGAAACCTTCCTTAAATTTTTTGAAACATGTACTATCCACCATTGTATGTCAGCAATCGCCCCAGCTGACAACTGCATAGGCCTATCAAAAATAGCCCCTTTGTATTCTCAGTGCCTGTTCCTTTGATGGTTGTAATTGTTGATAATGCAGAGGACAATACTGCACAGCTGGAAAGGCTGCAACAACTTCCCAATAAACTGGCTACTTGTCTAATCAAAGGCCGTTGTTCTCCAACGAGATTAGCACAGTCCTCATGTGATTGGAATTAATGGTAAATCCCAGATAATCAATAATTTGGACTGGTGATAATTTAGATTTGCCTGGGTGAATAACAAATCCCATTTGTTCAAAAGTGATTTTAACAACTGAAACTGATGATTGAGTTTCAGCATGAGTCTTTCCAACAATCAGAAATCATCTAAATAGGCCATTACCACATGCCCCTGAGCTCTAAGCAATGCTAACACAGGTTTTACCAATTTAGTAAATAATCTAGGAGCTGAAGTTAATCCATTCGGCAATGTCCTGAATTGCCACAGCTCAGTCATCCAAATAAATTTCAAATATCTTCTATCATCACCATGAATAGACACTGCGTAATACGCATTCTTTAAATCAATGGTTGCCATATAATACCCTTTGGACACTAGATGTTTGCCCGTGGTAAAGTTCTCCATTTTGAAATGCCTATAACAAACAAATTTGTTCAAATTCGATAAATCCAGAATAATTCTACATCCCCCAGTCTTTTTAGATCTGGGAAATATACTTGACAGAAATTGTTGACTTTGATAGACAGAAGGCTCAATTACCCCTTCTTATGTAACGACTGAATCTCTGCTTGAATAAGCACATTTTCCTCATCTGAAAAAATAAGTTTACGACTAGGAAAATGTTGATTAGGTAGACTGCCATAGTAAAATCCAATTTTTCACCCCTTCAATACACTAAGTATGAACAAATCTGATGTCAACTGCTGCCATTGTTTGAGAACAATTTTAACCTTCCCCAATTTGAACAGGAACATCAGTTAATTCATCGTCTGTCAAATGTTATATTCCTTACCAGCATCTTTCCTTGCGGCCTTGTTGTCCTCGACTTCTTGTAGAGAACATTTTTTGCCTTGCTTCCAGCTGGCTTAATGAGGGCCATGGTTATAACAACCTCATAACAGTCTTTGACCCTTTTTGCAAGGTTACCACCAAACAACAGATTTCGTGGTGGTACACTGGTCGGTTTGCACAACTCGCCAAATTCGGGTTAGCACTGGCCTAATAGCGGCCCTCCCGACATTATTAATTTCAAAATGCATTACAAAGGAGTCCCAGTTCATCCTGGTGTGCTTGAACCATATCATTTGTATCAATAACTTTCACCACAGCTGTAATACCTGCTTACAACAGTTTAAGCACTTTTTTAAAACTTCATCTCCTGGGCCCTAGCAGGCAAACCCATCTATGCAAATTTGGTGATTAACCACCGGTACCTTCAGGAGATCACAATTAACAGGAGCTTTATAGTTTTTTTTGCTACTTCATCCATAGCTAGCTCCTGTAACTGGTGGGAGAGCATATACTGAATGGCTTCGGCCAATTCTACATCAATCACCTTTCCTGCCTCTCTACGCTCAGCAAACTTCCCAGCAATGTTCGGAATTACCTCCAACCGAACACCTTGCTCTCCCCCAGCATAGAAACAGTGTCAGCAAACTGCCCTGATAGAACATCCTCCTCACAGGCAGGATAGTTCTGCAGCCCTGAAACAGGTGCTGCTAGCACAAGCTCTCCATCAGCCTGGCTTGGGCATCACTCCTCCTCACGGAGCTGGAACATCCTCCTCACAGGCAGGATAGTTCTGCAGCCCTGAAACAGGTGCTGCTAGCACAAGCTCTCCATCAGCCTGGCTTGGGCACCACTCCTCCTCACGGAGCTGGTCCCTGTCGAGCATTCTTTTGAAATAGAATCTCGACGTGGGAGAGCCGTGAGCAAACGGACTCTCCTATGGAGGGTATAACCTCCAGGCCCGACTCATCTACGGGCCACAGAGACTTGCCAGTGGCCTTCCACCCTACTGACAAGCCTCCACTGCCCCCCGGCAGTGGGTCCGCAACCACTGGCTGTGTAGCCAGCACCGGACCAGGTGTACCAGACGGGCCTCCATCCTCAACACTCTCCTGCCACTTTACCTTTCTACCCCCGGAGCGCCTCGCCGACACCTTCTTCCCTTTCTGCAACTTATCTACAAAAACTCCCAACCGTTGCAGAAAAAGACCTGTGGTAAAGTATTTCAACAAACCTTACCTCGTTTTCAACTTGTTAACGAAAACTGCTGGAGAATGGAGTCTGAAGAAGGGTCTCGACCCGAAACGTCGCCCATCTCCTTCGCTCCTTAGATGCCGCTGCACCCGCTGAATTCTCCAGCTTTTCCATGTAACCCGCGGTTTAAACTTACCGCTCGGAGGAGCGCTGCTGCTCCCCCCGCCCGACTGCACCAGCGTCTGACGTCATGACGCACCAACGGCTGTACGGGCTTCTATTCACGTAGTCACTCACGTGACTCTGAAGTAAAATCCTTCTCACAGAATCATTTGCTAAAGATCCCTGACGCAATCGGTTCTTGCTGGTAGTAACCCTGGGCAACTCTTACTGATATCTTTCTGTCCTAAGTCTCCTCCATTGGAGCCAGAGGATGTGATTGAAATCCTAAATTAATACTTTATGAACATGTTAAAATGAAGGAGATATTAGATCTCTTATATGTAGAAAGGAACTGCAGATGTTGATTTAAACTGAAGATAGACACAAAAACCTGGAGTAACTCAGCTGAATAAACAGCATCTCTGGAGAAAATGAATCATTTTTGACCAGAGATGCTGTCTGTTCCACTGAGTTACTCCAGCTTTTTGTGTTTATATTAGATCTCTTTGTTGGCTTAATTTTGGATAACTCCTCAGGGTCTGATGTAGTCTAACCCAGATTGTGATAGGAGGCAAGGGATGGGATTGATGGTGAAGTGCCAGAAGACTAGAAAACAGCAAATATGGTATCCTTTTTCAAGAAGGGCACCATAGATAAGCCATGTAATTACAGACCTGTAAGTCTAATGTCATTGGTAAGGAAGTAATTGAAAAACTCTAAGGAACAAGATTAATTTGCATGTGAGAAAATGTATTGTTGAGAGCAGTGCCTTTGATGTGGTCTACATCAATAAGGTCATTGAAAGATTTGCACATGTGAATCTGATCGAAAAGTTCAGAACCCCTGGATTCAGCTCGCTGGAAAATAGCTTGTAACTGGACCTGGAGGTTGATAGAAGGGAGTTTTTTTTACTGGAAACTTATGACCAATGATGTACCAAAGGGATTGATGCTGGTACATGTACTGTTTGCTATATGCTTAAATGATTTGGATGTGAATGTGGGAGGTATGATGAGTAAGCCTGCAGATGACATGAATATGCAACTTGCTGAAGGTGGGGAGGATAGTTTCAAGCTCTAGAACAATATTGATCAGTTAGCAAGATGGTCATGATGACAGATGGGATTATACTCTCCGGTAAATATGGTTCTTGCAAGTGATCAGTGATGCATCTTAGGAGGACTTGAACATCTAGGGCATACACAATGATTAGCGGGGCCCTTGGGAGTACGGTAAAACTTCTTTAAAATAGCAGCTTGCATATGTGGTAGTGCTGGATTGTCAGATTTTCAGAACTATTGGATGTTATACAAATAAACAATTGAACATACTTTTCTTTTTTTGTAAGGTGTTACACATATGGATAATATTTTTTTCAGCAAGCCCAATACATTTAAATGGGGAACATAAAATGGTGCTCCACTGAGATTGAACCTTTATTGACCCTCAGTGACTTTACAGGCAGTGTGGGGAACAACTTGTTAATGGGAGCAAGGGAACCAAACTCCTGGTTTGCTTAAAAGGAGCACATTAACACGGGTCCCAGTGATTTTAAAAGGAATATGGTAAGTTTGGCCCCGGTGTGTAAATAGGATCATGGGAACAGAGACAAATGATAAGACAGCATATTTTAGCATCAAACATTGCTTTCTACCTCAGTGGGATGTGTTGCTTATTTTTCTGTTAATTATGAGATTATTTTTTTGTATATTAGTCACCTAAGGCATGCTTGCACAGTATTATGCTCATAAGTCATAGCAGCAGAATTAGGCCATTCGACCCATCAAGTCTACACCACCATTCAATCTTGGTTGATCTATCTTTCCCTCTCAATCACATTCTCCTGCCGTCTCCCCATAACCCTTGACGCAATTAGTACTCAAGGTCTCGCCGATAGAGTCCACACCTGGAAAAGCGGATATAATAGTACCTCCTCTTACCTTATCTGAGACCAACCGAGACCAAGCGCAGTCTCGGCGATTGTTTCACAAACAGCCCCGCTCTGCCTGCCTAAACCTACCTGAACTGCCAGTTGCTAAACATTTTAACTCCCCCTCCCATCTCACACTAACCTTTATGTCCTGGGCCTCCTCCGTTGTCAGAGTGAGGCTAAAAGCAAATTGGAGGAACAGCATCTCATATTTCGCTTGGGCAGCTTACAGCCCAGTGGTATGAATATTGATTTCTCTAACTTCAGGCATTCCCTCTCTCTCTCTATCCCTGTTTCTTTTATCATCGTTACTTTTTTGCATATCTTTCATTCATTGTTCTTGATCTCTCACCATCATCATCTATATCTCTCGTTTCCCTCATTCTTAACCGGTCTGAGGAGGGGTCTCGACCTGAAACGTCACACATTCCTTCTTTCCAGAGATGTTACTCCAGCTTTTTATGTCTATCTTTGGTTTAAACCAGCATCTGCAGTTCCTTCCTACACATTCTGTCACGGTTTGAATCGGCGCACAATGTTGGCATTTAAATATACCACCATTCGAGTGCAGTAGACATACTTTTACCATCTTAAATACCCATAGATATACAGTACTTACCACCAGACTGTGAGATCAAAATGTTTGCTTGTGTTATTTCAAGCCAAGTATCACTCTAAATGATCACAATTGGTATAATTGGTAATGGTAGACTGTGGATATTAATGATCAATAAATAAAAGGTTCAAACAGGTTTGCCCAGAAATTGGATTGCACTCTTTTATGCACAAGAAGCATGTGTGGCATGCAACTCTAACAGATATTCAGATCCTCTCATAAAGACATGGAATTGGACAAAATATATAAGGAAAAATAGGTTGGGATTTTGTACCAAGAATTCAGAATATCTGAGTGATTCCCATCAGGAGTGGTATGAAGACATCACAACTACCACATCAACTCCAGGAAATGTTTCTGGCCTTAAAGGACATCTCCAGATGGCACTTACAAACTAGCTGCGTAAACAGGATAAAATGGGGTGTGTCATGGTGTAGGGGATAATATCTCATGTGTTTGGTTAATCCCTTTCCCATCAAACATGCACAATATAGAACCAATGAACTGCAAGTGCTGGTTTACAAAAAAACGACACAAAGTTCTGGAGTACCTCAGAAGATCACACAACATCAACAGAGGATGTACTTCCTGCGGCAGCTGAGGAAGCACAGTCTGCCACCGGCAATGATGGTCCAATTCTATACGGCTATCGTAGAGTCTGCCCTCACCTTCTCCATCATGGTCTGGTTTGGCTCAGCCACCAAGCACGACATCCGCAGGCTGCAGCGAATCATCCAATCATCTGAGAAGGCTACAACTTTCCCTCCATTGACGAACCGTACACTGCAAGGGCCAGGAAGCGAGCGAGTAAGATCATCTCTGACCTCTCTCACCCTGGCCACAAACTCTTTGAATCACTTCCCCCTGGAAGGCGACTCCGCTCTGTTTCCTCCCACACTCCAAAGACGTACAGGTTTGTAGGTTAATTGGCTTTGGCAAATATTGTAAAATGTCCCTAGTGCGTTGGATAGTGCTTGTGATCGCAAGTCAGCGCGGACTCAGTGGGCCAAAGGGCCTGTTTCCACGCTGTGTCTCTAAACTAAATTAAAAAATGTGTGAGTGGATCCAACTTCTTAGTTCTTGACTCCTTACTAAATCAGTCCAGTATCTAACCCTTATTATTATGCAGTTGAGGGTGTGAGTGTATCTGACAAAGCTTTGTGTTTGCATAGTTGTACATAAAAGCATCCAATGTAATGTATCAATCAATCACCGCAGGCAATGTAAAAGGTGATGAGGTGTTTCATAAAGATAATGTGTTGTGCGAGTGAAGTTGCCTTTTTGGATAGATGATTTAGTACTTCAGTATCTCTGTAACCTTGTTAAGTTTTCCAACTAATTAAGGGAATGATTTGTCTCATGATTTAGGGTGGAATGATGCGGCTCCTATTGTAATTAGTAATGTGCCCAAAATATTGAACAGATCTGGAGCTGTCCTTGTTAATTAAGATTTTTATTTCGTGGCAAACTCCCCACTGGTATAAAAACGCATGGATTTGATCTAAGGGGATATCTATCCTTAGGCTGTTGTATGGTTTTGTAAAATGAACAGGATGTAATAAAAGTAGTTTCATTTCGAAGGATTTGCTGGTATTCAGAACTATCTGCTTGTAACTCTTAGCCTTCCTCCTGCATTCATTAGGTCAATCATAGGGTAACTCTCAGGAGCCATGAGTCAGGCGTAGACAGATTGTTTCCAGTCTCCAAGACGCCATCCTTACAATTACTCTCTGAGTCAAAGGGCAGGGATGGGGTGCTGGAGGGAGAGGTGGGCGGGGATGGCTGTGACATTGAGCCCAGTATGAAGGTGATTATTACCAAGATAGCCAACCATCTGCATTATTTGCTGCGTGTTGTTAAAGTCCAGAGAAACTCAAAGAGTTATTCAGTGTGGAAACTGGCTCTTCTGCCCAATCTGTCCATGCTGAACAAGTTGCCTACCTGAGCTAGTCTCATTTGCCTGCACTGGCCCATATCCCTCTAAGCCTTTTCTTGCCCTATATCTGACCAAATGGAGACATAAATACAGATGGTCCGTCTGGTCCACGTGGCAGATCCCAATCAGAAATATTGACTGTCCTTTTCTCTACACAGACGTTGCCTGAACCACAGCGTTCCTTCAGCATTGTTGTATCTGTCCAAATGACTTTTAAATGTTGTAATTGTACCCACATCAATCACTTTATCTGGCAGCTGATATTAAATACCCATCACCTTCCGTGTGATAAAAGTTTTCCACAGGTCCCTTTTTTAATTTTTTCCATCTCGCCTTAAATCTAATCCCTACCATGGGACCATATCTACATCCCGCCTGATGGTTCTATCGCTCTAATGTCAGCCCTTTGCCTTCCTAGCTCTAAGAACAAAAACCTCTGCCTATCCAGTTTATCCTTGTAATTCATGCCCCCCAGTCCATGTAACATCCTTGTGAAATTTTGCTTCATCCTTTCCACCTACATCGAGGTAATCAGAAGTGCAAGTCAATGCCCTGACCAATGAAGGCAAGCATGTCAAGCACCTTCTTCACCCCACTGCCTGCTTATGTCGCAACACTCAGGGAATTATCTACTTGTACCACAAAGTCTCCTTGTTCTACTACTCTCCAAGGACCTACCGTTTACTGTATAAGTCCTGTGCTGGTTTGACTTACCAAAACACAACACTTCGCACTTGTGCAAGTTAAATTCCATCTGCCAATTCTTGATCCACTTTCCCAGTTGAGATGGATCCTGTTGTAATCTGAGATAATCTTCTTCACTGTCCACTATCCACCAAGGACACAAAACTGGTTGTTGTTCTTGGAACAAAAGAGGTTGCATGGTAATTCATCTGAAGTCCCTTGTGTCTTCTTCTTATCTATGTTGTTGACTAATGACACGTAACAAGCATCTAGAAGAAGATTGTGTACTTTAAGCACTTCAGGATTTCCATTCAGCCCGAAGCCAGTTTAAAAAGTTTGCAACAGACATTGGCTTCCCCACAGTACCTTGGGACTGGAAGTTTGATCAATTTTGATTTGCGATAACTTATGCATACTTACTGGTGAAAACCAAAGATCAAATGCCACCTTTAGCACGGTTTCTCTGCTGGAGGAACTCAGTGGGTTGAGCAGCATCAGTGGGGGAATAAATTGTTGATGCTTTGGATCATCAACATCAGAAATCCTGCGTCAGGAATGAGAGGGAAGAGGAAAGGTAGCCAGTGTAAGGAGGAAAGGAAGGGGGGCGAGACAGGAGCAAGGAGGCGACAGAAAAGTAAGGGAAGGGAATGGTGGAGACAAAGGCAGGTGGATGATGCTCTGTCTCAGCATCCGTGGTCTCTTGTCTCTTCATTTAACATTTTCAGCTTACTAAACACATTACAGCAATAAAGCATCTGAAATAAATGACTTCAGACTACACCATATGCATCTTTTTATCCATAGGGTGCAATTATCAATTAAGCAATTGCAAAGCAACTGATAATTTTTTATTTAAGTAAGTCATATCTTTTTGGACTATCTGACCCTGGATTATGTGGTCGTGCATGAAGGATGCTACATAGATTTGATCAAGTGAGTGTATCTGTTGAATCAATTAATGAGTTCGGAGTGGAATCCAGTGTAGATCTGCAGATCTAAACCAAGTAGCGCAAATTTATATTTGTTCAATTAAAATTAAGGTTTATCAGATTTAGATTATAGTTTGCATTTGTTGGATGGAGAGATGTGTAGCTGGTCATTTGTTATTATAGGAGCTGAATATGACAATACATATTCTGCCACAAGGAATCATTTGCTGTAGTGAAAATGTACTGGGATATGTTATTGATGAGTCATTGTTTGCCTGGAAGATTACTTGCAGAAATGATTGGGGAAATGCACATTCCATTTGTCTTTAGTCATTTTTAAATGATTTTTTAATTATTTGTTCAATGTTTGCCATTTGTACTGGCCACCTGCCCATAACGTGCAAATTAAATACTTTTTTTTTAAAAAGTTTGAACTATTAGCTCTCCAGAAATAGATATGTAGGTTCTAAGTCCTCCTAAAGGGTGGACTAGGCAAAATCAAATGCACCACACTGTGATTTTATTTCACAATTGTGCTTGAGGTTTTACACAAAAAAACTTTAAAGTTTGAAACAGAACAAAAAGAACAAGGTTTCTCAAAGAGAAGGAGTGACGGAATGATTTAATGCAGCACATATGTCACTGCAATCTCCATTTATTTTATCGGCCGCAATTCTAATGAGAATAAATATTGCCATAGACAATCCTTCTCCAGCACAATTGGTTTTCTGCTGAAAAATATCACCAGATTCTCCTAAGACCTTGTGAATCAATGCTGGCACAATACATATTCCCCATGTTATTCTTCTCAAAGCACGATACATGGATATAAAATTTAAAGGTCCATGTTGGTGTGAGATTTTTGTAGAAAATCATGAATATATTTATTCTATTAAATGTTGAGAATATATTTTCTGTAACCGTGACCTGCATGGGTTTTCATGAAAATTCACAGCTGATGCCTTGATGGGAGCAATATCACCCAGAAATGATTTTTAGTGCACATTAAGTTAGGTAAAATAAAGTTCATCCACATCTTCCATGAGTGGACGGGGCACGGTGGCGCAGCAGTAGAGTTACTGCCGTACGGTGCCAGAGACCCCGGTTCGATCCTGACTACAGGTGCTGTCTGTACAGAGATTGTACGTTGTCCCCGTGATCTGTGTGGGTTTTTTCGGGGATCTCCAGTTTCCTCTCACACTCCAAAGACGTACACGTTTGTAGGTTAATTTGCATGGTAAAATTGTACATTGTCCCTAGTGTGTGTAGGACAGTGTTAGTGTGCGGGGATTGCGGGTCAGCCAGGACTCGGTGGGCCAAAGTGCCAGTTTCCACGCTGTATCTCTAAACTAAACTAAACTGGAGCAATGAAGCTTGAAAAATATTATGATATGATTTTTAGTTAAAAAAAGAAAGGGCGAATCTTATTGTATACCTAAATTGTATACCTAAAAGGGAGGAAAAAGTGCTTGAGAGAGCAGAGACATGGGCCTCGCATTGACCAGTACTTCTTACGAAGCAACCAGTCAAATCAGTCGAATGAAGCACAGCGACGGGACACAAACCAAAGTCCGCAGAGCATCAGCACCCATGTCACTGAAGAGGGTGATACAAGCACAGAAATGCCGGTGGAGGAGCCCACGCAACAACTACAAAGACCTCCATTGGAGGGAAAGATCAAAGGGCATAAACCTGGAGTGAAGTGGGCCCAAAGCTGTTGAAAAGAAAGAGTGGGAGACGGTCAACAGTGACCTTATACATATCTTGGAGCAACAAGTGGGCACAGCAGTGGAAAAGCTTGAAAGGCATGGGCAACATAATCTACAGCTATGGAGAAGAACGGTTTGGGGTGAGTAAAGGATAGAGAGTGGAAAGAAGTACCAACACCAATCAAGTCCAGGAGGCAGCAGGAGATCGATAGCTAATCAGAGAGAGGAGACAGTTGAAAAAAGCAATGGAAAAAAGCAACTGACGCAGAGAGAGAAGGTCTCATGCTACTCCAAGAGGACATCAAGAGCCGATATGGCAACCTTGCGAAAGCAGAGAACATGAGGAAACTTCGCAAGAAAAAAGAACACACAAGAACACGGTTCTACAAAGACCCTTTCAAGTTCATCAAAGACCTCTTCGCAAAGGAAAAAAGTGGAACTTTGAAAACATCAAAACAAGAATTGGAGGAACACCTGGAAAAGGCCCACCAAGATACACGAAAAGGCATTGAAAGTTAGTCAACGCACAGACATCCCACCTATTCAACCACATGAATTCAACCTGGACACCAGCCCTCCGAAATGGAAAGAGGTAGATAACACTGTCGCGTGCGAGCAAGAGCAGCATCAGCACCGAGGCCAAACGTAGTACCATACAAGCTCTACAAGAATGCTCTCCCGATGTGGTTTCGCTTTCTAAGGAAGCTCATGAGGGTGATGAGGAAGAAGCAAACAATACCTAAGGCGTGGCGAAGGGCCGGCGTGCATACTAAATACCTAAAGAAAAAGGATGCATCAGACATCAGCCAATTCCGTCCAATATGTCTCCTCACTGTCGAAGGGAAAAATCTTTTTCAGCATTGTATCACAAAGGCTATCCACCCTATCTGGTAATAAACAAGTATAACATTTGTTTTTGGGGATACATCTGTACAGAAAGCAGGAGTTCCAGGATTTTTCGGCTGCTTGGAGCATACAAGCATGAATCTGGCACCAGAACCAAGCAGCTAAGAAGGACAAGAGAGACCTACATGTGAATCTTCCCTCGATCTGGCCAATGCATTTGGTTCAGTTCCACATGAAAACTCCTTTGGGAATCTTTTGCCTTCACATTTAATTCCATGTAACCAGAGCTCATCACCACACTGGTCAAGAACTATTTCCAAGACCTGCAGCTGTGCTTCACAACAGCTGAATTCAGTACAACATGGCAGCGCTTGTGGAAGTAGGCAATCATGGCAGGCTGCACAGTCCTCACCCTTGGCCTTTACAATGGCCATGAAGTCATTATCAGGGCCTCAAAATGGGTGTGGGCGTGAATCGCACCAGAGCTGGCTCCGTCAGCCACCCATCAGGACCATACCAGGGACGATATGACAAAATAACCACTACTGCAGCAATGCACCAAGCGCCCCTACTTGGAAAGCAGCAGGAAACATCAGTGGGCCCGAATGAAAATCAAAACCCAAGTAAGTCTCGAAGCAATCTCCTAGTTTAAGGAGGGGTGCTTAGAGACACAAGTTTCTGCATCGGTGACGACCTAATACCAAACAGTGTCTGAGCAGCCCATAAAAGCCTGGGCAGATGGTACAACGCAAGTCTCAAGGACAAAAGAGGGAGGTGCAACAGCTAAGGCAAAGAAATTGTCAATGCCTGGAGATCATCAATCAGACCCTACTGCCTGGGAACTGAAGCTCTGCGTGCCTACAGTTTGGACTCCTCCTCGTACATGTGACCACTGACCGTTTATGAAGCTCCAATAACAACTGTGGAGAAGATGGGTGTAGCGAACCATAACTTCATACGCGAAGAAATGATCGGTGTCCCACGATGTCTAACTACATCGACACCATCTATGGCAAAGGGGTCACTGGAACTACCTCTCACAAGTCTAACAGAGGAATACAAGTGTTCCAAAGTAAAGACTCCAGATGACACTGAGGGACTCTAGAGACAAGACCATCAGTGCTGTTGCGCCGCCCCTAGTAACCGGCCGGGAAGTGGACACCATCTATGCAGTACAGCAAGCTTCATCAGCCCTGAGGCACAAAGACGTCGTGGGGGCAAGTGCAGCAGGGAAGAGGAGGCTTTGGCCTTACGGGACAATTATTAAACCAACTTGGCGAAAGGCCACAACATCAGAGCGAGAGGACATTGGTGGTTGAGGAGGTGCGGCGACAGGAGGGATTGGCCTGCAAGAAGTGCAAGGCGTCTCTCTTGCCAAACAGGGGCAATGGATGCAGTTGGGAAGGTGTGGAGCGGAGGAAGATCAGCTGGAAAGAACTTTGGAAATGGAATCAAGCAGATCAGCTTCATCATTCAGAGACGACATACGTCGTCCTTCCATCATCCAAAGAACCTCAATCAGTGGTACGGCGAGGATCCAACCTGTGCCCTCTGCCCAACTCCAGCGACCCTCAAACACACTCATGGTAGGCTGCAAGACCAGCCTCACGCAATGGGTGATAATACACGGTGGAGGCATAATCAGGTATTAAAAAGCCTGGCAACAGCCCTGAGAAACAGGCTGTGTGCGACCAACTCCTTGCCTCCGAGAGCAAGCAACACCTCCCACTTAAGGGCGACAACCTTTGTCCCGAGAAGGACAGAAAACACCGAAACATCCTTCACACTAGATCAGAAGAAGGAAAACCTATGCAGGGCCCGTGACTGGAGGATTGCTGGCGGACATCGGCCGACAACTAATCTTTCCACCTGAAATTGCTTCAACCAACCTCAAGGCCAGATTTGGTAGTTTCTGTCCCTTCACAGAAGACTGCTTACATCATAGAGCTCACGTTCCATGGTGAGAACCTCTGTTGTTGGAGGCCTATGAGCGTAAGAAGCTGCGCTACACAGAGCTTGCAGCAGAGGCAACGCAGCATGGCTGGTACATCACGTTTATCCAGTTGAAGTGGGGATGCAGAGGATTTGTTTGCGTCATCTACCATCAGACTGTGAAGGAGCTTGGAATCACGGTCAAGGCTCTGCAGAAGACCATAGATCACTCTCAGACGCGGCTGAAGAATGCAGTGTTGATTTGCTCAAGACGGAATGACCCATGGCTGGGCCCCAAATGCGTCTTGGTGAATCTCTTGAGGCAGTTGACTGGGACACACGCTTGAGGGCTGATTCATATGCAGCGGCCGCCATTGTGGAGGGTGTATAGTGGATAAAAGGCCGATACACCCAGTGATGCAAGGGTACACTACTGATGATGTGTCCTGTGGCCCAGACTGTCCTGAGGTTACCCAGGCCCAAGATATACGTATACGTACCCCCCCCCCCCCCCCCCCCCCCCCCCCCCCCCCCCACCCCCCCCTCCCCCCCCCCACCCCCCCCCCCCCCCCCCCCGCCTCCTCCGCCCACCACCCCACACCCCCCCCCCCCCCCCCACCCCCCCCCCCCCCCCCCCCCCCCCCCCCCCCCCCCCCACCCCCCCCCCCCCCACACCCCCCCCCCCCACCCACCCCCCACCCACCCCAGCCCCACACCCCCCCCCCCCCCCATCCCCACCCCCACACCCCCCCCCCCCCCTCGCCCCGCCCCCCCCCACCCCCCCCCCCCCTGTTGTTGAGCGTCGACCACTCTCAGCAATCAATGAATGTCGTGAAATGCTCCCCACCTACTGGCACAAGGGACTTCTTAACATCTAGTCCTGTGTATTCGATTCTAGAATATGATATTATAATGACTTTAAATGGGAGGCAAAGGTATATCTGGATCTCTCCAGAGGTTTGAGAGAAAGTAGAACAGCTCAAAATATGTCAAGTAAATAGCAGCCTTTCACAATGTTTTCTTGCATCAGTAAACTCAAAGTCTAAAATGTGTACCCAACAGCATGGAATAGCACAATGGGGCCTCTGCATGCTTCCCAGTAATTACTAATTACCTGCTGCATAGTTAGAAAATTATATTTGTTTACTCTGTTGAAATAATTCCTCGTAAAGGACACATGAAAATACATGTTATAATCTCGCATGAAGGCAAACTAATTGGGGTAGCTCAAGTAGATATGAAGTGTGTGCATCCCATTGTAAAATAACGACTGCCTTTGTAAATACTCCAATCATCCTACTCTTTAAAATTAGTGGAAGTCCTTTTACTGGTTCTCCACTTTATGTTCGGTATCAAATGATTTGTCTGCAATATGCAAAGAACACTACCACTCTAAATGTATGGTGTGTTTTGGTGCTGAATAGCTGAAGGAACAGCCTGAAGTAGTCATGTGAATATAAATAAAAGCTGGGGAGTTTTCGAGAACTCTGCTTTCGAGATGGAAAACAATGCTTGTTAGACTTGAGAGGGGAGTCATAGAGTCATACAGCATGGGAATAGGGCCTATAGCCCAATTTACTCATGCCAACCAAGATGACCCATCTACACTAGTCCCGACCGCCTGTGTTGGGTCCATATCCCTCTCAACCTTTCCGATCCATGTATCTGTCAAAATGTCTTTTAAATCTTGTTATAGTACATGCCTCAACTACCTCCTCTGGCATATCATCCTCTGTGTGAAAAATTTGCTCCTCAGTTCCTTATTAAATCTTTCTCTTCTCACGTTAAACCTATGTCCTCTGGTTCTTGATTACATCACTCACCAAGCACTCATCACTCACTGTATAAAAAAACCTGTCCCGCATACCTTCTTTAAACTTTCTCCGCCTCACCTGAAAGTCTTTGACATTTCCACCATGGAAAAATGGTTCTGACTGTTTCCCCTATTTATGCCTCTCATAATTTAGTAAACTTCTATCAGGTCCCATCTCAGCCTCAGATGTTCCAGAGAAAATAATCAAAGTGTTGTTCTTTTCAACCTTAATTTTTCCCCCCTTTTCACCCCCCCACCCCCCCCCCCCCCCTCCCCTGTGTCCCACCTGAACTCCCACTTTTCTCTCCTCCAACCCCCCCACCCCCTCCCTCCTCATACATTCCTTCCTCTCGCTTCACAATTCGCAACTCTTCAATCCTCTCACACCTTCTCCTTTAGTTTTCATTATCTCTGGTCTTTGTTCCTAACATTCTGCCTATCAAACCCCACTCCCCCCTCCCACCACATCCACCCCCCCCCCCCCCCCCCGCGTATCTTCAGTACCTATTACCTGCCACACTGCCTACCTCTCCTCTCTTTCAGCTCTCCTTGAAGCCCCGCCCCACCCACCATGATCAGTCTGAAGAAGGATCCCGACCCGAAACATCACGTATCCATGTGCTGCAAAGAAGGTACATGTACATGTTCTAAGTACTCCAGCACATTGTGTCCAAATTTACATTCAGAAACATGTGAAACAAGGAAATGGAATCAGTGGCCAGAGACAAGGAAATGCAGATTGCTGCATACTAGCAAGCATTTTGGGTTTCTGCCTTCCTGGTTCTGCCTTCACTAAGGAAGACACAAACAATCTACTGGGGGACCGTGGATCGGGCGTGAGGGAGGAACTGAAGGAAATTCACATTAGTCAGGAAATGGTGTTAGGTAAACTGTTGTGACTGAAGGCAGATAAATCCCCAGGGCTTGCTGGTCTGCATCCCGAAGTACTCTAGCAGGTGGCCCTAGAAGTTGTGGATGCATTGGTGATCATTTTCCAATGTTCTATAAACTCTGGATCCGTTCCTGTGAACTGGAGGGTAGCTAGTGTAACTCCACTTTGTAAGAATGGAGGAAGAGAGAAAACAGGGAACTATAGACCTGTTAGCCTGACAAATCGGAAGTGGGGAAGATGCTTGAGTTGATTATTAAATATGTAATAGCAGCGCATTTGGATTATTAAAGATGTAATAGCAGCATGGATTTGTGAAGGGGAAATCATGCTTAACTAATCTTCTGGAATTTTTAGAGAATGTAACAAGCAGATGGATAAGGGTGAGAGAGCCAAGATGTATGTGTGTATCTGGACTTTCAAAAAACCTTTTGTCGAGGGTTCTCACAGAGATTAGCATGCACCAATTCGAGCATGATTGGTATTTGGGGGTTAGGGTATTGACATGGAGTAGAGAACTGGTTGGCAGACAGGGAAGCAAAGAGTAGCAGGGAAGTAACACATGGTCTTTGTCAGGAATGACGCGCAGTGGCTAGTGGGGTGCCACAAAGCTCAGTGCTGGGACCCCAGTTATTTACAATATATATTAACGACTAAGACCAACGAATTAAATGTAACATCTCCAAATATGAGGATGACACAAAGCTGGGTGGCAGTGTGAGCTGTGAGGGGATGCCATGAGGCTACAGGGTGAATTGTATAGGTTCGGTGAGTGAGCAGATGCATGGTAGATGCAGTATAATGTGGAAAATTGTGAGGTTATCCACTTTGGTGGCAAACAAAAGGCAGATTATTATATGAATGGTGTCAGATTAGGAAAAGGGCAGGTGCAACAAGACCTGGGTGTCCTTGTACATCAGTCACTGAAAGAAAGCATGCAGGTACAGCGGGCAGTGAAGAAACCTAATGGCATGCTTGTCTTCATAACAAGAGGATTTGAGTATAGGAGCAAGGAGGTCCTCGTTTTGGTCTCCTAGTTTGAGGAAGGAAAATTTATATGCTATGCGGGACTGCAGCTTTTAGGTTGGGGCACCAGGTTAATTCCATGGGATGGCGGGAGGACTGACATATATGAAAGAATGGATTTTCGGGGGACTGGGCATATATTCACTGGGATTTTAGGGATGTGAGATGGGGATCTTGTCGAAACAATGTTCCTGATGTTGGGGGAATCCGGAACCAGAGGTCACAGTTTAAGAATAAGTTTAAGAATATGGGGAAGGTCATTTAGGACTGAGATGGGGAAAACCTTTCGACCCAGAGAGTTATGAATCTGTGGAATTCTCTGCCACATATTTCTAACTTGTTTAACGTCTCTTTATAGCTAATACTCTCTAATCGAGGCAACATTCTGATAAAAATCACCTGCACCCTCTACGGAGCTTCTTCGTTATTTCTTAACATTTAAGAGTAAAGTGGATAGGTATATGGACGTGAAGGGAATGGAGGGGTATGGTCTGAGTGCAGGTAGATGGGACTAGGGGAAAACAAATGGTCGGCACGGACTGGAAGGGCCTGTTTCCGTGCTGTAATTGTTATATGGTTATATGGTTAATGGGGTAATCAGAACTCAATACTCCACTTGCTTTCTAATCTAGGGTTAATTTTTTATCCTGTCAGTCAAAAAACCCAAGCTTAATCCCTTGGGATAATCCTCACAACCACCGCTCCTGGGAGCGTGGGTTTGGTCTGGGACCCTTGTTGTTTGTGATCTAAATCAATGACGCATGCAAACATTGAAGACATTATTCGTAAATTTGCAGATTATTCAAAAATTGGTGACATTGTGGATAACAAATTGTGTAAGACTACGGCAGGATCTCCTACAACCCCCACAACCAAAATGTGGATTACAGGAATGTCGGAGACACTTCATCTGGAAAGATTAAGGCTTGTCCTACTGGACAAGTTGGATCTTTTCAGAGGGATATGGTCTCCATTTGTTGAATATTTAAAGGGTCAAAATGGCTCGGTACGAGAGCCTGACTGAAGCCTGAATAATGGAATGGATGAAGAATCATATATAACAAATCATGGATATATCTCCAATGATGGATAACTTTTGTAATACTCCACTCATTTCTTTATTTTTGATTTTCTACTTTTACTTTATTTTTCTCTATCTTTTCTTATCTGCAATAAAAAAATGTATAGAAATACAAATGACATCATTGTTAATATTAATAATATTACGAATGTACGTGAGAAGTGTATTCTATTAATATGTACTTACGTCTAATAAAAATATTTAACAAAAAAAAGACTACAGCAGGATATAGATCAGGTGGGAAGTTGGCCAGAGCTTTGGCAGTGCGGGAAGATGCATTTTGGGAAGTCAAACAGGTATCGGACATACACAGTACATGGTAGGGGCTAAAGTATGTTGATGGACAGAGGAACCTTAAGGTGCAAGTCCATACCTCTCTGCCAGTGGCAATGCAGGCAGATGGCATGCTTGCATTCATCGGTCAGGGCATCTATATACTTAAAACTCTGATCTTGGATGTGTGTGTGTTTGTGTATAATCACATCTTCTCGAAAAAACGATGTGCTAACGGTAAGATTTTACATATTCCGGTAAAGATTTTTCCCGTGGAGTCCGAAATTACCTTATCTGAAAATGTAATGCTTTATTTCTCTAGTTATTACTGAAAATGTTCAAAAATCTGACAAAACTTTGAAATAAAAAAGAATGTCTTTCCTGATGACGTCATAATGATCTTGCCTGCGTGCCGTATTAACACGTGATGCGAGTGACAGTCACCCCCCGACCCTCTCCTTCCTCCCCTCGTTACCCAAAAGATTGCAGCCCACTCACCCACCCACCAACCCCCCCCACCACTCCCTCCTCCCCCCTCTCACGCCTCCTCTCCCCCCTTGTCCCCACCCCCCCCCTTGTCCTCTTCCCCCGTCTATATCCCCCCTTGTTCCCCCCCAGCCTATCTCCTCCCCACCCCCACTTCTCCCTACCACCCCCACCTCTCCCTCCTCCCTCCCCACCTCCCCCCTCCCCCCGTTATTCACAAGACGCTCAGGGTCGCTTTCTCTCGGGGTGTTCGCATTCTCTCGGGTCACTTTCTCTGCCGCTTTCTTTCGGCTCCTCAGTAAGTCCTCTCTCACCTCCCCCCCCCCCGGCCCTCCTCTCCCCCTCTGGATTTCTTTCCCCCATGGCTCCATCCAACCCCCCGGGCTCTCCTTCCACCCTGCCCCACTGGCCTCTCTTCTGGCCCCCCTCTCCCTTCCACCTCCCTCCCCATCTCCCCCATCCCCATCCCACTTCCCCCCTCAACCACCCCACCCTACCAATACCCCCCTCTCCACCCATCTCTACCTCTCTCCACCCATCCCCCCCCTATACCCTTCCATCTCCCCCCTCCCCCATCTTCCCCCCTCCTCCCCCCTCTCTTTCACCCCACTTCATCCCCTCATTCTTTCATTCTCTCTCCCCTCCTCTCTCTCTCTCCTGGCCTTCTTCATCTCCTCACCCCCTGCTCTCCCTCCACTCTCACCCCATACTTCCCCACTCTTTCCCCCCTCTCCCGCGCCTTTTCTCCCCCTCTCTCTCAGCCCCTCCCACCCCCCCTCCTCTTGTCTCTGCCCCTCTCTCTGTGTCTATGCCCCCTCTACGCCTGTCTCTGCACCCTCTCTCTTGCCCTCTCTCTCTTCACCCCATAACTCTTCCCTTCTAGGACGCGCCCCTGGGAGATGGGTGCTATGCTTGTGAGTGGATATGGTGGGTGATGGGGTAAAAGGAGCGAATGATTATTATTAATATAATATCAAGGGGGTTGGTTAGTGTGTGTGTGTGGGGGGGGGTGGTTAGGTGTGGTGATGTTGTGTGTGGGGGGGGTCGGTTAGTGTGTGTGTGTGGGGGGGGTGGTTAGTGTGTGTGTGTGTGTGTGGGGGGGTGCTTAGTTTGTGTGTTGTGGTGTGTGGGGGGGGGTGGTTAGTTTGTGTGGGTGCTGTGACGCTGCAGGCCGCCTCCCCCCCCACCGGCAACCACGCGTTGAGCTGACGGGACCCAACAGGTCCCACTCGGTCTAGCAAAATATAAAAGTTGGGAGGTTATATTGCAACATTATAAACCATTGGTTACAGTAAGCCACAATCTGAGCTTTGAAGTGCAGTTCTGGTTGTCAAACAATACAAAGGAAATAGTTACTCTGGAGAGAGAACAGAGAAGATTCTCCAGGATTTGCTTGGTCATGGGGATTGAATGGGCTGAATTTGTTTTCTCTGAAGCAAAAGGGGCTGATAGGTGACCTGAATAAGGTATATGAAATTATATGAGGCATAGTTAGGGTAGATAATAGTATCTCCATGGTAGGGATATCACAAGCAACTGGCGAGAGGAAGAAGTGTTGAACTGGATTTGATGGGTTTATTTTACGGAGTGCGGTTGCATCTGAATGTGGGGGAACCAGACACTACTACTGTATGAAAGAGACATTTGATACGTATTTGATTAGGCACGGCAAAGAAGGATACAAATTTTAATGCGGGAAAATGGGATGAATGTAGATGGGCAAAAGGTTTGGAGTGGATGTTCAGTTTCTGCGCTGCACAGCTCCATAACTTTATTACGTAGGCCTACCACATCCATTCTGCAGTGTACTATGTTTTTTGCAAACCTCTGGTTAGTGTTGGAATGCAGCTATATATTAATTTGGTTATATTGACATTGCCCAAAATTGGAAATGGGTCATTAGGTAATAAAAAAATGATAGGAAATTGCATTCCGGTTAAAGAGATTCAAGCCTAATATTATTTATAAGTATCACTATTCCCAAAAGTTGTAATACTCCAGGGACCATGTGACCCGCAGGGAACAGTGGACCAGCTTCATTATCGCATTAATAGTTTTAGCTGCATTTCAAGGATACTTTTGATTTCAACTATTACATATTCCTAGCTAATGGCAGGGATGCATCCTGCAGATCCTATTCACCGAGGTGCTGATAGGATAAATGCAGATAACTGCAGTCGCTTTTGCAAGAACATGTCAAATCTCATTAACTTTAGTTAATGGTAGTTATTGCTACTTGATAAAAGGCAAAAATACTGTTTCAGGTTTCAATATTTAATTTAGAGCCAAACCAATTAAACTGTGACACGGTTTATCTTCTGACTCTGAGATGGTAGTAATGAATATGAATGATTGCAGAAGTGAGAGCTGAAACAATTTCCTTTGGTTTGCAAGACATAGTCGAGATTATGTAATGTTTTATTGGGACGGTTTAATCCGTTACAGTCTGTGATGTGAAAAATTACTGTCAAAAAACTATGAAGGTCGATATCTGAAATTGGTTGTTGCTGCCAGTAGAGTTGCTAAGCCTTACAGAGCAGGGACACGGGCTTGATCCTGACTGTGGTGACTGTCTGCATTGTGTTTATAGTTCCCTCCAGAACTGCGGGGGTTTTCATCGATTTCATAGAAAACATAGAGAATAGGTTGCAGAGAGTAGGCCACATTCGGACATTCGAGCCTGACACGCCATTCAATCATGATCATGGCTGTTCATTTAACTCCAGTATCCTGTACCTTTGCATTCTCTCATACCCCTGATCCCTTTAGCCACAAGGGCCACATCTAACTCTTCTTAAATATAGCAATGAACTGGCCTCAACTACCTCTGTGGCAGAGGAATTCCAGAGACTCACCATTCTCTGTGTTGAAAAAATGTTTTTCTCATCTCGGACCTAAAAAGAACTTCTCATTATACCTTAAACTGTGACCCCTTGTTCTGGACTTCCCCAACATCAGGAACAATCTTCCATGCATCTAGCCTGTCTCCAAACCCCTTAAGGGTTTTTGTAAGTTTCTATAAGTATCCCCCTCAATCGTTCTAAAATTCTAGCGAGTTACCAGCAGGTCTATTCAGTCTTTCCTCATATGAAAGTCCTAACATCCCAGGAATCAATGTGGTGAACCTTTTCTGTACCCCCTCTATGGCAAGAATGTCTTTCCTCAGATTTGGAGACCAAAACTGTGCGTAATACTCCAGGTGTGGTGTCACCAAAACCCTGTACAACTGCAGTTTCCTCCCACACTCCAAAGACATACAGGATTGTAGGTTAATTGGCTAGGTATAATTGTAAATTAACCCTATATCGTGTGTAGGATAGTGCTAATGAAAGTAAGCATGCAGATACAGCAGGCAGTGAAGAAAGCGAATGGCATGTTGGCCTTCATAACAAGATGAGTTGAGTATAGGAGCAAAGAAGTCCTTCTGATGCCCTAGTTTACGATCACACATGGAGTGAGTATTGTGTGCTGCTCTGGGTATCACTAATTTGAAGGAAGGACATTCTTGCTATTGGGGAGTTACAAGGTTAATTCCCCGGATGGCGGGAAGTCATGTGCTGAGAGAATGGCGGCGGTGGCTTGTATCCTCTTGAATTTTAGGAGGATGATGAGGGAACCTATTGAAAAAAATTTAAGATTATTAAGGGTTTGGATGCGCTAGAGGCAGGAAAACTGTTTCTGATGTTGGGGGAGTCCAGAAACCAGGGCCACAGTTTAAGGAATAAGGGGTAGCCATTTAGAACAAAGATAAGGAACAGTTTTTCACACAGAGTGTGAGTCTGTGGAAATCTTTTTCTGGCTCAGAGGGGTGGTGGAGGCGTTCTTATGGATCTTTCAAGAGAGAGCTAGATAGAGCCTCTTAAAGATGTGGAGTCAGGGGATATGGGGAGAAGGCAGGAAGGGGGGGTTAGATTGTGGGATGATAAGCCATGATCACATGAGAAAGGCCGGTTTGCTGGCTCGAAGGGTCTGTATAGCCTACTCCTGCACCTATGGTCTATGGGCTATTGAATTGGTGCACAGTCATGAACCGTTTTGGGAGATATTGTTAGGGGATTGAATCGCATCTTCGTGGACATTCTGATGCGAATTATTGTGAGGGAGGAGGAGGTGTCGCTGTCCTTACTGATTGTGGTCTGTGGGTCAGAAAATCGAGGATCCAGTCAGTGTCAGAGGAGAAAATAAGAAAACCATTTTTTTGGGTTCATTAAAACAATACAAGAAGCTATGCACCAATAATTCACAATGGGAGTGGGATGGAGAATTAAAGTGCAGAAAACTTGAAACTCAATTTCACCAGTGATGAGTGAACACAGATGCTTCACAAAGTGATTACCCGATTGCTTTTTATTTCTCCAATGTAGAGGAGACTAGAGTTGTATTGAACATGCAGAGGAGTCTAGAATTGTATTGGAAATGTAAGGCCTGTAAGGAATAGGAACATTGTTTCTGACAAATTGATATTTGTGTTAGTGTACCCCAGCCGCAATAGTGTATTCCAATCAAACATTTTCAGGAATGACTGAGTAGATAGCATTAAATGTAATCTACATGGTGATATTACTTACCAAATAATATATATATTAGATAAAAATAAGTGATATATTAGATAAAAATAAGTGTTTGATGAACATATATGAACACATATTTTGTTTGGTGGGTTGGGGTCCTTTAAATGTGGCGTATGATTTGCTTGGACATTTTCCTCATCGATGTTCAGCTCTAAAGCATGGAAACAACATGAACACTGTTTCTCCCCATATCCCCTGACTCCGCTATCTTCAAGAGCCCTACCTAGCTCTCTCTTGAAAGCATCCAGAGAACCAGCCTCCACCGCCTTCTGAGGCAGAGAATTCCACAGACTCACAACTGTGTGTGAAAAAGTGTTTCCTCATCTTCGTTCTAAATGGCTTACCCCTTATTCTTAAACTGTGACCCCTGGTTCTGGACTCCCCCAACATCAGTTGTTTCCTGCCTCTAGCGCATCCAAACCCTTAATAATCTTATATGTTTCAATTGATGCTGATAGGGGCATATACTCGACTACGCTTCCTGAAGCCACTAACTAGCTCCTTCATCTTGCTGACATTGAAGAAGAGGTTGGTGTCCTGACACCATTTTAATAATTACTCTATCTCCTTCCTATCATAATTGGCCACACAGTTGTGAGTGCATAGGGAGTATCGGGACTGAGAACGCATCCTTGCGGGGCACTGGTGTTGAAAATTAATGTGGAGGAGGTGTTGTCACCTATCCTCACTGATTGTGGTCTGTGGATCAAAAAGTCAAAGATTCAGAGGGGATGCAGATTCCGAGGTACAGGAGTTTGGACATGAGCTTGGATAGGATTATGGTGTTCTTGGGTTCTCATATTTCTGTAAAATCACCCGTCAGCCTCCTGCACTCCAAGAAATAGAGCCCTATCCCGGATTTCCCGCATTTTGTGTTTGCAGATGCTCAGAATTTGAAAAATTTTTAAACATTTACCTCATAGAGCAATTTCTTTTTACACTCAAAATTCCCACAAGTTAAAAACATTTTTTTCTCCTTGTCAGCTTTTAAGATGCTGGCTAAATCGTTAAATATCAACTGCGGATGTGTGACCATAAATCTAGCTTAGGTGTCTTAAAATATGAAAGTGACACAAAACCTTTGAACATTATATTAGGAAGCATGCAGTGAAAAAAAAAATCCGTCAGACTTGTTCCTTCTGCAAATAATAAAGACATTCATTCACCCTTCCAGCAAAGATAATATTCCAAGAGGGTCAGTGAAATTTCTTTTCAGCGAAAAACTATCGTGAAAGTTCAATTCCAACCTATTTTACTCAATCCTGTCCAATTCCCTTCAGCCCAGAACAGTTCTATGATCCAAATGACATTATTGAATCAATTCTGCTGGCTTGCTATGAGTGTCATTCAGCCATGAGCTCACAAAGATTACAATGTAGTGGGAGCACATCTTCTATCAGTTAATGAGCAGCAGCTTACCGCATTGTGCATGCAGTAGTATTTAGTTCCTGTTAAGCGCCTTAGACTTAATGAACTCGATGCAGTTATGCAAAGAAGTGCTTTCATATGAACAGTGGCATTCAGAGGAGGTTACTTCTGAGGCTTTTATTGACACGTGCATCACCCGGGCTCGCTCATGAACACTCGTGCAGATCGTAAAATGGCTGATTCAGCATGCCTGAACATTTGGAAACATTCGCAAGCAGCACAAAGAATTTTTATAGAAACTTCTCTTAGGATATTGTCCCTTCGCACTCACCTTTCATAAGGTTGCAACATCTTCCTCCACCCACCAATCTGTTGCTCCAAATTCACCTCCATTTGTCTGCATTAGAAATATAGAAACATAGAAAATATGTGCAGGAGTTGGCCTGTTCCTGCTTTCTCCCCATATCCCTTGATTCCATTAAGCCCTAAGAGCTATATCTAACTCTTTCTTTAATACATCCAGTGAATTGCCCTCTGCTGCCTTCTGTGGCAGATAATTCTACAGATTCACAACTCTCTGGGTGAAAAAGTTTTTCCTCATCTCAATCCTAAATGACCTACCCCTTATACCTAAACCCCTGGTTCTGGACTCCCCATTAAACTCCATTAACCATTCTTCAACCCACTTGCCCAGCTGATCAAGATCCTGTTGTAATGTTTGATAACCAAGTAAGTACAATGAGCAGCGAAAAGGCCTGTTTCTGTGCTGTACAAGTCTATGGGCAGGTAAGATGACAACCAGGGATCTGGCAAGTGGATAGGAAGCATGAAACAATGACAAAGTGAGAATAGATATGATGGGCCAAAAGGCCTTCATCCCCATTCATCAACTCCCAACCCCCACCAACAACACCCACTGTGCAAAGCTCATGTAACAACCAACCATCCAGATTATTGATCCCACCAACAGCCTTACCATCTCCATTTGCAATATCTCGATCATTGAACACCAAATCCCATTACTAACCAGCTTCCTTATCATGATCCTATCCTTCACACTCTACCAATTCCTGGAAATTCACACCCTGGAAATTCAGCATGTCTCCACCAACTCCACTGTAGAAAACATAATATCTTGGTTTGGCAACTGCCTCCCCACCTTCCATCGACTCCACCTATGTTTCACACTGCCTTTAAAAAGCAGCCACCATAATCAAGGACCACTTACACTCTGGCTATTGCCTCTTCTCACCTCTCTCATCAGGTAGAGGTACAAAAGCTTGAAAACACATTCAGAAACAGCATCTTCCCCGGTGTTATCAGACTGTTGAACAGACTTCTCAAAACCTAAGCATATGGATCAGATCTAGAAGCGTATCACATTGTGGCACCTTGAACCTTTTCATTTTATATCTGCATTTTCTCTGCCTTAGCACCATATTTTGCACTTTGGTATCTTTTTCACTATCTGTTGTACTCACATGGCTTGATAGTACTCATGTATGGTACGATTTGATTGGATAGCATATACAATCAAGTTTTTCACTGTATCTCTGAACACATGAAAATAATAAACCAATATTAATACCAATTCCAAGCCTCAATGCCAAATATCGATGTACTGATTGGTGCCAATGGTCCTTCTGATCATTGACTTTACCCATCCTCACATCCTAGCTGTGTGGAATATTCTCTCCAAGAGTCAGCCACAACTTTTCCTGTAGCATATTCTGTAATGGCAAAGTATCACTGGGGCAAATAGCTTTTTAGCCTCATACGTGACTGAAATTCCTTGGGGGGTGAATTCCCCGAAACAAAATATTCTCCGGCAATCCGAGCCAGTTCCCCTTGATGGCAAAAAGCAGCTAATTGAAATACATGCAGGAATTGTCTCTGAATCCTGTGCAACATACCATTCTAGTCTTGGTACAATTATGCTTTTATTGTCACATGTGTGAAATGCTAACACAGTGAAATTCTTTCTCTCACAAACAGTCCAGTAGAGTACTGCAGTTCCCTGATTAGCAAGAGTACTGAAACATCTACAGAGCCCGCATGCAAGACGCACCATGTTTTGATGCCATTTTCAAAGTCCACACTCTAGTTCTTATCTGTTCCAGGCTCCTCCAGACCTCTAGCCATCTTGTTCCTTGGACATCACGTCCCTCTCCTCGCCCGTCCACTTTTGTTCCCCAGGGGTGCCTCTCATAGCCGACCAGAGGATGCAGTTTTATTTTTATAAGTTTAGAGATACAGAGCGGAAACAGGCCCTTCGGCCCACCGTTCGCACCGACCAGCGATCCCGCACATTAAAACTATCCTAAACACAGCACACTAAGGGACAATTTACACTTATACAAAGCCAATTTACCTACAAACCCGTACGTGTTTGGGGTGCGGGAGGAAGCTGAAAATCTCGGGGAAAACCCACATGGTCACGGGGAGAACGTACAAATGCCGTACCGACAGCACCCGTAGTCTGGATCGAACGCAGGTCTCCGGTGCTGCAGGTGCTGTAAGGCAACAACTCTACCGCTGCGCCACCGTGCTGCCCTGCAGTGGGCCAGACCCAGGTTCCCTCTCCTCTCCTCCTGGCCTTGCTCCTAGCCCATCATTGCTGGCTCCATCCTCACGGTCTCTGGTCTTCGGGGGATGAGCAGGAGCTGGCATGGCGGCCTCCCACTTTCAGGCCGGGGGTCCGACAGGTCCAAAGAGCAGGAGACTGGCTCGGTGACTTCCTCCTGCAGGCCTCGATCTTCCGGGTCGTCTGTTCGGCCAAGCAAGGGCCATGTCCTTGGAGGGTCAGCTCAGCAAGGCCTCCTCGGAGTGTCAGTCGTGGCTGCTTCCTGGGTGACTTGTCCTGCAGCATAATCATATGTGTATATCCATATGTGTCTGTTCCCATTGGTAACACCATAACTTTGACCATATATATTTATTTGGTTATATTACATGCCCAGTGTTTAATAGAACCTTAATAACCCCATTGCAGATACAGGGAGTTGAACAGGTACTTTGGATCTGTCTTCACTAAGGAGGACTCAAACAATCTTCCTGATGTACTAGTGGCCAGAGGATCTAGGGTGACGGAGGAACTGAAGGAAATTCACATTAGACAGGAAATGGTGTTGGGTAGACTGATGGGACTGAAGGCAGATACATCCCCAGGGCCTGATGGTCTGCAACCCACGGTACGTAAGGGTGTGACTCTAGAAATCGTGGATGCATTGGTGATAATTTTCCATTGTTCTATAGATTCAGGATCAGTTCCTGTGGATTGGAGGACAGCTAATGTTATCCCACTTTTTACGAAAGGTGGGAGAAAACAGGGAATTATAGACCACTTAGCCTGACATCGGTGGTGGGGAAGAAGCTGGAGTCAATTATAAAATATGAATAGCGACACATTTGGATAGCAGTAGCAGGATCGGTCCGAATCAGCATGGATTTACGAAGGGGAAATCATGCTTGACTAATCTAGAATTTTCTGAGGATGTATCTAGGAAAATGGACAAGGGAGAGCCAGTAGATGTAGTGTACCTGGACTTTGAGAAAGCATTTGATAAGGTCCCGCATAGGAGATTAGTGGGCACAATTAGAGCACATGGTATTGGGAGTAGGGTGCTGACATGGATAAAAGAAGTGGTTGGCAGACAGGAAACAAAGAGTGAGGGATTAACGGGTCCCTTTCAGAATGGCAGTCAGTGACTAGTGCGGTACCGCAAAGCTCGGTGCTGGGACAGCAGCTATTACAATATACATTAATAAGTTAGATGAAGGGATTAAAAGTAACATTAGCAAATTTGCAGATGACACAAAGCTGGGTGGCAGTGTGAACTGTGAAGAGGATGCTGTGAGGATGCAGGGTCACTTGGACAAGTTGGGGGAGTGGGTAGAAGGAAGGCAGATGCACCTTAATGTGGATAAATGTGAGGTTATCCACTTTGGTAGATTATTTCTAAATGGTGTCAAGTTAGAAAAAGGGGAAGTACAATGGGATCTGAGGGGGTCCTTGTTCATCAGTCAATGAAAGTAAGCATGCAGGTACACCAGGCAGTGAAGAAAGGAAATGGCATGTTGGCCTTCAGAACAAGAGGAGTTGAGTATAGGAGCAAATAGATCCTTCTGCAGCTGTACAGGGCCCTAGTGAGACCACATCTGGAGTAATGTGTGCAGTTTTGGTGAACGTCATTGGGATAATAAGTCGTGGTCACAAGTTTTAAAATATATAAGAATAAGGGAATAGAGCAGAAAAACATTTCCCGGAACAGAATTTAAGAATATATGGAAAAGCCACATTTTTTCACACAGAGAGTTGTGAGTCTGTGGAATTCTCTGCCTCATAGGGTGGTGGAGGCTAGTTCTCTGGATGTTTTCAAGAGAGAGCTAGACAGAGCCCTTAAAGATAGCGGAGTCAAGGGGTATGGGGAGAAGGCAGGAACGGTTTACTGATTGTGGATGATCAGCCATGATCACATTGAATGGCGATGCTGGCTCGAGGGGCCGAACGGCCTACTCCTGCACCTATTGTCTATTGTCTATTGATATATTAGTTAGATACATTTGAAGCTTTAATGTTGTGAAGTATTTCCTCGCCCATTTTACTTCCATTAATCAAAGCCATTATATCATATCTTTCAATTCCTTTATTCTTCATTATGAACAGAAACATAGAAACATAGAAATTAGGTGCAGGAGTAGGCCATTCGGCCCTTCGAGCCTGCACTGCAATTCAATATGATCATGGCTGATCATCCAACTCAGTATCCTGTACCTGCCTTCTCTCCATACCCCCTGATCCCTTCAGCCACAAGGGCCACATCCAACTCCCTCTTAAATATGGCCAACGAACTGGCCTCAACTACCTTCTGTGGCAGAGAATTCCACAGATTCACCACTCTCTGTGTGAAATCTGTGTGAAAAACGATTTTCTCATCTCGGTCCTAAAATACTTCCCCCTTATCCTTAAACTGTGACCCCTTGTCCTGGACTTCCCCAACATCGGGAACAATCTTCCTGCATCTAGCCTGTCCAACCCCTTAAGAATTTTGTAAGTCTCTATGAGATCACCCCTCAATCTTCTTATTTCCAGCGAGTACAAGCCAAGTATATTCAGTCTTTCTTCATATGGAATTCGTGCCATGCTAGGTTAACATGCTCACCAAATGCTTCAAAGACAGTCTCCTTTTGTCGCAAATCTATCATTTATTTTTGGGAACTTTAGTAGAAATTCCCTGAGGGAGGTGAGCTCCTCTCAATGATGCTTTGAGCCTAACACAATGTGAATTACTCTCTAAAAAGACACACAGTGCTAGGTTAACTCAGCGGGTCAAACAGCATCTCTGGAGAACAGGGATAAGGGATTATCCATACTTTAAAGAAATGCAGCCTGACACACAGAGTTCCTCCAGCAATTTGTTTTTGCTCAACATTCCAGCATCTGCAGTTTCTTGTATCTCCCAAGATCCCATCTAAGCGAGTCAAATTTGCTTGTGTTTGACCCATAATCCTTTAAACCTTTCCTATCCATGTAGCTTATCAAATGTCTTTTAAATTGTGTTAATGTACATGCCTCAACCACTTCCTATGTCAGCTCTTTCGATGTACATACCACCCTCTGTGTTGCCCCTCAGGTTCCTTTATAATCTTTCCCCTCTCAGCTTAAACTAATGCATTTTAAATATTGATTCCCCTTCCCTGGAAAAAAGATTGTGCATTCACCCTATCTATGACCCCAATTATTTTATACAGCTCTGTAAGATCACCCCTCAATCTCTTATACACGAAGGAATAAAGACCTAGACTACGCAACCTCTTTTCTGCACTTTTTCCATATAATAACAACTTTCGTCTATTGCCTTACCAACATCTTGCACAACTCCTAGACTCAATGGAAGCCGCAGTGCCTTCATCACCACCCTGTCTACTTGTAGAGGAATGGCAAATGCCACTTTTAGGGAATTACTGTATGTATTTGTACTCCTTGGTCCCTTTGCTCTACAATATCCCCAGTCGACTACCGTTTTCCAAAAATCCAACACCTTGCTCCTGAATTAAATGTCATTTGCCATTCATCGACCCACTTATCCACTGATCAAGATCGCTTTAATCTTGATAACTATCTGTGCTGTCCATGACACCACCAATTGTAGTGTCATCTGCATACTTACCAATCATACCTTGTATATTCTCCTCCATATTGTTAATGTGGATGACAAACAACAATGTGCCCGGCATCGACAACCGAGGGGTGCCTCCTGAATGGGAAGAAATTGACCTAATTTATAATGCACAATTTTTTCCCTCTTTTGCCAGAGGCATAAATTTAATTTCAAAGTAACTATGGGCCTTGGATTATGTAATCATCTAAAAGTGATATCTCTTCTACTGTGCTATATAATATGCTGTGATAAATAATAAGGTATTCTCGATGAAAATTGCAGAGGTATTTTGGAACTGGTAATTGAATGAATAGTCATAGGGAGCAGTCCACACAACTATAGCAGGAGCCACTTAACCTTTCAATGCTTTATGATTCAGAATGATGATCATCCATCTCGAATGCCATATTCCTGCGTTCTCTGTGACTCATGTTGTGGAAGTGTGCTACATACAGGGTCAGTTGGATGGCAGGGGGATTTTAGTGCAATGTCTTGGTCTTCCCATAGTGTCTTGGAGGAGCACATCCACTGGCACAGATGAATGCTTTCACTCTATCTTGGAAGCTTCTGCAAAAAAAAAAATAATCAAATGATTACTTGCTTTAGCCTGTCAAGAAATTCACAGCACTCTCAATTTAGACCTCAGTTTGATTTCCACTGGTGTCTAGTCAACATCACAAGAACCTGATAAATATTTATGCTAACCTCCGGTAGGCAACCCAGTCACCGCAGAGAGCAGTGACTGTGAAAATGGGAATTGCTGGGATTTAAACAGGAAATGGAAGTGCTCCAACTCTGCAGCCTTGCATCTGCTGGGGAGCACTTTGTCTCCCTCTTGCAAACCGTGCTTGGCTATTATCAGCAGTCAACAGCTTACTCTGTAATCCACTAAAGTCAGGAGCAGATCGTGTTTTGGAGCCTTGCAGATTTTTACAGCTCGCTCAATTCCTCAATGCGTCTTGTGGGCACCAAAACTAATAGTGGTAATTTAATGGAAATTAGTCTGAACTCTGCAGGCTTAAAACTATGATGTGATTTTTGTTAGTTTAGTTGAGTTTAGAGATACAACGTGGAAACAAACCCTTCAGTCCACCGAGTCCGTGCTGACCAACAGTCCCCGCACACTAACAATTTACAATTTTACCAAGCCAATTAACCTCCAAACCTACACATCTTTGGTGTGTAGGAGGAAACGAGCTCATGGAGGAAACCCACAATGTGTTGTAAAGAAGATTGTTTAAAAAAAAAACTGTAGATACTCTTGAAGATCACCCATTTTAAATATTTGATGTTCAGAAGGATAATGGTGTGCACAATTCCAGTGTCAATAAAATATTTACACAAAGAAATGCATATGCTGGTTTACAAAAAAAGACAAAAGTGCTGGAGTAACTCAGCAGGTTAAACAGCATCTCTGGAGAACATGGATAGGCAACATTTTGGGTTGGGACATCTGAAGAATGTCCTGATCTGAAACGTCGCCTTTCCATGTCTTCCAGTGATGCTGCCTGACCCGCTGAGTTACTCCAGTACTCTTTGTCTTTTTTTCAAAGTTAATAAATGTCAGTAATGTCGATTTTGTCCCTATATTAATAAAAAAATTGTATAATTGCCACCTTTCATTTATCTGTATTTTTTTAATAATGTATTATTTAAAGGTTGCTAGTAATATTGAACTCATTAAACTGAGGAAACTACCAGTCCATGTTGGTGTATCTGGAGCCACTTATAATCCAAACTAATGAGGTTGGCAAATTTCCTTCCCTAGAGAACTATTAGTGAGCCAGATGGGTTGTAAGCAACTAATTAACATCAAAACACGCAGATGCTGGAAATCTGAAATAAAACAGAAGTGCTGGAAACACTCAACAGGTAAAACAAGGTCTATGGAAAGAGGAAGAGAGTTTAAGGGCCTGTCCCACCAGCATGCAACTCCATGCAATGAGCGCGACCTAACGTGGTCGCTTGAGCTGTCCGGCGTCGCGGCGCCGGTCCCACTTCGATAGCTGCAGCCGTGCGGAATTGTGCGGAGTTCGTCCTGACATCGCACGGGGCTCCGAAAAACTGACCATGTTCAAAAATTCCGCGCGGCAACGGCTTGTCGGCTTGCAGTCACCTCAACGCATTACACACCGCCTCGACGTCGTGCCTCCATGACCCTCTCTGTAGGTGCCTCCGTGACCCTCTCTGTCTGTGGCTCCATGGCCTTCCCTGTGTGTGCTTCTGTGCCCCTCTCTGTGTGTCCCTCTCTGTCCTGGCGAACTTACCTTTCAGACTTCGCTCCAAGTTTGCCTCACTTCCCGCCGCGTTGCGCCACTCACCCCACCTCCGCGCGGCCCCCACTGTCGGTTTGGTCGCACTCTTCGCATGCAGGCGCATGCTGTTGGGAACGGCCCTGTACAGGGAACACCCGACCTCCGCGAGGCCCCCGCTTCTAGTTTGATCGCGCTCACCGCATGGAGTCGAATGCTGGTAGGACAGGCCCTTAATGCTCTAAGTTGAAGACCCGTCTTCAGAACTGCAAACTTTCAAGGTTATTATTAGAGACATGATACATTAGACACATTAGGATATCATTAGTAACATGACCATTATGCTAATATAAAATTATAAAAAAATAAAACTGGAAACACTCAGCAAGCCAGTCAGCATCTGTGAAAAGAGAAACAGAGATGGTGTTTCGGGATGAAGGGCTTTAGGCCTGAAATAGTCATCCATTACTTTTCTTACATATGCTGCTGGACCTGCTAAATGTTTCCAGCATTTTCTGTTTTTCTTCTCATTTCTGTTTTTATTTCAGATTTTTGGCATCTGCAGTTTAGTTTTTTGATTTGGTTTTTGCCAATATACCCATGTCGTGCTAAACTACTTCAGTTATGCTGAGTTTTTGTTTCCCTTTCCAGTGTATTTCACCAAAAGGCCGAGGTTTCATGCTGGGCCTGTATGACTGTCCTTGTCGATCTGGATTCTATCGTCCCAGTGCTGTCTCACAGAAAAGCTTTGATGGTAAGTGCCTCCTGCCTGTGACGAGTTTGGACTGATTAATAATGCATGTTTTATTTTTCCCTCTTGCCAGGAGCATGCACTTAATTCCCAAGGACCTTTGGGCATGGGTTTATGTAATAATCATTTAAAAGCGATATCCCTTGTACTGTGTTATCCGTAATTCATCCTAAGGTCAAGTAATATCTTTGAGATCTTTGATTTATATAACCAACTGAAATAAACTCCCCAACATCAAGTTAGCATGAATTTAGGGACTAAGCAGTTTGGAGAGTGAATTGTAACAAGGTTATCTGTTCATTTATTGGTAATAATATTCTCTCCTTTATTGAAGTTAATAAAACATTATTTTTAAAATAAATTCAGAGTTAAAGGATGAAGAAGAAGATTGCGCACTGAGAGATGACTGGCTGAATTAAGTTCCAATCCATAAACATTATAGACATCTTAAAAAATTGTATTAAATTTAAATTGGCACCATCACTGCATTCAAACCAATAGAAATTATTTTGATAAACCGTGGTAATAAAATCTTTTCAGCCAAAATGAGATTAAAAAATCATCAAAGAAAAATTACAAAATGTTTATGTTGTGGAACCTGGTTTAACAGTTCAGGTCGCATCTTTCTCATTTATAATTTAATGAATTTGAAAGCACTGTCCCATCTCATCTTCATTTTGTGAAATCAGAATCTGATTCCCTCAGTTTGCTGACCCTGCCTTTCCGTTTTCTGCATGTCCAAGCTCATTGGGCCATTATACAGGACAGATTATGTTTCTTCAGACACTTTGTATTTTGCTCAAGAATTGCTCAAGACAGCTTCTTCTGTCTCCATTTACCTGATTATCTCTGTAGCAACTCTGCACGAGCAATGCAACTCTCTGCCTTTGCAGAAAACAATGTGCTGGAGGAGCCTAGCAGGTCAGACATCATCGGTGGAGGGAAATGGACAGACAACTTTTCGAGTTGTGATTCTCTTCAGACTGAAGACCCGAAACATATTATGTGTGTTTGAAGAGGAGTCTGAACCCGAAACGTTGTCAAAGAAGGTCTTGACCAGAAGCATCTTCTGTCTGTTTCCCTCCACAGATGCTGCCTGACCTACTGAGTTCATCTGTCCCCTTATTTTTCCCTCAAGATTCCAACATCTGCAGTGCCTTGAGTTTCTTTATGCACGAGGGTTAGAGTTAAGATTAAGGTAGAAAAATCATTGTTTCCAGAAACTTTCCAGGTCGCTTTCAATGCTGCTGTTGAAGTCGGCTTTCAATACTAAAGCAGCACAACATTTATGACTTTAATATATTCTATTTTCATAAATTCACAGACAGGTTTCCACTGCAAAATACTCCAGAGAAACAATACATAACATTTACATGAAATGTCTGCTATTCAGAAAAATATATTGTGCATTTACTTATATATTTTTTATCTGACTTTGCTAGTAGTGCTATGAACTACCAGGGAGTCTGTAATATAAGCAAGAGACTTATGTGGAGGAATCAGGGAATCAGGAACTCAAAGTCTACAAGCAGATTCTACCTTGCTGTGCCAACCAACCTCAATTGTTCACACGCCACATTAATTTTGCATAGTTTGGGGACAGTGGAGTGGCACAGCTGGTAAAGCACTGACCTAGGTTCAGTTCTGATCTCCAGTGCTGTCTGTGTGGAGTTTGCCTGTTCTGTCTGTAACTGTGTGGGTTTCCTCCCATACCTCAGAGGTTGGCAAATTGGTAGGTTACTTAGCCACTAAGAGTGTGGTTGTACAGTATAGAAACAGGCCCTTTGTCGACCAAGTGAATATCAGGGGAATAGACTGAGATCTACGGTAACTAATTTACTTTACAGATTCATTGCTGCGCTGGTTAGCCCATAGGAGCAAAGGCTGTGGAATTCAGCTCATTTTCACTGGCGGGGAATTGCTTGCACAGGTGCCTGGACAACTTTCAGAACAATGCCAAGTGGCTCCAGAATCATCACTGGTATGTTTCTATACAGGCATTTGGAGCTTAATCATTCAGCTCAAATTTTAACCGGACTCATTGCACCTAATGGGAACAGGGGCCAGATGTGAATTTTGAGGTATCCATCGTAACAGGTCACCCAAAAATAGAATTTTCATCAGGAAGATACAAGATCCTACAAGTCTGGACTCCACTTGACAGAACAGTGCAAACCAGCCTGAAGGATCTATTAACACGCGCAGGAAGGAACTGCAGATGCTGGTTTAAACCAAAGATAGACACAAAAAAGCTGGAGTAACTCAGCGGGTCAGCATCTCTGGAGAAAAGGAATAGGTGATGTTTCGGGTCGAGACCCTTCGTGAGACTCACAGTCAGGGGAAAGGGAAATGAGAGCTATAGATGGTAATACAGAGAGAGATATGCGGAACCAATGAATGAAAGATATGCATAAAAAGCACCGATGATAAACAAAACAGGCCATTGTTAGCTGTGGGCTAGGTGACAATGAGGCTCAACAAGATGACTTAGGAGCTAGTCTGACTTGGGGGAGGGATGGAGAGAGAGGGGATGCTAGGGTTACTTGATGTTAGAGAATCAATATTCACACCGCTGGGTTGTAAGCTGCCCAAGCGGAATATGAGGTGCAGTTCCTTCAATTTGCATTTGGCTGCACTCTGACTAATATGGGAGGCCCAGGACAGAAAGGTCAGTGTGGGAATGGGAAAGGAAATTAAAGTGTTTGGCAACCGGAAGAACAGGTGGGTCCAGGCGGACTGGGCGAAGGTGTTCAGCGGAACGATTACCAAGTCTACGTTTGGTCTCGTCGATGTATAAGAGTCCACATCTTGAACAACGGATACAGTAGATGAGGTTGGAGGAGGTGCAAGTGAACCTCTGCCTAATTTTCACATCTGGCCGATGATTAAAAAAATATGAAGATTTATGTTTGAATCAAAATTCCCCAAATAATTTAAAATTAGAACATGAAAAGCTGCAAATGCAAACACCAATTAAATGCAAGCACCAACATAAATTAAACAAACAATAATGAGAGCAATTAACAAGCTCAACTTAACACTACACTGCTGCCACTCAAAGGAGTTGCTGTTCCGGTGTAATTTCAGCATGCAGTTTTACCAGCTTGGAAATGGGAAATCTGGGGAGTTTGCCATCATTGAACTCCTTTAGCAGCTCCCCAGCTGAAGATATCCCAGGGCATAATGTTGGCCCATGCTTAGGATTAGCTCTGAAATGGACTTACCTGTCAACAGTTCCAAGTGGACCCAAGAGGAATATGGATGACACAGTGGCACTGCAGTAGAGTTGGTGCCTTATAGCGCCAGAGACCATGGTTTTATCATGACTACAGGGTCCTGTTTGTACGGAGGTTGTACGTCCTCCCTTTGATCTCTGTGGTGTTCTCCGGGATATCCAGTTTCCTCCCACACTCCAAAGACAGGTTTGTACAGGTTTGTACAGGTTTGTAGGATAATTGGCTTTGATACAAATTGTAAAATTGTCCCTAGTGTGTAGGATAGTGTTAGTGTATGGGGTGATCGTTGATCGGCGCGGACTCGGAGAGCCAAAGAGCCTGTTTCTGTGCTGTATCTCTAAACTAAACTAAACTAAACTAAACTAAACTAAACTAATATCTCCCCAAATAATCAAGGAATTGAGTTGTCCTCTGAACAGAAGTACATGAAATGCTGGAAGCTCATGAACTGCCTATGGTTGGTTGAATAGGGGTTGCATATATCCCCCATGTTTCAGGGTACATTTATTGCTGGATAATGCAAGTATAAGACAAGGAAAAAGAACCAGATAAGTGAGGTTTTGGAAGCTCCAAAAGGGCAAATAAAACATGCTAAAAATCTGAAATATCTGAATCTACATCCTAATACAAATAAATTAATATCTTATATTTATAATACCCTTTTAGATACTGACATTCCGTCATCAGAGTCATATAGACGAGCATGGGAGGATGAATTGGCTCAACCCATAATGAAAGACACATGGGACAAAAGTCTACAATATATACGTTACTGCTCGTAAAACACTAGACAGTTTAAAATATTCCATAGATTACACTATTCGAAGACAAAATTAAATAGGATTTTCCCAAGCACTTTCCCTCTTTGTAATAAATGTCAATTTCAAGAAGCCAATTTAACTCACACTTTTCTAACTTGTATAAAAAAGCAACATTTTTGGATGGCCATTTTTAAAATTATCTCTAAAGTTATCGATAATCAACTGGACCCAGATCCAAAGTTAATAATATTAGGATTAGAACATACCACAAACTTTACGATAAGCCAGAGACACTTTCTTGATTACAGTTTAATAACTGCGAAAAAACTAATAATTAAATTTTGGAAAAAACAAATAACCCCCACAATTAAAATGTGGATTACGGAAATGACCGAGACCTTGCATTTGGAAAAAATAAGATTTGTCTTAATTGACAAAACAGAACTATTTTTTAAAATATGATCTGCATTTATTGAATTTTTAAAAAAAAGTAAATTTGTTTAACACAAAATTAAAGTCACAACTTGAGTTGAGGGTGGGATGAACAACTATACTCAACATCTCTCAGATCCATCTCCACAATCTTTGTATTTGTAATCTCATTTCTTTCTTGTTCTTCTTTCCTTTCTATTAGTTTACAGTTTCTCTTATCTCTTTCTTTCTCTATTTCTTTTCTTTAAAAAAAACGTTAACAATTGAAGCTATGTAAGAACTCTGTAACCAATTTGTCGTTTATTATCATTTGTACATATGGTTTTAATTTTTTTTAAAAAATAATAAAAAATAATAAAATAAATGTACCTACATATATTTGTGGTTATAAAAGTTGCTGTTTCTGAATCTCCACAGCATTTTGATATACTTGAATAAACATTGTTTGATTACCTAAGTTGCAGTTGGATACAACATACCTCTTGGTATACTTTTGACATTTTTGGCCTGGTTTCCGTAATCCGGGTGCAAGAATTGTTAACTCTTAGATTTGAGGGCTGAATTTATGCTGCACCTTGGCATAACTATTTTTTTTTTTTTGCTTGGCATTGATTGCCTGAGTTTGTAAACTGAGTGACCTCTACACCTGCTTTGTGTAAAATGATTGTTGCCCCACTTTAAATAAAAGAGTACGTTGTTGCAGATAGTAGAGCTTCTGCCTCACCATGCCAGAGACCTGGGTTTAATCCTGAGCTCGGTCCTACCTGGGATCAACCCTGACCTCCGTCATAATTGTGTAGCGTTTGCACAATCTCCCTGTAACTATCTGAGTTTCTCCAGCTGCTAAGATTTCTTCCCAGGAGGAAATGGTGTGTAGATGGTGGTGCAACCAGTGACTTGATGTGAAGGAAAATGTGATCAATGTAGGATTAGTGTAAATTTGGACGTTTGGTCAAAGTGGACTCAGTGGGCTGAAGGGCCTGTTTCCAGCAGGGAGATAATTCAGGCTTCTTAATTGCTTTCATTATTGTTTATTTAATTAATGTTTAATTGGTGTTTGCATTTGCAGCTTCAGATCTTTTAATTTCAAATTATTTTGGTAATTTTAATTCAAATATTAATCTTTATTTTTTGTAACTGGTCATAAGTTTTTCATTAGTATAGTATTTGTTAATGTGAAAGGCATTCACAAATAATTCTAACCACAAAACCTTTGAATCCATGATTCTATGACTCTAAAACAGAAAGACCCAGCAGTGTAGTCAACATGTGCAAGGAGATCAGGTTTTCTGGACTTGCACCTATCTGATAAAGGATGCATACCAGAAATAACGTAACTTGTCCTTTCGTTGACGCACCTGTCTTGTAAAATTGGAGCACTCTTAATAATGGTCAATCCAACAAACAATAATAATACCTTCTTCCAGATTAAGCTAATTTCTCCTTTGCTCCATTGATATTTATACCCTTGTATCCACTACCGTAGCTACTGTTCTCAGAGATAATCATGATAAATTCACACTCGAAGTGAGATGTAAAGAAACCCTAATACCACATTTGGTTACCATATCTTGTTGTTCAAGCAGTTTTATGATTTGTTAAGACAGTGATCTATAATTTAAGAATTCCAAACTTTTCAGAATGTGTTGGATTTTATCATAAGAAAAAGACATTTTATTGAAAAATTCTGTGAAGGAGCAAAAAGATTCATAAGAACTTGAAGAAAAGTTTGCAATGGAAAATTTCAAATAAAACAGCAAAATCAAAAAATGTAGAGAAACATGAGAAAGTGTTATGCCACGCCTCACAACATTGCAAAGTGCTTTAGTCAATCAGTAGATAGGGACATAGGAATGGGAGGATAAGGTTATTTAGTCCCTCGATCATTTTGATTGAATGATTGACAGATACTTTATTGTCACATGTACGTGGTATAGTGAAATTATTTTGGGTACAATACACAAAATGCAATGAGTCACTATGTATAGGCATCGACAATGTTAGGTCCCAATAGTCCCTCTTCCCATTGCCCCCTCATTCCATATTTCCACCACCGCCTGTGTGAAAAAGTTGCCCTTTAGGTTCCTATTAAATCTTTCCCCTCTCTTCCCCTACTCTGGATAAAGACCGTGTGCATCTTCCCCGGTGGCAATTCTGCAACAGAGACTGGGGTTGATTTTATGTTTAGAAATTTGTTTGCTCTGATCAATAAAATGCATTGTGTGAGAGAAAACTGGCCTAAGCTTTTCCCATTGAGGGTAGGGAAGATTCAAACAAGAGGGCATGACATGAGAATTAAGGGACAGATGTTTAGGGGTAACGTGAGGGGGAACTTCTTTACTCAGAGGGTGGTGGCTGTGTGGAATGAGCTTCCAGCAGAGGTGGTGGAGGCAGGATCGATTTTAACATTTAAAAGTAAAGTGGATAGGTATATGGACGTGAAGGGAATGGAGGGGTATGGTCTGAGTGCAGGTAGATGGGACTAGGGGAAAACAAATGGTCGGCACGGACTGGAAGGGCCGAGAGGGCCTGTCTCCGTGCTGTAATTGTTATATGGTTAACCTGGAATTAACCAATAACCTGGCCCATTTCTGGATGCACAAACATCAATGGAAATCCATCCAAAATTCCAGTACCATATCCTGGAGTAACAATCACCCAGAAGATATCAAGTGTATAATATCAATATATTATGTTAGACTTCACTGCCACCATTTCCCCTCATAAAAATCTACTTAAAGGGCCCACATTTCCAATGAATTATTTGTTCTTCACTGAGATCTATAATCTTTTGTGAGCTCAAATACAGCCTCACATTTGTGCCTGAACTGTTTTATTAACCAAGATCAAAGTAATGGTTACCCCCAGCTGCTAATGCTGCTCACTCTGCATTACGGAGGTCACCAAAACTCTATATAGAAGGAAATCATTCATCCTTCCTTAGACCCATAGGAACTGGCAGGGCAGACACTAGCATTTTCTTGCATTTTCAGACATCCCATGAACAGTGAGGCCTGTTTGGAACATCTGGTTGTGGTGCTGGATAATCTCAGTGAGTAGTTTGCACATTTCTGCAGGCATAGTTTGTTCAGGACTCTTTAACCCATTGAGAGTACTCTCCCAACTCTTCCATCCCTGCAGCTGCCAATAATCAAGTAGCAACACTTTCAAGTAGCCAGAAGAGTGTTGCTTGTATTGTAGAATGCCACTTTAAGAGGTGGCTGCAAAGATCACACTTGCTGAAAGCTAATAACCGAGAGAACTTGCAACAATGACAGTCTGACCACCGTTCTGCAAACTTTGCAGATTAACTTCTTGCTCTATTACTGACTTTCACAGAGAGCTTTAGGGCAATCTACACATTATTTTAAAAGGTAGTTATGTGATGTGTCACTGCACTCTTCTGGGGAAATTACCACATCCTTGTTTAGGAAAAGCCACATCCTAATTTGCGTTTCTTAACTCTTTTTGCAGGCTCTTTTCTCATTTAAAAATTGGCTTTTGTGTGAGACATCTACCCGCTCCGTGGCTTTACCGATTGACTCCAAATCACTGACTGGAATAATGTTGTCAATTGACACCCTGTGAAATGAAAATGGCAAAACAATGTAAAGCAAGAAAATGAAAAATGAATATGGAATAGCATATAATAGAGGACACAGAACAACATAGCACAGGGACAGGCATCTTGCCCTACAATATCTGCGACAAACACGATGCCAATTTACACTAATCTCCTCTGCATGCAAGTGATCCATATCCCCCCAATCCCTGCATATCCACGTGCCAATCTAAAAGCCTCCTAAATGCCACTATTGTATCTGCTCCAACCACCACCCCTTCCAGTGTGTTCCAAGCACCCACCACGCTTTGTGCAAAGAAACACAAATTGTAGAGACACCAAACGTGGCGAACAAATGGGTTACTTTATTCAGGCTTTATTCAGGTTTGTTATACATGCACGTTGGTCCTCTAACATAAAGTTGTTGTTGCTGCTGCGAGGCTATAGCCTCGTGGGCTCGAGCTGAGCCCCTGCTGAGGTGGAAGGACACTCACCCCTAGAGAGAAGAGAACTGGTCAGCTCGAAGGAAAAAAAAGAGAGAGAGAGAGAGAGAGCCGATACAGGACCCCCCCCCCCCCCCCCCCCCCCCCCCCCCCCCCCCCCCCAGAACCAGAGGCAGGAAAACGAGCAGGTCGACAAAACGCAGCAGCCTGACTCGTAAACTAACAGGCAGAGCATGAGGGCAGACGTTCAAAAGGGATGGAGCACACTCACCTTCTACCAGCAGGTGCACATGCACGGTCGAGGGCGGCTCTTGCTGTAGGTCGGGGGCAGCCCGGCTGTGGGTCGGGACAGAGGGACCCGCGGGTGCAGTCGACGCTTCGGCTGTGGGCCATCCCAAGGTATGCCGTGGGGTACAAGGTGACCAATGCAAAAGCTGCTAGATGGACGAGGTACAGACCAGTCACGTCGACCAGCAGGGGATCGTGACCTGAGAAACACATCGGCAACAATGCAAATACAACAACAAGAAACTAACAGTAATATTAATTTAGGCAATTACAGTGTACAGTGGGGGAAAAAAAAAAACTACAGTGAGCAAACAACAAAGATGCAGCAAAGTCCAAATTGGTTGGATTAGCTGTGCTTGAAACTGGAGGCTGTAGTAACACCAACCGACCAGAGGTGGTACTGTAAACGTCAGTCAGGTTGTAGAGGCGCCACTTAACCAATGGTGGTGTTGTTGATGGCGGTCGGGCTGCAAAGTCGCCCCTCGACCAGAGGTGGTGCTGTTCACGGTGGTCCGCAGGTTGAGCATCGCTTCCAGCCGGCCGCGGCGGTAATTTATTTTGTCGGCCATGTGGGAGTAGGCCGTGGCGGCCATTTTGGTGGCCGGCATCGACGGGCCTTGCCCCACCGCTGCAAGTAGGGGCTCCACCCACCGTTGCCGGTGTCGTTGAAGGCCAGCTGCACTGCCGAGCCTTCGGCAGAGGCTGGTAGCTGCCGGGGAATCCGTCGTGGGACTGCCAACTCATGACCGACCAAGGCTCCACCCCGCTGCTGGGCTGGATGGGCAGCAGCGTCCAGGGATCTTCGGGGTCAGTGCCGGTGAGGATGTCTTCAGGCAGCCGCCCCAGGTAGGCCCGCTCTATCAGGTGGCTATGTCTTGAGCAGCGGCCGGTGGGGTAATGGGCAGGCCCGCTCTCTACCTGCTCCCGGGGCCGTCAGATGGGTGTTGGTGATGCTGGGGGCTGCTACCTTTGCAACCCCTGGAGCAGCTGGTGGGAGAGCGGCAACTGGTCTGGGAGCGACGGCTGGTGGGGGAGCGACGGCAGCTGCGGCCTCTCAGCTCGAGTGGGCAGTAGCTGGTGGGGGAGCGGCGGCAGCTGATGGGGGCTGATGCGGCCTATCATCCTCAGTGGTCGGCTCCGGGCGGGTCATGTGGGAGAGATAGCAAGGGCTGAGGCTGCTGCGCTGCACTGATGTCTGCTGCGATGGGCCCGGAATCGGGCGGGCAACCCAGACGGCCTGCGATAGGCTAAACCAGGCATCGGTGGGAGTCGAGCGGCCCGTCCGCAGAGGCGGGATGAAAGGCAGTGTCCGGGTGCAGTGCAGAGTTGACAGCTGCATCCATAGTGGTCATTACCATAGAGCTGGGCTGCTGGCTGCTGACATCAGGTCACGACGGTAGATGGTCGGCTGCATGCGTCGGGAAATCTAAAATATCTGATTTGGAAAGTCGGGGTCACCAATGTAGAGGCACCAAATGTGGTGAAGAAATGGGTTACTTTATTCAGGCATAAAAGGTTTGTTATACATGCACATGGTCCTCTAACATAAAGTTGTTGTTTCTGCTATGAAGCTGTTGCCTCGTGGGCTCGAGCTGAGCCACTGCTGAGGTGGATGGACACTCATCCCTAGAGAGAAGAGAGCTGGTCAGCTCGAAGTAAGAGGGAGAGAGAGAGAGAGAGAGAGAGGGTTGTCCCAGGGTTCGTTATATATCCCAGGACACACCCCTGTACCCCGTGACAACTCCTCCCTGCCATTGCCCAGTCACATGACGGGCTGCTGAGGGTTTGTGTAGCTGGTGGCCCAACCACCGGGTACCACCACAAAATCTCCTTTAAACATTGCCTCTCTGCCCACTAGTTCTTGACATTTCCACTGCATTTTGATCAAATTCATCTGCACTTTGTTCAAAGCCTCCATACTTCCTGCAATGGAATTGGAATATAGAACTATACAACAAAACAGCCTGGGAACTGGTCCTTCGGCACACAATGTTTGTGCCGAACGTGATCCTATCTACCTGTACATGATCCATATCGCTCTATTCCCTGCACTTCCATGTGCTTATCTAAATCTATCTATCCATATATACATAACTAAAACTTTAATCTTGTTATCTTCCGATCTGTGTTGTTTTTCTATTTGCACAAAAACGTAACACAATAGTGCTATGATTTTTCGCCACCTTACTCGCCATTCTGCTGCAAGTGCAACAAGTTTTGTTCCGATCGATGTTATATTTTAAAAGTTATTAAAGTTTAAAAATCTTAAAAAACACGCATGCGCAGATTGGTCTCCTTTCCTGTCAGTCAGCGCCACGCAGATTGGGCTGCTCTCCTGTCAGTCACTGCCACGGCCGGGATGGCGACGCCCCTTCCTGCACTATCGCTGCACTGATTGGTCATGTGCGCTGTCAGTCACTGGCAGTGCCCCAGTCGTTCAGCAGCGGCTAGAGGGGATTGTCACAGTTGCCGGAGGGCACAGCCACAGCCATAGCCGCCAGGGTACGTGGCCCACAGTGAGGAGAGGGAGAGGTGGAGAGAGGGATTGGGGGAGGGGAGGAGGAGAGGGAAAAATGGAGGGTGACGAGGAGGGGGGAGGGTGCTGGGGAGGAGGGGAAATAGAGGAAGGGGAGGGGGAGGTAGGGAATGGGGAATAGAGGTAGAGGAGGCCAGTGGGGGAGGTGAGGAGGGATAGGTTGGGGGGGGTAGAGGGGAGTTGCGGAATGAAGGAGTTGGGGGATAGATGGTTAGGAGGGGGTAGGAGGGGAGAGGAGTTACGGAGGAATGGAGGGAGTGACTGAGAGTAGGGGAAAGGAGAGGGAGGGAGAGGTGAGGGAGGGATTTTGGAAGGGAAGGAGGAAGGATCCTGAGGAGGTGAGGAGGGAGAGTGGGATTGAGGGAGAGGAGAGGGTAGGGAGGGAGAGGGGAGGGGAAGTGGGGGAGGTAGGTGTGGGGAATAGAGGGAGAGGAGAGCAGTGCACAGTTGGGTGCTATGGGTGAGTGGTGGAATATTGCGTTGGGAGAACGGGTTGCATTGGGAAACGGGTGAGTGGTGGAATGTTGCATTGGGGGAGCAGACCCAAAGGGTCTGCACTTAGTCTAGTACATCTTAAATGTCACTATGATATCTGCCTCCACCACCACCCCTAGTAATATGTTCCAGGCCCTCACCACTCTCTGTGTTAAAAAAAATTGCTCCGCACATCTCCATTAAACTTTCATCCTCTCAACTTGTAGCAATGCCCTCTAGTGTTGGACATTTCTACACTGGGAAAAGGGTTCTGACTGTCTACCCTCAATTTTTCTCACATAATTGTATATACTTCCATCAACCTCAGCCTTCGACATTCCAGAGAAAGCAATCAAGTCTATCCAACCTCTCTTTGTAGCTGAGATCCTCTAATCCAGGCAGCATTCTGGTAAAGATAGACACAAAGTGCTGGAGTAACTCAGCGGGACAGGCAGCTTCTCTGGAGAGAAGAAATGGGTGACGTTTTGGGTTGAAAGCCTTCTTCAGACTGAGAGTATGCCGCCTCTCCAATGCCTCCACATCTTTCCTGCAAAGGGGTGATCAGAACTGCACGCAATCCTCCAAATGCAGCCTAACCAACATCCAACAGAACTGCATCAGGACTTCCTAAGACCTCTTATATTCAATGCCCCCAGTAATGAAGGCAAGTGTACCATATGCTTTTGACTTAAACTCCCAGATCCCTCTGTATATCAGTACTATTAAGGGTCTTGTCATTAATTGTATACTTTCGGCTTTCATTCTACCTGCAACACCTCACACTTGTGACACACAGCATTGAGTGGAGAAAGACCCTTCAGTGACTGACTAAGTAAAGACAGGAGTGAGCAAAGTTGGGAAACCTGAGTAAGCAAGCCAGTTAATATGTTCTTTGCCCACTAATACATTTCCTGATGTTGAAATGCAATTACTTTTTAAATATCTTCTGTCTGGAGAATTTATTTCCCCACAAAAATGAGTACATTGCACTGTTTGTTCCTTAGTGAGATATGTTCACCTCCACTTTCCAGTAGTCTGTAATTAATGACCACACATTTTGGAAGCTATTTTAACTGGCAACCTTTGGTTCATATTGCAAATTATTTGCATCAGCCAAAGCAGTTTGAATTGTGAGGTTCTCATCAGTTCTGCTATGCCCAACTTTCTTTTGGACGCACCTGACTCGATAAATTCTCCTTGAGCTTGTATAGAGTCGTACAGCCATAGAGCTATACAACATGGAGAAACAACTATTCGGCCCACCTTGTCCATGTTGACCAAGTTGGCACACTTGGCTAGTCTCATTTGCTTGCATTTGGCTCATTGTCCTCAAAACTCTTCCTATCTGTCCAAATGTCTTTTAAAAGTTGTAATTGTATCTACTTATATAGCTTCTTCTGGCACTCATTGTAGATACCCTTTGAGTAAATACTTTGTACCTGGGTTTTCTCTTAAATCTCACCCCTCTCGACTTAAGCATATGCCCTCTGGTTTTAGTATTCTCTCCACCAGGAAAAATACTTTGACCATCCACTTCATCCATTTCACAATTCAAGGAGACAATAAGGTTCCCCTCCCCCCCTTAATAAGGTTGCCCCCCCCCCCCCCCCTCTCAGCCTCTTATACTCCAAAGAAAAAGGTCTTAGCCAATCCAACCTCTTACACAAGCCTGTGAATCTCTTCTGCACCCTTTCCAACTTAAAGACATCATAGAATCATAGAGTGATGCAGTGTGGAAACAGGCCCTTTGGCTCAACTTGCCCACACCGGCCAACATGTCCCAGCTTCACTAGTCCCACTTGCCTGCATTTGGTCCATATCCGTCCAAACGTGTCCTATCCATGTACCTGTCTAACTCTTTCTTAAATGTTGTAATAGTCCCAGCCTCAACTATCTCCTCAACTACCTCCTCTGTTCCATACACCCACCACCCTTTGTGTGAAAAAGTTGCCCCTCAGATTCCTATTAAATATTTTCTCCTTCACCTTGAACCTATGTCCTCTGGTGCTTGATTCCCCTACTCTGGGCAAGAGATTCTGTGCATCTACCCAATCTATTCCTCTCATGACTTTATACACCTCGAAAAGATCATCCATCATCCTGCGCTCCAAGGAATAGAGCCCCAGCCTACTCAGCCCCTCCCATATCTCAGACCCTCTAGCCCTGGCAACATCCTCGTAAATCTTCTCTGAACCCTTTCAAGCTTGACAATATCTTTCCCATAACATGGTGCCCAGAACTGAACACAATATTCTAAATGCGGTCTCACCAATGTCTTATGCAACTGCAACATGACCTCTGAACGTCTATACTCAGTACTCTGACTGATGTAGGCCAATGTGCCAAAAGCCATGGTAGACCATCTTATCTACCTGTGACTCGACCTTCAATGAACCATGCATCTGCACTCCTAGATCCCTCTGCCCTACAACACTTCCCAGAGGCCTACCATTCACTGTGTAGGTCATGCCCTTGTTAGACGTCCCAAAATGCAAGACCTCACATTTCTCTATTAAATTCCATCAACCGTTCCTCCGCCCATCTGGCCAATCAATCTAGATCCTGCTGCAATCTTTCACAACCATCTTCACTATCTGCAAAACCACCCACTTTTATATCATCAGCAAACTTGCTAATCTTGCTCTGTATCTTCTCATCCAAATCATTGATGTAGATAACAAGGTTTGGTGCTGTGGCCCAGCACCAAACCCCTGAGGCACACCACTAGTCACAGGTCTAATGTCCGAGAAGCAGCCTTCCACCATCCTTCCTATAGCTGGGTAACCAGAACGTTGCACATTACAAGTTTAGTCTCACCAACGACTTGTAAATCTGCATCATGATGTCCCCCCTTTTGTACTCACAATCCTTCCCATTGAAGACAAGCGTGCCAAATTCCTTCTTCACCACATTGTCCATCTGACTCCCACTTTCAGGGGACCATGCACTTATGCTTCCAGATCCCACTTCTGCAAAAGCCTCTAGTGCTCCACCATTTACTGTGTAAGTCTTGCCCTTGTTTGACATACGAAAGTGCAACGTCTCACATCTACAGAGTTGAATTCTGTTTACCATTCCTTGGTACATCTTCCCAAATGGTCTACATCGCGTTGAAGTAAAATTTTGAAGTACATTAGCGTCAGTTCTATAACAGAGATAACTAACTCCCTTGTACAAGACTGCTCAGAACAGCAAGCATAGGAATTAAGGGACTGTCTCACATGGGCGACCAAACTTGTGAGTTTAGAAGAGTTTGCAATGGACTCAAACTCGCAGCATGGTCAACACGAGGTCCTAGGAGGTCGTATGAGGTGACTGGAACTCTCCTTCATGCTCGAGGGTGGTTCCCGCCTACTCGCGGCCTCAGCTAGGTTGCGGAAAAGTTTTCAGGATATTGTATAATCTGGTCGGCATGGGTCTTTTTCACTCGTAGTGCAGTGGAGTGGGATCGCTATTTACTTACAGGCACTCGAGGGCAGACGTAGGCCATCTCCTTTGCTGACCAGGCATTTTGATTGGCTCTGGAGTTTCATGACCTAGGAAGAACTACTGGTAGGTTAAATGCCCGCTAAACTTTATTAAACTTCTTAAAAGTGTCACCACTCCTTCTCCCCCCTTCTCTCCCCTTCTCTACCTTTCTCCTCCCCTTCTCCCCCTCTTCTCCCCCCTTCTCTCCCCTTCTCTCTCCTTTCTCTCTCCCTTCTCTCTCCTTCTCTCCCCTTCTCTCCCCTTTTCTCTCCTTCTCTCTCCCCCCCCCCCCCCCCCCTCCCCCACCCCCCCCGCTCTCTAAAGGACTTACGGTACTGTGGCAGCCGTTTACCTTCCACTTCATCGCGCAGACAGCGCTCCTCCACGGTCCCTGGCGACAGTCCCTCGAGGCTTTCCAGGCGATTGCCCTTGAGCTTGAAGGACGAAGACACTCTTCTGGACTCGAGGATTAGGTTGCCCAAGTGGGTCAGGCTCTTAACAACAAAGGTTCTCACATTGCTGGCCTCCGATAGTATTAAAAGATGAAAACCAACACTTTCCGCCAGTGGAATAGAGAGATCCTCAGATAACTTGTATTTCAAAGGGAAATTGGGAACAGAATAATTGTGTTTTGTTCAGTTTAAATATCAGAAAATCCAATGAAAATATGACATGCAAAGAAATGTTCTAATGTGCTGAGTATCCCTCATTAATTTAACAATGGATGGGTGCATACGTTGGAAAGGTCTGAGGCTTTGGAGATTGATTCAAACCGGAGTAAGGACAAAGGTTACAATGTTAGACCATCTGTGTCCTGTGGGAAATATACTAAACAAAGTGGGAGTTCGGGCAAGAAGCTGTGTGCAACCGCATTGTAAACGTCAAAGAAAGTCAGATCAATCTAAGAACATTGTACAGGTCCAATGACACCTTTGAACACAAGGATTTCTATCTTCAAAAAAGTTTTCTCAAATAGAATAGATTGTTTTGTTGTCAGAGTAATGAATTCTCTGTAGGCTCCACTGAAGATGAACCTTACATGTTTATACGACTCTTGTTTCCAAGATTTTTCTTCCAAGTCTTGTTCATGCTTCTGCAATAGAATTTCATTCATTTTATTGTTTGATTCCCCAAGTTACTTTACGGTGACAAATAGAGGGCCTTTTGGCTTTTCTTCACGATTGCACGTTCCCTTTGGAGATTGGAAATGGTGAGTGGTCCTTCGGGTTGTCACCTAGACAACCACCTGGTTGTCACATAGTTTAGCTTTAGTTTAGCAGCTAAACTCTGCAATGTAAACTGGTCATGACAGCTGGCAACGTTGAACACCGAGAGAAGGGAAGGTAAACTTAAGGGACCACTCTTGCATTGAGAAATTGGCCTCAGCACAAGGAGCTGAACTTTGGAGGTACAGAGGATGGGGAAATGAACAAGCAGATTTCAGAAAGACACTGTAGGTTCCTCCCATAAACATGGGCTTAGAAATTCACCTTTGTAGGTGTAGATTGTAGATTTAACTTTATAACAAGAATCTTTAAGTCAACACAATGGATTTAGTATTCCAATGGAGATTATTTGAGGGAATCCTAATTTCATGGCCATGGGCCATTACAATCCAAACAGCTCTAATCTGTACTGTTTGATGACTATTGGGAACCCTCCATGCTGACTTCAGTGGTAATTCCACAAAATTCCTGGTACATGTGCTGCAAGGGAACTTCCTGATGCTGTCAACATGCCAGAACTCTTGTGATATCTCCATTGTATGGAACTTTAGAGACAAGATCCCTACAAGCCTCAAGTATCACTATTTAAAGCCCTAATCTTGGTCAATTCAATCAGGGGACTCTTCTTTTTAATGGCTGCAGATGGATGGAGTGGGGCTTTCACCTCTTTAAGGCCCCTCGGTGCCTCAGGTGATGCCGTCCCTTCTCCACTGTGAACCTCATGGTGGTAAACCTGTCGTCTGTCCTCCATGAATGTGCAGGAAACCTGACCCAGGAAAATGAGTGTGGAGCGGAGGAGACCCCTAAAATCAGAAGATAGTGTGGCTCCACCTGAGCAAAGTCTTAACATGAACAGTTACTTTGCATGGAGGCCGATAGTGCTAATTTTTCCAACCTACCACTGAAAGTATTATACTGTCACAGAACCTATTATACTGTTAAGTATTAACCACAGAAAATATTATACTATTAAGTATCAAGTAAGGACTTTCATCTGTGAATATCAGTGCTCAAATATATATTTTTGATTGACTTAAAAACTTTTCATAAAATTTATGGATTATTTAAAGTTTTCAGGAAGTGCGTCACTGTAATGGAAGTCCATGCAAAGCCCACAATTGCAGAATTGAATTGAATTGAGTTAAATACATTTTATTAGCCAAATATGTATACACACAAGGAATTTGCCTTGGTGTTTTTCTCACAAGTAACAACACGATATACAGTAGACAATTAAAAATAATTTAAACATGTGAAGAAGGAAATAAAATACCAGAACACAAGGGGCAACAGACATTTGGCTGCAAGGGAACTCCCTGATGCTCTCTAGCCCTCGGCATGAAAAAAAACTGTTTTTATGTCTGGCTGTGGTGGCTTTGACAGTCCGGAGTCGCCTTCCAGAGGGAAGTGCTTGAAAGAATTTGTGGCCAGGGTGAGAGGGGTCAGAGATGATCTTACCCACTCTCTTCCTGGCCCTTGCAGTGTACAGTTTGTCGATGGGGGAAAGGTTGCAGCCAATAACCGTCTCAGCTGATCAAATGATGCGCTGCAGCCTCTGAATGTCATGTTTGGTGGCTGAGCCAAACCAGACCATGATGGAGAAGGTGAGGATAGACTCTATGATGGAAATATAAAACTGGACCATCATTGCCTGTGGCAGATTGTGTTTTCTCAGCTGCCGCAGGAAGTACATCCTCTGTTGGGCCATTTTGTCTGTGGAGTAGATGGTGTCCTCACATTTAAGGTCCCTGGAGATGATGGTTCCAAGGAACTTAAATGAATCCACAGATGTGACTTTGGTGTTGCTGATGGTGAGCAGGGGGAGGGGAGGGGTAGTTCTCCTAAAATCTACAATCAATTCCACCCTCTTAAGAGCATTGAGCTCCAGGTTGTTGCGATGGCAGCTGTGCCACTTCCTGTCTGTAGGCAGATTCCTCCCCATCCTGGATCAGTCCAATCAGGGTTGTGTCGTCCACAAACTTGAGAAGCTTGACAGGGGAGTCAGTGGACATAGGTGCTCCTATACTGAGCGTTTGCGGGACCACACCTGGAGTATTGTGTGCAGTTTTGGTCCCCTAATTTGAGGAAGGACATTCTTGCTATTGAGGGAGTGCAGCGTGGGTTTACAAGGTTAATTCCCGGGATGGCGGGGCTGTCATATGGTGAGAGAATGGAGCAGCTGGGCTTGTACACTCTGGAGTTTAGAAGGATGAGAGGGAATTTAATTGAAACATATAACATTGTTAAGGGTTTGGACACGCTAGAGGCAGGAAACATGTTCCCGATGTTGGCTGAGTCCAGAACTAGGGGCCTCAGTTTAAGAATAAGAAGTAAGTCATTTAGAACGGAGATGAGGAAACAATTTTTCTCACTGAGAGTGGTGAGTCTGTGGAATTCTCTGCCTCAGAGGGCGGTGAAGGTGGGTTCTCTGGATGCTTTCGAGAGAGTGCTAGATAGAGCTCTTAAAAATAGCGGAGTCAGGGGATATGGGGAGAAGGCAGGAACGGGGTACTGATTGGGGATGATCAGCCGTGATCACAATGAATGGCAGTGCTGGCTCGAAGGGTCGAATGGCCTACTCCAGCACCTATTGTTTATTGTCTATTGTCTATTGAAAGCATCCAGAGAGCCTGCCTCCACCGCCCCCTGAGGCAGAGAATTCCACAGACTGGTTCGGTGCTGGGCCCGTTACTGTTTGTCATCTACCTCATTGATTTGGATGAGAGCATACAGGGCAAGATTAGCAAGTTTGCTGATGATACATAAGTGGGTGGTTTTGCAGATAGTGAAGATGGTTGTGAAAAATTGCAGCAATTGTGATCAATTGGCCAGGTGGGCCGAGGATTGGTTGAGGGAATTTAATACAATGAAATGTGATGTTTTGCATTCAGGGAAGTCTAACATGGGCAGGACCTACACAATGAATGTAGTGTTCTGGGGAGTGGTGTGGAGCAGAGCGATCTAGCAATGCTGGTGCATGGTTCCTTGAAGGTGGAGTCACAGGTAGATAGGGTGGTCGAAAAGGATTTTGGCACTTTGGCCTTCGCCAGTCAGAGTATTGAGTAGGTCATGTTGCAGTTGGTGACGCTGGTGACGCTGCATTTAGAGTATTGTGTTCACTTTTGGGCACTATGTTACAGGAAAGATGTTGTCAAGCTTGAAAGATTTATGAGGATGTTGCCAGGACTAGAGAATCTGAGCTATAAGGAGAGGTTGAGTAGGCTGGGACTATTCCTTGGAGCACAAGAGGATGAGGGGTGATCTTATAGAGGTGTATAAAATCTTGAAAGGAATAGTTTGGGTGTATGCACAGAGTCTCTTGTCCAGAGTAGGTGAATCAAGGACCAGACGACGTAGGTTTAAGGTGAAGGGGAAAAGATTTAATAGGAATCTGAGGGGTTATTTTTGAACACAAAGGTTGTTGGGTGTATGGAACAAGTTGCCAGAGGAGGTGGTTGAGGCTGGGACTGTCCCAACATTTAAGAAACAGTTAGACAGGTACATGGATAGGACAGGCTTGGAGGGATATGGACCAACTTCAGACTGGTGTAATTGGGACACCTTGGCCGGTGTGGGCAAGTTAGGCCAAAGGGCTTGTTTCCACGCTGTATCACACTATGACTCAATGTAAAAGGCTACCATAGACAAGAGGGAAAATATGGCAAAGGTAATCTTCACACAGAAGATTACCTTCAGCCCAGGCAATTTGTTATTTTAGTGGTATCTGTGCTGTGAGTGGCTTTCACACTATATGGGAGTAGATGATCAGTGAGGCAGAGATGGCAGCATGTTGTGAATGCCAGGCAAGTCTGTAGCATCCTGAGCATTGCGGCAGACGGTCAGTGCACTAGATCATTGTCAGAATGAGAACCCTTTGCTTTCATCTGCTTCAATTTCCTTTACTCTTTGTTTCTTTGATAATTGTGTTACCAATGTTTTTCGGAATCCACTTTTGATCAGTAGAATAGTAAGATTAAATGAGAACTTACCAGTTTGAAGTTTGATCTTTATTTTATGAGGAGTTACGATGAGGGATTACGTGAAGACCCCGCCAGGACGCATGCGCGACATTCTTCAAAGCAGTGGTGTGAAATCACAGATACCAGAGTAGACTAATATAGTAAGATAAGAGAGAACTTCCATACCAGTTGAACTTTATAATAGAGGGTTTTGGGAGCAGAGGGCACGTAATCCCTCATCATAACTCCTCATAAAATAAAGATCAAACTTCAAACTGGTAAGTTCTCATTTAATCTTACTATTTTACTTCGGAGTCACGTGAGTGACTACGTGAAGATTTCAAAGCTCTGTGATTTCATGCCCTGGAACGAGACCATGCTCACACACTGCCATTCTGGGACGGAGGATGAACGTATTTCACACACGACACTGTGCTGAAAAACAATAAAGGTATTATTCATACCTAAAATAATATGCCCCACATTGGGTAATTTATTTTACAGAACTTAATTTTCCCTGCAAACGTCTCAGGATCGGCCACGGGTTTATTATAAAGCATTGAATGCGTTCATTGCTCCACCCCGCTGTGGCAAGGATGTGGTCCATAGGAACTCCCATCATCCTAGCGTCCGATGTAGATGCAGCCCTGTTGGAGTGAGATTTGAAACATTAGTATTCACCACTGCACGTAATACCACCCGAACCATCTGGATATGGTTTGCACTGTGACCTTAGGTGAGGGCATTTATGGCTAATGAGAAAGCTCTCTCTCCGTGCCCATAAGTGTCTTGGTGACTATATATTGGAAAGTATGTGTCACTATGCAGGGCCGACTATCTGCAGGATAGGCCAGAACTCTAATATTGGCCAAAGGAACCGGGTCAGTCTAGTTTAAGTACCCCTGTATGTAGCAGGTTATCTGCCATTTGTGACAGACTTGACGTCCTATTCTAGCTTGTGTAAGGACTGGACCCGTTGTGCTGATCCAAGTGGCATAATCATTCCCATCTAGGATATTAGTTTGTCCAGAGTGAGCCCCGATATTGGTGTCCATCCTCGTAACATGGTGTACTACCTATGTCCCATATATGGGTGTATCTGGGCCTGGGGGGAATAGAGTACAAATACCCCTCATTCGTTTAGGTACTAGTGGGTGTGATCCTATAGCCAGGTGGTCACTCCCTCTGCCCAGATATTAGATAGGGCACTCCTTGCACAATAATGGCACTGTAACTCAATCCTTCATCGAAATGAAGGGTGGCCAGAACTCCAGCACTTCAGTGTTGGTGGCTGAGTCATATGTAGTGTTCATCCTGGTGCAGAACACTTCCCATTTCCTGACATATGTCAGGTACTGTCTTCTCATGGACTCCCTGCATGACGCTGAGATGGCATTGATCGTCCTGTCGAGTCCGTATCCCAGAAATGGCCTGTTCAGAAACTGCAAATCAACAAGTTCATACAGTCATGGCACGGATACTTTCCCGCACGGGGTGTGCCAACCTCCTTGGCCGTTGTTGATCCAGATGCAGGGTTCTGAGACCATCTTTGTACTGTTGGGAACCATGGTACCCGTTGCGGCGTCTTGTTTAATTATTGTAAGACTCGCCTGATGAGGCAGAAGGGGAAAATGCATAGCAAAACAAATCCCCCCCCCCCCCCCCCCAATGCAGCGAGAAATCGTCCATCGCTGCTGCCCCTGGGTCTGGTTCCCAAGCAACATATGTTGGTAGTTGGTGAATTAGTCTGGATGGAAAAAAGGTCGATATCTGGTGTCCCATAAAGGTCGATATCTGGTGTCCTATAATATCTGTAAACACTTTCCGATCCAACATCCATTTAATGTTGTCGTTGAATTTACGTGACCTGATGTCTGCCACTGTATTTAGCTTACCTGGAAGGTAAGTGGTTGAGATCCAAATCTCTCTCCCAGACACCAGTGCCAGATATTATTAGGCAATTCATCACATGATATCGACATTATTTCACCCATATGATTATATATAGGCCCCCAGTGTGGTATCAATCTGTACCGTACATGCAACTGGTGCTCATCTGAGCAGTAGGCCCTGAGTCCATGAAACGCTCCCAGCATTTCTAGATAATTAATTCCTAGTGCTTTAAACAGAATAATTTTTGTGCACTCATCTGCCACCACAACTTGCGGTGGTATTAGTTGCTCCCCAACCTTTAGCACTGGCATCAGTCTGTAATGTACCCTAGGGATATAGAATGGGGTGATGGGGTTAGGATAATATGGAACATTTCTATCCACCAGTTTAATTCTAATTTACTTTCCCTGGTAGTTGCATAGGCCTATTGAAATGGCCTGTATGATTTTTGAGAGCTAAAATTTCCCTCTTCCAGGTTTTAATAATGGAGTGGTCCAATTGTGCTGCTGGGAACGCAGCCACCAATTCCCAATCACTCTTGCTCCTTGCCGAATGGATGGTTCCCTGATGCCAGTGAGGCTTTTGCATACTCCCATCAAGTCTGTCACTTTGTTTGGTGGCAAGGTGATAGACATATGAACAGAGTCAATAGTGAACCCCAAATAATCCATGGTAGTGGAGGGTTCCAATTTTGATTTATCTGGATGTACGTTAAACCTCTCTGTTGTGGCTGATACCACCAATGTAGCCAGCTCCAATTTTCATCAAGGTAATCATCAAGGTAAGCCATGACGATATGGTTATGTTTCTTTAAGTATGCTAAAGCTGGTTTTAATAAATTTGTAATAGCCTGGGTGCTGATGACAACCCATTGGATAAGGCATACTGCCATTGCTGTCCCATCCAGATAAATTTCAGGTATTTACGATGACCCTGTGTGTGACAAACGTGTCTAATTTGAAATGGGCATACTGAACGGAAGTATTTAGTTCGGTCAAATCTGTAATGATACGGCAACCACCATCTTTTTAGTTTTTTTATAAATATATTGATACGAACTCTTTGAAATTCTCTGATTGTTTTCTCAATCCCTTTTGTGTTTTAGTCTTAACAGTTCAGCATGGCCTGCTGTTCTCTCTTTTTGTGAAGTATGAACTTCCTGCTAGGCGTATGCTGAACTGGGACGGTAGTTCGTATACAAATTCAATTTTGTAATTCTGAATACTTCCGAGTATGTAAAAGTTCAGAGGTAAAAAGTGCAGCACACATGATGAAACAAGTGCAACCGTCCCCCAACTTTAATGAATCGGACATGCAATGTTTTTTAAGACAACCAGACCCACCTACCTCCATGGTTACCGGTGTTGTGTGGGTTGTCTCCGCAGTTGTTTCTTTCTGGTATTGTGTTGCTGCGTTGTGGGTTGGCACGTTTTCCATGAAGGCCGGGCTGGGCCATGGTCTGAAAGACCGCTGTGCAGGTGGGCCGGCCTTCGAGCTTTCACCACCAGATGGTCTTCCATAGCACCGATGTCTGGTGGGTGTGTAGGGGTGCTGCCGCTGTTGATAGTGGGTTTTAGAGGTGCTTGGCACCTTGATCAGGCCTATAGCCTTGGCTTCCTCATGCAGGTCTTTCACCTGCTTCGGGAGGTCCCCCAACAGCAATTTTGGCGCCTGTGTGCTACTTGTCTTGCATAATTCCGCACTTCTTGATGATGCTCTTTCTGTAACTGTAAATCTCCACTGAGTATTACACAGTCTGCTAGAGCATCACGTAACTCTTCAGGCAAATCAACCCCATCAGTTGTCCTGGTACTGCTGTGATTTTAGCAGCCAGCAGTTTCCTCTGGAGCTTCACCTCCTGGCTCCTTATAGATGGGCTCCTGTTGCCCCAGATGGGGTCATAGACTGCTGGTACTTTAAGAGAAATGGAGTTCTCTGGAGCAATGTACTTCCCAGCCTTAAAGTTAATGGCTTGCTCCTGTAGCTGGTTTGTAGCCATGTATTTTTTACTGGCTTGCAGCTTTGTATAGGCAGTCCTTCTTGAGTTGATACAGCATGTGTCCCACAATCTTCTGCTGCTCTCTCTTCTGGCACCCCTCACAGTTGACTGTTCAGCCATTGCCCCTTCTTCAGGGTCAGCCCAGCTCTGACCCCTAATGCTCCCCTGCGAAGAGGGTGAGACATTTGGCAGTCCTTGAAAGGATGCTGCCGTGGGTCTGCGAAGAGACCCACTGTGACTCTGCCCCTGCATAAGCAGGTCACGCTGGAGCACTGCTCCCCACCCGCTCCCGCGGGAAAGACGCCCGCCGTCGCTATCTGTGAACGGGGTGTCTTCAGGTCCGGACCCAGCCGAGTCAACGGACCTGTCCGACTTCCGGGTGGTTTTGCCGCCGACCGCGGCGCACCTGCGGTCTGTAGCGGCGAGAAGCCGGCAGCTGCTGGCAGCACCTGCAGCTCTGGAGAGACGGCACGCTGCTGGCTGCTTCCACAGCAGCGGTATCAGCTGCTGCTCTCCCCTGCGCGACTCCATGGTGCTTCCTCCTGAAAAAGAAATTACACCGAGTCACCACGCTCACCAGAAAAGGTAAGACTTACCTTCAGTAATTTTTCAAAATTCGCGCTGGAGGAGTGGCGCTCCTCCCGACTGTCGCTTCCGCAATGCGTTCGACGATATGTCGCGCATGCGTCCTGGCGGGGTCTTCACGTAGTCACTCACGTGACTCCGAAGTAAAATTAAAGGCATGGTGGCACAGCGGTAGAGTTGCTGCCTTACAACTGCAGAGATCCGGGTTTGATCCTGACTACGAAGGGCCAGTTTCCACGCTGTATCTCTAAACTGAACTAAATGTTACAAAATCAGTCTTGTAGCATTATTCACGTATCTGACCCTGCATTAAGGTCAGATGCACTAATGCAGATTGTGCACAGTAGTAATCACATGCACAACCTGAGTGAAATTGTTGATGTAATTACTGTTCAACAATGCTTTGTTTTTCCATGGCATTCCACCCTGTTCAATTGGAATGCTTTCATATTTATTTCTAATTCAAATAATCTAGTATTTAAATGGTGAGATTACCAGGATTTAGAAATTTGGAGACTGACTTTGAATGGCCTACTCTTGCACCTATTGTCTATTGTTTATTGACTTAATCCTTGGAAATATGGAATTGACCCAGACTGTAAATGCCAAAGAAAGATACCAAAGATACCTTTATATTACGCCTGACATTTGCTCCACTGTAATCTCTTTCCATTTTCATCTATCAGACTAATGCAATTTAGATGCACACTACATACCACAGCCTGGCATTTTTTCATCGTGCATTCGATATATCAAGAATTAATTGCAAGTTATCTTTTTGTGACAATCTCTGGTGGACGTCAAAAACATTAGGTTGATTGGCTCAAGTGTGTGGGAATTAGGTTGTTTATTGAAACTTACCTGAAACCAGTATATTATGAATCTTAGAACGGCAAAATCAATTACCTTTTTTATTCCTGTCTGCATACATAACAAATATATTGAAGCTGACTGTATTTCCCAACTTTCAATGTTTTTTGACACATAAAGGTCCACTAGCACATGGTGTAAAGTTAATGACTCACTATTAATTTAGGAGATTTCTCTGTATAACATCGATGACCTGACAGAGGTCTGTGATATCGCATCACAGGAAGCAAATTTTCATGTTTTATATAACTATGTTTTTGAAAAGTAGCATTGTGCAGTGAATTAGACAGTTATTTAGCCATGGCTCGGGGCTTTTGATATTTTCTATCAAACTAAAATTCTTGCATGCAGGCTTCAATGTAGATGCATTGGTATGTAGGTTCTGGAAATCAAATTGGATCTTGGCTGATGCAGGGCAAGTGCTCATGTGTATCGCTGACCCTGAAACATCCTGGCAGTCACTGGTACCTCACCTTTGTCAGAGGCTTCAAGACTCTGGATGTGGAGAGGATGTTTCCACTAGTGGGAGAGTCTGGGATCAGAGGCCAGAAGAAAAGGACGTAGCTTGAGAAATGAGATGAGGGGGCATTTCTTTGGTCAGAGGGTGCTGAATCTGTGGAATTTATTGGATATTTTTAAGATGGGGATTGGTAGATTTGTGATTGGTAAGTGTGCCAAGGGTTATGGTGAGAAGGCAGGAGAATGGGGTTGAAAGGTAATGATAATTCAGCCATGATTGAATGGCAGAGTAGATTTGATGGCCTAATTCAGCTCCTACCACTCATGAACTTAGAAACTCTTTTTAAGTTTCTCTGTCATGAATACTAAAAAATATATTCAAATAAATGTAACCATTATAAAAGAGAGAAATATTATCAATGCAATGAAAACAAAATATGAATAAATCGAATTAAAGCTCACTGATACATTAACAAATGATTATAAAATTACCAAACCAGGGCATCGGAGATGTCCTCATTCTTTAGGGAACGGGGGTTCCCCTCTTCTACTATAGATGAAGCTCTCACCAGGGTCTCTTCTATACCCCGAAACTGCTCTCACTCCCCAACCCCCCACTCGTAACAAGGGCAGAGTCCCCCTTGTCCTCACCTTCCACCCTACCAGCCGTCACATACAACAAATAATCCTACGACATTTTCGCCACCTCCAACGGGATCCCACCACTGGCCACATTTTCCCATCTCCTCTCCTGTCTGCTTTCCGCAGATACCTCCGTAACTCCCTGGTCAATTCGTCCCTTCCTACCCAAACCACCCCCTCCCCTGGCACTTTCCCTTGCAACCGCAGGAAATGCTACACTTGTCGCTTTACCTTCCCCCTTGACTCCATCCAAAGACCCAAGCATTCTTTCCAGGAGCGGCAGAGGTTCACCTGCATCTCTTCCAACCGCATCCGCTGCTCTAGGTGTCAGCTGCTCTACATCGGTGGGACCAAGCGTAGGCTTGACGATCGTTTGGCCAACACCTCCACTCGGTTCGCAATAACCAACCTGATCTCACGGTGGCTCAGCACTTCAACTCCCCCTCCCATTCCGAATCTGACCTTTCTGTCCTGGGCCTCCTCCATGGCTAGAGGCCCACCGTAAATTGGAGGAGCAGCACCTCATATTTCGCTTGGGTAATTTGCACCCCAGCGGTATGAACATTGACTTCTCCAATTTCAGGTAGTCCCTGTTTTCTCCTTCTTTCCCCTCCAATTCCCAGCTCTCCCACAGTCCACTGTCTCTGCCTCTTCCTTTCTTCTTCCTGCCCCTTCCTCCCCACCCCCACATCAGTCTGAAGAAGGATCTCGACCCGAAACGTCACCTATTTCCTTTGCTCCATAGATGCTGCCTCGCACGCTGAGTTTCTCCAGCATTTTTGTCTACCTTCGATTTTCCAGCATCTGCAGTTCCTTCTTGAACATTCTCCCAATATCTCCTGACTCCGCTATCTTCAAGAGCCCTATCTAACTCTCTTTTGAAAGTATCCAGAGAAACGGCCTCCACCGCCCTCTGAGGTAGAGAATTCCACAGACTCACAACTGTGTGAAAAGGGGGTGGTGGGGGGGGGGGGGGGGGGAGGAGAAAGGAAGGGGAGGAACCAGAGGGCTGAGGGAGAGCTGAGAAGGGGAAGAGACAGCAAGGGCTACCGGAAATGGGAGAATTCAATGTTCAGGCCACAGGGATGCAGACTGCCCAAGTGGAATATGAGGTGCTGCTCCTCCAGTCTCCGGTGGTGCTCACTCTGACAATGGAGGAGGCCCAGGACAGAAAGGTCGGATTAGGAATGGGAGGGGGAGTTGAAGTGCTGAGCCACAGGGAGATCAGGTTGGTTAATGCGGAACGAGCGGAGGTGTTCGGCGAAACGATCGCCAAGCCTACGCTTGGTCTCACCAATGTAGATCAGCTGACATCTAGAGCAGCGGATGCAATAGTTGAGGTTGGAGGAGGTACAGGTAAACCTCTGTCGCACCTGGAACAACTGCTTGGGTCCTTGAATGGAGTCGATGGGGGAGGTAAAGCGACACGTGTTGCCCGGGGAGGGGGTGGTGCAGGTGGGAAGGGAAGAATTGACCAGGGAGTTACGGGAGGGAGTGGTCTTTGCGGAAAGCATACAGGGGGGGAGATGGGAAGATGTGGCAAGTGGTGGGGTCACGTTGGAGGTGTCAAAAATGACGGAGGCCTATGTGCGGTGGCGCGACTCATAGTGTGGCGGCGCGTCGCACTTGCAGCGGCCCCTGCAGCCTGTTTGTCTTTTAAAAATGTTTTTGTCTAGTTACATGTAGTTGTTCATGCTTTATTTGCATTGTTTATAACTGTGTATATGTGGGGGGTGGGGGGGGGGGGAGGGCGAAACTTTTTAAATTTCTTCCCTGCACGGGAGACCCGACTTTTTCCCCGTCGGGTCTCCGTTGTCGTTGGGGCCTAGCACCGTGGAGCGGCCTCCAACCGGGACGACCTGGGGGCTCCAGTCACGGAGCCTGCGGAGCTGCGGACTACTCACCATCGTGGGGCTGGCCGGCCTCGGAGCGTGGGGAGCGGTGGTGGCTCGCTGCTGCGGCCCGACTCCGGAGCTCCAGTTGCAGCTACAGACTGGTGGACTGTTGGGTGCTCACGGGTCCGGGCGAGAGACCGCGTTCCGGAGCTCCCGCAACACAACTTCTCCCGCCCATGTCGCGGGGTTGGAACGATCCGGAGCGGGGCCATACATCGCCCGGCGCGACTTTAATGGCTGCGGGACAGTCCAGCGCCCGCTGGGAGCTCCAACTTGTGACTTTTGGGCCTGGAGTGGGGCCGTACATCGCCCGGCGTGGCCTCAACGGCCGTGGGACTTGCCATCGCCCGCCTGGGGCTTCAACATCGGGAGAGAAATGGTGCAGGGGAGAAAACATACTTTGCCTTCCATCACAGTGAGGAGGATATTCACTGTGATGGATGTTTTCTGTAAATTGAATTGTTTGTGTGTTGTGTAGGAATAGTTTTGTTTGTATGGCTGTGGTAACAGAGTTTCGTTTGAGCCTCTCTGAGGTTCGGATGACAAGTAATAAAATCTAATCTTATCTAATCTAATCTAGTGTTGTATGTGACGGCTAGTGGGGTGGAAGGTGAGGACTAGGGTGACTCTGCCCTTCTTCCGAGTGGGGGGATGGGGAGAGAAAGCAGTGTTGCGGCGTATCGAAGAGATCCTGGTGAGAGCCTCATCTATGGTAGGGGAGGGGAACCCCCACCCCTGAAGAATGAGGATATTTCCGATACCCTGGTGTGGAACACCTCATCCTGGGAGCAGATATGGGGAGAAGGCAGGAATGGGGTACTGATTGTGGATGATCAGCCATGATCACATTGAATGGCGGTGCTGGCTCGAAGGACCAAATGGCCAACTCCTGCACCTATTGTCTATTGTCTATTGTCAATTGTCTATTAAAGTGATGAGTGGAAAGGATTGGGGATGTGAAAGATTGGTGAAATAGGAGGGGGGCCGGGGAGTCACTCTACCTCACTACATAAGGGGAGGGGTTGTTGTATAGTTTGATAGACACAGGGAAGAAGATCTCCTGTGGCGTTCTGTACTGCATCTTGGTGGAATGTGCGTGTGCATCCGAGACGAGACGAGATGACGCCCCCAGTGGCTGCAAGACTCCTCTGGGGCCCACAGCAACCACTCAATCCAGCACACTAAATGTTACATTTTACACCCGCTGGTTTCAGCATTTTATCTGCCATATACAGACCCTTTCATGAATCGAAAGCCTTAAGTTGCCATCTCAGATTAATAAGGGAGAAAATGAGCTGGCTCCAAACAAATTGTTTTTTTGGATCTCTTCCCATTTCACAAGCAACACTTTGTTTCAGTATTACTTTATCTTGTAGTGACTATTTGAATCATGCAGCACATTTTGACCTAAAAATTCAGTTCTGCTGGTCCTGACTGGATCTCTCATTGGCAACTGGTCGTCCCATCTAAAGATACGACATGGAAACAGGCCCTTCAGCCCACCGAGCCTGCCCCAACCATCACCCCTTTACACTAGTTCTATCTTATCCCACTTTGCAACTGCTCCCTACATGATCTGGGCAATTTACAAAAGCCAACTCACCTACAAACCCACACGTCTTTGGGATGTGAGAGGAAAGCTAAGTATCCGCAGGAAATCCACGTGAACACAGGGAGAACGTGCAAACTCTGCACAGACTGCACCCAAGGTCAGGATCAAATTCGCATCTCTGGTGTTGTAAGGTAGCAGCTCGACCAGCTGCACCACTGTGCCACCCAATTCCATTCTGTTCCTAAAAACATAGAAAGTAGGTGCAGGAGTAGGCCATTTGGCCCTTCGAGCCAGTACCGATATTCAATATGATCATCCAGAATCAGTATCCTGTTCCTGCTTTGTCCCCATGTCCCTTGATTTCATTAGCCCTAAGAATGGTACCCAGACATGGCGTTGAAGGACGAGATGCAGAAGCCAGATAACCAAAAGGAAACAATGGCGAAAAGCCAAATAACTGAAAGGGCACAAGGGCGAAAAGCCAAATAACCAAAAGGAAACAACGGCGAAAAGCCAAATAACCGAAAGGGCGACACACCTAAAAGCCAACTAACTGAACGGAAATGACGCCGAAAAGTCAAATCACTGAAAGGGTGGATCGCCAAAAAGCCTAATAAACGAAAGGACGGGACATCTGAAAGCCAACGAACCGAAAGGATGCATCGCCAAAAAGCCAAATAACCGACATGACGTCGCCGGGGGGTGGGACTTGTCAGCGATTTTCCAGACCCCCGCGTCCATCACATCACTGGCCGAGGGAAACGGGAGGGTGGGGATCATTTTTAATTTTCCTTCGCCGCTTTTGGACTTTCTTGAATATAAAATAAAACCCCGTGTGATTGGAACTTTCGGGTGATTTAACAAAATAATAATCCAAATTGGTTCCATAGATATTCACACCAACCGTAACAATTATATTTTGACTACCATAATACATTTGCGTCCGTTTGGTTATTTGGCTTTTCGGCCTTGAGCCCTTTCGGTTATTTGGCTTTTCAGCGTAATTTCCGTTCGGTTATTTGGCTTCCACTTCTTCGCTTCGGCATCTCGTCCTTCGACGCCACGTCCGCACACGCTAATAACTATATCTAACTCTCTCTTGAATACATCCAGTGAATTGGCCTCCACTGCCTTCTGTGGCAGAGAATTCCACAGATTCACAACTCTGGCTGAAAAAGTTTTTCCTTATCTCTGTCCGAAATGGCCTATTCTTAAACTGTGACCCCTGTTTCTGAACTCCCCCAAAACATGGGGAACATTTTTCCTGCATCTAGCCTGTCCAATCCCTTTAGTATTTTATATGTTACTATAAGATCCCCTCTCATCCTTCTAAATTCCAGTGAATATAAGCCCAGTCGATCCATTCTGTCATTATATGTCAGTCCCGCTATCCTGGAAATCAACCTGGCGAACCTACGCTGCACTCCCTCAATAGCAAGAATGTCCTTCCTCAAACTAGGAAAACAAAACTGCACACAATATTCTAGGTGCTGTTTCACGAGTGCCTTGAACAACTGCAGTAGGACCTTCTTGCTCCTATACTCAAATCCTCTTGCTATGAAGGCCAACATGCCATTAGCTTTCCTCACTGCCTGCCGTACCTGCATGCTTACTTTCAGTGACTGATGTACAAAGGCTCCTTGGTCTCGTTGTACCTCCCCTATTCCTAATCTATCACCATTCAGATAATAATCTGCCTTCTTGTTCTTACCACCAGTGGATAACCTCACATTTATCAATATTATACTGCATCTGTCATGCATCTGCCCACCCACCCAACCTATCCGTCACCCAGCAGCCTCATAGCATCCTCCTCGTAGCTCCCACTGCCACCCAGCTTTGTGTCATCCGCAAACTTGGAGATTTTACATTTAATTCCTTTGTCTAAATCATTAATATATATTGTAAATAACTGGGGTCTCAGCACTGAGCCTTGCGGCACCCCACTAGTCACTGCAGTTCATGTGTAGGAAGGAACTGCAGATGCTGGTTTACACCGAAGATAGACACAAAATGCTGGAGTAATTCAATGGGCTGGCAACATCTCTGGAGAAAAGCAGTAGGTGACTTCTCGGGTCGGAAGCCTTCTTCAAACTGCAAGTGTTTTATGTCTGTCCATTCTGTTCATTTTGGATTCTAATGCTGGGAACATTCCAGATAAATTTACAACCCCTCAAATTAGATATTGGCTCATCCATGATTTAGAACTTTCTGAGAAGAACATTGAGTTCTCTCTAGGAGCTGAAAGTTTACGTTGTATTTTTCAGGAAAGTTTAAAGAGCACACCATTGTGCAGAGCCAGCATGGAAGTGTGTATGAATGCCTCCCGTGCAGGAACGGATGCAGCTCATGTCAGGACGACAGCCCCTGCCATGCAGAGGTGGACAAGTACCTGCGGATTGCCATTATCGCATTCCAAACGTTCTGCATGTTGTTGGATTTCATCGCTATGCTGGTGGTCTACAACTTCCGCAGGTGCAAGGTAAATGTTTAGACACCTCAACGATGCATTTGTGCTGTTGGTTGATGCTTTACTTTGGATTTTGGTGCTGAATTGTTGCAGGATGATGCATGCCGCAGCAAGGATCTTTACGCAGTGCTTACAGATCCACTTGCAAACATAGGTGTGGGAACTATCAGATGAAACATTCAATGGAGACAATTTCATCCAATTATCACTGTCAGGAATATATTTAGAAACAACCAATTTCTAAGGGGCTGCTTTTCCATGCAATACCATTGAGTAGTTTACTCAACCTCAAGGCTGTGTGCTCAGCCTCCTCTCTACACATAACCCTGTAGTGGCACACAGTTCCACCTCTATCTTTAAATTCGCCTATGTTGTTGGGTGAATTATGGATAATGATAAGTCAGAGCAGAGGAGGGCGATCAATCATTTAATTGAACAACAACCTTGGTCTCAACATCAGTAAAACCAAGGAACTGATTGTTGACTAGAAGGGGAAAACCAAAGATCCACAAACCTGTCTTCATTGATTGGTTGGTGGTGGATAGTCAAAGAACTGAAGGTCTGTCCTGGACCCAGCTCATTGAAGCAATCATAAAGAAAGCCCATCAATGCCTCGACTTCCTTAGAAAATTGAGGAGATTTGATATGTCAACAAATACTCTCTTTGAACTTCTACAGGTGCACAGTAGCTCACCAGTAGCTCATGTCCTGGCATATTGACTGGTTGCATCACGGCCTAGTTTAGCAACACAAATGCGCAGGAATGAAGAAGACGGCAAAAAGTGGTGAACATTGCCCAGTCCATCTCATGTACTGGCCTCCCCACCATTGAACGGATCTATAGGAGGTGGTGTCTTAAAAAAGCAGCCAGCATCATCAGAGACCCACACCACCCTGGCCATGCTCCCATTTCACTCCTGCCTTTGGAAATAAATTATAGGAGTCTGAAACTATAGCTTCACGTTCAAAACAGCTTTTCCCAATAACCATGAGGCTATCGAACGCTACAAACTCTAACTAAATTATGAACTACTTTGGTTGCACTAGGTGTTTGCGGTTTGTTTTGTTTTGCACTATATATAATTTTTAATTGAACTTTATTTGCTTTATTATATAATCTATTGAGTACTGTGTTTACAAAGATGTGTTGCTGCAAATAAGAATTTCATTGTTCCGTTTCAGTACATAGGACAATAAAACACTCTTGACTCTCTTGACTGCCGGGCATAAAACTGGAAATTGCATTAGTGATTCCTTCCAGAATGAGTCCACTTGAATGATTCAACCTGAAGGCCATTCACATATTTTTTGCAGGGTAAAGCAAGGGCCATATTTAACACTTTAAAAAACATCTAGTCATTGTTCTCTTATTCTTGCTGGGTCATATTGTTAACCTATACAAATACACATAAAAAGATCCCGAACCTAGAAAATCTGTTGATCAGAAAGGCCAATGAAGTTTTCTGAAGTCATAGTCACAAAACATTAAAGTAGGCCTTTCAATCCATTGCACAGGTTCAAATGACAATAAACGGTATTCTGATTCCGATTCTGACAAGGTTGCCCCATCTACTATCGTACAACCTGGCCATATTTGGACCATATCCCTCCACACCTATCTCTTGAACCTATGTTCTCTGGTTCTTGATTCCCCTACTGTGGGTAAAATACTCTGGGAATAGACTCTGTCTATTCCCTTCACCATATATACCCCTCAGCCTACTGCACTCCAGGGAATAAAGTCATAACCTGCCCAACCTTTGTCTGTAGCTCAGGCCCTCAAATCCTGGCAACATCCGCATATATCTCTGCACTCATCCTCATAAATCTTCCCTGCACTGAAGATTTAGTTCCGTTTGTAACCAGATGTCACTCTGGCCTCGCTGAGATCAACTGAAGACCATAGGTTCAAACTCTAATCCTGAATTTGAGTACAGAATCTTTTCTGGCAGCACTAAAAAGTCTTTGGCAGTCCAATACGAGGCAAAGTAAAAGTGCAGTGTGCAGAATATTGTACGGCAGTGGCCTCTAAAGAGAGTCCTTTTTTTGAATGCGTTAAGAACAGATGAAGGATATAGTTTGCAATGCTTATACCGATACATCCTTTAAAAGTGGAGTTATATTACAGTATGCTGCACTGAATTGTGGAATTTTCTATGCAGGAATGACTGAATAAGCAAGATAAGCAAGAAAGAAGGAGGAGTTTCAGTTCCCTTTATAATGCTTTGCGTTTTGCAGAAACTGGGTAGTGTGGGAGTTAAAGCATCTTAATTTTCTGTTCATTCCTGCTCCCGGGTGATATCTAACTCCTACAGATAATAAATTTAGATCTTAATGCAAAGAATTGACCGTGGTTCTATTTTAATTAAATTATTGCTCATGGAGACAGAATCCATTTAAGGATTAAACTTCTAGATGAAGGCTCACCCGGAAAGTCAAAGCATCTGTTACATCGGGCTCTCCCACTCTCTGCCTCCCCTTTGCTGCTCAGCATGCCTGAGTGTCAATATACAGCTTCTGGATCCCCTGATTTTCAGCTACTAATCTCTATTCAGCACTTCGATGCACCATTAACTATTGATATCCACCATCTATAAGGAACATGAGGAGCAACTTTTTCACTTAGAGGGTGGTGGGTATATGGAATGAACAACTAGAAGAGGTATGTGTAGGACAGAACTGCAGATGCTGGTTTATACAGAAAATTAACGCAAAATGCTGTCATAAATTGAGGATTGAGGGGGGATCTTATAGAAACTTCTTAAGGGGTTGGACAGGCTAGATGTAGGAAGATTGTTCCCGATGTTGGGGAAGTCCAGAACAAGGGGTCACAGTTTAAGGATAAGGGGGAAGTCTTTTAGGACTGAGATGAGAAAAAAAAAATGTTCACACAGAGAGTGGTGAATCTGTGGAATTCTCTGCCACAGAAGTTAGTTGAGGCCAGTTCATTGGCTATTTAAGAGTTAGATGTGGCCCTTGTGGCTAAAGCGATCATGGGGTATGGAGAGAAGGCAGGTACAGGATACTGAGTTGGATGATCAGCCATGATCATATTGAATGGCGGTGCAGGCTCAAAGGGCCGAATGGCCTACTCCTGCACCTATTTTCTATGTTTCTATGTTTCTATGTAACTCAGCGGGACAGGTAGCATCTCTGGGAAGAAATGTATGGGTGACGTTTCGGGTTGAGACCTTTGATCAGACCCAGTAGGTCTGAAGAAGGGTCTTGAACCGAATCATCCAATCTGTCTCTCCAGAGATGCTGCCTGTCCCACTCAGTTACTCCAGCATTTTGTGTCTATCTATCAGAAGAGGTAGTTGAGGCAAGTACTGTAGCAGCATTTAAAGGACAATTGGACAGGAACATGGATATAAAAGGTTTAGAAGGATATGAGCCAAATATGAGCAAATGGGACTAGATTAGATGGGGCATTTTAGTCAGCATGGACATGTACCTAGGTACGTTTCGACCCAAAACATCAGCTATTCCTTCTTCCCAGAGATACTACCTGTTCCGCTGAGGTACTCCACCATTTTGCATTTTTTTGGGTACCTAGATACATGTGACAATGAATCATTGAATCATTGAATTGAATCCCTCATTCTGCCATTACTATCAAGCCAAAGGTCAATAAGAAGTGGCAAACTGCTGAAGTTTCAGGATACGACTATTTAGATTAAATGATCATGCTTCTGAGAGGATTCTTGGACTTGGAGATTATTGCATGTAGTTTTATTATGAGTTGTATTAAAATGTCCGGAGTGCAGCCATTTTATCTGAGACTGCAGATGTGTGCAACCTTATGCTGGCAGCATACATACAACTGTTATGGCTGCCCAATTAAAGGCCCACAGAGGCAGCACTGTGGTAAGAGGGCACGGCAGAGAGACGCAGAAGAAAATGGGTAGCTTATTAGTTTGCAAAGATTCGTAATTAGAAATGTTCTCCTGCCATGAATTTGTTTACCGAGAGGAGCTATTAAGCCTGCTAAGATTTCATAAATTTGCGCATTGACTGGCGACCATACACAGACCGAAAGAAATCTTCCTCATGCACTCTCAGGGATGGACCATGGTTGGTCTTGCAATGCTGCACTGGTCTTATCCATCCCATTGCGTTGCCAATACCATTCATTACTGGTCTACCAGACAGATAAGGTAAACATGTTCATCAGGACTATCTCTAGAGATGAACATAGAAAACTACTCAACTCCACAAACCTGCCCCACCATTCAATAAGAGCATGTCTGATCTAATCATACTCTCAATTTCACACTGTTTAAGAAGGAAATGCAGATGCTGGGAAATCGAAGGAAAACAAAAATGCTGGAGAAACTCAGCGGGTGAGGCTGCATCTATGGAGCAAAGGAAATAGGCAATGTTTCGGGTCGAGACCCTTCTTCAGTCTGATGTGAGGGTGGGGTCGGGAAGAAGAAAGGAAGAGGTGGAGACAGTGGGCCGAGGGAGAGCTGAGAAGGGGAGGCGAAAGTAGGGACTACCTGAAATTCGAGAAATCAATGTTCATACCGCTGGGGTGCAAACTGCCCAAGCGAAATATGAGGTGCTGCTCCTCCAATTTACAGTGGTCCTCACTCTGGCCATGGAGGAGGCCCAGACTGAAAGGTCGGATTCCGAATGGGAGCGGGAGTTGAAGTACTGAGCCACCGGGAGATCAGGTTGGTTATTGCGAACCGAGCAGAGGTGTTGGGAGAAGCGATCGCCAAGACTACGCTTGGTCTCACCGATGTAGAGCAACTGACATCTAGAGCAGCGGATGCAATAGATGAGGTTGGAGGAGGTGCAGGTGAACCTCTGCCGCACTTGGAAAGACTGCTTGGCTCCTTGAATGGAGTCAAGGGGGGAGGTAAAGTGACAAGTGTAGCATTTGTTACACTTGCTGCACAAATGCTACAGTTGTCGCGTTACCTCCCCCTGAAATGTTGCCTATTTCCTTCGCTCCATAGAAGCAGCCTCAGCCGCTGAGTTTCTCCAGAATTTTTGTCTACCCTCAACTTCTCCTCCTTTTATCAGTTATTTATTATAGATAGATGGTTCATTGTCACATGTACGTGAAGGTACAGTGAAATTCTTTGTTTTTTGCATGCACAGGACACAAAAGATTTGCCACAAGGCACTGACAAATTTACAAAGTACCCTTAAATCTTTGGGTACCGCCTCCCCCCAAAAATTATTCCCTTATTTATTAGGAATGTCTAACTCTGGTCTTAAAATGTTCTAGGACTACGCCTCCTCTATCCTTTGATGAAAAGAATACCAGACTCATAACATTTTGAGAGAGAAAATAATGACCTCACCTTTCTCTTTAGTGGTGACTTTACTTTTAAACAAGGATCCCTAGTTCTCAAATCTACTATCAAAGGAAACATCCCCTCCATATCCATGCTTTTAAGATCTCTCAGGATCTTGAATGTTGCAATCATGTTACGTTACCTCACATTCTTTTAAACTCCAGCGGATACAAGGCTAGCCAATATAACCTTGTCTCACAAGATAAACCATATTACTCCAGTAAACCAGTTTTGTGGCGCTTCCAATATCTTTACTTATTTCCCTTAATGAACGGATCAATATTGTACAGTATTTAAAACTTATCCTTACCAATGCCCAATATACCAGAAGCAGAAACCACCTATTTTTGTACTCAATTGCACTCAAAATAAATGATAACATTCTCCTTGCTTGTCAAATTACTAGCAGTATCTCAAAGAATAGATTTAAAGGTCACTAATCTATTTAAAACTCCATAATTTATTTGCGATAAATCTATAATTCGGCCTAAAGCCAGAGAGCAATCCCACAGCAGGTCACACCTGATGCCCTGCTAGTCACCTTGATGAAAACCCAGTGTCCTGCACTTCATGCTGCGAGTTTGATCGTGAGAGGTGGAACAGGCAACATATTTGTCTCTTCTCCCCTTTGTGATGGGAATGTTATGCTGTGATGGCTATTTTGCCATTTGGCTTTGAATCCATTTAATCACCATGCTCTTACATACCTAATTTCTAATATATTCCTTGCTTTCTGTTTTAAGGCTGAGCATAATGTATTTTCTTCGTTTTCATTTTTATTAAAACTTTCCTTTGTGGATTGAAAGCCTATCCTGGCAACACGCCATATGAGAACACATTTAAATAAGCATTAAAGCCATCTCTGCTCTTCCTATTCTAGTCTCTTTATCACCCCTAATATCAATCATTCCACCCCCAACAGTTCTGCCTGCTCCTGCCCCACTGAAATGATTTCCACGTACCTCAACTCCATCCTGGTCCAACCTCTCCCAACCTATGTCCAAGATATCTCACATGCCCATCGTCTCTTTAACAACTTCCGCTTTCCAAGCCCCCACCATCTCATCTTTACTATGGACGTTCAGTCACTCTACACCTCCATCCCCCACCAGGAAGACCTTAAAGCCCTCTGTTTCATCCTAAACTGCAGAACCATCCAATTTCCATCTACTAACACTCTACTCCGCCTCGCAGAGCTGTACCTCACCCTTAACAATTTCTCCTTCAAATCCTCCCACTTCCTCCAAGTCCAAGGCTAAGCCTGCCTTTTTGTAGTGTACATTGAACAGTCCCTGTTCCAGGCGTACACTGGCCCTATTCCTAAACTCTATCTCCGTTACATTGACGACTGGATCAGTGCTACCTCCTGCACCCATGCAGAACTCATGGACTTCATCAACTTCACCATCAATGTCCATCCTGCATTCAAATTTACTTGGACCATCTCCAACACCTCCCTCCCCTTTCTTGATCTCACAGACTCCATCACAGGAAATAGCCTATTGACTGACATCTATTACAAACCCACTGACTCCCACAAGTATCTTGTCTACACTTCTTCCCACCCTGCTCCCTGCAAAGACTGTATCCCCTACTTCCAATTCCCCCATCTTTGCGTTTAAGAAGGAACTGCAGATGCTGGAAAATCGAAGGTAGACAAAAGTGCTGGAGGAACTCAGCGAGTGCAGCAGCATTTATGGAGCTGCACCCGCTGAGACTCCTCTGAAGAAGGATTTCGGCCCAAAACGTTGCCTATTTCCTTCGTTCCATAGATGCTGCTGCACCCGCTGAGTTTCTTCAGCACATTTATCTATCATGCTCCATCTATGCCGCATATGCACCGAAGATGAGGTGTTCCATACCAGGACATCCGAGATGTCCTCATTCTTTAGGGAACGGGGATTCCCCTCTCCCATCATAGATAACGCACTCACTCGTGTCTCCTCGGTATCTTACAGCTCCACCCTTGATCCCCCTCCCCCTAGTCGCAACAGAGACAGTCGCCCTAGTCCTTACCTTTTACCCCATCAGCCATTGCATACAATGGGATCCCAGTACTAGTCTCATCTTCCCATCGCAACCCCTTTCCACCTTTCCCAGAGACCATTCCCTCCACAACTCCTTGGTTAGCCCATCCCTTCCCACCCAAATCACCCCCTCCCCAGGTAACTTCCCCTGCAACCGCAGAAGATGCAACACCTGTCCCTATACCTCCTTCCTCGACTCTGTCCAGGGACCCCGGCAGTCCTTTCAGCTTAGGCAGAGGTTCACTTGCACCTCCTCCAACCTCTTCTACTGTATCCTTTGATCAAGATGTGGACTCATACATCGGCGAGACCAAACATAGACTGGGCTATCGTTTTGCTGAGTCAGTCCGCCTGGATCTACTTGATCTCTCGGTTGCTAAACATTTTAATGCTCCTTTCCATTCCCACACTGACCTATCTGTCATAGATCTCCTCCGTTGTCAGAGTGAGGCTAAATGGAAATTGGGGGAACAACATCTCATATTTTGTTTGGGCAGCTTACAGCTGAGTGATATGAATATTGATTTATCTAACTTCAAGTTACCCCAGCATTCCCTCTCTCTCTATCCCTCCCCCACCAAAGTCACACCAGCTTCTATTTTCACCCAACAAACAGCTATCAATGCCCTGTTTCCTTCATCATCGATACTTTTTTGCATATCTTTCATTCATTGTTCTTTATCTCCCTACATCATCGTCTATACCTTTCGTTTCCCTTTCCCGTGACTTTCAGTCAGGAGAAGGGTCTCGACCCGAAACACCACCCATTCCTTCTCTCCAGAGATGCTGCCTGTCCCGCTGAGTTACTCCAGCTTTTTGCATCTACGGTTTAAAGCAGCATCTGCAGTTCCTTCCTACACATCAATATCGTTTGATATTGTCACCATTATAACTGTCATTATTTGACATTTGAATGATGCCCATTAATGAGCACGAAGTAACATTCGTTAGTTTTTGCCAAGTCCTGTATTGTAATATTGGAATCAGCCTCCCCCAAATTGAGGGCCTTAATTTCCATTATTCTTTTGCATAACTACCTTCAAAGTTATAGAGTTGTGGTCACTGTCTCCTAAATGCTCTCCGACTGATCATTCAGTCACCGGCCCAGCCACACTCCCTAAGATTACACTACTTCCTTAGAAGGATTAGGAAGTTCAGCATGTTCTCAACAACTCTCACCAACTTCTGCAGACGCGCAGTAGAAAACATTTTATCGGGATGCATCACTGCATTGTATGGGAACAGTGCCATCTGCAAGGAATTGCAGAGAATTGTGGACGCAGTTCAGACTATCATACACACCCCAGTTATACCTCACGCTGCCTCGGTAAGGCCACCAGCAAAATCTAGGATGAGTCACTGGCCACTCCCTCTTCTCCCCTCTCCCACCGGGCAAAAGGTGTGGAAGTGTGAAAAAGCACACCTCCAGATTCAGGGACAGTTTCTTCCCAGCTGTTATCAGGCAACGGAACCATCCTACCACAACTAGAGAGCACTTCTGAACCACTATCTACCTCATCGGAGACCCTGAGACTTTCTTTGATCAGACTTAAAATGTAATTAGATTTAGCTGTTAGGGCTAAAGGAATCAAGGGATATTAGGCTGTGGGCCGAGCATCAAAAATGTGTCTCGAATTTAACTTTCGTGACCCATGTCTGGTATCTACAGATAATTTGGCACAGATTTAGATAAAATATAATTGAGAAGGAATTCATAACTCGTCAGTGTCAAAGGTTGCGCACTAATTAATTAAGCTAATTAGAAAATTAAATCGAAAAAGTCAGCGCCATCTAGTGCCCAATGCTCATATTGCTCGATGGGGCTTGCTCGCCGCCTGGGCCACTTTCAGCACCCCCATAATGCTGGCTCCGTCAATCCACCCACTCGCTTGCTACAACACCGTCTGGCCGATAGCCTGACCGACCCCTTGCAGCACCACGGCCGGCCAACAGCCCGACCAACCTCTCGCAGCACTCACCGGCCCACCGACAGCCAGACCGACCCCTCGCAACATCCACCGGCCTACCGACTGCCCGACGGACCCATTGCAGCACTCACTGGCTGGCCGACAGCCCGACCAACCCCTGGCAGCATCCACCAGCGGGGCGGCAGCACAACTGACTGACTGACTCTAACCCTAATCCTAATCCTAACCCTAGCTCTATATTATTATTTATCATTTTTATTTAACAGTTCACATCATAACTTTACAACGATAAATCAAATGTAAAACAAAATTATCAGCAAGATTAGCATTACCTTTATTCTTTCCAAACCTTGCTATTGTTTTGATGTAATTAGGAGGCAGCCACGATCCCAGAATGCTCGCTGTCTAGCTACCACGAAACAAAGCACGTGATTGGTCAATTGGCTTGAGCTGCAATGTCAAACGTGCATTGATTGGACAATTACTACTCGGAAAATTGGAGGTTTTTCTCAAATTTTAAAAATATGTGAAGGTTTTGTTCTTGACGAGTTTCAGGTATGATTTCTATGACATTTTTACACAATATTTTATAAATACAGGTAGATACGTGATTTGGGTCACAAAATGAAATGAAAAAGCACCTTGGCTCACAGCCTACATGGGGAAAAAGCTGGAATGAGGTACTGATTTTGGATGATCAGCCATGATCATATTGAATGGTGTTGCTGGCTTGAAGGGCTGAATGGCCTACTCCTGCACCTATTTTCTCTGTTTCTATAACTTTGCTGACCTTATCTTGCACAGTGAATGGCTCGATGGTAATCATCTATTGTCTTTCTGCTGACTGGTTAGCATACATCAAAAGCTTTTCATTGCACCTCCGTCGGTACACGTGATGATAAACTAAACTCGAACTAAACTCAAGATTAAGTCCTGTTCTGGATATACTTTTAAAATTCCACTCCCTCTATGCCTTTCACTCTCTGTCTGCATCACTTTCTTTCCTCCTTTGTGTCGTTCCTTCCAAACCTACCTTTTTCTTCTAACGCAGCCCTGTCAACATTTGTTTGGTAACATTTCAATGAAGTGCCTTGAGGCACTTTATTATGTCAAAAGCGCCATATAATTACAAGCCATTGTCCTTGTGTGTTGCATCAGTTGATTCATCTGCAGCCAGAACATATTATTGGCCCCGAGGAGGGAGTAACAAATATGTAGGAGGGATGTTGCACTTCACCCGTACCCTATATCTGACTTTGCTCAGATAGGCACAGACACAAAATAAAACAGCTCATAGATCAGTGGTAAGTCTTTTTTTGTAAAATATTATTATTAGAAGTAAATACATATTAAGAAGGAATAACATAAAATCAAAAAAAGAAAAAAAAAACATATTATTCGTCACATACATTCTTAATATTTTTAAAGTTTACAGTCGTTCTTATTTATACTTCTATATTTTTTATTATTTTATAACAGAAAGAAAATAGTAAAGAGAAATAATAAAAAGAAATAAAATAGAAGTAGAAAATCGATAAAATGAGTGGAGTATAAAGCAAGATATTCTTCATTGGTGATATATGCGTGGTCTATTGTATATAGTTCTTCATCCATTCCTTCATTCAGGCTTCAGTCAGGCCCTCGAACCGGACCTCCTTGACCCTTTAAGTATTCAATAAATGGAGACCATATTCCTCTGAATTGATCTAGCTTGTCCAAAAGGACAAGTTTTAGTCTTTCCAGATGAAGTGGTAAGTCTATCGAACATGTTGGTTTAATAAAAGCCTTAGCAATGTACATCGAGAAGCAGTGTGAGCAAGCTCAAACTACTTAAAACTCCTACATTCTTATACCTCATGACGCATTGGTTACTTGTGGAGTTGAAATAAACAATTAATCTATGTCTCACAAATTTAACTTTAATCTTGCGTCTCCTGTTGTTTAGAAATCTACTTCCCATGTATCTAACATGTAGACATCCTAAATGCCCAGATTCGTCTCCACAAAGAGGTCACTTCGTAAAATAGACAATAGACAATAGGTGCTGGAGTAGGCCATTCGGCCCTTCGGGCCAGCACCACCATTCAATGTGATAATGGCTGATCATCCTCAATCAGTACCCCGTACCTGCCTTCTCCCCATATCCCCTGACTCTGCTATTTTTAAGAGCCCTATCTAGCTCTCTCCTGAAAGCATCCAGAGAACCCGCCTCCACTGCCCTCTGAGGCAGAGAATTCCACAGACTCACCACTCTCTGTGAGAAAAAAGTGTTTCCTCCTCTCCGTTCTAAATGGCTTACTCCTTATTGTTAAACTGTGGCCCCTGGTTCTGGACTCCCCAACATCGGGAACATGTTTCCTGCCTCTAGCATGCCAAACCTTTAACAATCTAATATGTCTCAATGAGATCCCCTCTCATCCTTCTAAACTCCAGAGTGTACAAGCCCAGCTGCACCATTCTCTCAGGATATGACAGTCCCGCCATCCCAGGAATTAACATTGTAAACCTACGCTGCACTCCCACAATAGCAAGAATGTCCTTCCTCAAAGTAGGGGACCAAAACTGCACACAATACTCCAGGTGTGGACTCACTAGGGCTCTGCACAACTGCAGAAGGACCTCTTTGCTCCTATATTTGATTCCTCTTGTTATAAAGGCCAACATGCCATTCACTTTCTTCACTGCCTGCTGTACCTGCATGCTTACTTTCATAGACTGATGTACAAGGACCCCTAGATCCCGTTGTACTTCCCCTTTTCCCAACGACGCCATTTAGATAGTAATCTGCCTTCCTGTTTTTGCTACCAAAGTGGATAACCTCACATTTATCCGCATTAAACTTCATCTGCCATGCATCTGCCCACTCCCCCAACCTGTCCAAGTCACCCTGCATTCTCATAGCATCCTCCTCACAGTTCACACTGCCATCCAGCTTTGTGTCATCTGCAAATTTGCTAATGTTACTTTGAATCCCTTCATCCAAATCATTGATGTAGATTGTAAATAGCTGCGGTCCCAGCACCAAGCATTGTGCTACCCCACTAGTCACTCTGCCATTCTGAAAGGGACCCATTAATCCTTACTCTTTGTTTCCTGTCTGCCAATCACTTCTCTATCCATGTCAGCACTCTACCCCCAATACCATGTGCCCTGATTTTGCCCGCATGTTATAGGTTATTTGTTAACCTTTGGGAGACTTGCCTGCTAAACACAGTGACCAAGAGCAGCTGTAATGCAAGATTGCAAAAGATAAGAACCTAGACAGAACTGCGAAGGATTATCCCCCCCAATGATAAGGAAGCCTGCTTTTCAGCAGAATGTTTCAGCTTTAGCTATTTTAACTACATTCTATCTTGGCCATTTCCCCATCATGCTCCCCAGTATGTGAGCTCCAGGGTTAACCAAACTATAACCTACTCATCTTCCTTACAATTTTCAAAATTCCCGTCAACAAAATTTAACAATAAAAAAAGCAGAAAATGAAACTAAAAAGCTAGCTGGTTGGTCGGATGGCACTGAAGGGAAAAGGTAAGAATGGCATGAGTTCACTGAAAGGTAAAGGACAATGTGAAGCAACATGACAAATTTGGAGTTTCCTTTGGCAGATATAATTGCAATGTTATGTAGTTTGTTCTTTCGAAAAAAATGATGAAAGATATCATCTTCATGCCCTGAAGCTGCTCCCCTGATCCAACAGAATGTATTGCACCAATTCTTTCCTTTGTGATGGGAATGGCATACCTGATCAGGCAATTTACAAATAGCCTTCAAATTCACTTTACAGTTGTACTCTTACATGACACATAATTTCTAACGTACTTCTCATTGGTGTGGTTAAATATTTGAGCACAAAGCAATGTTTTATTTTCCTTTTGTTAACTCTTCCCCTTAAGGTAATGAAATATTAGTTTGAATTCTGGCAACATGCAAAAAGCATGCGAAGTAAGCCTACTGGGTCCAAATGTCTTTTATATTCAGTAAGGAATCTGAACAACAGGACCATGAATAATTCAGCAAGAAAAGTACTATACGACAAGCTAATCAGCACAAGCACTAAAACAACACTAACAGCAACTTATATGGAGCCTTTTAATCTTGAAAAAATCATTCCAGGCTGCTTAAAAGGAACATTATCACATAACATATGAGCTGGCTAATGAAATATTAGGGCAGATGCTCAAAAGCTTGGCAGAAGTGGGAGATTTAAGAGTGACTTCACAGTGTCATGATATTTAGGAGAGATTCTGAAATGAAAGCTTGTGCCAGTTGAAGGGGCAACAGTGGCAGAGCAATTAAAATAGGGAATGTAAATAGACCCAATTTGAGGAGAAGAGAGACTTTTTCACCCTGGTCAATGTTTGGGCAATACATGACATAGCTTTCAGGTGAATGTGCTTTGTCACTTTATTCAATGTTAGCAATGTATTATGATGCAATAATTATAATTAACTCAATCTTGTCCCTTGTCTATTCTTATAGTCCGGGATACACAGATCGGAAAGGTGTCAAGTTTAGTTTCATGCCACAAGGGCATGGAAACAGACTCTTTGGCTCACCGAGTCTACGCTGACCACCAATCACCCATTTAAACTGCATGAAACAAATCCAATTTTATTCTCTTTGTATTGCTATTAATTCCCTCCCATCTTCTACCACCTACAGTATCTATACCATTGAGGCAATTTACAGCAGCCAATTAACCTACCAACCTATAAGGGTTGTGGGGGAAACTGGAGCACCCACAGGAAAGCTACATGGTCGCAGGAAGAACATGCAAGCTCTGCACAGACAGTACTTGAGGTCTGGATTGAACCTGGGCTCTGGTACTGTGAAGCAGTGGCTCAACAAGCTGCACCACTGTGCTCACCCAAAACCATCTTGGCTGGATAAGAAATTCAGGATCTCAGTCCTTTTGGGCCAGGAAAATGTGAAATCAGCCTTTGATTGCAATCTAAGAATAGTTTCAGGAAGAAACACACATTCAGACCAAGTTCAACTGTGAATAAACTTTTGACAATCCTGGTGCTTTGTAGTTCTGTTGACCCCAAACATATAATTGATTTGCCACTGCAAGGCAGAATTAAGTCTCAGATCACATATGGGGCCAGCATTAAAATCACCTTCATTTGGGAAACTACCCTGTTAGGGGCGATACATTGGCGCAGCGGTAGAGTTGCTGCTTTACAGCGCCAGAGACCCGGGTTCGATCCTGACTACGGGTGCTTGTCTGTATGGAGTTTCCGTGCTGTCTCATTGTGACCTGTGGGGGTTGTCTCTGAGAACTCTGATTTCCTCCCACACTCCAACGACGAACAGGTTTATCGGTTGATTGGCTTGGTATAATTGTAAATTGTCCCTAAAGTGTGTTAATGTGCAGGGTCCGCATGGACTCGGTGGGCTGAAGGACCTGTTTTCATGCTGTATCTTTAAACTAAACCAAACTAAACTAAAGGTGAATCGGCTGAAGGTTTCTGCCTCGCATAGAACTCAGCCCCACCTGAGATACAACAGTAAGTGATAAAACAAAGGGGGAAAGTATTTAATGCCGTTTAATCCATAGATTAAAAAGGCTTGCACCTGATTTTCACACACACACAATTATACTGGTCTAAACAGGTAAATCAGGACTAGAACTTGAGGCACAGCAGAAACTTGTCCACCATGTTGTAATGTTTTGAATAATTGAAATATAATCGCTCCCCTGTAACATGTACTGCATTTCTTATTTCTTGGAACTCATTTAAGATGATGGCAGACCACTTTATAAACAGAAAACTTTCCATAATTCCGTGTTCTCAATATGCTGAGCTAGGAGCATGTCTCAAAATCAGATGGAAAGTAATTATAAACATTTAATTAGAGAAGAAATTTATGGTTTCTGGGTTTCCTCGAGCCCCAATTATCTAACCTGATCGCTTATATTTACACCCTTATTTGTGTATGGTCACAGACTAATGAGCTTGCCAGGTAATTTGAATCTGAGGAGAAACTGGCAAATAAGGCCATGAACGGGAATAATTTCATAAGAAACTTTGTAACTTTGCTTTCCACCTGCAAATCATTCAACATGGTTCGTGACTCTCAACTTGCTTTACAATTCTTCACTGCAGACTGAAGCTAATGAATAAAGTTGGCATGACATATGGGTGCTAAATAAATTATGATTACCAGGCATGTAAAATTGATACAATTTTTGGAAGCTAATTCAATTACTTGTGCAGGAATGAGTTTTATTGAGAGGAAACATTATTTTTGTAATGTGCAGTATTACAAATTAAATTTCAGTCTCCATCGTTTCTTAATTTTCATTGAACATGATGTAGACTGAGGAAAATGTTCTTTCAATCCTTAGAATGTTCAGTCACATTGGAAAAAGGGGAAGTACAACGGGATCTGGGGGTCCTTGTTCACCAGTCAATGAAAGTAAGCATGCAAGTACAGCATGTAGTGAAGAAAATGAATGGCATGTTGGCCTTCAAATACAAGAGGACTTGAGTAAAGGAGCAAAGAGGTCCTTCTGCAGTTGTACAGGGCCATAGTGAGACCACACCTGTAGTATTGTGTGCAGTTTTGATCTCCAAATTTGAGGAAGGACGTTCTTTTAAAAAGGACTGCAGCATAGGTTCATAAGGTTAATTCCCAGGATGGCGGGACTGACACATGCTGAGAGAATGGAGTAGCTGGGCTTGTATACTCCGGAATTTAGAAGGATGGGAGGGAATCTTATTGAAGCATATAAGATTATTAAGGGTTTGGACATGCTAGAGGCAGGAAACATACTCCCAGTCCAAAACCAGGGCCACAGTTTAAGAATAATGTGTAAGCCATTTAGAACGGAGATGAGGAAACACTTTTTCACACAGAGTTGTGAGTTTGTGGAATTCCCTGCCTCAGAGGCCGGTGGAGGCCGGTTCTCTGGATACTTTCAAGAGAGAGCTAGATAGGGCTCTTAAAGATAGCGGAGTCAGGGGAAATGGGGAGAAGGCAGGAACGGGGTACTGATTGTGGATGATCAGCCATGATCACATTGAGTGGCGGTGCTGGCTCGAAGGGCCGAGTGGCCTACTCCTGCACCTATTGCCTATTGTTTATTGTCTATTGTCTATGGACAGAGGTATGGCAATATCAATTGGCTGATGGAAAGCAAGAAAGGGAAGTCAAAGGGGTTTGAGGAGGAAAAAAAGTTGAGATCATGTGGATACTGCAGTTGATGCAGTGATGAAGTGCAAGGAATCTGGGAATAATAGTAATAGGGGTGGTGAAGATGGTGGTGAAGAGCAGGGGGTGGAGGTGATTAGGGTAGGAGGAGAGAGATGATGGAGATTATGCAACGGATTAGTGGAGTTTAGGGGGAAGGACAAATTGATGTTCAGCGAAAGGAATGGAGATTGGAAGAAGGGATAGTGGAGGTTGGGGGAGGAGGTTGTAGAGATTGTGAGGGAGATGTTGGGATTGGGGGAGGGTTAGTGAAGATTAAGGTTGGTTGATGAACTTTGTATATTGCAGAAAGTGGTGACGGTGAGGCCACATCTGGAGTATTGTGTTACTTGGTCGTCTGTCTGTAGGAAAGGTGTAGTTACGCTGGAAAGAGTCCAGAGAAGAATTGCAATGATATTGCCATGGCTTGAGGGCCTGAGCTATAGGGTGATGTTCGGCAGGCTAAGAGTCTAATCCTTGCAGCGCAGGAGGATGAGGGGTGATGTTGCAGAAGTACATGAGATCATCAAGGGAATTAATAGAATAGATGAATGGAATCTTTTACCCAGTGTAGGGGAATCAAGAACTAGAGGACATAGGTTTAAGGTGAGAGGAGAAAGATTTAATAGGAACGAGGGGCAACGTTTCACACAAAGGGTGGTGGGTTTATGGAACAAAGTTGTCACAGAGGGTAGTTGAAGCAAGGACTATAACAACATTTAAAATACATTTGAACAGGTAAATGGCGAATAAAGGTTTAGAGGGATGTGGGCGAAATGCGGGCAAGTGGGACTAGTGTAGATGGGGAATTTTGGTTGGCATAGGCAAGTTAAGCTGAAGGGCCTGTTTCTATGCTGTAATGCCTCCTGAGATTGTGGAAGGAGATATTGAGTGGGGAATGGTTGGTGCAGTGTGAATGAGTGTTGGTGTGGATCAGTGGTTCTTAACTTGGGGGTTGTGACCCCCATGGGGGTTGTTTGTGGTGTTTCTGAGATGCAGGAAGATTGTTCCCGATGTTAGGGAAGTCCAGAACACGGGGTCACAGTTTAAGGATAAGAGGGAAATCTTTTTGGACCGAGATGAGAAAAACATTTTTCACACAGAGAGTGGTGAATCTGTGGAATTCTATGCCACAGCAGGTAGTTGAGGCCAGTTCATTGGCTATATTTAAGAGCGAGTTAGATTGGGCCCTTGTGGCTAAAGGGATCAGGGGGTGTGGAGAGAAGGCAGGTACAGGATACTGAGTTGGATGATCAGCCATGATCATATTGAATGGCGGTGCAGGCTCAAAGGGCCGAATGGCCTACTCCTGCACCTATTTTCTATGTTTCTATGAAGGGGTTGTAAATAACATCAATTTGTTGAGCCCATTTTTAGGAACCTAAGAAAGGTACATACCATACACAGTAGAGTACATACCATACACAGAGAAACAAAATAGAGAGAGTACAGAGGAGATTTACTAGAATGTTGCCAGGGTTCCAGCAACTATGTTACAGAGAAAGGTTGAACAAGTTAGGTCTTTATTCTTTGGAGCGCAGAAGGTTAAGGGGGGACTTGATTGAGGTCTTTAAAATGATGAAAGGGATAGACAGAGTTGACGTGGATACGTTTTTCCCATTGAGGGTAGGGAAGATTCAAACAAGAGGGCATGACATGAGAATTAAGGGACAGAGGTTTCGGGGTAACGTGAGGGGGAACTTCTTTACTCAGAGGGTGGTGGCTGTGTGGAATCAGCTTCCAGCAGAAGTGGTGGAGGCAGGATTGATTTTAGCATTTAAGAGTAAAGTGGATAGGTATATGGACGTGAAGGGAATGGAGGGGTATGGTCTGAGTGCAGGTAGATGGGACTAGGGGAAAACAAATGGTCGGCACGGACTGGAAGGGCCGAGAGGGCCTGTTTCCGTGCTGTAATTGTTATATGGTTATATGGTTATTTTGTTCCCGTATGTGCATACGTACACACAGAGCCTATGAGAGGGGGATGCATTGTACCCAGAGCCGGAGTCCAAAAGGGGGCTGAAGGAGCGGGGCCGGGAATTTCCTGAAATCTCAAAAAATGTTTGGATAGATTTTGTGAAGACTAGCATTCACATTTTGTGTGAGCCTACAGAGTTTTATATATCGTAATTCATGGAAATTGTGATCCATAATAAAGTGGGGAATTGTAACTGGTGGGTGTTTGGTCAGGCTAACCTGATTATAAGGGGAAGGGGTAGACCCATCACTACTTATGGGTCTTACCTGCAGGAGGGGTGGGGGGAAGAGCACTAGGACCCAGCAGAGTCATCACTGCTGATGAGTCTTCCCTGTGGGGGGGGGGGGGGGGGGGGGGGGGGGGGGGGGGGGGGGGGGAGGAGCACTAGGACTCAGCAGAGTTATCACTACCGATGAGTCTTCCCTGTGGGGGATGGAGCACTAGGACCCAGCAAAGTCATCACTACTCATGGGTCTTCCCTGTGGGGGGAGGAGCACTAGGACCCAGCAGAGTCAGACCATCTGCTGCCTGCATGGTGGAGGTTGTGGGCTTCAACCTGCGCCTGGAACTCTGGTGAGGTGACGGCTCTAGCCCGCTGGTGGCCGGTGGAGAGGCGAGGGTCGGCGAAGTAGCTGGTGGAGGCCCGTGAGTAGCTGGAGTACAGATACGGGCAGCAGCATTGGTGGCTTTCTGAAGACAGTGAAGGTCGGCAACAGTGGCTGCGGTGGCCCCTCCCGTGGAGGTGGTCAGAGTCGGCAGCTGTTTCAGTCGTCCGGGTTTGGGTTTGGGTGTAGGGGTGCCGGTCGGTGTGGGTGGGTGGGTGAGTGTGTGAGTGAGTGGGTGTGTGTGAGGGTGTGTATGTGGAAGTATTGTTTAGATATGTTAAGGGAAAAAGAGTAGCAAATTCAAATGTGGGTCCCTTGAAGGCAAACATGGGTGAAATTATTATGGGCAACAAGGAAATGGCAGAATAGTTGAATAGGTACTTCGGATCTGTCTTCACTAAGTAAGACACAAACAATCTCCCAGATGTACTGGAGGACAGAAGATCTAAGGGGGAACTGAAAGAAAAATAGGCGAGAAATAGCATTGGGTAGGCTAATGGGACTGAAGGATGATAAATCTCCTGGACCTGATGGTCTGCAGCACAGGGTCCTCAGGGAGGTGGCTCTAGAAATAGTGGACGCATTGGTGATAATTTTCCAATGTTCAATAGATTCAGGATCAGTTCCTGTGGATTGGAGGATAGCTAATGTTATCCCACTTTTCAAGAAAGGAGCGAGAGAGAAAGCGGGGAATTACAGACCAGTTAGCCTGACTTCAGTGGTGGGAAAGATGCTGGAGTCAATTATTAAAGAGGTAATAATGGGGCATTTGGATAGCAGTAAAAGGATTAGTCCAAGTCAACGTGGATTTATGAAATGGAAATCATGCTTGACTAATCTTCTGGAATTTTTTGAGGATGTGACAAGTAAAATGGATGAAGGGGTGCCAGTGGATGTAGTGCATCTAGACTTTCAGAAAGCCTTTGATAAGGTCGCGCACGAGAGACTGGTGACTAAAATTAGAGCACATGGTATTGGGGGTAGGGTGTTGACATGGATGGAAAATTGGTTGGCAGACCGGAAGCAAAGAGTAGGAGTGAACGGGTCCTTTTCAGAATGGCAGGCAGTGGTGAGTGGAGTGCCGCAAGGCTCGGTGTTGGGGCCGCAACAGTTTGCCATATATATTAATGATTTGGAAGAGGGAATTAGGAGCAACACTAGCAAGTTTACGGATGACAGAAAGCTGGGTGGCAGTGTGAACTGTGAAGAGGATGTTAGTAGGTTGCAGGGGGACCTGGACAGGTTGAGTGAGTGGGCAGATGCGTGGCAGATGCAGTATAATATAGATAAATGTGAAGTTATTCACTTTGGCGGCAAAAACAAGGGGGCAGATTATTATCTCAATGGGGTTAGGTTAGGTAAGGGGTAGGTACAGCGAGACCTGGGTGCCCTTGTACACCGGTCACTGAAAGTTGGCGTTCAGGTACAGCAGGCAGTGAAGAAAGCTAATGGAATGTTGGCCTTCATAACAAGAGGATTTCAGTATAGGAGTAAAGAGGTTCTTCTGCAGTTGTATAGGGCTCTGGTGAGACTACATCTGGAGTATTGTGTACAGTTTTGGTCTCCTAATTTGAGGAAGGACATCCTTGTGATTGGGGCAGTGCAGCATAGGTACACGAGATTGATCCCTGGGATGGCAGGATTGTCATATGAGGAAAGATTGAAAAGACTAGGCTTGTATTCACTGGAGTTTAGAAGGATGAGGGGGGAATCTTATAGAAACATATAAAATTATTAAAGGACTGGACAAGCTAGATGCAGGAAAAATGTTCCCAATGTTGGGTGAGTCCAGAACCAGGGGCCACAGTCTTAGAATAAAGGGGAGGTCATTTAAGACTGACATGAGAAAAAACTTTTTTACCGAGAGAGTTGAGAATTTATGGAATTCCCTGCCACAGAGGGCAGTGGAGGCCAAATCACTGGATGGATTTAAGAGAGAGTTGGATAGAACTCTAGGGGCTAGTGGAGTCAAGGGATATAGGGAGAAGGCAGGCACGGGTTATTGATCGCGGATATCATCATTCACAATGAATGGTGGTGCTGGCTTGAAGGGCCAAATGGCCTCCTCCTGCATCTATTTTCTATGTCTACGTTTCTACGTATGTGGGTGTATGTTAGTGGGTGAGTGAGTGTGTGTCTGAGTGTGTGTGTGTGTTAGTGGGAGGATGAATTTTATAAATGCAGTTAAAACCATTAGATCTGTTGAACTTGTTAACAGAGTATAGACTCAGTGACCTGTTTCCAAATGTTTGTGTTAGCTTAAGAATACTATTAACAATTCCAGCAACAGTAGCTTCTGCAGAGAGGTCATTTAGCAAACTCAAGCTGATTAAGAATTATTTAAGGTCTACAATGCCTCAGGAACATCTTGTGGATTTGGCCAGGCTAAGTATTCAAAGTCAAAGTCAAAGTCAATTTTATTCGTCACATACACTCAAAGGTGCAGTGAAATGAATTTGCCAGCAGCGATACACTTAAAAAGAACACACAATGCACAATACACAATAAAATTTATCACAAACATCCACCACAGCATTCTTCACTGTAGTCGCCGCTACGTAAGGTCCGATCCAAACTCTGACGTCGGGACAGACAAACACACTCTGCGGCTTGGTGGTCCCGTCTCAGCACTTTTCTACTGGTGACCCCGGTTTGAGGATGTTATAGGCCGCAGGCCAGCGGTCGGAGCTCTTCTCTGGCGATCCCTGGCGAGGGATCCCAGGCTCCGAATGGTAAATCCACACCATGCCCGCGGCTAGAAGCTCCGCAGACCACAGGCCAACGATGTCAACATATTGAATCAATAGTATTGAATCAAACATTGCCAGAACAATACATTTTCATGCTGTGAATCGACATTTTTCACAAAAAATGGCCAGAAAAGCTCTTTATTTAAAGTAAATACTAAGCCTATCTACCTTATTTTACTTTTTACTAATAATTATGTCTTCTGATGATCTGATCTGCATTGAAGTATAAAAGGATGTTTCAATGTGAATTCTTTCCCTTTATCTGTATTGTAGCATAAACAAAGATGTTCAAAACAAAGGTAGATAAAAATGCTGGAGAAACTCAGCAGGTGAGGCAGCATCCATGAAGCGAAGAAAAACAAATGTGCTTTCTAATCCTTTTATTTTATTTATATCTATCATGGAGGGAGTATAGGGAGCATAAGGCCTCAAATGCAGAAAATCAACAGAGCGTTCCATTCCACCCCTCTCTCATCTTCCATACCTCTTTACGCCTTGCAGGCCACAGCTCATGGCATAAAACCGTAGCGTAGTGGATAAAAACAGGATGACTAATGGAGAAGGGAAGAGAGCCTGAAAGAAACTTTGTACTCACTGATAAAATTCCTCTGAGGCCCTGTGTATACACACACAAACTGTGTGTGTCGGGAACCATATCTTCCAAGACACGCACGTATAGTGAATCATTTCTCAAGTTCGGCTTCACAAGCATTGTTCAAAAATCCGTGGTCAAGCCTCAATGTGTTATCTGTGCCAAGCCACGAGAGCATGAAGCCCAGCAAACTGAAGATCCATTTGGAGTCTTGTCACAGCAACCTGGCGGGAAGGGCGTGGACAATTTCAAACGAAAAGAAGCCGCACTCAAGGGTTCCTGCATCGATTTGACGGGTCACTACGCTCATCAAAATAAAGCAGCGTTGGAGGCTTCAAACCGGATTGCTTATTGAATCGCACAGACTAAGAAACCTCACAGCATCGGTGAAGAGCCATGCCTTCTCGAAGCAGCGAAGTTGGTGCTGGGGGAACAGCAGTCAAACAAGTTCAGTCAGATTTCCCTTTTGAATGACACAGTCGAAAGTTGAATCTCGGATATGAGTAATGATATTGTGCTGCAAGTAGTGAGCGCAGTGAAGAGCAGTCCAGTGTATTCACTGCAACTGGACGAGCCAACAGATGTTGCCTCATGTTCCCAACTGCTAGCCTATGTTCGTTACCTCGATGGAGAAGCCATGAAGGAGGAGTACCTGTTCTCGGAGCCATTGGCTACTACCACTTGGGGAGAAGATGTGTTCAGAATGCTGGAAGCCTTCCTCATCAAACGTGAGCTTGGCTGGGGACGACTTGTCAGGGTGTGTACAGATGGTCGGTTGTAGATCCAGCTTCCAAGCCTTCGTGAAGGATGTCGCTTCCCATGTCTCCTTCACCCACTGCATGATACATCGCCATGCTTTAATGATGAAGACTCTCCCTCCTGGTCTTCGAGAAGTGCTTTCAGATGTGGTGAAGATTGTGAACCACATCCGAGGGAGCACAACAAACTCAAGAATCTGAAGAATTGGGCGCCGATGGGAACCTGTCACTTCAAGTAAACCTCCCAATGCTATACACGGCTCGTGACAAAGTGTCAGCGTTCAGGTAAAGTGTCAATCTTTATCAGAGAAGAGTCCAGGACGGTGACACGACTATCTTCCCTGAGATGACGACTCTCCTGTATGCCACTGCCACGAGGAGATCTCAACCCACTTTCTGGCAATTAGTGAAGCCATCGAGCGTTACTTCCCCGGACTGGACGATCGCTCTTGTGATGAATGGATCATCCGACCCTTTTCCGTAGAAGTCGATGCCATCAGCAATACTGATGTGACTGCGAAGGTTGAATTTTACCGAATTCGTGAACATGAGCTTGCCACGTTTTGACTGAAAGTGAAGGACTGTCCTGTTCTTTCGAAGAAGGCTCTGACCCTATTGGTCCAGTCCCCCTCAGCTGTGAGGCTGGAGTCTCAACATAGGTAACTCTGAAAACGAAGGTACGCAATAGGCTTGTGATCGGCGCTGACATGAGGCGCTGCCTGTCGAGCATTCGTCCTCGTTTTGATTGCCTGATGGCTGCGAAGCAATTTCAGCCATCCCATTGACTGAGTATTGGCAGACATGTTTTAATAAATCTGGCTTTTTTTTTTCAATTTTTCTTTCGGGGTCACGGTACTGACCAAGAATGTCTGATGGGGTCGTGAGACCAAAAAGGTTAAGAACCACTGGTGTAGATTAAGGGAGGATGAGGGACATGTTTGGGGACTGTTGTGGAAGACTGGCAGAGTGAAGACTAGGAAAGGGGTACTGGTGATGGGGGAGGAAAGAGAGTAGTGGAGATTAGGATCATGAGCAATGATGTTTGAGGAGAGACAGATGATTATTATTACGTTTAAGAGGGAACTGCAGATGCTGGAAAATCGAAGGTAGACAAAAATGCTGGAGGGACTCAGCGAGTGAGGCAGCATCTATGGAGCAAAGGAAATAGGCAACGTTTCGGGCCGAAACCCTTCTTCAGACTGATTATTATTATTATTATTATTATTACTGTTTCACCTAAACAACTAACTTTTCTCCATGTGTGCTGGCTCCAACCTCCCCATACCTATCATCGTTCAAACGCTGAAAAATATCACGATGACTGCTCAAAGTGGCTGTGCTGCTCTTCCTCTGGCTTAACAATTTGCAACAGTTCAATCTTTAGTTTCACACCTTTCTTCACATCTCTGGCCTTTGTTCAACCATCTGCTTATCAAAGACCCTCTAGCCTGTGTTCACCTTGTACCTACCACTCTTTGTCCTGTCCGTCCCCTCTTCTAGCTATCTCGTCCCCTACAGCCTGAAGAAGTGTCCCGACCTGAAATGTCACCTATCCATGTTCTCCAAGGATGTTGCCTGACTTGTTGAGATTCCAGCAATTTGCATTTTTTGTTTGTAAACCAGTATCTGTAGTTCCTTGTTTCAACACAATGACTGCACCACTCTGCAGCTAAATTAAGGGCCTGTCCCACTGTGGCGACCAAATTTGCGAGTTTAGAAGAATTTGCCCTCGACTCATACTCGCAGCATGGTCGACATGAGGTACTAGGAGGTCATTGTAACTCTCCTTCATGCTCGAGAGTAGTCCCCGCATACTCGAGGCCTCAACTAGGTCACAGCGTTTTTTCCAACATGCCCGCGAGTTATAAAAGGTCGCCATGGTTTAGGTCAGTCGTAGGTTTAGTTGAGGTAGGTCATAATAGGTCATAATGCTATCGTAGGTAATTGAAGGCAATCAAAGCTAATCAAAGGTAGTCGAAGATAAAGTTCATTGAGAAAAAAAAGGAAAGTAAACCAACCGGAAATGTTAAATCCCCGCTAAACGTCATTAAAAGTTTTCTGGTTTCTTAAAAGTGTCTCCCCCCCCCCCCTTCTCCCCCCCCCCTTCTCCCCCCATCCCTTCTCCCCCCCGCCCTTCTCCCCCCCCCCTTTCTCCCCCCCCCTCTCCCCCCCCCCCTCTCTACCCCCCTTCTGTGCTCTCTAAAGGACCTTACCGTTACTGTGCCAACCGTCTTTTACCTTCTTGTTCATCACGGGTGTGAATTTCAGACAGCGCTCCCCCGCTTTCCCTGGCCGCTGCCTTTGCGATGTGTTTGTGCGTATGTGTTTGCAGACGGATGATCTGGCTCGCGGTTTCATCGCTGATGGTCGATCCAGCTCGAGGTGTTTCAGGCGATTGCCCTCGAGCTTGAAGGTCGAAGACAGTTGCTGAAAAGTCGCATTAGTGGGACAGGCCCTTAAGTGTACAAAATCATGGGAGAAATAGATCGGGTAGACGCACAGAGTCTCTTGCCCAGAGTAGAGGAATCGAGAACCGGAGGACATAGGTTTAAGGTGACTGGGGAAAGATTGAATAGGAACCTGAGGGATACCTTTTTCACGCAAAGGGTGGTAGGTGTATGGAATGAGCTTCTGAAGGAGGTAGTTGAGGCAGGTACTATCGCAATGTTTCAGAAACATGTTGACAGGTACATGGATAGGACAAGTTTAGAAGGATATGGGCCAAATGCATGTAGGTGGGCCTAGTGTAGATGGAACATGTTGGCCGGTGTGGGCAAGTTGGCCTGTAAGACTCTATATATATAACTGAATTACAAATTAGGTGCTCATAGTGCAGGGGCACTGTTTTGCTTCCAGTATCGGTCCACAGAGTGACATCTAGTCACAAACAGGCACAATGCAACCAATCAAAAAACAGTTTCCTGATTGGGTTTGAATCGTTTTTGCTTGTTAAAGAGATTTGCTAAAGAGCAGCCAATTATCCAATGCATTCGAGTATGTTGAAATGTGTCTAACCTGTGATCTGAAATTACTTTTGTCTCTCATGTTTCCACTGTGCAATTCTTGCTGCTTGTTGTATGAAACAAAGTTATTTATTTTCTGTTATGTGGATAAAATGTTTGACTGTGACCCAACAGTGGGAATTTGCTGGTGCAGGCATTACTTCCTTCAATGGGATGATTTTCCGAATTTTCAGAAAGAGAGTTGTTCACTTTTTATAAACCATACCCTTTATATTTCAATCTGACTGTCTGGATAGTAACAGGCACAATCAACATACCAGCTATGTATGGACGTTGAATCAGTCGCGTGCACAAACACTTAAAACTTACCTTTCACTTACAAATGAAGAACTTTATGATTTCTAGTTTGATTTGTAACTCATCTAATGCACAAGAATGAACTTGAAGGAGCAAATCTGCATTGGGTTAATGTTAATAGACATAAAAAACTGGGGTACCTTAGTGGGACAGGCAGCATCTCTGGAGAGAAGGAATGGGTGATGTTTTGGGTCTAGACCTTTCTTCAAAAGAAGGGTCTGAAGAAAGGTTTTGATCCGAAACGTCTCCATTCCTCTCCAGAGATGCTGCCTGTCTCACGAGTTACTGCAGCTTTTTGTGTCTATCTTCAGTTTAAACCAGCATCTGCAGTTCCTTCCCACACATTGGGTTAATGTTAATCACTTTAATTGAACCCAAGGAAGCTAGAATTCAACTTCAAACCCTTTGTACTAATGTGGACTAAATGGGCCAGTGAAACTAAATCACCGCCCGCAGGCAAAGCCTCCCGTGTAAGTGTGTTTTTGAAATATAACTTTCTATGCAAATTGATTTCCTTATAATACGATCTCACCATGCACAACCTTTGAAGGCCGATATCCCCCTGTGTTCCAGCATTGTATTTTTATACTTGCTTTTCACTCTGGCTGATTACCTTTTCCGTTGACTTCAATGTAAAAGTATTTTTGGGAGGTGTTAAATGGGCTGTCAGTCTGCTACTGCTGTCACTTGGACCAGGGCCAATTTCATCCCAGTTTGTTAACACTCACATGCTACGTGCTGAAACATATTTAAAATGTACTCTGATCCTTGGGGCAATGGCACGTCATTTTTCTTGTTCTTGAACGCTTTGATACATTTTCAAAAAGGGAATTCGATTAATCCAGCTTCTTTTGGAACGCACAATTTTGGTCGTGAATAACAAACAAAGTAATCCATAGAAATAAAATAAAATGGAAAATCTAATAAGTAATAGGAACATTCACAGTCTCTTTAGAACAGCATAATGAATGTGATCTCTCAGTTTAACATTTTCCTGACTTTGAATTAAAAAGTTTTAAATAAGTTATTAATTTGCATATGGCACTATTGTATTTTTTTTTAATGATCCTGACTATATGAAGCTACTATGTGAAATCTTTTCATTCTTTCAGAGCATCAGAGCATCAGGACTGGTGTTGTTGGAAACGATTCTCTTTGGAGCTTTACTCCTGTATTTTCCAGTAAGTGCTTAATGATTTATATTCAAGCCTATGATTCAGTGTAAGCTCTGTAAGAAGGATTTTGAGCTATAGACCCATTTATGCCCAAAAATAATGCTAATGAAATAGTGTGCCTGGAGTCACATTTCCTGAGAGCGTTTTATCTGATTTATGGCAAACTGCCTGAGTGTTGATGCAGTCCAAAAAAAATGGCAATCACATTTACATCCATTCTCGTCCTTTATTGATTACATCCACTCACTGTGCTGTATTATTTCTTGGGTGGTACGAGAAGTCTTTGTTAGGCAGTGAATGCAAATAGGCTTTCAAACCATACATTTTGTGTAATCGTATCGATTGAATGCTTGGTAGTTTGGACACTTGCATCAAGATTTATACATGGGAAGATTTTGACAGTAATATTTTCCAAGCAAGATCCTCACAGTGGATTCCTGTAAAACCTCTATGTATATGTTTTAATTCCTGGTTGTATTTTCAATGTTATCTTTCATTTTAAACATTGTGAAATTTTTAGAGGCACAAGGAGCTGCAGATGCTGGAATCTGTAGCAAAATAAGGAGAGCTGCTGGAGGAACTCAGCTGGTCAGGCAGCATCTGTGGAGGGAAAAGAGATGTTTTGAGATGTGACATCTAGACCCAAAACATCAATTATCCATTCCCTCTACAGAAGCTGTCTGACCCGCTGAGTCCTGCATCAATCCTTACCTATTCATCTTGAAATTCTTGTTTGGATTTGCGGATATTTAAACATGGTGATAATTCTTTCAACGTTCTTCTTTCATCTCCAACTTTTGGAGATTTAAGTGTAAATGACATAATTGTGCATGGTGGTTTTGAGTTTGTTCTTGTTAGTTAAATTGAGATTTAATTGAGTTCATTTGAGATTTACCTGTGATGCCAGCATATTTTGCAATTCCATATCAACTGTATCACATTTCCAGATGGCATTGTGTATGTGTTTTTCCTGGCTCCAGCTGTGCTGGGAAAGAGAGAATGTTTGATACACAAAGCAGAAACCTCTCTTGTGTAGCCATTGCTGTAATTCCTGAGAGAGAGCCTGAAAAAGTTCCAGCTGATGTGTGGAAATGGAATATAATAAATAAAGTAAGAGTGCGGCAAGCTTGAGAGTGAGACCTCTGATTTCACTGCAGGCAGTCACAAGAGGCTGGTCAGGAAAATGTAATGACCAAAGTTAGAAAATAATTATCACTGTCTTACAGGATATTCCTGGTAGCAGAGGTTACAATTTTAAGTGAATGAGATTTATGAGTGAAATATTGGAGCTGAAACAGAGAATGTGACTTATTTAGGAACAGCAAGATGTCAGCGGGGAACAGAGTAAAATCCTGATAACTAATTGTGGATGAACTTGTGTCCCTTAAACATCACAAGGTCAGGCCACAAAGTATCACTGAATGGCGGTGCTGGCTTGAAAGGCTGAATGGCCTACCCCTGCATTTAATTTCTTGTTTCTCTGTTTCTATCCAAGCGGGCATGTCCATGCCTTCGCTGGTGCAGTTGAGTGACATGCCGGAGGGTAGAAGGAGTGAGGCAGATGTTTTTTTGTGATAAATTACTGCAGAGTATGGACTGAAATAATGCTAAAAAATGGAGCAGGACTCGTTCTGCTCATGTCTGTGTTGCAATTATTCATTTCTCTTGGCGCTGTCTGTGTGGAGTTTGCACATTCTACTTGTGACCACAGATAGACACAGATGCTGAAGTAACTCAGAGGGACAGGCAGCATCTCTGGCGAAAAGGAATAAGAGATGATTCGGGTCAATACCTTTCTTCACACTGACAGTTAGCACTATCCGTCTGATGAAGGGTCTCGACCTGAAACATCAACTACTCCTTTTCTCCAGAGATGCTGCCTGACCCACTGAGTTACTCCAGTATTTTGTGTCTGTCTTCAATATAAACCAGCATCTGCAGTTTCTTCTTAAACACCTTGTGACCATGTTTAGTTTCCTTTGGGTGCTCGTCTTTCCCCAACATTTCAAGGAAGTTTGGGTTAGCAGATCAATTGGACGCTATGAATTGCCCCCAGCGTGTAGCTGAGTGGGAAAATCTAGAGGATTGTCATGTGAATCTGAGGAAATTGCAAAATGGGATTAATGTAAGGTTAGCGTAAAGGGGTAGTCAGTGGTTGGCCTTTTCCCACTGCATGTCTATTAACTCCGTGAATCTATAAATATAGCCGGTGATTTTAGGTCTTTAAAATGATGAAAGGGATAGACAGAGTTGACATGGATAAGTTTTTCCCATTGAGGGTAGGGAAGATTCAAACAAGAGGGCATGACATGATAATTAAGGGACAGAGGTTTCGGGGTAACGTGAGGGGGAACTTCTTTACTCAGAGGGCGGTGGCTGTGTGGAATGAGCTTCCAGCAGAAGTGGTGGAGGCAGGATCGATTTTAACATTTAAAAGTAAAGTGGATAGGTATATGGACGTGAAGGGAATGGAGGGGTATGGTCTGAGTGCATGTAGATGGGACTAGGGGAAAACAAATGGTCGGCACGGACTGGAAGGGCCGAGAGGGCCTGTTTCTGTGCTGTAATTGTTATATGGTTATATGTTATATGATTAAGGCCCCAGAGCCCCCTTGGGATAAATGCAATGATTCACTGTCCTGTAATGAAATGTCTTTCCTTAATTAATACCAGTAAGATATATTTGTCTGCACCTGTTTTCCAACTATAGCACCAGTATGGAGCAGGCGGAGAAATTATGTCGCTTCGCATTCACGATGATCCACATTGATTCAAGTTGTGTATGTTGTAAATTAGGAGGGAGCCACAAGTGATACCTGATGATATGCTCCATTACTCAAAGCACAGAGGAGAGTCTGTGAAAGCTCTTGCCCACCTGGGGTTCGAGATCTGGCAAGCAACTGTTTCCAACCTAACTATTTCAGACATTACATAAAAACCTATAACACAATATGCTTTGATAAAATGTTATTCCCTTTCCCAGTTACGCTATATAACCAAAAGTATTAACACTGTTTCCCTTTTCACAGCTATTTCCAAATCTGCTGAGCGTTTTCATTATTTCCTGTTTTTATTTCAGATTTCCAACATCTGCAGTTCTTGCTTATAGTCAACGAAAAATAACACAGTGCCCCATCCTCTCCCACCACTGCATGAAAATTCAACAACATTTAACTAATTCTATGACCCAGTGTTTGCTTCCATTTACTTTTTCAGTTTCAGAATCAATTTCACTGATTCAATGATTCATTGACACTTTATTGTCACATGTACAGTGAAATGATTTGTTTTGCATACAACCCAGTAAAATCGTACTGCAGACCTCACCTAGGCAGTACACAAGGGTCACCATATTTCTGGTGCTGATAAAGTTACAAAAGTTCACTGGACAGTCAAATCTTCTGCATGTACCAATCTTCTTCACTGTACCAATTGGTGCATGTGACAATAAATGTGAACTTGACCACAACCCCCCTTCCCACTGGGTCCCCCTTCATTCTCGACAATTTCTTAAGGCCTGGAGATAAACAGACTTAAGAAGTTGAGGAGTTGATGGGGCATGGTGTTGGGGGGGGGGGGGGGGGGATATGATGGGGTGGTGGTGTTGAGTAATGAAAAGGAGGTGGGAGAGGGCAGGACGTAAAGTCTATGTAAGATATGGAAATACCTGGAAGATGAATATTCATTTTTCCCCATGGGCAATCCCAGAGCAAGTAAACAATTCACTGATCAGAAGATGGATTTATAAACTATATTTAGTTTCTGCATTTAATCTCTATTTCTGTACATGAATTTCCAGCAGAAGATCTTGACTGCAGTTGGAGATATGACATTGGGACATTAAGTCCAACATTTGTTTTCTGTTCTTGATTCAAACAAGCAAGCATAAAAAATGAAAGTATCTGTGTTATAGTGAAAAAAGATTGTCTCGCTGTCTTTTCTATAGATATATTCTATAGATATGTTAAGGGAAAAAGAGTAGCAAAGTCAAATGTGGGTCCCTTGAAGGCAAACGGATGAAATTATTATGGGCAACAAAGAAATGGCAGAAGTTGAATAGGTACTTCGGATCTGTCTTCACTAAGGAAGACACAAACAATCTCCCAGATGTTCTGGAGGACAGAGGATCTAAGGGGGTAGAGGAACTGAAAGAAATTTTCATTAGGCGAGAAATAGTATTGGGTAGGCTAATGGGACTAATGGATGATAAATCCCCTGGGCCTGATGGTCTGCATCGCAGGGTCCTCAGAGAGGTGGCTCGGGAAATAGTGGACGCATTGGTGATCATTTTCCAATGTTCAATAGATTCAGGATCAGTTCCTGTGGATTGGAGGATAGCTAATGTTATACAACTTTTCAAGAAAGGAGCGAGAGAGAAAGCGGGGAATTACAGACCAGTTAGCCTGACTTCAGTGGTGGGAAAGATGCTGGAGTCAATTATTAAAGATGTAATAAAGGGGCATTTGGATAGCAGTAAAAGGATTAGTCCAAGTCAATATGGATTTATGAAAGGGAAATCATGCTTGACTAATCTTCTGGAATTTTTTGAGGATGTGACAAGTAAAATGGATGAAGGGGTGCCAGTGGATGTAGTGTATCTAGCTTTTCAGAAAGCCTTTGATAAGGTCCCGCAGTGAAGTCTGGTGACTAAAATTAGAGCACATGGTATTGGGGTTAGGGTGTTGGCATGGATGGAAAATTGGTTGGCAGACCGGAAGCAAAGAGTAGGAGTGAACGGGTCCTTTTCAGAATGGCAGGCAGTGGCGAGTGGAGTGCCGCAAGGCTCGGTGTTGGGGCCGCAACTGTTTACCATATATATAAATGATTTGGAAGAGGGAATTAGGAGCAACACTAGCAAGTTCGCGGATGACACAAAGCTGGGTGGCAGTGTGAACTATGAAGAAGATGTTAGGAGGTTGTAGGGTGACCTGGACTGGTTGAGTGAGTGGACAGATGCGTGGCAGATACAGTATAATATAGATAAATGTGAGGTTATCCACTTTGGCGGCAAAAACAAGGGGGCAGATTATTATTTCAATGGGGTTAGGTTAGGTAAGGGGGAGGTGCAGCGAGACCTGGGCGTCCTTGTACACCAGTCACTGAAAGTTGGCGTGCAGGTACAGCAGGCAGTGAAGAAAGCTAATGGAATGTTGGCCTTCATAACAAGAGGATTTCAGTATAGGAGTAGAGGTTCTTCTGTAGTTGTATAGGGCTCTGATGAGACCACATCTGGAGTATTGTGTACAGTTTTGGTCTCCTAATTTGAGGAAGGACATCCTTGTGATTGAGGCAGTGCAGCGTAGGTTCACGAGATTGATCCCTGGGATGGCGAGACCGTCATATGAGGAAAGATTGAAAAGACTAGTCTTGTATTCATTGGAGTTTAGAAGGATGAGGGGGATCTTATAGAAACATATAAAATTATAAAAGGACTGGACAAGCTAGATGCAGGAAAAATGTTCCCAATGTTGGGCGAGATCAGAACCAGGGGGCCACAGTCTTAGAATAAAGGGGAGGTCATTTAAGACTGAGGTGAGAAAAAATATTTTCACCCAGAGAGTTGTGAATTTATGTAATTCCCTGCCACAGAGGGCAGTGGAGGCCAAGTCACTGGATGGGTTTAAGGGAGAGTTAGATAGAGCTCTAGGGGCTAGTAGAGGTAAGGGATATAGGGAGAAGGCAGGCACTGGTTATTGTTTGGGGACGATCAGCCATGATCACAATGAATGGCGGTGCTGGCTCGAAGGGCTGAATGGCCTCCTCTTGCACCTATTTTCTATGTTTTATGTTTCTATGTTTCTAAAGATAACAGAAATTTAAAGTTGCCCAGTGGCCTACAGCAGTGTTAGTGCAGAGACCTACATTTGTTTTACAGCAATGAATTGTTCAAACAGCAGCAAAATCCTGAATGCATTTAGGGTCTGTGCTTTCAGAGCAATATCTAAAAGCTCACTAAATAATAGGCCTTGATCATTAAAATTTTGATTGTGGTGCAAGGCACAAATTGGAATTGGAGCTGGAATGATTTGCTCTAATTGTGTGTAATCAATATTATTGTCAATGCCACACTTTCAGTTAGAATTGCTCCCTTGCTTTGCTGCTTTCTCTTTTTCCTTTTAAAGCCTCATATTGGGGCGCAGCCATGTAAGTCCTGGCTGTACTCCAAGTACTCCAATATACATTCATAAAGTCATAGAGCGATACAGTGTGGAAACAGGCCCTTCGGCCCAACTTGCCCACGCTGATCAACATGTCCCAGCTACACTAGTCCCATCTGCCAGCATTTGTTTCATATCCCTCCAAACCTGTCCTATCCATGTGCCTGTCGATCTGTTTCATAAATGTTGGGGTAGCACCTGCCTCAACTACCTCCTCGGGCAGCTTGTTCCATACTCCCACCACCCTTTGTGTGGAAAAAGTTACCCCTCAGATTCCTATTAAATCTGTTCCCCTTCACCTTAAACCTACGTCCTCTGGTCCTTGATTCACCTACTCTGAGCAAGAAACTTTGTCATGTATGCTATTGGCACCCTACGTTACCTTGAATCATTGGGCATTGAACAAGAACGATCAGGGCATCCTTCGTCCAAGCTCAGTAATGTCACGATAAATGATAAGAGTTCATCTACTTGGGAACAGATAACTCGCCGTGAAGAGACTGTTAAGGTGGACAGGGTGCAGAGAAGATTTACGAGGATGTTGCCAGGACACGAGACCCTGAGTACCTCACATTCGTACATGTACATTGGATAGGAAAGGTTTAGAGCGATATGAGCCAAATGCAGTTAAATAGGACTAGTGAAGAGGTTCACGTGTCGTATGAACACTCATTTGATATTTTTACACACAGTTTTAATATAAGTACAAAAGCGATGGCTGCCGAGTGAAGTCTAGCTCTGTCGTCTGCTGCACCTTGTCACATGACCCACCAGATTGGACCCGCTGTTGATTGGTCGGCCCTGATCATGGCAGTTCACACGGGAGTTTGAGCTCGACAAACGAAGGTTCGAGGCCAAAGTAGCTCGGCCACTAGATGGCGCCACACTATTTTAGATACGGTATCTTGGTCATCATGGACAAGTTGGGTCGAAGTGAATGTTGCCGTGCTGTATGACTCTGATAGAGAAACTGGTCCCGGAACCTTGTGTTGTGTGGCCACACAACACCCAGCTGGTATTGTGCGGTCTTACAGCAGGTCATCAACTGATTTACTGGGTTACCCTTTGAAATGTTTACTATTTTATCCCAGTGTGCAGTTAAACAGATAAAGTTAGTTTATCATGACTTGGGAAGAAACTTGCTAAGATTAATCTATTTGTTTTAAGTGAGCACTCTTTCCCAGGTAAAAAATACAACTTTGTTCGCCACGTTCGGATTGATTATATTTAAAATCGCGAGTTAATTCTGACTTCCGATCAGATTTTGTGCAACCTCGATTGTATGCTGAGATTCCTGCCTTTAGGCCACACAATCTCTTTCTGTGAGGCCCTGGGCAACAGCTTCCAGCATACTGGCATGCCCCAGCAGAAGAGAGCAGAGAGCAATGGTTAAACAAGCAAAACCTTCACTGCGTGCTCATTTAACAGTTCACAGTTCACAGAGTGAGACATATGTGGCCTATCTGAAGGTTTATTGCAGATTGCATGATGCAAATATAAACTAAGCAAGCAGAAAATGGATTATAGTATTTACTTTTTCTTTGAGGATGCATTGTGGCCAATGTCATTTGGCATTCTTTTTAAATTTGTAAAAAGCCAATGGAAAGAGATAGATTAGATCATACTGCATGATATTAGTATTGGTTTATTCTTGTCATGTGTACCAAGAAAGAATGAAAATAGTGAGATTAAATGAGAACTTGCCAGTTCGAGGTTTGATCTGTATTTTCTGAGGAGTTACGATGAGGGATTACGTGAAGACCCCATCCAGCACGCATGCGCGACATTCTTCAAAGCAGCGGTGTGGATTCACAGAAAAAACACAACAATTGAAATAAATATAGTAAAGAAAAAATAAGAACTTAATTACCAGTTGATCTGTATAATAGAGGGTGGGAGCGGAGGGCACGTAATCCCTCATCGTAACTCCTCATAAAATACAGATCAAACCTCGAACTGGCAAGTTCTCATTTAATCTCACTATTTTATTTCGGAGTCACGTGAGTGACTACATGAAGACTTCAAAGCTCTGTGATTCCGAACCGTGTACCAGCTCATGCTTCACTCACTGTCTGAAGACCTTAGAGGGAGGAAGTATGTTATCACAATCAACAATAACCTGTTTGTGAACAAAAAAGGTTTATTAATGACAACGAAAAACAGAGAGCTCCCCCAGGCTTAAATTAAATATTATCTGCAGACTCTAAACTTCTGTCTACAAATGTAGCAGGTTCCGCCAGCGGCTTATTATAAAACATTTGGAAAGTTCTTTCCGAGGAACATCCTGCTCTGGCCAGAATATGGTCCATAGGCACGTCCATTCGCCTAGCCACCGATGTAGATGCAGCCCTGGTGGAGTGAGATTTGTAAACATTAGTATTGATTCCCGTGGACTTAAGCACCTGCTTGAGCCACCTTGAAATGGTTTGGCTCGTCACCTGACCATGAGGCTTCTTGTGGCTTATCCATAAGGCTTTTTCTCTCCCTCATAAGTTGTATGTTGTGTCTATGTAATTTGCGAGATGGGTCTTGGCACACAGCCGTGGGTCAGATGAATATGCCCGGAACTCCATGACTGGAGGCATGGTACCTGGTCTAGTTTGTTTGACCAGTCCCTGAATATGGAATGTGAAACAGTCCAATGCCTCTGTCATGCTGTCCAGCCTCAGAAGGTGGAGGGACTGTACCCTTTGAGCTGACACTAGTGCCATGAGCATGACTGATTTCAGAGTAAGTTGTTCCAGCATGTGTGACCTGGGTGGTGGCCATCCCCTAAGGTACGTCAGCACAATGCTGACATCCCAGATCTGAGTGTACCTTGGTCTGGGGGAATTAGTGTTAAAAATGCCCCTCATGACTTTGACCACTAGTGGATGGGACCCCAAAGCCTGTTGTCCTGCTGCTGGAACCAAATAAGCTGACCACGCACTTCTGGCTGTATTGATGGTGCTGTAGCTGAGTCCTTCCGATGTAATCCAACCAGGAACTCCGCAACACTGGTGGCTGTAGCTGTTGAGTGGATAGTTCCTGTTTTGGAGCAATACCGTTCCCATTTTCTTATGTTGGTCAGGTATTGTCTCCTGGTGGACTCCCGGTGGGATGCGGTCATCATGTTGATGGCATCCTCAGACAGTCCCAGGCCCAGTAGAGGTCTTTTTAGAATCTGCAAGCCAGGAGATTGACTGTCATGGCACGGGTGACTAATACCTGATACCTGACACTGGGTGGATTAATAATTCTGGACTGCTGGGGAATTCCAACGGTGTTTCGACAGCCATATCGAGGGCCACTGGGAACCATGGCTGTGTAGGTCAGTCGGGTATTATCAAGATTCCTGAAGCGGAATCCAATCGAATCTTGCGTAATACCCAACTGATGAGGCAGAAGGGAGGAAAAGCAGAAAAGAACATTTTCCCCCAACGCAGTGTGAATGCATCAACTGCTGCTGCCTCAGGGTCTGGTTCCCAAGCGACATACGTTGGTACCTGGTGATTCAGCCTGGATGCAAATAGATCGATATCTGGTGTGCCATATTGCTTTGTAATTTCAGCAAATACTTTGGGATTTAATATCCATTCGATGTTATCGTTAAATTTGCGTGACCTGGTGTCTGCCACCGTATTTTGCTTACCTGGTAGGTAAGTTGCTGATAACCAAATATGTCTTTCGACACACCATTGCCAAATTAGGTTGACCAAATTGTCACACGATATCGACTTTACACCACCCATGTGGTTGATATAAACCACCACCGTAGTATTATCTAATTGCAACCGGACATGTGCAAGATGCGTATTAGATGAATATGCTTTTAAACCATAAAACGCACCCAACATTTCTAAGTAGTTGATACCTCGTGTCTGTAGGCAAGATGATTCAGAATTAGTCCATCTGCCCCCTGTGCTGGATTGCATGTTAGTTGCTCCCCAGCCCAAAGCACTGGCATCCGTTTGAATGGTTAATACTGGGTTGGTGATTATTATGGGACTGGAACTGAGCCTAACGTTCCTTGTCCACCATTGTAACTCTGGATTCAGCAGTTAAATTCATAACTCGGTCTTTTGCTCTTTGCAAATTTTGATAGTGCAGAGGGCCAAAATTGTACAGCTGGAAAAGCTGCTACCATTTTACCAATAATTCTGGCTACCTGCCTTATGGTTGACTGATGTTTATCCATTAGTTCACTGCAAGATAGTGCCAATTCTGATGCTTTCCCCTTCGGCAGAGTTACAATCATGCGGACAGTATCAATCGTAAATCCAAGATAGTCCATGGTAGTGAACGGTGTAAAATTGGATTTATCTGGACGTATGACAAACCTCAAAGTTTCAAACAAACGTTTGGTGGCTGCTACTGCCAAAATAGCTGTCTCCAAGGTTTTCCCTACTATTAAAATGTCATCTAAGTACGCCATGACTATATGCTTTTGTTTCCTCAATAATGCCAAAGCGGGTTTTAAGATTTTAGTGAACAACCTTGGAGCGGAGTTAGTCCATTTGGTAAGGCTTTAAATTGCCATAGCTGTTTCATCCAGATAAACTTTAAGTATTTACGATGTTCCTTGTGTATGGGTACTGAGTAGTAGGCATCTTTTAAATCAATGCTTGCTAGAAAGTAACCTCAAGAAATCAATAGTCTGGCTGTTTCAAAAGTTTCCATCTTGAAATGTATATACTTAACAGACTTGTTTAAAGTAGTTAAGTGAATGATGATGCGACATCCACCATCTTTTTTAGTTTTAGTGAAAATATTAGACACAAATTCCAAAGGTTCATGTTTTGTTCTTTCAATGACACCTTTTGCTAGTAGCCTCATCAGTTCAGCTTGACCCTCTTGTTTCTCTGACTGAGAGGGTGAATACCCTTTGGGGTATATGCTGAACTGGCGGAATGTTTTCATGAACAAAGTCAATTTTATAGCCATGAATGCTGCTGAGTATATACTTGTCATTAGTGATGGATTCCCATGCATCCAAAAACAAGTGCAATCTTCCCCCTGTTAGTATAGAGCCCCTACTGCTCATATGCTGAGAGGAACCAGACCCATCTACCTCCATGGTTACTGGTGCTTCTTCTGCCTTCGCTGGGCGATGAGGCGTCTGCTGGGCTGTAGAGGGCTGCTGTTGATGTTGATGTTGATATTGTTGGGGGTGGCGCATTTTCCATGGGATCCGCTCTGGGCCCTGGCCTAAAAAAGGCTTACGGGGAATGGTTGCGGACCCCGAGCTTTCACCAGTCGCATATGGTCGTCGACGACTGGTGGACGCCGTGGGGTACTGCCGCCTGGGTTTGTTAGGTCTGCTTGGTCCCAAACCTGCCCTCACGAGACCAAAGGTCTTGGATTCTTCTTCTAGGTCTTTCACCTTTTTCGGAAGGTCCTTTCCAAAGAGCAGAATTGGAGGATCTGAACCCGGTGTTTTGCAAAGTCCCGCAAATTTAGGGTTGAGGGCAGGCTTGATGATTTCCTTCCGTAAATTGTTTATCTCATATTGAGTGGTGCACAGCAGAGCTAATGTGTCTTGCTGATTTGTGGAGATGTCCACATCATCAATGGACCGAGCATATGAAGTTATTCCTGCAGTCAGGAGTTTAAGGATTTTCTGGAGCTTCAACTCCAGGTTCCTGATGTTCTGCCCCAAATGTCCCCAAATTTGGCGGTTTACAGCTGGTACATTCAATGATGTACAATTTTCTGGGGCTGTATATTGTTCAAGAGCCTCATTGACCACCTGTTCTTGTAGGGGTTTTGAGGACAGGTGGTCAATGCTGGCTGCAAGTTTCGGCTCTAATGGCCGACCCGCTCGTGGAATGACCACGTAGTGGTTGACCACACCCAGCAGCTCTTCCTGATCCTGTACACCCTGCGTACTCCGGACATTTTCAGCCAGCAAACCCTCTTCTTGACCAGCCCAGACCTGGTTGCCAATGCTGCCTTCAAAAGAAGGTGAAGCAATGGTCAGTGCCGTAATGGGCACTGCGGGAGTGCCTGAGCTCCCTTGGCGAGTCTGCTGCTGCTCTCTCAGCAGATCTCGCTGGAGCAATTGCTCCATAAGCCGTTCCATGCGGCTTAGGCGGCGGCCTGTGCCGCTCTCGAGCGGTGAGGCATCTTCATCCGAATCATCGGATACTACCGCCCGGTTCTGGCTGCAGGTACCTCCAGCCCGCTGCTCAGGCTGCACTAGCAGTGCAGGGCTCGGCTCGGTAGTCAATCCTGCCGCCTCTTGCCCCCCCTCCAAAGAACATTCCTCAATGGAAGACGAACGGGGGCGAGCTGCAGATTTCTTCCCTCTGGTCTTGCTCATTCTCCTGGAACATAAAGCAGACCACAGAGAAAATATACACGGCCACGGAAAAACTTACCTGTCGGCCCGACTTTTCAATTTGTAGGGGGAGCGCCTTGAACTCCCGTTCGTCGCGGGTGCACTGCATGAACGCTAATGTCGCGCATGCGTGCTGGACGGGGTCTTCACGTAGTCACTCACGTGACTCCGAAATAAAATCTGTGTATTATCCAGGCATACCATACATGAGCACACTATAACATGAGCACAACTGGTGATGTAAAAAGTGAAAGGAAAACAGTGCAAAATATAATGTTACAGCTGCAGTGAAAGTGCAGGTAAAAAAAGTACAGAGGTACAAAAAGGCAGATTAGTTGTAAAAGGAGCCTAACTGTTCAGAACTAGCAACATGGAGGGTGAAACCTAGTTCATCCACACACCCACCACCCTGTGTAAGAAAAAAAAACATGGCGTTTGCAAGATTGCCTCAAATTCCTATTTTGTGGAGTATTGGGCAGATCCTCCATGCAGGCACTAGTCCCTCTGCCAGGAATTCCTTGCGTTTCTCAGTGAACGTTCTGATCTCTGGTGAAGTGCAAGGTTAAGTTAGCAGCAGCATTTTGCCATTGGCATTTCTGTCAGCTGGACCTCACATAGATTGCAATGAGGCAGCATAAATTCCCTGGCTGCCTGGAATCTGGAAGCTGAGGGTGTTCCAAGTACAAGTACAGTAATCCCATTGAATTTATTGGAAAGAAGCAGCTGCCTGGAGAACAGCAGCTTAACCAACATTGAGGCAGGAACCATATAACCATATAACAATTACAGCACGGAAACAGGCCCTCTCGGCCCTTCCAGTCCGTGCCGACCATTTGTTTTCCCCTAGTCCCATCTACCTGCACTCAGACTATACCCCTCCATTCCCTTCACGTCCATATACCTATCCACTTTACTCTTAAATGTTAAAATCGATCCTGCCTCCACCACTTCTGCTGGAAGCTCATTCCACACAGCCACCACCCTCTGAGTAAAGAAGTTCCCCCTCACGTTACCCCGAAACCTCTGTCCCTTAATTCTCATGTCATGCCCTCTTGTTTGGAATCTTCCCTACCCTCAATGGGAAAAACGTATCCACGTCAACTCTGTCTATCCCTTTCATCATTTTAAAGACCTCAATCAAGTCCCCCCTTAACCTTCTGTGCTCCAAAGAATAAAGACCTAACTTGTTCAACCTTTCTCTGTAACATAGTTGCTGGAACCCTGGCAACATTCTAGTAAATCTCCTCTGTACTCTCTCTATTTTGTTGACATCCTTCCTATAACTAGGCGACCAAAATTGTACACCATACTCCAGAATTGGTCTTACCAATGCCTTGTACAATTTTAACATTACTTCCCTACTCCTATATTCAATGCTCTGATTTATAAAGGCCAGCACACCAAAGGCTTTCTTTACCACCCTATCTACATGCGATTCCACCTTCAGGGAACTATGCACAGTTATTCCTAGATCCCTCTGTTCCACAGCATTCCTCAATTCCCTACCATTTACCATGTATGTCCTATTTTGATTTGTCCTGCCAAGATGTAGCACTTCACACTTATCAGCATTAAACTCCATCTGCCATCTTTCAGCCCACTTTTCCAAATGGCCCAAATCTCTCTGTAGATTTTGAAAATCTACTTCATTATCCACAACACCACCTATCTTAGTATCATCTGCATACTTACTTATCCAATTTTCCACCCCATCATCCAGATCATTGATGTACATGACAAACAACAGTGGACCCAACACAGATCCCTGAGGCACCCCACTCACTGGTCACCGGCTTCCAACCTGACAAACAGCCATCCACCATTACTCTCTGACATCTCCCATTCAGCCACTGTTGAATCCATCTTGCTACTCCGCCATTAACACCCAAAGATTGAAACTTCTTAACCAACATTCCATTATTGAACCTTGTCAAAGGCCTTACTAAAATCCATATAGACAACATCCACTGCTTTACCCTCATCAATTTCCCTAGTTACCGCTTCAAAAAAGTCAAGAAGGTTTGTCAAACATGACCTTCCAGGCACAAATCCATGTTGACTGTTCCTGATCAGACCCTGTTTATCCAGATGCTTATATATATTATCTCTAAGTATCCTTTCCATTGCACAAAACATTGAGGCAGGAAACAGCTATCAGAGCCATTCTGTGAGTGCAGCTGGCCATTTGTGCTGGAACAATCTCTCTGCTCTCTTCTGCTGGGGCATGCCAGTATGCGAGGAACTCCTTGCTGGAAGCTGTGCCCAGGGCCTCACAGAAAGAGATTGTGTGGCCTAAAGGCAGGAATCTTAGCATACAATCGAGGTTGCACAAAATCTGATCGGAAGTCAGAATTAACTCGCGATTTTAAATATAATCAATCCGAACGTGGCGAACAAAGTTGTATTTTTTACCTGGGAAAGAGTGCTCACTTAAAACAAATAGATTAATCTTAGCAAGTTTCTTCCCAAGTCATGATAAACTAACTTGATCTGTTTACCTGCTCCATAAACTCTGTTGAAACCATACTCCAACACTGTGGTATGAAGTGCTTCAGTTCCGAGGAAAGATTGAATAGGCTGGGTTTGATTTTTTTTCAGAGTGAAAGTAGTTGAAGAAACATAGAAACATAGAAATTAGGTGCAGGAGCAGGCCATTCGGCCCTTCGAGCCTGCACCGCCATTCAATATGATCATGGCTGATCATCCAACTCAGTATCCTGTACCTGCCTTCTCTCCATACCCCCTGATCCCTTCAGCCACAAGGGCCACATCCAACTCCCTCTTAAATATGGCCAACGAACTGGCCTCAACTACCTTCTGTGGCAGAGAATTCCACAGATTCACCACTCTTTGTGTGAAAAACGATTTTCTCATCTCGGTTCTAACAGACTTCCCCCTTATCCTTAAACTGTAACCCCTTGTTCTGGACTTCCCCAACATCGGGAACAATCTTCCTGCATCTAGCCTGTCCAACCCCTTCAGAATTTTGTAAGTCTCTATGAGATCACCCCTCAATCTTCTAAATTCCAGCGAGTACAAGTCCGAGTCTATCCAGTCTTTCTTCATATGGAAGTCGTGCCATCCCAGTTGAAGGATAATTTGACTTAGGTACACCAAATAATAAGGGGACATAGACAAGGTAATTAGAAGGAAACTTCTCCCAGCAGCAGAGAACATAGAGTAAGGAGTAAGAAGGGTACCCAGACAGGACGTCGAAGGACGAGAAGTTGAAGCCAAGAAGTGGAAGCCAAGATACCGAACGGACACGACGTCGAAAAGCCAAGATACCGAATGGGCATGACGCTGAAAGGATACGAACCTGAACGGAGATGACGCTGAAAGAACACCACGCCAAACGGACAAGATGCAGAACGGACATGACGTCGAAAAGCCGCCGAAAGGACATGACCTCTCCGGGGACGGTATTTATCCGATCACCTTGTCAGCGATTGGTCCAAACCCCCGCGTCCATCACATCACTGGCCGGAGGGGAGATGGGAGGGCTGATGGGGGGGAGACGGGAGGGTGGGGGGGGGAGCTTGAGTTTGTAAAATGGTGGCAGTGACTCCAAGCTGGCAGTGATTGCCACAGAGGCAGTGATGTGCATCACTGGCCGGGGGGAGATGGGAGGGTGGGGGGGGGGGGGGGGGGGGTGTGCTTGAGCTTGCGTTTGTAAAATGTTGGCAGTGACTCCAAGCTGCTGCGATTGCCACAGAGGCGGACATAGTCGTCCCGACGTCATGTTCATCCCTCTCAGATTTTAAGCCGAAAAACAATCTGACGCCGAACGCACATGAATCCGAAATGATAAATAGGTATGAAACACTGAAACTCTTTAAAAAATCTATATTTGCTGCAAGAATATGCAAACAAATGTATTTAACTATTTTAGAATGTAACAAGGTACAACAATTTAACTATGAACATGACGTCGAAAAGCCTTGGTGACAATTGCAGCAGCTTGGAGTCACTGCCATACCTTTCAGCATGGTGCCGGTTCGGCTTCATATCCGTTCGTGTGGTAATTGTTCGGTATCGTGGCTTTTCAGCGTGATGTTTGTTCGGCATCTTGGCTTCCACTTCTTGGCATCGGCTTCTCATCTTTCGACGTCCTGTCCGCACACGGTAAGAGGTTTTAGGTGATGTACTTTCGGTATCATCTTCACACAGTGAATGGAAACACAAGCAGCTGCAAATGCTGAAATCTTCAGCAAAACATAAAGTGCTGGAGTAACTCAGTGGATCAGGCAGCATCTGTGAACCAAATGGATGGGCAGCGTTTCAGGTTGGGACCCTTCCCATAACTGGTCCCGACGAGAAACATTGGCTATCTATTGCCTCCACAGATGCTGCCTGATCTGCTGAGTCACTCCAGCACTTTGTCTTTTTTTCATGCAGAGAATGGTTGGAATCTAGGGCACATGACCCAAGAGTGTGGTGGGGGCAGGTACACTATTAATAATTAAGAACACTTGACTTGCTAAGCCATATAAGATTATGGACCAAGTGGTGGAAAATGGGATTAGTATGTGAGTAGCTGATACCCAGTGTGATCATGATAGGCCAATGAGCTTTTTTCTGTGCTATTTGGCCTTATGGCCCTGCACAAGCAATCCTTCTCCCTGGAAAATATAAATAAAACAGGTTGACACACATTGTGGTTTTAGTTGAGTTGGTGCAATAGTGTAAAGTGATTGACAGTGAATCAAAATGAACTTCTCTCAGTTTTAAGGAAATAAAGGGAAAAATAAAGTACATGCTGCCAATTAATTATCGTCCATTTCACAGCCATACAGAATCAAAATGACATTCCCAATCTTTTCTGGAAAGCAAATCCTTTAATCCATTCCCAGAGCATAATTATAAACTTTAAATGTCCTGCACAACGATTTAAATAGCTGCATTTGGAAGCAGTTGTTCAGTGTTTTACAGTGTGATGACGGTAGCCGGACGGGACGTCAAAGGACGAGAAGCCGATGCGAAGAAGTGAAAGCCAAGATACCGAAAGTACATCACGCCGAAAGGACACGGAGCCGAAAGTGCATCTTGCTAAAAGGATACAAATCCGAATGGACAGCATGCCGCAAAGACAAGACGCAGAACGGACATGACATCGAAAAGCCGCCGAACGGACATGACGTCTCCGGAGACGGGATTGGTCCGACACCTTGTCAGTCATCGACAAAGGTCAGCGACCCCCGCGTCCATCACATCACTGACCTCGGGGAGACGGGAGGGTGGGGGAGAGTTTGAGCTTGCGTTTGTAAAATGGTGGCAGTGATTCCAAGCTGCTGCGATTGCCACAGAGGCTTTTCGGTGTCATATTCGTTCCCCATCAGATTTTAAGCCGAAAAACAATCTGACGCCCATGAAGCCGAAATGATAAATAGGCATGAAACACTGAAACAATGATTTTAAAATAATTAAATTGTTGTACCTTGTACGTCTCCGGAGATGGGATTGGTCCGACACCTTGTCAGTCATTGACAAAGGTCAGTGATTGATCCAGACCCCCACGGCGTCCATCACATCACTGCCTCTGTAACAATCGCAGCAGCTTAGAGTCACTGCCACCATTTTACAAACGCAAGCTCAAGCTCCTCCTCACCCTCCCGTCTCCCCCCTGCCATTGATGTGATGGACGCGGGAGGTCTGGACCAATTGCTGACAAGGTCTAGGACAAATCCCGTCTCCGGAGACGTCATGTTCGTCGGCGGCTTTTCTGCGTCTTGTCTTTGTGACGTGGAGTCCGTTCGGGTTCATATGCTTTTGGCGTGATGCACTTTCGGCTTCATGTCCTTTCGGCATGATGTACTTTCGGTATCTTGGCTTCCATGGGCGGAAATCGCTATAAAAACATGGGGGGACACAATTTCTTCGTGGCCGCACACACATGTACTCGCACGCATGCACATGCGCACACACGCAAGTCTTCGGAGGCTTCAGCCGTGGGCCCTGTGGATGGTAACATCGGGAGCTGACCTGATTGGTGACCGCTTCCTAACTCCAGCAACAGCAGCTTCATCCGCCCTGAATCGTGGGGCTTCACTCGACTCGTTCACGGGGCCTTTCATAGGCCGACGTGGCTTAAAATCGGCCGTGGGATCTTCCATCGCCCGGCGGGGGCTTCAACATCGGGAACTTCGATCACCTCGATGCAGCAGTTTGACTGCCTGACTGCGGGGCGATAGAAGATCCTGCGGCCAATTTTAAGCCACACTGGGTGATGAAAGGCCCCGTGAACGGTCTGATTCAGCCCTTAGAAAGTATCTGATTCCCTCAAAAGCTACGATGTGATAAATAACACAAACAAATAAAATTGAAGCAAATAAAGACAAACAGAAGAACCAACCTTGGAGGGGAGAGAGGGAGAGAGAGATGGGGAAAAAATACTAAATAACGTGAGTAACCGTGAATGAGGGACGTACCTGTAAGCCAGCCAGGAAACCCGTTCGAAGGAGTCCTTAATAACCTGACCCGTTTAAATCCGATACCCGTTTAAATCTTTACCATCCACCAATACATCCAATTAGTTCAAATGGCAATTGTACCCTCAGCAGACAGTTTTAAGAAATTCTCCATGAATACCTTGAGTAATACTTGAAGGTCAAAACACAACTGGTGACACATCGTGTTAATATGATGTTAATAGTGGCATTTAACAAGCTCTTAACAGTGACCAAATCAAGTGATAAACGACTCCAATCGTTCAAATATTGTATGTCTGTGGAATGGATGAGCATGGGGGGGGATTGTCCCCACCTCTCAAAACATGGGTGTTTTGTTCTCTCAATGTGTGGATTGTTTTCTTGCTGACATTGATATTGTCTCTCGGTTCAACTCAACTTAAAACATGGGGGGGATACAATTTCCTGGCCTTTGCTTACACTCACCTTTACTCACACTCACAGGGACTCCCCCTTCTGCTCACCAGGGCTCACACACACTCCCTCTACTTGCTTTAAAAACACTATTGACACCAACAAGGCCCCGGCCCTACAGCCACGCCTCTGCCTTTCCCAGCCCAGTGCCCACTCTCCCATTGGCAACAATACTTTCTCCTCAATGACCATCAACCCAAGAGCACCTGAAGGTTGTGTATTCAATCTCCTGCTCAACTTTCTCTAAACCCATGACTGTACAGCCATCTTTAAATTTGTTGATCCCATTGTTGGATGAATAACATGTAACAATTAAACTAGGAGGGAGATTCATAATATGATTGAATTGTGCAAGAACACAATATTGCTGTCAATATTAACAAAGAACTGATGGTTAACTTCAGGAAGGGAAAGTTGGGGATCCATGAACCTAAGGCTTGCATATCTCTGAAGATCTGCCCTGGGGCTGACACATTGTTGCAAACACAAAGAAACCTCATCAATTTGCTACTCCTCAACATATTGAGGAGAAGAGGCATGTCACAAAATACTTTATCAAACTTCTATAGGTTTACAGTACACTGACTGGTTGAATCACGGTCTGATTTGGTAACTCAAGCACCCAGGAAGAAAGAGGGCTGCAGAAAATGTTGGACATTGTCCAGTCTACGATGGGTATTGACCTCCCCGCCATCGAAGGGATCTATTGGAAGTGCTGCCTCGAAAAGGCAACAAATATTATCAAAGATCCATACCAACCTGGCCATAATCTCATGTTGCTGCTACCAATGGGAAGAAGGTACAGGAGCCTGAAAACAATGATCTCCAGGCTCAAGAACAGCTTCTTCACAGCAATTATCAGATTCCTGAACCGCTGTACAATCCTAACCACAACACTACCTCAGCATTGAAATACTGTGGTTTCTGTTTTGATTGTACTATGTACTTTGGTTTGGCACAATTATGGTCCGATTCCTGGTATTGCTGATCATTAATTTATTGTATTTTTTCATTATTTTAAGTTAATGGGCCCGTGAAGCTTCAGCAAGTAAGAATTTCATTGTTCTATTCTCGATGCATATGACAATTTAAAAACTCTTGAACCCTTAAATTTCATGTGCCACACAGTAGTAATGTGGCACTTTCGTAAAACTTCATTATCAACTCTATTTCCAAGCTGAAATTCTATAATGCTCAGAATCAGTTCAGTAATCTCTTTAGTCTGTTCCTGCAGAAAGGTGAAATAATCAAATAAGCCACACAAAATTACATGTATATTGGACTTGGGGAGGTAATACTTAATAGTAGAGCTAATAGGACTTGATGTTTCAATCCCTGTAATAAGTCGGCACTCTTGCTATTTGCAGTGGGATTGGAGTGGTGAAAGGTAGGGTAGGTATGTCATCGGGGTCATCAGGTGGGCACCCTCCTTCTTTGACGTTTCATTGATAAGCCCACAACATCTCCAGAGGGCTCAATGGTGATACCTGGCGTCCCAGTTACACCCCCCTCAATTCCATACCCTCCTGCATTCATCTTGCAGCCCAATTGTTGTCTCTCCTTTTGATCCAGATCCAATTGCTGCTTTTTTTCCGCAGAATTTGATAATGATTTGATTGCTTGTTGGAGGCAGCGACCCCTCACCCCCATTTTCTTTAATAGCCTGGTCATAGATGAAGCAACAAATCCCCTGCATCCCACTTCGACAGGGAAAATCTTGGTCTTCCAGCCATTCTGGGAAGCTTCAGTTGCCAGTTCAGAGTACTTGGTTTTTTTTTCCTCTCATAAGCTTCTTCAACACCATCTTCCCATGGAACTGTCAATTCCACAACATATGACAACTTGGCTGTTGTGGACCACAGGACCATGTCTGGCCGGAGCGTTGTAACCACAATGTCTGGGGGAAACACAAGCCTTTTTTCTAAGTCCACTTCCATTTTCCAATCCCAATATTGGAAAAATAATAACCCAATCTAAATGTTATATATTTTTTTAGTGATACTGGATACAGGAATTAACTCCTGATGATTTTTAAGCAGTATGCAGATATATCATCCTGTGGTGATGCTCATGGGTAATAGTAAGATTAAACGAGAACTTACCAGTGTGAAGTTTGATCTTTATTTTATGAGGAGTTACGATGAGCGATTACGTGAAGAAGCCGCCAGCCCGCATGCGCGTCAATCTTCAAAGCAGTGGGTGAAATCACAGATAACAGTTGTTGACCTGAATATAGTAAGATTGGAGAGAACTTGAGAACTACCAGATGACCTTTATGATATGAGGGTTGGGAGTGGTTGGCACGTAATCGCTCATCGTAACTCCTCATAAAATAAAGTTCAAACTTCAAACTGGTAAGTTCTCGTTTAACCTTACTATTTCATTTCAGAACCACGTGAGTGATTCCGTGAAGACTTCAAAGCTCTGAGATTTCATGCCGGATATGAGTACAGGCATCACACACTGCATCAATTGACCATGGATATGTCAAAAAGATTAATACATTCAGCCATAGTTTGTTAAAAATGCTGATGCTTTAATCATCAAAGGAGAATAATAGTGACCCCTTCCATCCTGGGGGAAACTATGAAACAAATCATAAATGGAATTTGGCAAATACCCCCTGTCTGGCAAAGGGATCATAAAATGTTGGAAGGTTCATTTGTTTGACCATCCTGCAGCTGCTAGGGTGTGGTCCAGTGGAATGTACATGACCCTTGCTGCTAATGTAGTAGCAGCCCTAGTGGAGTGAGATAGAAGAAAAGTATATAAGTACACGTTACAATCTGCATTTTTTAAGCCAAAACCCTGTTTGACCAGTTAATACCTTTCGCTGCAATTACAGAGATGGTCTGGATAGATACTTTGCTTTTCTTTGCAAAATAGCTCAAGAGGTTGGATGGAGTTAGTTTTCAAGTCTAAGATTCAACTGGACTTTGATTTCTAACACATGAATATGCTTGTGCAGATCCTCTAAGGCTCTTGGTGACCTTGACATATTGTTGTAAACGAGTGACTACAGATAACCAATGGTCCATGGGGTATGCCATGAGAAATAGTTTGGGACCTGACAACCCCTGGTCTGCTCTGCTTAACAACATCATAAACATAAAATATTATATTATTAGCAGGCCAGTCTGGCAGTACGAATTGCCTGAGGCGAGATCTTGCTGGTTTTTGTGCAAGACCTGACTGATGAGTCAAAATGGAGGAAAGACATAAAGAACATTCTTCCTCAGTGTAGCGAGAATACATCTATTGCCACTGTGCCACATATTTTTGCAATGGTGATAGAGCCTGGATGCAAACATATTGATATTCGGTGTTCCATCGAACCACAATGTCATTTAATATGTTGTGATACAACATCCATACTGTTGTCATAGATTTTTACGTGATGATACACCAGCGTCAAATGCCCCCACCATAGTGTATCAACTTGGAGTTGAGCATGCAAAGCCCATCCGCCTCCGTAACTAGAGATGGTATTCGTAATTTTTCATCTTTGAGTACTAGTATCAGTTTGTAATATAACTGAAGAGTTACTGAGCAAAGGTACAGGAGCAATGTAGAATACACCATTGTGACTTTGATAGCTTCAGCTGGAAATAGGAATAGGTCTGTTAATAACGACTTACATGGCACTGAAAATGCAAGGTCCAAATGCACAGCTGAAGACACAGCCACTATATTGCCAATACTCTTGATGAATCGAGGCTGCTTCTTAACAACAAGGTTTTTACAAGTGTTTCCAACTTGTAAATGGTCCACATACCCATGTTTCGGAAAGAGCCAGACCCACCTACCTTCATGGCTAACGGTGGTCTTATGGTAAGCCCAAAGGCCCCTCATGCGGGTTCTATTTCCATCCTTGATTGGAGAGGACTGGTAGGGTACGTGGATCCCATATTTTTCCTGAGACCGGCTTGGTCCTTGGCCTAAAGCCCTGTGCCCAGCTTGCTGGCTGCCACCAGTTTCACTTGCTGCCGATGGAGGTGTGGGGTGTTTTGTCGCCGAAACGATGAGGCTCTACATGTAGTTTGATAGCTTTAGCTCCCTCATGCAGGTCTCACCTGTTGAATAGGTTTTACCTGAATAGCAGATACGGCGGCTGGTTTCCTGGGGTACCACGCCCCTCCAACGTCACCCCTGATAGCGCTGTTCACTGCCGACACTTTCAGGAACTCCAGTATGTGCCACGGCCATACTCCGTGTTTGGAGTCAGTTACACACTGACCCCGACTGCTCCCCTGCTCAGAGAGGGAGTCAGTGTGCAGCCCTGTACACAGGTGCTGTTGCCACAGGCCCCGAGGAGACCTGTGCTGATGTGGCCCCTCCACGGACCATATCCATTAGGTGCTCCATGTGGGTTAGACGTCCGAAGAACGTTACCCATTGAAGGAAGGGATCCTCTCCATGGGAATCCTCCTGGCCCGACTCGTTTGAGTCAACGGGCCGTACGGACTTTCTCCGTGGCTGCCCTCCAAGCGGGTTTGCCAAGGTGCAGCCGGCACCAGTCTGAAGCCGCTGGCTTCACCGCCAGTGGCTCGGAATGCGAATTTGACCGCCGCCGCTATCCGCACTTCCGCGGTCTCCGCAGCGCGTTCCCCGCGGTCTGTGGCTGGGATTCCCCGAGGTCATGACCGGGATTCCCCACGGTCCATGACTGGGACGCAGTCCAAAAAGGTTTCCCCGCGGTCTCGACTTCGCCCCTAAATCCAGCAGGAAACTCTGTAAGAAGAGATTCCTACAATGGGAGCCTAACCTGAAAAGTTAAAAAAACTTACCTTCAGGTTTAACATAGAAACATAGAAACATAGAAAATAGCTGCAGGAGTAGGCCATTCGGCCCTTCGAGCCTGCACCGCCATTCAATATGATCATGGCTGATCATCCAACTCAGTATCCTGTACCTGCCTTTTCTCCATACCCCCTGACCCCTTTAGCCACAAGGGCCACATCAAACTCCCTCTTAAATATAGCCAATGAACTCGCATCAACTACCTTCTGTGGCAGAGAATTCCAGAGACTCACCACTCTCTGTGTGAAAAATGTTTTCCTCATCTCGGTCCTAAAGGAATTCCCCCTTATCCTTAGACTGTGACCCCTTGTTCTGGACCTTCCCAACATCGGGAACAATCTTCCTGCATCTAGCCTATCCAACCCCTTAAGAATTTTGTAAGTCTCAATAAGATCCCCCCTCAGTCTTCTAAATTCTAGCGAGTACAAGCCAAGTCTATCCAGTCTTTCCTCATATGAAAGTCCTGACATCCCAGGAATCAGTCTGGTGAACCTTCTCTGTACCCCCTCTATGGCAAGAATGTCTTTTCTCAGATTTGGAGAACAAAACTGCACGCAATACTCCAGGTGTGGTCTCACCAAAACCCTGTACAACTGCAGTAGAACCTCCCTGCTCCTACACTCAAATCCTTTTGCAATGAATGCTAACATACCATTTGCTTTCTTCACTGCCTGCTGCACCTGCATGCCTACTTTCAATGATTGGTGTACCATGACACCCAGGTCTCATTGTATCTCCCCTTTTCCTAATTTGCCACCATTAAGATAATAGTCTACCCTCCTGTTTTTGCCACCAAAGTGGATAACCTCACATTTATCCACATTATACTGCATCTGCCATGCATTTTCCCACTCACCCAGCTTATCCAAGTCATCTTGCAGCCCCCTAGCATCCTCCTCACCCCTAACACTACCCCCCAGCTTGGTGTCATCGTCCAAATCATTAATATATATTGTAAATAGCTGGGGTCCCAGCACTGAGCCTTGCGGTACCCCACTAGTCACTGCCTGCCATTCTGAAAAGGACCCGTTCACTCCTACTCTTTGCTTCTTGTCTGCCAGCCAGTTCTCTATCCACATCAATACTGAACCCCCAATACCGTGTGCTTTAAGTTTGTATACTAATCTCTTATGTGGGACCTTGTTGAAGGCCTTCTGAAAGTCTAGATATAACACATCCACTGGTTCTCCCTTATCCACTCTGCTAGTTACATCCTCGAAAAATTCTATAAGATTCGTCAGACATGATTTACCTTTCATAAATCCATGCTGACTTTGTCTAATGATTTCACCACTTTCCAAATGTACTGCTATCCCATCTTTAATAACTGACTCTAGCAGTTTCCCCACTACCGATGTTAGACTAACTGGTCTGTAATTCCCCGTTTTCTCTCTCCCTCCTTTTTTAGAAAGTGGGGTTACATTAGCTACCCTCCAATCCTCAGGAACTACTCCAGAATCGAAGGAGTTTTGAAAAATTATCACTAATGCATCCACTATTTCTGTGGGTACTTCCTTGAGTACTCTGGGATGCAGACTATCTAGCCCTGGGGATTTATCGGCCTTTAATCCATTCAATTTACCCAACACCACTTCTCGGCTAACCTGGATTTCACTCAGTTCCTCCACCTTATTTGGCGCCTGCCAGTCAGCGTTGCACCATGCGTCGACATATTGACACGCATGCGGGCTGGCGGCTTCTTCACGGAATCACTCACGTGACTCTGAAATGAAATTTCAAGTGAAGAGTGTATATCTGTCATATGTACTGACAATGAACAATCAAATTCTTATTTACAGCAACATAACAAGCCTGTAAACACAATACACATCGATAAGTATTCAATGCAATCATAGATAGTCTGTAGTTGAGGTTAGTATTGTTCAGTGTTCAAGAGCCTGATGGTTGTTGGGAATAAGTTATTCTTGAACCTGTTAGTCACAATTTTTAGACTCCTGTATCATCTTCCTGATGGTAGGCATGAAACAAGAGCGTGGCCAGGGTGATGTGGGTCTATAATGACATTGGCTAACCTTTTTGAGGCAGTGTCTCCTAAAGATCCCTTTAATGGTGGGAGGTCAGTATCTATGATAGACCAGGCCATGTCTACATCTCTGCAATCTCCTTCGTTCCTGGGCATTTGAGTTTCCAAATCAGGCCATGTTGCAACCAAAGTATGATTCCTGAGGTCTGTCATATACAGTGGCTTGCAAAAGTATTCATACCGCTTGAACTTTTCTTTGTCATGTTACAACCACAAACATAAATGTATTTTATTGGGATTTTATGTGATAGACCAACACAAAGTGGTGCATAACTGTGAAGTGGAAGGAAAATGATACATGGTTTGCACATTTTATTACAAATAAAAAACTGAAAAGTGTGGCATGCAAATGTATTCAGCCCCCCTGAGTCAATACTTTGTAGAACCACCTTTCGTGCAATTACAGCTGCAAGTCTTTTGGGGTATGTCTCTACCAGCTTTGCACATCCAGAGACTGAAATTTTTGCCCATTCTTCTTCGCAAAATAGCTCAAGCTCAGTCAAATTGGATGGAGAGTGTCTGTGAACAGCAATTTTCAAGTCTTGCCAAAGACTCTCAATTGGATTTAGGTCTGGACTTTGACTGGGCCATTCTAACACATGAATATGCTTTGATCTAAACCATTCCATTGTAGCTCTGGCTGCATGTTTAGGGCCGTTGTCCTGCTGGAAGGTGAACCTCCACCCCAGTCTCAAGTCTTTTGCAGACTAACAGCTTTTCTTCCAAGATTGCCCTGTATATGGCCCCATCCATCTTCCCATCAACTCTGACCAGCTTCCCTGTCCCTGCTGAAGAAAAGCATCCCCACAGCATGATGCTGCCACCACCATGTTTCACAGTGGGGATGGTGTGTTCAGGGTGATGTGCAGTGTTAGTTTTCCGCCACACATAGCGTTTTGCATTTAGGCCAAAAACTTCAATTTTGGTCTCATCAGACCAGAGCACCTTCCTCCACATGTTTGCTGTGTCCCCCACATGGCTTGTGGCAAACTGCAAACGGGACTTCTTATGGCTTTGTTTCAACAATGGCTTTCTTCTTGCCACTCTTCCATTAAGGCCCGATTTGTGGAGTGCATGATAATAGTTGTCCTGTGGACAGATTCTCCCACCTGAGCTGTGGATCTCTGCAGCTCCTCCAGAGTTACCATGGGCCTCTTGACTGCTTCTCTGATCAATGCTCTCCTTGCCCAGCCTGTCAGTGTAGGTGGACGTCCATGTCTTGGTAGGTTTGCAGTTAACCATATAACCATATAACAATTACAGCACGGAGACAGGCCCTCTCGGCCCTTCCAGTCCGTGCCGACCATTTGTTTTCCCCTAGTCCCATCTACCTGCACTCAGACCATACCCCTCCATTCCCTTCACGTCCATATACCTATCCACTTTACTTTTAAATGTTAAAATCGATCCTGCCTCCACCACCTCTGCTGGAAGCTCATTCCACACAGCCACCACCCTCTGAGTAAAGAAGTTCCCCCTCACGTTACCCCTAAACTTCTGTCCCTTAATTCTCATGTCATGCCCTCTTGTTTGAATCTTCCTTACCCTCAATGGGAAAAGCTTATCCACGTCAACTCTGTCTATCCCTTTCATCATTTTAAAGACCTCAATCAAGTCCCCCCTTAACCTTCTGCGCTCCAAAGAATAAAGACCTAACTTGTTCAACCTTTCTCTGTAACATAGTTGCTGGAACCCTGGCAACATTCTAGTAAATCTCCTCTGTACTCTCTCTATTTTGTTGACATCCTTCCTATAACTAGGCGACCAAAATTGTACACCATACTCCAGAATTGGTCTTACCAATGCCTTGTACAATTTTAACATTACTTCCCTACTCCTATATTCAATGCTCTGATTTATAAAGGCCAGCACACCAAAGGCTTTCTTTACCACCCTATCTACATGCGATTCCACCTTCAGGGAACTATGCATAGTTATTCCTAGATCCCTCTGTTCCACAGCATTCCTCAATTCCCTACCATTTACCATGTACGTCCTATTTTGATTTGTCCTGCCAAGATGTATATGCCAAAATTGTGCCATACTCTTTCCATTTTCGGATGATGGATTGAACAGTGCTCCGTGAGATGTTCAAAGCTTGGGAGATTTTTTTTTTTTTAACTTAACCCTGCTTTAAACTTCTCCACACATTTATCTCTGACCTGTCTGGTGTGTTCCTTGGGCTTCATGATGCTGTCTGTTCACTAATGTTCTCTAACAAACCTCTGAGGCCTTCACAGAACAGCTGTATTTATACTGAAATTAGATTACACACAAGTGGGCTCTATTTACTAATTAGGTGCCTTCTGAAGGCAATTGGTTGCACTGGATTTTATTTAGGGGTATCAGAGTAAAGGGGGTTGAATACATTTGCACGCCACACTTTTCAGTTTTTTATTTGTAAAATAAGTTGAAAACCATGTATCATTTTCCTTCCACTTCACAACTATGCGCCACTTTGTGTTGGTCTATCATATAAAATCCCAATAAAATACATTTACGTTTGTGGTTGTAACGTGACAAAATGTGGAAAAGTTCAAGGGGTATGAATACTTTTGCAAGCCACTGTATCACCACACAGCAACCATACTCAAGTAACAACAGAACTGGCGCGTTCAATCTATTACATCTTGTATGAAAGAATGTACATTTAAAATATCCAGTCCAATTCCCTAAACAGTTGACATTTCCCTAAGTTCTAACAAATATTTTGTTGTTGTAACATTATAGCATATATCTATGTTTGACTTTCCTGATGCTTTGAGATATTTTAGTTCCACAGAAACTTGAGTTCAAGTTGAGCTTGTTGAGCAAGGGCTGCCATGGCACTCTGCATCTGAAATTCCTCCACAGCATACGTTAGAATATCTTAATCGTTTCAGAATCACTTTCCGCCCTCCCATTGTCTTCCATTACTGAGTTGCCTTCCAGGCAACAGTAATATCACAAGCAGACAAATTAGTGGCCAGGAGACAAATAGCATTTATGATTTAACAACAACAATTTGCATTTATATGACAGTGATAGTGTGGTGAAGCATCCTAATGTGTTCAACGAGAATGTTATGAAACAAAATTATACAGTGAGCTATGGAAGGATATATTAGCATTGGAAATCAAAAGATTGGTCAAAGAGCTATGTTATTAAAGGAGGAGAGGGATGGACAGAAACAGAGGAGTTTCTGCAGAGAGATTGTGAAGATCCAGTAGGCCTTGGCAGACCGAGTGCAAGTGTTTGGCGAAACATTCATTAAACCAATGCTTTGTCTCACTGATGTACAGCAGATTGTACAGGCAACATTGTGAACACTGGATGTAGTTGGTGAGGTGCATGTGAACCTCTACCTCACCTGGAAGGACTGCTGGGATCCCTGGATGGCGGTGAGGGAGGAAGCATAGGAACAAGTGTTACATCTCCTGTGGTTGCAGGAAAAATACCTGATGATACGGAATATGGAAAAATACCGGAATAGGTGATGTTTCGGGTAGAGACCCTTCTTCAGACTGAAGGGGGGAGGAAGAGAGCAAGTTCCTCCAGCAATTTACTTTATGCTCAAGATTTCAGTGTCTGCAGTCTTTTATGTCTCCAATACCTTGGCTATTTTTGAAGATCTTTACATTTCTTTCTGAACCATTTGCCATTTTGTGGGATGGTGGATGTTACACTGCCAAGTCAAGCCAAGTCAAGTTTATTGTTTAGTCAAGTTTAGTGAAATGAAAAGTGGCAATGCTTGCGGATTGTGCAAAACAAAACTGCAAAACAGCTATTTTAACAGCAACTACAAAACAGCAAAAAAAAAACAGCAATTTTAAAAAGGCACAACACAACAATAAATTGATACAGTAAGTTAGTCCCTGGTGAGATGAGAATTTACAGTCCTAATGGCCTCTGGGAAGAAACTCCTTCTCATCCTCTCTGTTTTCACAGCATGACACCGGAGGCATTTGCCTGACTGTAGCAGCTGGAACAGTCTGTTGCTGGGGTGGAAGGGGTCCCCCATAATGTTGCTGGCTCTGGATCTGCACCTTCTGATGTATAGTTCCTGCAGAGGGGCAAGTGTAGTTCCCATAGTGCGTTCGGCCGAACACACTACTCTCCTTAGATGCTGCTGCACCCGCTGAGTTTCTCCAGCTTTTTGTGTACCCCCCTACTCTCTGCAGAGCCTTCTTGACCTGGTCAGAGCCAGTTCCCAAATCAGATTGTGATGTTTCCGGACAAAATGCTTTCTACAGCCGCTGAGTAGAAGCACTGGTGGATCCTCAGAGAGACTCTGAATTTCCTCAGCTGCCTGAGGTGGTAAAGGCGCTGCCTTGCCTTACTCACCAGTGTGGCAGCCTGTGATGTCCATGTCAGATCCTCTGAGATGTGGACTCCCAGGTATTTAAAGCAGCTCACCCTATCCACAGTATCTCCATTTATCTTCAGTGGTGTGTACATCCTAGGAAGTTGTGCGTTCCTAAAGTCCACGATCAGCTCCTTAGTTTTTTTGACATTCAAGACGAGGCTGTTGTCCTGACACCACAGTGCCAGATCAGCCACCTCATCCCAGTAGGCCTTCTCATTGTTATCGGAGATCAGGCCCACCACCACAGTGTCATCAGCAAACTTGATGATGGAGTTGGACAAGCCCAATGCCATAATGACTGAGCTTCTTGTATGAAGACCTAAGGTAAGAGGGTCAAGATTCCAGCATCTGCAGTCTCGTGTGTCTCCTTTAAGCTACATAAACTAGGGTATTGTCCAATTCGCCTCTATCTCATTGCAGATTTTGAACTTTGTCAATGGAACTGATGCGCTACAGTGCTATACACTGCTCACTGTATCTTGAACATTGCTCTATCTATTGTACTGTAATTTGACGATTGTATTTATGTATAGTATTATCTGATATGGTTAGATAGCATGCAAAACACAGCTTTTTACTGTATCTCGGTACAGGTGACAATAATAAATATAAATCGACAGATGTTGACAGAGAAACTCAATAACAGAGCTTTTTTTTTTGCTATGTAATTGCTAATTAATTGAATTAAAGCTGACAAATGATTGCAAAATGTGACTGGCACTTCCAATTACAAAATTTAAATCACAGTGGTTCTGGATACGTGCAACAGTGACATTAGTTGGAGGGCAGTGTAGGCTTGATATCATTGCTGTGGGATTGGAGTCATGCACAAGCTAAAGAAACTATTTTGGTCTAGAATAGCAATTCAGCTCTTGACAGTAGGATGAATGTGGTTCCGTCAAAAATTAAATGACCGGCCCTTACCTGAGCCTCCCTCATGAAGCCGACCATAAGATAGTCAAAAATGGGTCAGGAGTCTCTATGGTAATAGTGAGCACAACTCCTTTCTTGATGACAGAGAATGGGAGGCATTGGAAGGAGGCCCAATGGTTCGGATCCATCATCCAGATGTCTTCATCGGTTGTAACAATGCCTGATTGTCCATCTGTTTTATAGAGAGCTTGCTAGGGAAGTGAATACAGAGGTCAAAGTGCTGTATATTAATGCGCCCTTCAGCCAAAGGGCCACATCCAAGAGTTCAGATAAGATGTGCAAAAAGACTATCCTCAAAATGTTGTGGGAATTACTGAGACGTGGCTGCAAGAAGGCCAGGGCTGGGAACTGAATATTCAACAGTATACCTCCTATCGAAAAGACAGGCAGGTGGGCAGAGGGGGTGGGGTTGCCCTGTTGGTGAGGAATTAAATTCAGTCCCTTGCAAGGAGTAACATTGAAACAGTAGATGTGGAGTCAGTATGGATAGAACTAAGGAATTGTAAGGGTAAAAAATCCCTAATGGGACTAATCTACTGGCCCCCAAACAGTAGCCTGGACATAGGTGCAAGTTGAATCAGGAGTTAAATTTGGCATGTAGCAAAAGTAATGCTGTGGTTGTTATGGGAGATTTCAACATGCAGGTAGACTGGGAAAGTCAGGTTGGTACTGGACCCCAAGAAAGGGACTTTGTAGAGTGCCTTCGTGATGGATTCTTAAAACAGCTTGTATTGTAGCCTACCAGGAAGAAGGCAATTCTGGATTTAGTGTTATGTAATGAACCGGATTTGATAAAGGACCTCGAGGTTAATGAGCCATTAGGAGGCAGTGATCATAACATGGTCAGGTTTAATCTACAATTGGAGAAAGAGAAGGGTAGATTGGAGGTGTCAGTGTTGCAGTTGAATAAAGGGGAATATGGGGCCATGAGAGAGGAGCTGGCCAAAGTTGACTGGAAAGATACCCTAGCAGGGATGACAGTGGAACAAAAATGGCAGGTATTTCTAGGAGTAATACAGAAGGTGCAGGATCAGTTCATTCCTAGGAGGAAGATTCCAAGGGGAGAAAGGGATAACCATGGCTGACAAGGGACATCAGGGACAGTATAAAAATTAAAGCGAAGATGTACAACGTAGCAAAGATGAGCGGGAAGCAAGAGGATTGGGTAATGTTTAAAGAACAACAGAAGATAACCAAAAATACAATACGGGAAGAAAAGATGAGGTACGAAGGTAAGCTAGCCAAGAATATAAAGCAGGATAGTAAAAGCTTCTTTAGGTATGTGAAGAGGAAAAAATTAGTTAAGACCAAAGTTGGACCCTTGAAGACCGAAAAAGGTGAATTTATTATGGGGAACAAGGAAATGGCAGATGAGTTGAACAGGTACTTTGGATCTGTCTTCACTAAGAAGGACACAAACAATCTTCCTGATATAGTAGTGGCCAGAGGTTCTGGGGTGACGGAGGAACTGAAAGAAATCCACATTAGGCAGGAAATGGTGTTGGATAGACTGACGGGACTGAAGGCTGATAAATCCCCAGGGCCTGATGGTCTGCATCCCAGGGTACTTAAGGAAGTGGCTCTAGAAATCGTGGATGCATTGGTGATAATTTTCCAATGTTCTATTCACTCTGGATCAGTTCCTGTGGATTGGAGAGTAGCTAATGTTATCCCACGTTTTAAGAAAGGCGGGAGAGAGAAAACAGGGAATTATAAACCAGTTAGCCTGACATCGGTGGTGGGGAAGATGCTGGAGTCAATTATAAAAGATGAGATAGCCGAACATTTGGATAGCAGTAAGAGGATCGGTCCGAGTCAGCATGGATTTACGAAGGGGAAATCATGCTTGACTAATCTTCTGGAATTTTTTGAAGATGGAACTAGGAAGTGGATGTAGTGTACCTGGACTTTCAGAAATCATTTGATAAGGTCCCACATAGGAGATTAGTGGGCAAAATGGGAGCACATGGTATTGGGGGTAGAGTGCTGACATGCATAGAGAAGTGGTTGGCAGACAGGAAACAAAGAGTTGGGATTAACGGGTCCCTTTCAGAATGGCAGGCAGTGACTAGTGGGGTACCGCAATGCTCGGTGCTGGGACCATGGTTATTTACAATATACATAAACGATTTGGATGAAGGGATTCAAATTAACATTAGCAAATTTGCAGATGACACCAAGCTGGGTGGCAGTGTGAACTGTGAGGAGAATGCTATGAGAATGCAGGGTGACTTGGACAGGTTGGAGGAGTGGACAGATGCATGACAGACGAAGTTTAATGCGGATAAATATGAGGTTATCCACTTTGGTAGCAAAAACAGGAAGGCAGATTACTATCTAAATGACGTCACGTTGGGAAAAGGGGAAGTACAAAGGGATCCCGGCGTCCTTGTACATCAGTCTATGAAAGTAAGCATGCAGGTACAGCAGGCAGTGAAGAAAGTGAATGGCATGTTGGCCTTTATAACAAGAGAAATCGAATATAGGATTAAAGAGGTCCTTCTGCAGTAGTACAGAGCCCTAGTGAGACCACACCTGGAATTGTGTGCAGTTTTGGTCCGCTAATTTGAGGAAGGACATTCTTGCTATTGAGCGTAGGTTTAAAAGGTTAATTCCCGGGATGGCGGGACTGTCATATGCGAGAGAATGGAGCAGCTGGACTTGTACACTCTGGAGTTTAGAAGGATGAGAGAGGATCTCATTGAAACATGTAAGATTGTTAAGGGTTTGTACACGCTAGAGACAGGAAATATGTTCCCGATGTTGGGGGAGTCCAGAACCAGGGGCCACAGTTTAAGAATAAGGAGTAAGCCATTTTGAACGGAGACAAGGAAACACTTTTTCTCACAGATAGTGGTGAGTCTGTGGAATTCTCTGCCTCAGAGCACGGTAGAGGCAGGTTCTCTGGATGCATTCAAGAGAGAGCTAGATCGGGCTCTTAAAAATAGTCAGGGGATATGAGGAGAAGGCAGGAACGGGGTACTGATTGAGGATGATCAGCCATGATCACATTGAATGGCGGTGCTGGCTCGAAGGGTCGAATGGCCTATTCCTGCACATATTGTCTGTTGTCTATTGTCTATTGTCTATTGCTCCTGTCTCTGATATACACATTCGCTTTTCTATTAAGACCTTACACTTGAAACCATGAATATTGTTGAGAACTTGTTATAGCTTTAAGGTGAGATGGAAATAGGTTTAAGGTGAGGGGGAAAAGATTTAATAGGAACCTGAGGGGTAACTTTCTCGCACAAAGGGTGGTGGGTGCATGGAACGAGTGGCCGGAGGAAGTAGTGGAGGCAGATGCTATCGCAACGTTTACGAAACAGAAACAGGCCCTTTGGCCCACCGGATCCACAACGACCAGCGATCTCCTCACACTAACACTATCCCACATCCACTAGGGACAAATTTTACATTTACCAAGCCAATTAACCTACAAACCTGTACGTCTGTGAAATGTGGGAGGAAACCGAAGATCTCGGAGAAAACCCACGCAGGTCAGGGGGGACCGTCGGTACAAGCTCCTTACAGGCAGCACCCGTAGTCGGGATCGAACACGGGTCCCGGCACTGCATTCGCTGTAAGGCAGCAACTCTACTGCTGCACCACTAATGTAGATAGAACATGTTGGCCGGTGTAGGAAAATTAGGCCAATGGGCCTGTTTCCACACTGTAAGACTCTATGACTCTACATAAGAGATTAGTATACAATGAGATTAGTAAACAAACTTAAAGCTTGGTATTAGGGGTTCAGTATTGAGGGAAGCAAAGAGTCGGGTCCTTTTCACAATGCAGGCAGTAACTAGTACCGCAGGGCTCAGTTTATTTACAATATATATTAATGGGATTTGAGTTTTGCGGATACACTTGTTCGCTGTGAGGAGGATGCGGTTCCGATTAGGAAAAGGGGAGATAGTCATTGAAAGTAGGCCAAAAGGATTTGAGTACAGGAGCTTACTGATAGTCCACCAACCAAAGGATGATCGCCACAGAGGGTAGTTAGGCCACATTGGCTAAAGTTGGATGATCCCATGATCATATTGTGGCGGTGCAGGCTCGAAGGGCTGTACCCACCTAATTTCCTATGACTATAACTGCAGCTTGCAGAGGTCTTGGTAGAAACAGGCCCTACTTCCACGCCAACCAATGATCTCCCACTTTCCGACCTAATTGGCGACCTCTGCCGAGTTTGCCCTTGACTCATACTCGTAGCATGGTCGCCACGAGGTCTTCGTAACTCTTCCTCATGCTCGTGAGTGGTCTCCGCGTACTCGTGGCCTCGAGTAGGTTGCGGGCGTTTTTTTCCAGCCTGATAAAAAATGTCCATGAGTAAAAAAAAGATCGGCATGGAAAACATCTATCCTTTTTACTCGTAGGTAGGTCATAGGTAGGTCGTAGTAGGCCATGATGGTAGTCGTAGATAGTCGTGGGTAGTCGTAGGTCGGTAACTGTCCCGAGAAAAAAGTGCAAACATGACATAATTTTATCATGTGATCCATTTTCCACTTGTAGCTAGTCGTAGTTGGTCTTGGGTGTGGATGTCTGAGGCCGAGGGGGGTCGTGGGAGGTCGTAGACATAGTCGTAGGAGGTCGTAGACATAGTCGTAGGAGGTCTTTTACTTTGGCGAGTCAACACGACCTTGACATTTTTTTCAACTCGTCTAGGGTCTTCTAAATTCGTGGATTAGGTCATCCAAGTGGGACAGGCCCTTAACACTATCCCACACACTAGGGAAAATTTATATTTATATCAAGCCAATTAACCTACAAACCTGTATGTCTTTGGAGTGTGGGAGGAAACCGAAGATCTCGGAGAAAACCCACAAAGTCACGTGGAGAATGTACAAACTCCATACAAATAGTGCCCGCAGTCTCTGGTGCTGTTGGGCAGCAACTCTACTGCAGTGTCGCCGTGCCGAGATGTTATGTGTAATTTTGTGTCTCTGATGCTATCTAACCATGCTATGACTATACAAATCGCACTGCTTGCACATCATGCTTTGCGGATTGCATATTGTAAGAAAATTATTCCCTGCAAATCGGCTCAACACTGTTTTGGGTCTAATGCTCTGTGCCATTCTTGTGTGCATTTCAACCAGTGATTCTGGCATTGCACTACAATCTTGCAGCATTGCACTATTTTGGACTGATCATTTTGTTTATTGTTGTACATCTCATGAACTCTGTGAACACTGTTTATTCTGTGAGCATCACGTGAAAAAAGAATTCCATTGCGTGTATGTGAGAACAAACTAATCTGAATCTAACATCATTGATGTTCATTGAAATAGGGTGAGAAGTAGAGACAGGACAGAGAGACACACTTTGTCTAAGACCCATGTGTTTATGATGGTTTGCCATCTCTTATAATCTTCTGCGCTTTTAGTCTTTAAGCACAATCTATTTTCAAAAGCCTTGCCCTCCACATTGTTCAGTTGAGCTCTTTTGTTACCTTAAGCTACTTCGCAATATTCTAGTTTTTTCCAGTCGTGAGATTCCATGGACATTCTCTAAGGTCGCATAGTGGTAGAGTTGCTGCCTTACAGCCCCAGAGACCCAGGTTCGATTCTGACTATGGAGTTTGTACATTCTCCCCGTGACCTGCATGGGTTTTTTCTGAGATTTTCAGTTTCCTCCCACACTCCAAAGATGTAGGTTAATTGGAATGGTATAAAATAAATGTAAATTGTCCCTGGTGTGTGTAGGATTCTGTTAATGCACGGGGATCACTGGTCGGTGCGGACTCGTTGGGCCGAAGGGCCTGTTTCCGCCCTGAATCTCTAAACTAAACTAAATTAGATTTATTTTTTGGAATATTACGTTCTGGTTATTGGTCTTTGCACCATGATCTCCCATTATTTAGATCGTTTTGGCAACACCCTGGTCTTGTGTCCAACACATAAAAGTCCTGTCCCATGGTACGAGTTAGACCATGTCAACTTACTTTGTGAAGATATTCTAATTTTATGTATGCCATTTCCTATTCACCAAAATCTAAGTAGGCCATCACTAAGGCCAACACTGAGATGTGTCATGGCAGGAGGAAGCAGAAAATGTCAAGATAAGTTAAATGAGATTACTTTTGTGAGAATTCTTTGTAGTCCAGGCAGAGAGAGCGCCACACCTCTGTAAAAAGTCTTTGTGTCTCCTAGCTAATGTTGTGCCATTACCTCTGTGTCAAGTATTTGCATGCCATAGTCATTGCCCATCACTGAAGACATGCTGCTAAGATGCTTTTGAATCTCTTGTGTGCTAAGCCTCTTGAGTCCACTCTCATTTTAATTCTCATTAAAAACTGAAAATGCTGGAAACACCGTCAGGTTAGACTGTGGAAAAAAAACTGTTAAGTGGCCACCCATCCTCATTTGTTTCCCCCATCATGGATGGAACCACAACATGAGCAGTAAATTGTGGCTTCTCTTGATAGCTTGCATATGGGAACAGCGCTGCCCCTATTCCTCTCCATAATTTTTATGAGGATGTTGCTAGGACTCAATAACATGAACTATTGGCAGATGACATATTATTATATATTACAAATTCGCAATTAGCATACCAAATATATTAAATTTAATAGAGGAATTTGGTTCTTTTTCAGGATATAGAATAAATTGGAACAAAAGCGAAATTATGACGATAAAACCTCAAGAGTCGACACATCTGTTGAAATTCCCTTTTAGAATTGCAACAGAAAAATTTAAATATTTGGGCATCCAAATTACTAGGAACTATAAATCATTACTCAACGCAAACTATATGCCTTTATTAACTAAATTAAAATGGGCTGATTAAATTTTGGAAGACACTGCCAATGTCATTAATAGGCAGAATAAACGCGATAAAAATGATCTTGTACCTATTTCAATCAATACCAATATACATACCTAAAAAATTCTTCAAAAAATTAGATTCTGATATTATAAACTTTATATGGGATTATAAATCACACAGAATAAAAAAAAAACACTTGTGTAAATCTAAAGAATCAGGGGGACTGACACTCCCTAACTTATTGTATTATTATTGGGCAGTGAATATTAAAAATATAATCTACTGGTTGGACAGTTCTGCCCAACAGGTAGATTGGATAAGAATGGAGAAAGAGGATTGTTCCCCTTATAATATAGGAGCGATCCTTCTTTCCCCGATAAAACTGAACAATGTAATATACAAGAAGAATCCAATTATTCATAGTATAATACGAATTTGGAAACAAATAAAATTAACTTTAAAATTAAGAAAATTATCGCTTCTTTCTCCAATAGCTAATAATCCCTCATTCAAACCATCCATTATTGATAAAACGTTTACCCATTGGGAAAGAATAGGAATTAAAATGATGGGAGATATGTATGAAATGGGAAAACTTTTATCATTCCAACAATTACAACTAAAATATAATTTGAAAAGTAATCAATATTTCAAATACCTTCAAATTCAAGATTATTTGAAAAACAAGGATGATCTACTGGAGGAAGGAATGAATAGAAAGGCAGAATCAAGCAATTAAACACCAACGACAGAAAGCAATTAGAAGAGACTGGGAACAAGAGTTATTGATAAAAATTCCGAACGATAGATGGGATAAAAATCTATTATATGTAAACAAATGTTCAATGAATGTAAGACATAACCTAATACAATTTAAAATTTTACATAGATTATATTATTCGAAAACAAGACTGAATAAAATATTTTCAATGTTTCCCCCATCTGCGACAAATGTCTAACTCAAAATGCCACTATAGCACATTCCTTTGTCTCTTGTACAAAACTGTATACATTTTGGAATGAAATTTTTGGAATTTTTTACAAAACTATTTAACACAAAATTGAACCCCAATACTGAATTGATTATCTTTGGATCAATGGAAGAGGGAAGTAAACTAACTATATTCCAAGAAGCCTTTCTTAATTATGGTCTAATAACAGCGAAAAAAACTTATACTTAAATTTTGGAAAAAACGCACCTACGCCAACATTCAAAATGTGGATCTCAAATATGTCTGAAACGCTACATCTTGAAGAAATGAGATTCCTCTTACTAGGCAAAGTAGACCAATTCTTAAAGATTTGGTCTCCGTTTATCAACTTTATACAAGCATATGGTGCAACATAACATAACCTTAGAAATTAAATGGTTCAGAACTGGGTGACGAATGGGCAAAAATATGAGATAGGTAGGTCTCTCCTAATCTTTCATTTCTTATTACTTTTTCCTTTTCTTTCAATCTTTTAACCTCTCACCTCTGTCCTTTATTTTTTTTTACTTTCTGTTTCTACTTGCTTGTCTATCTATTCCGACACTCTTTATTTCTCTTTTCTCTCACTGTTCTTTTATTATTGCACCAAAAATATGAAGTTGTACAAGAATGAAAATATGTATTTATGTATTATGTATTAGGTACTTAAGTACCAGACTACTGTACTTACTTCTAACAAAAATAAACAAACAAAAAAAAAAAAAAAAACATGAACTATTGGAAGAGATTGTGCAAGTTGGGACTTTAAATTCTTGGAGTGCAGGACGTTAAGGGTTGAACTTATAGAGGTATATAAAGGTGGAATTGATAGGATTAATGCACAGAGAGATATGGACTAATGTGGGCAAATGGGACAAGCTTAGATGGGGCAACTTGAATGGCATGGATGAGTTGGGCTGAAGGGCCTGTTTCTGCGCTGTCTGACTATCTCACATCATCCTAGCTTGGAAGCATATCACTGTTCCTTCATTATCATGGGATTGAAGTCCTGCAAGCCCCACTCAACACCAGCAAAGGAACACCTTCACCAGAAGGACTGCAATGGTTTAGGAAGGTAGCTTGCTTGAGAGCAATTAATTCCTGAACTAGTTGGTGTTGCTTTCAACCCAGAATTAAATACAAAATTAAAAGAAGCAAAGTAATATTTGTAATCACCACAGAAATCCTATTGACACAAATGTTGACGTCTTTAAATCTTCATCAGGTATATTAATAACCCACAAATAAAACCAGAATTTGAGGAGCGTGTTTTTCTGTGACTTGCTATCAAAGTAAATGTGAGACTGAATTTCTGTAATGATCAGTCAGTAAACACAGAGACACAGTTAACATACAATTAAACAGATACACAGTTAAATTTTCAGATTTTCTGCTTTTATTCCAAGTTTCCAGTATCTGCTGTTTTCTCTTATTGATCATGCTTTAACAATATTTTCCTTGCTGTTTTACCCCATTGTTTTAACCATATTTTACAGTATATGAAATATCATGGGTCATAATCTATGGATGTAAGATGTACCATTCACATATGCTGTGCTTCTGAATTGCAATATACTGGCTTACGTTTGAAAAAAAAAAGATCATACATTTAAGAAGAATTTTTAATGCATAAATTGTAATCAGCTGAAGATTAAGGAGAGGTTTCTTGGAGTTAGATCTTTGATGCTTTCACATCAAATTTATTTTGTGTGGTGTATAGTATAGTAAAAATAAACTGGTTAGTGATTTCATTAAAAACTAACACGAAGAAAGTTTACACAGGTGCATAAATGCTACTAGAAGAGCAGGGAATTTAAATCCCATGAACTCCAGGCTATGCTTATGTGGACACTCAAAAATTTGATAATTTTACATTCTTCAATTTTTGTGGAATGAAGTGTAATTATTAGAGTGCATTAATTATTAGTAGGGTATGTAATGCTTACAGCACATCCTCTTGCAGTTTCCTTATTTAACAATGAATTATTACTACCAAGTAAGTGTACATTCAGAAATTATAATGACAATTGTCTTGCTCCATAATTGATAGCCCGAAAACGACATTTTATTTGTTTGTAACATCTAGACCAGACCATCCCACACATCGTGAATGACTGCCTACTGAGGCTTTTCCTTGGGGGCATCAAAGCCATCCACCCAGTAACTGATGCTGTCCTGGCCTCGATGTCTACCCTTGTTCTACAACTTTAGGCTGTGCACGCCATGCGATAGAAGACTGCTCACATTCTATTAAATTGACTGCCAACAGTGGTGATCAAGAAAAATATAGGCATTCAGCCAGCTCACTTAAAGCATCATAAAATTACACAGCCAGTGACATGATGCTGTCTAGCCTATATGGCTATTGGAAAGGAAACTACCAATTAGTCCCACTCCTTTGCTCTTCCACATCATCCTGCAAGCATAGGTATCATTATGTTTGAATGTTACTTTGTATTTGCTTCCACCATCCTTTTGATCATTTATTTTAGATCAGAACAGCTTGATAAATTGAAAAAAGTGTTTCCTCATCTCATCCTGCTTTTCTTTTGCCAGATTCCGTAAACCTGCTTCCATTGGTTATCAACCCTCCTTAAATTTGCAGCAGGCAGTCCAAACTACTCAGTCCAGTTTTAGTTCAGAGATATAACGCGGAAACGGGCCATTTCGGACCACTGAGTGCGCCAACCAGCGATCACCCTGTACACTGTAACACACTATACACGAGGGACAACTTACAATTTTTACCAAAGGCCATTGAACTACAAACCTGTACATCTTTGGGAGTGTGGGAGAAAACTGGAGCACCCAAAGCGAACTCACGGGGAGAATGTACGCACTCTATACAGACAGCGCCCGTAGTCGGGATCGAACCCGGGCCTCTGGTGCTGTAAGGCAGCAACTCTGCTGCTGTGCCACTGTGTCACCGTCACCATGTCATAAGCAAGGACCAGAGATTATGGGGGAGGTTGCCAGAGTTTGTTGCAAGGTGTTGAGCACACTGCCAAAGTTTCCTCACCAACTATCATCTTTGAGTTTACAAGAGTATTTTTAGCGGTTCTGTAAGGAAGCTGACTGTGGCCACCCCCAGCTAATACCAGTGACCAGTCCTGAGGTGCACAGGAATAGGTCATTGAGTTCTTGACAATATCAACTCCAAGATTTGCAATGATCAATCCAACTCTGTTCATTCTAACTTTGTTCACTGGTCATAGAAATGTAGACTTTTATCAAAATGGCAGTAGGTGCCTATGAGCAGATTGTTTCTTCCTTGGGATTTTTTTTTAAATGACGTTCAGATTGGGACATTGATACAAAAGGTTTAGAAATAATTGGATCAAATGTTGGCCAATGGGGAAACACGGAACTGCAGATGCTGGTTAATGCACAAAAGGACAGAAAGTGCTGGAGTAACTCAATCTGAAGAAGGGTATCGACCCAAAATGTCACCAATCCATGTTCTCCAGAGATGCTGCTTGACCTGCTGTCAGAACTCGATACTCTGGAGTACATGGATAGGTGATGTTTCGGGTCTAGACCCTTCTTCAGACTGAGTTACTCCAGTACTTTATGTCCTTTTCTAGGCAAGTGGGGCTAGCTCATGGAGACAACTTGATTAGCATGGACCAAGGGCCAAAGGGCCTGTTTCCATGACTCCATAATTTTGATCTCACTACATGCTCCTTTCCCTTGAAGACTACATACTCACGGAGACCAAAAACATTAACGGAGACCAAAATCACCCTTGGTTTATCTGCTAGTACCATTTAAACAGCTTAACAATACAGAGTAAAGTGAAGTATAGCTTTTGTAATTATAGATAATGTCTTTAAAAGTTAATTAACACAAGGTAATAAAATTCTGCTTTGCGGAGTATTTGATAGGATTATATGTGTTCCAAAATAATTGCACAGCTCAAGTGTTGAATCTAATGAGAATTTTCTTCTAATTAGAATAACACCTCACTAAATATTTTGATTACATTCAAGAATTTTTCTATTATTTGTAGAATGCTGCTGTGCACTGCGATAGACTATGTGTTATTTATAGATTGGCAGCTTTAGTTTTACTGTCTGTATTTTCATTTCAGTAATGCCTATTTTGTTGTGGGGGAATGTGGACATTGCAGGTAAAGCCTCCCTAATTGCAATTGGGATGCTGGTGATGAAGCCACATAAATGATAGGAGCAGAATTGCGACATTCAGCCGATCGAGTCTATTCCACCATTCAATTATGGCTGATCTATCTCTCCCTCCTAACCCCATTCTCCTGCCATCTCCCCATAACCCCTGACACCCATACTGATCAAGAATTTATCTATGACCTTTTTCCTTTCTTCCTCCCGCCTCCCCCCACCCCCCCATCAGTCTGAAGAAGGGTTTTGGCCTGAAACGTTACCTATCTCCTTCGCTCCATAGATGCTGGTGCACCCGCTGAGTTTCTCCAGCATTTTGTGTATCCAAGAATGTATCTATCTCTACCTTAAAAATGTCTATTGACGGCATCCTCAGTCTTCTATGGCAAAGAATTCCACAGATTCACCACCCTCTGACTAAAGGATTTCCTCGTCATCTCCTTCCTAAAAGAACGCCAACGTTTTTCTGAGGCTATGCCCTCTAGTCCTAGACTCTTCCACTAGTGGAAACATCCTCTCCACCCACTCTATCCAAGCCTTTCACATCTTTTGAAGATGAAGGTACTGCCACTATGCTGCTGGGTTGAAAAATTTGCGGCAGTCAGCTGGAGTCACCCAAATAATCGCGTAAGTGGGACAGGCCCATTACTCACCTATGTAACTCCTACCTTTGTCCTTCTTGGAGCTAGACGTCACAGGTTTGGGAGGTGCTGTGGGAATAATCTAAACAAAATAGCAATGGTACATTTTGTAAAGGTACACGTTGCACCAGTGATGTTGGGAATGAATTAAATATTTGAAGAAAATGTTAATCAACTATGATAAATGATCATTAGGCTTACACAAAATTGCACATAAAGGGTTTAGATGACGAGACATTTAGAAATCTTAAAAGGAAGGATAATATGTAGCAATAGGCCTATGTTTAAAGGAATGAATGAACGAATGAATGAATTAATGAATACTTTATTGTCACATGTGACAAGTTACAGTGAAATTCTTTGCAAGGTATGAAAAAAGTACCCACATAAAGGGTGCTGAGTTTCAAAGTTGCGCTGAGTTTCATAAAGTTACAAAGTATCTGCGCCAGGTCCCCCTCTGTTCTCCCCCCTCACGGGTGGTCCCCTCATGCCAGGTCCTCCATTGTTCTTCCCCCTCCCTAACGGCGGACCCGCAAATGATAGTGGCATTTAAGAGGCTCCTGGATAGGCACATGAATGTGGAAAGATGTGGATAACTTGCAGGCAGAGGAGATTAGTTTAACTGGCATTGTGTTTGACGCAGACATTGTGGGCTGAATTGCCTGTTGATGTGCTGCTCATGTTCTAATGGGAAATTAATTTTTTAATTTAATTATTAAGGAAGGAAACCTTTACAAATTATAGGTGAAAATTAAAAACTATTGCAATTAATGAAACATTTACAATAATTATAGATGAAGTGAAAGCATCAATAGAAATAGATTGGTGTGATCTAAGAGCCTTCACAAAGATCTTGAATTAAATAAAGGCAAATACTTAACAAAGGGAGGGGTGGAAATCATGAATTTAGAAATGGGATTGAGACGCAATCTCAGATAATCAATGGCATTTTAAGAAATATTTCAGAATTCTCAAAATAGTTATCTTCCATTGAAGAATAAAACGTTTACTAGAGAAGAGATCCATCTATGGCAAACCACAGAAACGAAGGATGGCAGAAGCAAGCAGAAGTCATGACCTCTTCTCACTGCTACCATCACCAGGAAGTGCAGAGGCCTAAGAACCCATGCCAGCAGGTTCAAGAACAGCTACTTTCCTATAATTATCTGTTTTTTAGAACAATCTGCACAACCCTAATCCTATTTCAGCAATGGAACACTACAGATCTCCCCTTGCATTACTATGGACTTGTTTTCCAATTATGTATTTTTGTAGTAAAGTCTTGTTATTTTAGTATTTTTCTTCTTTCCACTGAAATTGATGTGTAATTTGCGTATAATGTATGTTTAATTCATACTTTACTTTGGAGTCACGTGAGTGACTTCGTGAAGACCCCGCCAGCACGCATGTGCGACATATCGTCGCGCGCATTTGCATCGACAAGCTGGGGGGGGGGGGGAGTGCGCTCTCTCCTCCAGCTCCTTCATAAGAACGGCAGGTAAGTGATCACCTTTACTCCCACAGGATGGACAAGGGCAAGCGGAAAGCGACGCTCTCCAGGAGCCGTGCTGCTTCGACCAGCCAGCAGCCTTTGTCCCTGGAGCTGCAAGCACCACCGGCAGCTTCGGGGCATGTGGGGGCAAGAATGCGGAAGTCGGGCGCTCCCGCTACTTTAGCGCCAGACTCATCACCTGAGTGGTTTACCGCCCCGGAGCTGGATACAACTGATCCAGACTTCGAGCCCCCTTCCCCCAAGAAAAGAGGGGGGAAACAGGTACGTGCGAAGGGGCCTCGCTCATCGCCAGCGACTTCACCCCGAGTTCCAGTAGACCCGAGGGGGCTGGGCCGGGGGACAGCTGCACTACAGGGGAGCCCTACAGCTGTGCACCACCACGTACCACTGCCAGGGAGAACTGCCGTAGAGCAGTCTGGCAGATCTACTGCTGCGTCGAGCAGGCCTGCAGGAGCAGGTGCCGCCGGCAAAACACCCCGTCAGGCTGCGGTCAAGGGCGGAGGTGGCAGCAGTAGACGGTCGGTCAGCTTAGCTCTGGGACCGGCCGACCATGCGCCTCCACGCCAAAAATTGGGCGATTGTGGAGGTAAGCCTGCACGGACTCCAGGGAGCCAGGTTCCGGGGGCCGGCGCCGATCCAACTCACCTGCCTTCGTATCAGACAGGTGGGCTGCCACGGTCTGGAAGAAGACAGACTAGCGGAGAGTCCGTGAGGGAGTCGTATGAGCCTACTCGGGCGGTAGGCCACGACGACCTGCCATTGGACCCTAGACAGCACCTTACGGAGGTGTGGTCCGAAGGTGGAAGCCCCAGTGATTTCGCAGGGCCTGGGGAAGTCGGCTTGTCCGCTGCACATAGCAGGGACGGTCGCATAGAGTGGTTGGGGCTCTTAGTGGAGCAACTCATCCAGCGGGAGAGGGACCGGGAAGAACGGGACTCACGGGCATCCACAAGCCGTGCAAGGAGTCCTCTCAGTATCTCGTCTTCACCAGCCTGAAGTGCCAGCAGTTGCCCAGCCGCTGTATTTGAAGACGACCCGGGACAGCCAGTGACCGCTGAGCCAGAGCATGGGGAGGATATGCTGGACGTGGTAACCACACAAACAGGGGAACCCCTGCACCACAAACTGGCGGGCACCATTGATTACCTGACTACTCACCAACTCCAGAGTCAGGTACTCAATGATACTATGGAGAAAATAAAACCGCCCGAGAACTGCATCAACCTCAGTGTTCCTCTGGTTAATGCTCAAATCTGGGGACACTTGAGTACGGCCACCAGGATGCAGGATGTCCGCCTCCAGCGTATCTTAAAGGTTCTCTCCACGGGCATAACGGCGTTTGCTAGGACCCTTGACGGGGATAATGTGTCCAGTCAACAACAAGATGCCCTGGCACTCCTATGCAACGCCCAGTATGAGATCAACTGCCTGCGTAAGAGCTCCATTAAGCCCACACTCAACCCCAAATTCGCGGGGTTGTGCCGTCCATCAACCGCTCCACCGCCTCATCATCTGTTTGGAGACCTCTCCAAACAAGCGAAGGAACTAGACGAGGAGGCCAAAACAGTTGGCCTAATGAAACCTCCTACGACTAGACTTCACCCATACCACCGGTAATAGCCACACACAAACTGGAAACCGCGGCTGCCGGACAGGACACAAAGGACCTATCCACCTCCACTTCCCCAAACACAACGGCCTGTTTTAGGACAAGGCCAACAGCGGCCTGCATGGAAGATACGGCCGCCATCTCGTCAACCTCCACAACGTCCACCCAAAACACCATACGTGAGGAACCGTCGTTAACCATGGAGGTAAGGGGGCCTGGTTCTTCTCACGCCGTAGCATCCCCTCCTGCACAAATTGGTGGGCGATTGCGGGCTTTTTTGGGAATATGGAACACTATCACTACAGATGAGTTTATTTTACAAAGTGTTCAAGGCTATGTTATAGAATTTATTGGCGGTAAAAATCCCCCTACCCAGCATCCGCCTCATAGGAAATTTACACTATCCCAAAAAGAGGTGGAGGCAGGACATGCTGAAATTATACAGCTAGCAGCAAAAGGGGTGATTGGCAAGACAACGCACGAACCCCTTGAGTTTGTGTCCAACATTTTCACCAGAATTAAAAAAGATGGGGGATGTCGGATTATAATAGACCTAACTGAGCTGAACACTTTTGTACAATATACCCACTTCAAAATGGATACTTTTGAAACAGCCAAGCAGATCCCTTACCTGGGGTACTTAATGGCATGCATCGATTTAAAAGATGCATACTATACGGTGCCCATCTCTGAATCTCACAGGAAATTTCTAAAGTTTGTCTGGAAGGAACAATTATGGGAATACAAAGCATTGCCCAATGGAATCACCACAGCCCCTAGGCTGTTTACAAAATTAGTAAAACCTATATTGGCTCTTCTCCGACAACAAAATTACATGGTTATGGCATATTTAGATGATATTCTTATAGTGGGTCAGACCCTCCAATTGGCTACACGGGCAGTGGCTGCAACTAAGGCTCTCTTCGAGAAGCTGGGATTTGTAATCCATTCAGACAAGTCAAAATTGCACCCGGTACGCGTTATGGATTATTTGGGGTTCACCCTAGACACCAACTTAATGATGATGACCATCCCAACCAATAAAGCTACTGCTATAAAAGAAGAGTGCCACAGTCTTGCTTGCGCCAGGGTACCGACCATCCGGCAAACGGCAAATGTAATAGGGAAATTGGTAGCTACATTCCCAGCTGCACAATTCGGACCACTACACTACCAAAATTTACAAAGAACAAAGATCACAGCATTAAAAGCAAATGCTGGGCACTTTGATCGGCCAATCCGGTTACCACCAAAGGCTAGAACCGAGCTACAATGGTGGATTGACAATATTAGTGAGTGTTGTAGACCCATCATAGTAAGCAACCCATCCGTCGTGCTACAGACTGACGCAAGCGCACAAGGCTGGGGAGCAATTGATACGATGTCCAGTTGTGGTGGCAGATGGAACTCTCGTGAGTCTACCTTCCTTCAGTCACACGGGATAAATTATATAGAAATGCTGGGGGCATATATAATAATATCATGCTGGGGGCATATATAATAAATCATGACTATATCTCCAAGGACGGATTAATGATTAACACTCCATTCACCATCATATCTCTTATACTCTTTTTCTCTATCTTTTCTTACTTTAAAAAAATTCAGAAAAATGTATAGAAACATATAATCTTAAATTTTTAATATTAATAAGAATATAAATATTAATAATATCATGAAGGTATTATTGGTATCATGTATTTTCAATTATATAAAATATATAGTCTTAAATTTAAAAACCAATGATAATACAAATATTATTAACAGTATGAATATATCATTAATATCATGTATTTTCATCTATGCAAAATAATGTACTTTTTACTATTATGTTTCTATAATAAAAATACTTAACAAAAAAAAAAAAAAAAAAAAAAAAGAAATGCTGGGGGCATTTCATGGACTGCGGGCTTACTGTACTAACTCACGGGACTTACATGTCCACCTCCAAATAGATAACACTACAGTGGTGGCTTACATCAATCATATGGGTGGTATCAGGTCGCTATCTTGTGATGAATTGGCAAACACAATTTGGCATTGGTGCATTGAAAGAAATATTTGGATTACAGCGACCTATTTGCCAGGGAAGCTTAATACAGTGGTGGACACCAGGTCACGGGTATTCAATGACAACATCGAGTGGATGTTGAACCCCCAAATTTTTGGAGATATTATAGCTCACTATGGGACACCAGATATTGATCTTTTTGCATCCAGGTTGAACCATCAGATACCAACGTATGTGTCTTGGGAACCAGACCCTGGGGCAATAGCAATGGATGCGTTTTCTATCCATTGGGGGAAATGGTTTTGCTACACATTTCCCCCATTTTGCCTCATCAGTAGGGTATTGCAGAAAATTAAACTGAACTCTGCAACTGGCATATTGATCATTCCTGACTGGCCTACACAGCCATGGTACCCGATGGTCGTTAAAATTTTGAAACAACCATGGATTTCGATTGGGAAACACCCCAAATTGATTACTCACCCCATTACAGGGGATAGTCATCCATGCCATGGTCACCTAAACTTGTTGGCCTGCAGGTTCTAAAAAGACCGCTCATCAAGGCGGGCATCTCACCACGAGCCATGGAACTCATCTCAGCATCATGCCGAGAATCAACTCGGAAACAGTACCTCACGCAGATCAGGAAGTGGGAGGCATTCTGTGCTCGTACCAACAAGACTTCCAACACGGCAACTATCCCTGATGTCCTGGAATTCCTAGCTGGCCTCCATTTCGATGATGGCCTTAGCTACAGTGCCATCAACAGCGCCAGGAGTGCGCTGTCCTCATACCTGGATATAGGTATAGGCTCAAACCACCTGGTGTCTAAACTCATGAGGGGAGTGTTCAATACCAACCCTCCACGACCCAGATATACCTTCACCTGGGATGTAGGGATCGTTCTGACCCTACTGAGGAGCATGAATGAGCTATCATTGAAACAGCTCACCCTCAAGGTGGTGATGCTGATGGCACTGACTACAGCCCAACGAGTCCAGACGTTACAAAAACTGCGACTGGATAGCATGGTGGCCACCCCTGATCAAATAAATTTCTTTGTCCAGGATTTATTGAAGCAGCACAGGCCAGGGGTTCATGGGCTGCAGTTGGAGTTTCGGGTATACCCTGTAGGTGCCACTCTCTGCATAGTCACCCATCTCCACCACCATATCGGAATTACAGGAGCCATCAGGAAGAAGGAGCAGGGGCTCCTCATCAGCCACAAACCTCCGCATCATCGGGTGACTGTACAGACTATCGCCAGGTGGCTCAGGGTGGTGCTGGATGCAGCAGGAGTTTCTACTAACATTTTTAAATCTCATTCCACTAGGGCTGCATCCACATCAGCGGCGAGGGCCATGGAGGTGCCCATGGACCACATCCTCGCCACCGCGGGCTGGGCCAGTGAAGAAACCTTTCAAAGGTTCTACAATAAGCCACTGGTCGCCCCTGGGACTTTCGCAGAAGCTGTGCTGGGAGCCACTCAGTGAATGTCTGTCCCCGAATTAGGGGTTATTTGTTTGTTTTTATTTGATTAATAAATTGTATTACTTTTTCAGCCAGTTTTGACTGAACTGCATTAACAGCCTTCCTCCATCAGACTTGCGGCAGTGTGATAGCATGGACGTTGTCCAGGGCTGAAATCACAGAGCTTTGAAATCTTCACGAAGTCACTCACCTGACTCCGAAGTAAAATAGTAAAATTAAACGAGAACTTACCAAGTTTGAAGGTTGATCTTTATTTTACGAGGAGTCGCGGTGAGGGATTTCGTGCCCCCCGCTCCCACCCTCGATCATAAGGGCAACTCGGAAGTTCTACGTTCCTCATCTTACTATTTTTAGTCATGGTGCGTTCTGTGATTCCACACCGCTGCTTTGAAGGATGCCGCGCATGCGTGCTGGCGGGGTCTTCACGAAATCCCTCACCGCGACTCCTCATAAAATAAAGATCAACCTTCAAACTTGGTAAGTTCTCGTTTAATCTTACTATTTTTGTGCGTTGTCTGAGTCTTTGAGCCTGTGATTCTGCTACAAGCAAAATTTCCATAGGCACATGGAAGTGTAGGAAATAGAGGGGTATGGACCATGTACAGACAGATGAGATCAGTTTAACATGGCATCATGTTCGGTGCAAACATTGTGGGCCAAAGGGTCCATTCCTGTGGTGTGCTGTTCAATGTTCGATGTTCTATCATTGCTGATACAATTATTTTAAATTGCCTATCTCTAACAATCTCCTATAACTAATGTGATAAAAATTAGATGTAACTGTTATATTATTACCAATAACACGGTAATTATGTGTGCTGCTTATATGTTAATTGCATATGAATATGTGCTTTTTAATTAGTTAATTATGAATTAGAATTATGCTTTACAAAATAAAATACAACTTTCAAGAATAGTGATGGGGAAAGGAACCAGTATTAGATTTTAACAAATACTGGATTCAGTTCAGTTTAGTTTATTGTCACGTGTACTGTTTTTTAGTCTTTTTCCTTTCCACTGTACTGTGAAATTTATGTGTAATTTACATTTAATTTATGTTCAGTTTGTGTTTTGTGTGTTGTCTGAGTCTCTGAGCCTGTGATTCTGCTACAAGCAAAATGTCCATTGTACCTGTACCACACCACACTTGTGCATATGACAATAAACATTTGTCAGTTTGAACGCATTGGGCTTAATGACCAGTTTCCATGCTCTATGACTCAACTTGGTGCACGGCTTGTCGTGAGGCTGAAGAGTGAGAAAATATTAAAAACTAACAAAGGATGACTGAATAATTGATGAAGAATGATAAAATAGAGTATAAATTAACCATAGGCAAATGAAAGTTACAGAGGAAGCTATAGGTGTTGATACTATTGCCACTTGCGTAATACATCTGGATAGATATGTGAACATGCGAGGTTCAGGAAACTCTTCCATGTGGCTGAAACTAGAAGACGTATATTTAGGATTAGGGGTGAGAGGTCTAGAGGGGACCTGAATTAGGACCTCATCATCCAGAGGATGGCTTTAATAAAGAACACACCATCCGAGAAAATGGTGGGGGCTTGTACTCTCACAACATGTATGAAATATTTAGATGGGTATTTGAATTGCCAAAGTGTAGATTGCTTGGGACCAAATACAGGTGAATGGAATCAGTATAGATAGGAACTTGATAATCGGTGTGGACATGGTGAAAGGAAGAATCTGTTTCCGCGCTGGATGGTTCTGACTCATAGCATCAGAATATTGTTTAGGTAGCATGAATCTACTGATTGCTTGTGTTCAGAATGATCTAGGCATCCTCACTATTGAAATACAGGAACGTGTAAGGCATGCAGAGAAAGCAATTAGGCAGACAAATTGCCCTTTATTGCAAGGGGAAACGTTATTAAAATATTATTAACGTTTCCCCTTGCAATTTAACGTTATTAAAGACTTGTTACAAATGCACAAGGCTTTGCCGAGGCCTTAGCTGAAATACTGTGTCTTGGGGTTTAAAGAAGTATGGAATTTCAATTGACAATTTTGATTTTGGAAGTCTGAGAAGTAAAATGTGGGAATGAAGAATAATCAGCCTAAAGAGCAAACTGAAGGTGTATCGTGCCGTTATCATACCTACCTCTTCGGCCGCACCAGCTACGACCAACTTCCGGAAAATTGGACACCGAATAGTGGAGAGTGAATACGACCTCCTTCGACCTCCCTTTGACTATGATGAAGACTATCCACAACTTCCTTCGACTACCCTTGATTACCTACGACTAACATGCCAACCTACTACGACTAAACCTAGAGTAAAAAGAGTATCCATTTTTTCCACGGCGACCTTTTTTTTACTCGCGGGCATTTTCCAACATGTTGAAAAATATGCCGCGACCTAGCTGAGGCCTCAAGTACACGGGGACTACTCTCGAGCATGAAGGAGAGTTTCAAAGACCTCCTACGACCTCTTGTCGACCATGCTGTGAGTATGAACGAGGGCATGCTCGCCAGAACTCGCAGATTAGGTCGCCCAAGTGGGACAGCCCCTTAAGGGTCTTGGAATTAACTGTGTATGGACCAAACTTTGGAAATGACGCCAAATCTGGTGACTCGTAAAAGCATTTTTTTGTGTTTTGTACATGTGACAATAAAGCACATAGAGTTAATATAGTGTCATCTCTTCCAGCCCAACAAGCCTTCAAGACCTCTGTACTCATCCACGATTAACATCTTGTCCACATTTTCACTGCTCCATCATCAATAACTGTTTGTTATTCCCAGTAGTGTGTGCCAGCATCAAAACTCTTCAGGTATGTTCCAAGAGAGCCTTTCAATCTATTTTGCTGTCCACCACATGATGGCTTGCCCTGTCAGCTCTACAGAGGGTAGCTCCTTTGGAATTCTGTCATTAGAATATTCTTCTGACGTGTCCTACCCACCTGATCTGTGATTTCAACTATGTGACTGTGAACGGTTTGATTGTAATCAGGCATAGCCTTTTCGCTGACTGGATAGCACGCAACAAAAAAGCTTTTCACAGTACCTCGATATACATGATAATAATAAACTAAACAAAAGTAAAAATCTGAAATCTTGCCTTGCAACTTGATGTGAAGTATTCTGTGTCGACACAGAATGTGAGAGTGGTTCACCTGCCTGCTATGTCTGCTCTACACTGTCCATGTGCTGCAGTAAGGTGTCCAATTTTCCCAAAGTTAGTCGTAGCTAGTGCGGCCAAAGAGCCCATTCAGGTGCTGTACTGTTCAATGTTCTATGTTACGTATATTATTTACTGATATAATTATTTTAAATTACTAAACAATCTCCTATAAATAATGTGATAAAAATTAGATGAAACTGTTATATTTTTACCAATAACACAGTAATTATGCCTACCGCTTAAATGTTTTTAACGCATTTAATTCAAGTGAATTATGAATTAGAATTCCACTATACAAAAGAAAATACAAGCTTCAAGAATAGTGATGGGGAGAAGAAACGGTATTAGATTTTAATGAATACTGGATTCAGTTCAGTTCAGTTTAGTTTATTGCCACGTGTACCGAGGTAGGGTGAAAAGTTTTTGTTGCTTGCTAAAGGGGCTGTCCCACTTGGGGGACCTAATTGGCGAGTTTAGAAGAGTTTAGGAGAGTTTGAAAAAATGCTGTGTTGAAGACCTCCTTCGACCTCCTTCGACTATGTTGAAGACTAGCTTTGACTAGCTACGATTAGCTACGACTAACTTCGGGAAAATTGGACACCGTATAGTGGAGAGTGATGACCTCCTTCGACCCCCCCCCCTCGACCTCCTTTCAACTATGATGAAGACTACCTTCAACTACCCTCGATTACCTACGACTAACATGCCGACCTACTACGACTAAACCTACGCGTAAAAAAATATCTTTTTTTTTTCCATGGCGCCCTTTTTTTTACTTGTGGGCATTTTTCAACATGTTGAAAAATACAACACGACCTAGCTGAGGCCTCGAGTACGCGGGGACTACTCTCGAGCATGAGGGAGAGTTACAGAGACTTCCTACGACTTTGTGTCGACCATGCTGCGAGTATGAGTCGAGGGCAAACTCGCCAGAACCCGCGGATTAGATCGTCCAAGTGGAACAGCCCCTTAACCAATCAGTGGAAAGACAACACATGTTCAAATCAAGCCATTTACAGTGCATAGATACATGATAAGGGAATAATGTTTAGTGCAAGGTAATGCCAGTAAAGTATGATCAAAGATAGTCCAAGGGTCACCAAAATGGTAGATTGTAGTTCAGCACTGCTCTCTGGTTGTGGTAAGATAATTCAGTTGCCTGATAATTCAGTTGCATTTGAGAAGGAGAACATTAAATCGGAAGTGGCAGTTATGCAGTTGAACAAAGGGGACTATGAAGGCATGAGAGGAGAGCTGGCCAAGGTAGACTGGAAAGGGATCCTAGCAGGAATGACGGTGGAACAGCAATGGCAGGAATTTCTGGGCATAATCTGGAAGAAGCAGGATAATTTTATTGTAAAAAGGAAGAAAGATTCTAAGAGGAGTAGGAGGCAACCGTGGCTGACAAGAGAAGTTAGGGATAGAATAAAATGAAAAGAAAAGATGTATAACACAGCAAAGAGTAGCCGGAAGCCAGAGGATTGGGAAACATTCATCGGACAACAGAAGGAAACAAAATGGGCAATACGGGCTAAAACCCGCCCAGTGAGAGAAACCCGCACAGTGAAAGAAAAATGAAATCAAGATTGTCGGAATAGATAGACAAGCGAGTAGAAACAGATAGCCAAAGAAATACAGGACCGAGATAAGAAGCTAAAAAGATTGAAAGAAAAGGAGAAAGTAAAGGAAAGAGAGATTAGGAGAGATCGACCTATTTCGTATTTTTGCCCATCCGTCACCCGGTTCTAAACCATTTAATTTCTTATGTTGCACCATCTGCTTGTAAAAAGTTCTTATGTTGCACCATCTGCTTGTAAAAAACAAATGGTCGGCACGGAATGGAAGGGCCGAGAGGGCCTGTTTCCGTGCTGTAATTGTTATATGGTTATATGGTTAAAAGTTGATAAAAGGAGACCAAGTCTTTAAGAATAGGTCTACTTTGCCTAGTAGGAGGAATCTCATTTCTTCAAGTTGTAGCATTTCAGACATGTTTGAGATCCACATTTTAAATGTTGGCGTGGTAGCGTTTTTCCAAAATTTGAGTATAAGTTTTTTTGCTGTTATTAGACCGTAATTAAGAAAAGCTTCTTGGAATATAGTTAGTTTACTTCCCTCTTCCATTGATCCAAAGATAATCAGTTCTGTATTGGGGTTCAATTTTGTGTTAAATAGTTTTGTAAAAATTCCAAAAATTTCATTCCAAAATTTATAGTTTTATACAAGAGACAAAGGAATGTGCTATAGTGGCATTTTGAGTTAAACATTTGTCGCAGATGGGGGAAACATTTGAAAACATTTTAGTCAGTCTAGTTTTCGAATAATATAGTCTATGTAAAATATTAAATTGAATTAGGTTATGTCTTACATTAATTGAACATTTATTTACATATAATAATTTTTTTCCCATCTATCATTCAGAATTTTTATCAATAACTCTTGTTCCCAGTCCCTTCTAATTGCCTCTGTCGTTGGTGTTTCTATATTTAGAATTGTATTATATAAGTAAGATATTAAATTGCTTGATTCTGCCTTTCTATTCATTCAATCCTACAATATTCCTCCAATATATATTCCTCCAATATATCTGGAGTTAAAGTTTGATATCCTTGTATATATTTTTTCAAATAATCTTGAATTTGAAGATATTTGAAATATTGATTACTTTTCAAATTATATTTTAGTTGTAATTGTTGGAATGATAAAGGTTTTCCCATTTCATACATATTTCCCATCGTTTTAATTCCTATTCTTTCCCAATGGATAAAAGTGTTATCAATAATTGATGATTTGAATGAGGGATTATTAGCTATTCGAGAAAGAAGCGATAATTTTCTTAATTTTAAAGTTAATTTTATTTGTTTCCAAATTCGTATTATACTATGAATAATTGGATTCTTCTTGTATATTACATTGTTCAGTTTTATCGGGGAACGAAGGATCGCTCCTATATTATAAGGGGAACAATCCTCTTTCTCCATTCTTATCCAATCTACCTGTTGGGCAGAACTGTCCAACCAATAGATTATATTTTTAATATTCTCTGCCAAATAATAATATAATAAGTTAGGAAGTGTCAGTACCCTTGATTCTTTAGATTTACACAAGTGGTTTTTTTTTTAATTCTGTGTGATTTATAATCCCATATGAAGTTTATATTATCAGAGTCTAGTTTTTTAAATATTTTTTTAGGCAAGTATATTGGTATTGATTGAATAGGTGCAATATTTGTGGTAAGAAGATCATTTTTATAGCATTTATTCTGCATTTATTATTATTAAGGACATTGGCAGTGTTTTCCAAAATTTAAACAACCCATTTAATTTAGTTAATAAAGGCATATAGTTTACGTTGAGTAATGATTCATATTTCCTAGTGATTTGGATGCCCAAATACTTAAATTTTTCTGTTGCAATTCTAAAGGGGAATTTCAACAAATGTGTCGGCTCTTGAGGTTTTATCGTCATAATTTGTTGCAATTTATTCCATATCCTGAAAAAGAACCAAATTCCTCTTTTAAGTTTAGTATATTTGGTATGCTAATTTGCGAATTTGTAATATATAGTAATATGTCGTCTGCATATAATGAAATTTTATTATTTGAGTGTTTATTAAATCCATAAATATTCGGATGGCTTCTTATACTTTCTACTAAAGGCTCTATCACCAGTGCAAATAGCATGGGCAATAGTATACACCCCTGCCTATTGCCCCTTGCTAATTGGAATTTTGGGGATAATATATTATTGGTCAGTATTCTAGCCGTCGCCTTATATAATAATGTTACCCATGAGATAAAGTTATCTCCCATGTTAAATTTTTGCAATACTTTGAATAAATATTGCCATCCTACTTGATCAAAAGCTTTTTCTGCACCCAATGAAATAATTGCTAGTTCTTCGTCAGTATTATGTGAGTACATTATATTAGACAGCCGTCTCAAATTGTTAAAAGAGTATGTCTTTGGTATAAACCCTGTTTGGTCCGGGTTTATTATGTTAACATATTTACTCAATCTTCTCGCTAGGGTCTTTGCTAATATTTTTTGATTTAGGAGTGCAATAGCTCTATTCGAGCCTGGGTCTTCTAGATCTTTATCCTTTTTTGGTATAAGTATAATCGTTGACTCAGTTAATGTTTCTGGTAGTTTATTTTCTTTAAAAGCGTATATATATATATAAATCTTGCAGGCGTGGAGAAATTATCTCATAGAATCTTTTATAGAATTCATTACTAAAGCCATCTGGTCCTGGCGTTTTGCCATTCTTCAACAAATTTAATGTTTCTTCTATTTCCTGTAGTGTAATCTGGGCTCCTAATCCCTCTTGTTCCACCATATTTAATTTTTGAAGATTACAATTGTCCATGAACTTTGTAATTTGAGTATTATTTGCAGAGGTTTTCGATGTATATAAATTTTGATAAAATTGAGCAAATCTTTTATTAATATCTTTAGGTAGTGTTAGTAATTCCCCTTTGTCTGATTTAATTTTAGTAATTGTATTTTCTGTTTCCCGTTTTTTTCAGTTGGCGTGCTAAGAGTTTATGTGGTTTATCACCAAATTCGAAATTTTCTTGTTTTATAGTTTGAAATAATCTTATTATTCTGGCCTATAAAATTTTATTTAATTTATATTTTAGTATTGTTATCTTATTATGTTTATCTATAGTTGGTTCTTTAACATTTTCTAAATCTAATTGTCTAATTTCTTGTTCTAACTGCAATTGTTCAGTGTTATTTTTTTTATTTTGGAAAGCTTGATATGAGATTATAGTTCCTCTAATAAATGCCTTAAAAGTTTCCCATAATAAGGAGGATGAAATATCTGGTGTATCATTTGTCTCAAAAAAGAATCCCATCTCTTTTAAATATGTACATCCTTGTGAATTGTTTAAGATTTTGGGGTTAAACCTCCAAAATGATTTTTTATCAGGCATTCCTTCTAATTTTAAAGATAAAGTTAGCGGCGAATGATCAGAAATAATACTATTATGATATTTAGAATTATATGTATATGGAATTAGTTTCGTGTCCACTAAGAAGTAATCAATACGTCAATATGTTTTATGTACCGTTGAATAAAATGAATATTCCCTACCTACTGGGTTAGCGATCCTCCATACATCTGTTATGTTGGTATTTTTCATGTATGTATTTAGGAGTTCACTAGTTTTAGATTTTATGTTAATCCTTTTTTGTTTTGCTGATTTAGCCAGATATGGATCTAAAACACAATTCAAATCTCCCCCTATTTTGATAGTTAAGTTCTGTAATTGATTTTGATAGTTAAGTTCTGTAATTGTATCCAAAATGTTACTAAAGAATTGGGGGTTGTCAAAATTAGGAGCATAAATATTTATCAAAGTAAGTGGAGTAGAATAAATTTATCCCGTGACTATGACATACCTCCCCTCTTTATCTGCTATAGTATTCTTTAATTTAAATGGTATACCTTTACGAATGATAATAGTAAGATTAAACGAGAACTTACCACCAAAGTGGTAAGTTCTCGTTTAATCTTACTATTATCATTCTATAAAGTTTGATCTTTATTTTATGAGGAGTCGAGTTGAGGGACTACGTGAATAGAAGCCCGTACAGCCGTTGGTGCGTCAATCTTCAAAGCAGCGGAATGAATTCACAGCTAACAATGACTGAAGTATAATGGTAAGATGATAAAACTAGAACTACCAGATGAGATCTATGAGGGTGGTAGCGGAGGGCACGTAGTCCCTCAACTCGACTCCTCATAAAATAAAGATCAAACTTCAAACTGGTAAGTTCTCATTTAATCTTACTATTTTACTTCGGAGTCACGTGAGTGACTACGTGAAGACCGTCAAAGCACTGTGAATTCACGCCGCAGACCGAAATCCGACGTTCACACTGCCTGGATTGGCTCAAAAGTCGTTAAAAATCAATCATGCATCAGTAATACATTTGTTAAATGAATAACAGTTTATTTACAAACAAATCATAACAAACCCCTCTAACTCAGGGGAAAAGTGTAACAGTACTGAAACCAGAATCAGCAAACACCCCGAGCCTTGAAATCGGCTTGTGATAAAACCTCTGAAAAGTTAGCTCACTGGACCATCCTGCGGCCGCGAGGATATGGTCTATTGGCATGTCCATCGCCCTTGCCGCGGAAGTTGATGCCGCCCTGGTGGAATGAGATTTGAATTTATCAGTATCAATTCCAGCACTTGCCAGGACCTGCTTTAGCCACCTTGAAATTGTTTGCACTGACACCTTACTGTGTGGTTTTTTGTGAGTAATAAACAAAGCCGACTCTGTTCCTCTCAGAGGTTTAGTAATCTCAATGTAATGAGATAAATGTGAAACTACACACAAGCGATCATCTGCGGGGTATGCTGAAAACACAATCTTACATCCTGCCATGCCTCTTCTATTATGTTTAAGCAAATCATAGACATAAAATATAATGGCATCTGCCGACACATGCATTCTATCTAGCCGCAGCTTTTGCAACGTTTGTACACGTTGAGCTGAAACCAACGCCATAAGCATGACCACCTTAATAGTTAATTTGGCTATAGATAGGCTTGTAACCGGAGCCCACTGGCGAAGAACCATAAGAACCTCACTCACATTCCAAATCCCGGCATACCTGGGTTTAGGAGGATTAGAATTGAAAACTCCCTTCATGAATCGTGAAACTAACGGATGTGTCCCTACTGTATGTAATTCTGCATTCATAGGTAAATAAGAAGACAGAGCACTTCTGGCTGAATTGATCGCACTGTAACTTAATTTTTGGTCGAAATAAAGAGTTGACAAAAACTCCAATACGTCCGTGATCCCTGCAGTGTGATATACAATATTCTGCTGTAGGCAGAATTGCTCCCACTTCCTTATATAGGTGATATATTGCTGCTGTGTACTATCCCTGCAGGCCGACGTGAGAACATCCACAGTCCGATTAGACAGTCCTCTCCCCAGGTATGGCCTCCTTAAAATCTGCAAATTAACAGATCAATATGATCGTGTAAAGGATGTTGATCCCCAGTGACTGGATTTACCAGTAGATTTTTATTCTTGGGAATAATCATGTAAGGTTCCCTAGCCATTTGTAATACAATGGGAAACCATGCTAATGTAGGCCAATCTGGCACTACCAATACCCCTGAAGCGGAGTCCTCCTTGATCTTTTGCAAACATCTGCTGATGAGACAGAATGGAGGAAATACATATACAAACATTCCTCCCCAATGCAGCGAAAACGCATCCACTGCTACTGCCCCAAGATCTGGTTCCCATGAAACATATCTAGGTAACTGATGATTTAATCGAGATGCAAACAAGTCAATATCTGGCATTCCATACTGAACAATCATTTGGTTAAATGCATCCTGATTTAACATCCATTCAATGTTGTCATTAAACTGACGTGACCTAGTGTTGAATCTTCCTAGCAAATAAAGTGCTGAAAGCCAGATATTTTGGTCAATACACCAGTTCCAAATCTGGTTAGCCAGTTTATCACAAGACTGTGACTTAACTCCACCCATGTGGTTTACATATGCCACTGTGTGGTGTTGTCAATCTGAACCTGCACATGCAAGTCCCTCCTTGTAGAACAATAAGCTTTGAGCCCATACCAGGTGCCCAACAACTCTAAATAATTAATCCCTCTTAGTTGAAGAAGCGATGTCTCATCCACATTCCATCTGCCTCCACAACTAGAAGACATATCTGTTGCACCCCAACCCAGTGCACTTACATCAGTCTGTAATATCAGTGACGGTGGTTCCACCAAAACCTTCCTAAAACTTGTTGAAACATTTGCTATCCACCATTGTATGTCAGCAATCGCCCCAGCTGACAACTGCATAGGCCTATCAAAATGGCCCCTTTGTATTCTCAGTGTCTGTTCCTTTGATCGTTATAATTGTTGATAATGCAGAGGACCATACTTCACAGCTGGAAATGCTGCCACAAACTTCCCAATTAACCTGGCTACTTGTCTAATCGAAGGCCTTTGTTCTCCAACGAGATTAACACAGTCCTCAATTAACTGATTCAATTTATCCCTGGGCAAAGTTACCAACATGACATTGGAATTAATGGTAAATCCCAGATAATCAATAATTTGGACTGGTGATAATTTAGATTTATCTGGGTGAATAACAAATCCCATTTGTTCAAAAGTGATTTTAACAACTGAAACTGATGATTGAGTTTCAGCATGAGTCTTTCCAACAATCAGAATATCATCTAAGTAGGCCATTACCACATGCCCCTTAGCTCTAAGTAACGCTAACACAGGTTTTACCAATATAGTAAATAATCGGAGCTGAAGTTAATCCATTCGGCAATGCCCTGAATTGCCACAGCTGAGTCATCCAAATAAATTTCAAATATCTTCTATCATCCTCATGAATAGACACTGAGTAATACATTATGCATCCACATTAGTTCCTTTCCAATACGGAGAAAACCTTTTGCCTTGCTTACCAGTCGGCTTAATGAGGGCCATAGTTTTAACATCTTCATGACATTCTTTGACCCTTTTTGCAAGGTTACCTCCAAACAACAGATTTTGTGGTGGTACACTGGTCGGTTTGCACAAACTTGCCAAATTCGGTTTAAGCACTGGCCTAATAGCGGCCCTCCTGATATTATTGATTTCAAAAAATGCATTACAAAGGAATCCCAGTCCGTCCTGGTGTGCTTCAACCATATTGCTTGGATCAATAACTTTCACCACAGCTGTAATACCTGCTGACAACAGTTTAAGCACTTTTTGAAACTTCATCTCCTGGGCCCTAGCAGGCATACCCATCTGTGACCAAATTTGGTGATTAACCACCGGTACCTTCAGGAGATCACAATTAACAGGAGCTTTATAGTTTTTTTGCTGCTTCATCCATAGCTAGCTCCTGTAACTGGTGGGAGAGCATATACTGAATGGCTTCAGCCAATTCTCCATCAATCGCCTCTCCTGCCTCTCTACGCTCAGCAAACTTCCCAGCAATGTTCGGAATTACCTCCAACCGAACACCTTTACTGCTCTCCCCCAGCATAGAATCAGTGTCAGCAAACTGCACTGATGGAACATCCTCCTCACAGGCAGGATAGTTCTGCAGCCCTGGAACAGGTGCTGCTAGCACAAGCTCTCCATCAGCCTGGCTTGGGCACCACTCCTCCTCACGGAGCTGGTCCCTGTCGAGCATTCTTTGTAATAAAATCTCGACGGGAGAGCCGTGAGCAAACGGACTCTCCTATGGAGGGTATAACCTCCATGCCCGACTCATCTACGGGCCTCACCGACTTGCCAGTGGCCTTCCGCCCTACTGGCAAGCCTTCACTGCCCCCAGGCAGTGGGTCCGCAACCACTGGCTGTGTAGCCAGCACCGGACAAAGGTGTACCAGACGGGCCTCCTTCCACAACACTCTCCTGGTCACTCTCCTTTCTACCTGCGGAGCGCCTCGCCGACACCTTCTTTAATTTCTGCAACATATCTCCAAGAACTTCAAACCATCGCAGAAATGACCTGTGGTAAAAATTTCAACAACCTTACCTCCGTTTTTAAACTTACCGCTCGGAGGAGCGCTGCTGCTCCAACCGCCCGACTGCACCAACGTCTGACGTCATGACGCACCAACGGCTGTACGGGCTTCTATTCACGTAGTCACTCACGTGACTCCGAAGTAAAATAGCCGTACCTCTAGATTTAGAAGTAAATGAAGAGTAGTATGTTTGCCCAATCCAATTTACCTTCAATCTTATCTGTGTTTGATATTTCAAATGCGTCTCTTGTAAGAAAATGATGTCACTGTTTAAGGCTTTTAATTGGGCAAAGATCTTACCCCTTTTAATTGGTTCATTAGCGCCCCTTATATTCCAACTACAGAATGTGATTCCTCCAGTTTTCTTTTGTTTATCGTCTTGCATTATGAATCATGTTAATACCTTGACTTCATATGGTGCAACCTCATAACTCTAGGTGGAGGATGGTCAACCCTAGCTGTTAAGTTTTGTTGGCATCTCCACCTTCAGAATAGACCTTGAAAAAGACCAGAAAGCGTAGTCTTGAAAAGATACTTAACAAACAAAAAGTGATATTATAATATCCAAAAGTAAAGATATTATAATTAAAAACAGACCACCAACAGGTGGTAGAAAAATTATTATTGACTTCCGTAGATGTTTTTATATGTTTCGCTCTGCTCCTTTGACCAGTTATTATTAATTGGAAGAGAGAGCGATACAAAGTTCAGAAATATATATATAAAATAAAATGCACTCCAATAGATTGATTAGAAATATATCTTCAAAGAGAAAAAACAAAATAAAAAAAGTGTTTCCGAGTATATATTTAGATATAACAGTAATTATGTTAATTATATATCCATATCTATTGATATGCCTAGCTCTATTACAATTAAGTCTCAAACTTTTGTATCAGACACCAGCAGGTTCCAAGGGGTTAACCAGATACAGACCCTTGGGTAACTTCCAAGCGTCTGAGTCTCCTCCCCTCTCTTTGCGCGCAATTTAGACTAAATCTACTATATCCATAAAATTTGTTAGTATGTTATTAGTACTTATCAATCATATTTAACTTGTTATTCTTATATTTAGCAAGTAATTAACATCATGAAATAAACATCAGCCATAATTAAACTATGCCTTAATATTACACAATTTTATTAATTATATTTTATGTTAGTATGTAATTGTGTGTTTCTTAAATCATAAATTTCTATATACAAGTCCATATATATGTTTCCATATTCTCAAGTTATTTTCCCCGCCACAATTTTTCTTCTTTGTCAATCCTTTGTTGAAGTGATACATAAAATCCGACCTTGAGTTAACATTCCAAAAATAAAATGATATGGATCTAAAACACAATCTAGACAACGCCTCGAAGAATGTTCTCAATCTTAACCAGAGCATTATTTTTTGTATGTTAAAAAAAAAGAAACACAGTTCTTTCTTCGTCGTTTCTCATGATCAGTAGTCCTCCTTTGCGATACTTTGTGCATAATTAAATGCCTCTTATGGATCCGTGAATGCACGTTCAACATGGTTAAAAGTAATTCTCAATTTTGCGGGATATACTATCCCATATCTTATAACCATATAACCATATAACAATGACAGCACGGAAACAGGCCCTCTCGGCCCTTCCAGTCCGTGCCGACCATTTGTTTTCCCCTAGTCCCATCTACCTGCACTCAGACCATACCCCTCCATTCCCTTCACGTCCATATACCTATCCACTTTACTCTTAAATGTTAAAATCGATCCTGCCTCCACCACTTCTGCTGGAAGCTGATTCCACACAGCCACCACCCTCTGAGTAAAGAAGTTCCCCCTCACGTTACCCCGAAACCTCTGTCCCTTAATTCTCATGTCATGCCCTCTTGTTTGAAACTTCCCTACCCTCAATGGGAAAAACGTATCCACGTCAACTCTGTCTATCCCTTTCATCATTTTAAAGACCTCAATCAAGTCCCCCCTTAACCTTCTGCGCTCCAAAGAATAAAGACCTAACTTGTTCAACCTTTCTCTGTAACATAGTTGCTGGAACCCTGGCAACATTCTAGTAAATCTCCTCTGTACTCTCTCTATTTTGTTGACATCCCTCCTATAACTAGGCGACCAAAATTGTACACCTTATTCAATGCTCTGATTTATAAAGGCCAGCACACCAAAGGCTTTCTTTACCACCCTATCTACATGCGATTCCACCTTCAGGGAACTATGCACAGTTATTCCTAGATCCCTCTGTTCCACAGCATTCCTCAATTCCCTACCATTTACCATGTACGTCCTATTTTGATTTGTCCTGCCAAGATGTAGCACTTCACACTTATCAGCATTAAACTCCATCTGCCATCTTTCAGCCCACTTTTCCAAATGGCCCAAATCTCTCTGTAGACTTTGAAAATCTACTTCATTATCCACAACACCACCTATCTTAGTATCATCTGCATACTTACTTATCCAATTTTCCACCCCATCATCCAGATCATTGATGTACATGACAAACAACAGTGGACCCCAACACAGATCCCTGAGGCACCCCACTGGTCACCGGCTTCCAACCTGACAAACAGCCATCCACCATTACTCTCTGACATCTCCCATTCAGCCACTGTTGAATCCATCTTGCTACTCCGCCATTAACACCTAAAGATTGAACCTTCTTAACCAACCTTCCATGGGGAACCTTGTCAAAGGCCTTACTGAAATCCATATAGACAACATCCACTGCTTTACCCTCATCAATTTCCCTAGTTACCGCTTCAAAAAATTCAAGAAGGTTTGTCAAACATGACCTTCCAGGCACAAATCCATGTTGACTGTTCCTGATCAGACCCTGTTTATCCAGATGCTTATATATATTATCTATAAGTATCCTTTCCATTAATTTGCCCACCACTGACGTCAAACTAATAGGTCTATAATTGCTAGGTTTATTCTTTGAACCCTTTTTAAACAATGGAACAACATGCGCAGTACGCCAATCCTCCGGCACTATTCCCGTTTCTAAAGACATTTGAAATATTTCTGTCATAGCTCCTGCTATTTCTACACTAACTTCCCTCAATGTCCTAGGGAATATCCTGTCAGGACCTGGAGACTTATCCACTTTTATATTTTTCAAAAGTGTCAGTAATTCCTCCTCTTTGAATCTCATAGTTTCCATAGCTACTCTACTTTTTCCCCTTAACTCACAGAGTTCAATATCCTTCTCCTTGGTGAATACCGAAGAAAATAAATTGTTCAATATCTCCCCCATCTCTTTTGGCTCTGCAGATAGCTGTCCATTCTGGTTCTCTAATGGTCCAATTTTATCCCTCGTTATCCTTTTGCTATTAATATAGCTGTAGAAACCCTTTGGGTTACTCCCGAGACCTCTTTCAGTAGCCTTCTCGTGTCTGTAAACTTGTCCCTCTTTTCCATGACTTCAGCTGGAAAATCTTAGTTTGTCTTCTTTAAACATCAAATTCACACCATATGGAATTTTTTTCATAATTCCTTCCAGGGTTGAAATGTCATAGAATTTCAGAATAATCTGTCTTGGGGGGGGGGGGGGGGGGGGCAGTTGGGCTTGCTTGAACCTTACGTCAGACCCGGTGAGCCATATCTATTCTCGGGGCTTCAGGCAGCTTAAGCACTTGTTTGAGTAAGTTGGCAGCAAACTCCTGAAAGTTTTGCCCACTCTCCTTTCCATCTTTTACTCCAACTATCCTCAGATTTTGTCTTCTTGATCTTGCTTCCAAGTCCGTACATTTATGCTTCATTTTAGCAAGCACCCTCCCAGTGCTTTCTTATTCCTTTTTTAGTCTCTTTATCTCCTTAGCCATCTCAGTTATCGTATTATCCATTCCATCCATAGCCACCTCAGTAGACTTTAACATTGCATCCAGCTTTTTATTACAGTCCTTATCAACCCGCTTAATTTTTTTGTTTAAATCCTCCTCAACCTCAATCACACATTTGGTTAAGTCATCAATTTTCCCCATCAGCATATCATTACTGTAAATGAAAACTTTACAAGCTCTTAAGTGTGCAACATCTTTTAATGATAGCACTGGGTATTACACACACCTTCAAGCACCGGCTACATTTTCCTACTGAGGGGAAGGCGTTATGATTGATGTTAACTGGGCGGGGTTAATGGGAGTGAGGGTAACTATATTATTGGTTTGCATATAAACCATCTACATCCTTCCCCTTAGAAATCAAAAAAACAGATTGTTGTCACGACAACCGAATTAAAACAGCAGAATTAAACGAAATCGCCGTAGCGAACAGGCGGCTTACTGATCCTGCCCGAGCGCGTACGGATGTCTCCCCCTCCCCGAAAGAGCAGAAGAAGCAGGAGGACGCAAGGCAGCCGGGGGAACTCAGGGAAGGGCATTGGGGTGGGAGAAACAGGAGAGGGAGAACCGCGATCGGCAACAGGGGACCCGCGCAGAGGGGAACCAGGCGCCCGCGACGGGGACCGAGGCATGCAGGGAACACCAGCCGGGGCGGCAGCCGGCTGCTGATAGGAGAGTGGAGGGGCATAGGGCCCAGGGGGCTGCGGCTTGTGGCTCATTAACCGCAAGCAGGTGTTGTCGGCTCCTTCGGTAGATGGAACCCTCACAGTCGACCAGATACGAACGAGGTGAGTCGGCCACCCCAACCACGGTGGCCAGACGGTAGTGCCCACTGGCGGTCTGCAAACGAACAACCTGTCCGGGCAACAGAGGATCGAGTGGTCTGCACGACCGATCGTGGGAACGCCGCTGGCTGTCATGTTTCTCTTGAATTCGCCTCTGCACGGAGGCGGGCTCCAGCACCCGAGGTTTCAGCTGGCGCTGGGCAATCGGGACGGTGGATCTGGTAGTTCTGGACATCAGACGCTGAGCAGGGGACCCCCATGGCCGGATCCCTGGAAACATTCCTGAGGTTCAGGAGATCCAAATACAAATCAGAATTGGATAGGCGCGCCTGTTCCATCAGAAACTTGGCGCTGCGGACGGCCCGTTCTGCTAGGCCGTTGCTCTGTGGGCACTCTGGGCTGCTGGTGAAATGCACGAAGTTCCACTTGTCGGCAAAGCTTTTGAATTCTCGGCTTGTAAACTGCCTGCCGTTGTCAGTCTGCAGCCTGACCGGGGTCCCAAAAGTGGAGAAGTGTTTTCCGCAGCTTGCGGATCACCATCTCCGACGTGAGGGATGTCAGCAAATCCACTTCGAACCAGTTGGAGTACGAGTCGACCAGGACAAGGTAGTGGTTACCACGCCACTCGAATATGTCGGCAGCCAGCGAGGACCAGGCCAAAGCAGGGGCGGGCTGTTGCAGCAGGGCTGTCGCTGCTGGTGCGGCGCAAGACTGTTGCACGTGGAGCAGGCAGAAACTCTGTCTCGGATATATTTGGCCATTCCAGGCCAATAGAATTGGCACTGAGCGTGGGCAAGCGTTGGCATCGACCCCAGGGTGTCCGCTGTGGGGCTGCACAAAAGTAAAAGTCAAACAGGGAGGACGGGACCACAACTTTATGTCCCTTGACAATAACGCCATCCTGGAGCACCAGTTCGTCGCGGACCAGGAAGAAAGGCTGTGTTTCAGATGGCGCGGCGGAGCGCTTTGTTGGCCACCCTGCTTTAATCACCGATGCAAGCTGCTGCAAGGCCGGATCGGCAAGCGGTGTGCTCGGCCAAAACCTGTAGCTGCTTGGTGGGAATAAAGTTAACGCCCAGTACGAGCAAGTCCTCTGTTTCGTAAGGGGGTGGCGAGCGCAGGAGGTAACGCGGGGGCTCGCGACAGGGTGTCCGCAATGTGGCATCTCGGTGCCCTTCTTGTAGATTATGTCAAAGTCGAAGCGCTGGAGCTGCTGCAGCATCATACGCTGCAGCCTGGCAGGGGCAGCGTGAATCGGCTTGTTCAGGATTGTCACAGTGGCTGGTGGTCGGTTTCGACCGTAAATCTGCTGCCGAACAGGAAGTCTCTGAACTTGGAGCAGGCGAACACCACCGCGAGCAGCTCTTTTCTCGATCTGAGCGTACCGCTGCTCGGTGTCCGTCATGGTGCGGGAGGCATAGGAGACGGGATATGCAGCGATCCATCGACAGACTGAAGGCAGGCCGCACCCAGACGAACTTGGAAGCGTCACAGGTGACGGTGATGGGGCGACCCACGTCGAAGAACCGCAACGTCGGAGTGCTAATCAGTTTTGACTTGAGGCGGTCAAAAGCCTGCTGGTGATATGGGAGCCAGGCCCAGGCGATATCCTTTTTTGTCAGCTGCCGCAGGGGAAGCACTCAGCTCACTGAGGTTTGGTATAAACTTGCCAAGGTAGTTCACCATGCCCAAGAATCGTTGCAGACCTGGCACGTCGGTGGGGGCTGCCATTTCGGAGATGGCAGCGGCCCTTCAAGGGGTCGGGTTTTAGTCCGTTAGAGGTGAAAACATGTCCAACATACGTGACATCTGAGACACGAAACCGGCACTTCTTGGGATTCAGCTTCAGGTTCGCCTGTCGCGCGCGATCCAGGACGCGGCGGAGGTTCAGGTCGTGCTCGGCAAGGTCCTTCCCGTTAAACCAGGATATCATCCCACGATGATGGCACATGGCAGGTGATGCGCGAATAATTGCTCCATCGTCTGCTGGAACACCTCGCTAGCAGAATTGATGCCGAATGGCATTCGCAGGAACTTGAATCTGCCGAACGGTGTGGCGAAGGTCGTCAGGTCAGAAGACGCTTTGTCCAACGGGACCTGCCAAAACGAGTTCTTAGCGTCTAGGACCGAAAAGATGGTGGCTTGCCCGACCTTTGCCGCCACATCCTCAAACAGACCGCATGGGGTAATGTGGTCGCCTGATGGCAAGGTTTAAGTCCTTCGGGTTGATACACACGCGTATCTCGTTCTTGTCTTTCTTAATCGTGGCAACCATGGTGGAGACCCAATCGGTGGGCTCGCTAACTGCTACTAGCACCCCCTTTTCGACCATCTCGTTGAGCATCGCCTCGACCTTGTCCTTCATGGCGTGAGACACCCTGTGAGGTGCGCGGACCACGGGTTGTATATTTGGGTCAATGGAAATATGGTATGACACTGGTAACTTCCCCAGGTCATCGTCGAACAGGGTCCTGGTATTCAGCAACCGGGTCAAACGAGAGTTGCACTTTGTGGACCGTGCGGTCAAAGGAGACCAGGCCAAGATCCTGGCACGCACGGTTGCCCAACAGGGTTACACAGTCAGAGTTCAAAACATAGAAAACCAGGTTTCTTGTGGCCTTTTGCAGCACGCAAGTTAAAGTGGCCCTCCCCGCAGCCTTAGAATCTCTCCACCCATAGGCGTGCAGGGTAGCATCGTCAACAACCAGAGGCTCATTACTCCTTATCTTGTTGAAAAGATTCATGGACAAAACATTGACTCTCGCGCCAGTATCTAATTTGGCAGAGAAGGTTACGCCATTGACAGTCACAGGTACGGTGGGATCATTGCGGTGGGCGGGTGTCTGTAGGAGGGGTAAACACATGAGAGTCCTCGGCAGAAATTAATTGGCTCCGCACCATTGCACTCAACTAAATTGGGCTGTGAGTCGAAACAGAGATCAGATTGGGCCAGCATGTTTAGACTGGGACTGGAAGCTTGTGCCTGGCTCCCACGGGAACGGAGTAAGCGACAGGAGGCTGAGAAATGGTTCAGCTTTTTACAAAAGTTACAGGTTTTACCAGAGGCGGGACACGTCGACAGTCTATGGTGCATGTAGTAAACAGTTCGGGCATCTTTTTCGGGGCACATCGCCAGGTCCAGGGCGGGCACGCGGTAGAAAAACATTGTTTCCCCCCGAGGCTGTGGGCTCCTAAAAACCAGCCAGGTTGACAGATTTATTGCCCAAATCCCGGTGGTCCTCTTGCAAAACAACGACCTCAGACAATCTGCAGGCATGCATAGCCTTGTCCAACGTTTAGATCCGGATCCCTCAAAAGCTCACATCGCAGCTTCTGGTCACGCATGCCAGTTACTAAAATGTCTCTAGTGAGCTGGTCTGTCATGTCGCCAAAACGGCACCGCTGGGCGAGATAACGCAAATCAGCAATAAAACATTCAACAGGTTCATCAGGCAACTGTCTCCTCGTAAAGAACCGTGCCCTCTCTAGAATGCGGTTCGAGGGCAGGTCACAAATCTCCCTGAACTTACGTAGCAGGCAAGCGGGGTCGTCAGCAGACTCTGCAGGAGTAATCACCGCACCATCGACGCCCAGGACCGCTGGAGCGTAGGTGAAAGTTCTGGCTCTCTTCATGGCATCAGGTCCGACAAGGTTGAGGAGGAGGGGAAGCTTTAAGGGAGTCAGGATCAGCGCGGTGTGCGACGTTGACAAAGTGTGTGAAATCAAATTCAAACGTGGCCCAGCGCTCAGAGATGTCAGCATCAAAGACAAGCTGCTCGGGCTTTCTGCAAGAGGGACGCCATGGCCAAAGAGATCAAGCACAAAAAACACAAATCAAAAAAAAGAAATAAAAACCGGTAAACAGGAGACGCAAGTATCTTCCAGCTTTGACACCATGTAAATGAAAACTTTACAAGCTCTTAAGTGTGCAACATCTTTTAATGATAGCACTAGGTATTACATACACCTTCAAGCACCGGCTACATTTTCCTACTGAGGGGAAGGCGTTATGATTGATGTTAACTGGGCGGGGTTAATGGGAGTGAGGTAACTATATTATTGGTTGCATATAAACCATCTACAATTACCTTGTTTAATTTTTTCAGAGAGGCTTTTGTCCAGCGCGACATTCCCATCTTGCATCACTTTATAAATAACTTCAGTGACTGAAGTTAATACTGACTTTTCCAAATGTTCCATATGCACACTTTGTTCCTCCATTGAGGTCATTTCTGTAGAAAGATTTCGAAAGTCAGCTTCTTCTTCTGAGCTTCCGGCTGATGCTTGAGGGGATTGAGGAGTCTTTCCAAGTTTTTTCAAGTAGTCTCTTGTGGCAGGTCTTAAACCAGGTTTTACAGGTTACTGGCGAGGATTCCCTTTTTTCATTTAAAACTGCTGTTATTCTCTGTTATCACACATTTAAATAGCAGCTCCGGTAGTATATTTTAGAACTCCCCCGTCTTCCAGCTCGTATTTTAGCACATTAAAACATTCTTTCGGGAGCAGAGCAAAACAGGAGCGTCTCTCACCCCACCATTGACGCCGTCGGAAGTCACTTTGTCTCTCATCCCTTTCTAGGTAAAGAACATTCTTCTCCGTTCTCTATTTAATTTCTTGGGTAATAACTTCCATTGATGATTTACTTTTTCTTTATTGGGTTAGTGCTCAGCCTTTTCCTTTTGTAAAGAGATCCAATTTTCATTTGTAAAGAGATCCAATTTATTCACCCTTTCCTTAATGCTACACCATTTCTAATATTCCATCAGTCATGAAATACTTTCTTGCACCTACTGCAGTGCCTGCATATTCATTATGTTAAACAGAATATATATTCTTCTTTATGATGTCTAAGCATTTCTGTTTGATAATTGAGGCAGTGAGTTTTGGTGCAATAATGTGGAAGGCCCTGGCCTGGTAAACAGCACGGTTATGGAAAGGGTAGGATGCAATGCTGGCATGAAGGTCGCACACACAAATCTTTAAAGCTGGGAGGACAAGTTGATAATGGATAATTAAAAAAGCTAATTAGGTTTATAAATAGTGGGCAAACGTATAAAAACAGAGATGTCACATCAGGAACTGCTGCTCGGTGCTTAGCAGGAGTACTATGGATAATTCTCAGCAACATATTCCTTGCCTGATTCCACTGGTGAACCAGGGACATACATAAGTTGTTGAGTTGAAGAGCATGTTCCCGTTTGTGAACTGGCTTAATGGAATGGGAACAGTGAGCTTCACTTAAAAGCTTAGTCTATGCGAGGTTTTCACTTGCAGTGATTTTCACAATTTCACTCTTTGCAAACAGTGAAAATGACTTTTTGATATCAAATTCCCACTGCCTGCAGCTACCTGTTATTCACAGACTTGTGCCCCATGGAGGTGCCATGGCAGCAATGAACTATGTACAAATGTGGTCGTCAAGATTTGGTTACTGGACTAACGCAGTGGGAAATGGGGAGATGTGCAATGTGAATGTGACCCTTTTTTTAAAATCAAAACATTTATTCAATTATTTATTAAAAAAATAATATTTACACTACAATGGGTCCGAGGGTTAATGTGACCCATTAGGAGTGCACAGTGGCGCAGCGCCAGAGACCCAGGTTCGATCCTGACCTCAGGTGCTATCTGTATGGAGTTTGTACGTTCTCTCTACGACCATGTGGGTTTTTTCTGGATGCTCCGGCTTCCTCCCACATTCCTAAATCACGCAGGTTTGTAGATTAATTGGCCTCTGTACATTGTCCCCAGTGTGTAGGGTAGAACTAGTTTACAGGTAATCTCTGGTCGGTGTGGGCTGAAGGGCTGGCTCGAAGGGCCAAATGGCCTACTCCTGCACCTATTTTCTATGTTTCTATGAGAACGGGACAGGTGACACTTGAACTGGAGGTGGACCAATATCCTAGTGGGTATGTTTGCAAATGCTATTGGGGAGGGGTTCAACTAGATTGGCCGGGACCCGATTCAATGCAGTCGTGAGGCAGATGGGAGGTTGGACGTCAGTACTGAAGTAAAGAAAGCAAGGTCAGGAGACAAGACAGGCAGGAGCAAGGCAGGGATCCAAGAAAGAAGGTTGCATTAAATTGCATTTATTTCAATGCAACATGCTAACAGGTAAGGCAGACAAACTCATGGCATGGATTGGAATATGCAATTGGAACATTGTAGCCAATGCAGAAACTAGGCTAAGAGAGGGACAGGATTGACAGCCTAATGTTCCAGGGACATATGCTTCAGGTGAGATAGAACTGATGATAAAAGAGATGGGGAAATTGCTTTATTAATTGAGAAGAATATCTTAGCAGTAGTCCGAGATGATATCACTGAAGGATCATCCAGTGAGGCTATATGGGTGTAACTGACAAAAAAATAAGGTGTGATCACCTGTGGGATTGTACTAAAGGCCCTCAAATTGTCAATAGGAAGTAGATTGGAAAATATGATGGGACTTTACAAACTGCTGCAAGATTAATAGTAAAGGATCTTAGTAAAGGATTTAAACTATTCCAGTAATGACTGGGGCTGCTATAGTGCTCATGGGTGGAAATTGTCAAGTTTAGTTTTCTTTAGTGATACAGCACGGAAACAGGCTCTACGGCCCAAGTCCACACCGACATGTGATCCCCGCATATTACATAGAAACATAGAAAATAGGTGCAGGAGTAGGCCATTCGGCCCTTTGAGCCTGCACCGCCATTCAATATGATCATGGCTGATCATCCAACACTATTAACATATTAACACTATCCTGCACACACGAGGGACAATTTACACTTATACCAAGCCAATTAACCTACAAACCTGTACGTCTTTGGAGTGTGGGAGGAAACCGAAGATCTCGGACAAAACCCACGCAGTCATGGGGAGAACGTACAAACTCCTACAAACAGCATCCGAAGTGTAGGAAAGTGTTAATGTGGGGGGATTACCGGTCGGCATGGATTCAGTGGCCTGTTTCCGCACTGTATCACTAATGAAGTGTGTTCATTAGTTTCCACAGCAATATGTGGAGTGCTCTACAAGCGAGTGGGCAAAGTTCCTCGAATTGGGCTGGGAAAGTGAATGAAGTGGAGAATGGGGATGTGCGGGGCATGTGTTTTATACAGAGTAGTGGGGGCCTGGAACACATTGCCAGGGGTGGTGATGGAGGCAAATACGATAGTGGCCTTTAATAGACTTTTAGATTAGCACATGGAAGTGCAGGGAATAGAGGGAAATGAATCATGTACAGGGAAATAAGATCAGTTTAATTTGGCGTCACTTTCGGCACAAACATTGTGGGCCAAAGGGCCTGTTCCTGTGCTGTACTGTTCTATGCTCAATGTAAGTATCAATGGGTGAGCACTATAGGACTAGCGGCCACAGTTCTATTGGAGTCGTAGAATCATGCAGCAAGGAAACAGGCCCTTCAGACCAACTTGCCCATTCCATAGAAACATAGAAACATAGAAAATTAGGTGCAGGAGTAGGCCATTCAGCCCTTCGAGCCTGCACCGCCATTCAATATGATCATGGCTGATCATCCAACTCAGTATCCCGTACCTGCCTTCTCTCCATACCCCTGATCCCCTTAGCCACAAGGGCCACATCCAACTCACTCTTAAATATAGCCAATGAACTGGCCTCAACTACCCTCTGTGGCAGAGAGTTCCAGAGACTCACCACTCTCTGTGTGAAAAAAGTCTTTCTCATCTCGGTCCTAAAGGATTTCCCCCTTATCCTTAAGCTGTGACCCCTTGTCCTGGACTTCCCCAACATCGGGAACAATCTTCCTGCATCTAGCCTGTCCAACCCCTTAAGAATTTTGTAAGTTTCTATAAGATCCCCTCTCAATCTCCTAAATTCCAGAGAGTATAAAACCGAGTCTATCCAGTCTTTCTTCATAAGACAGTCCTGACATCCCAGGAATCAGTCTGGTGAACCTTCTCTGCACTCCCTCTATGGCAATAATGTCCTTCCTCAGATTTGGAGACCAAAACTGTACGCAATACTCCAGGTAATTCCGACCAACATGCCGCATCTACACAAGTTCTACCTGCCTGCTATTGGCCCATATTCCTCTAAAAAACATTCTTATCCATGTACCTATTCAAATATATTTTAATTATTGGTATAGTACCTACCTAAACAACCTTTTAAAAAAAAATCATTTTGCTAAACCTCCTCTGACTTTTTTCCAAAGCCTGTTCTTTTAAGGGAAATCAATGGTGTTCTTTTTTTTAAATGCAAAATTACTTGTTCAGCCCGAGATGCAAAGAGCATTGTTACACCAGACATTGGAACGTCTGAGAATTGCTGCAAAATAAGCCATATGGCCTCATGTGGCTACTCCATCGTTGAATATGATGATGTTATCTTTGGCCTCAAAATCTATCTCAGTCTTGATGTTAACTGAAAACAGCTTTAATTCTGTGCTACTCTGCTTATTAGATGCACATGGCCATTTTGTAACTTTGAATGTTCAATTGATTAAAATCTGTTCTGTTGATCTTGTCATTCATGCGCTCACTCCAGTGCAAGCAAGAGGATCAACAATATATGCATTCGATAAAGGCTGTGAGGCCAAGAAGATGAAAATTATTTTATATCACTTTTGTGATTGTTTCCTATTTCCTTTACCTTTTGTTCTTCAGCACAGCTCACGCCTGTATTGGCAAATAGGTCATCTGTTTCATCCAGATACAAAGTGTGATTGTACTAAAGACTCTCTTCCTCTCCCCACGATATGCTATCACTTTCACTTGGAACTGCTGGTCTACATCTCCATTTAAAGTTCACTGAAGTTCACTAAAGTTCATTTCTTTTACTCGCTGTTTGAAGCAAAATCATAAAAGTTTCCTTTTAAATTGCGTTGAAAGGTTTACCGCAAATATTATACAAAGAAACACATTGCATCTGGGCAAATGATATTAATTAACCTTAACTTCAAAATGATAATTTATGTTGATAGTCATACAGCGTGGAAATGGGCCCTTCCGCCCAACTTGCCCACACCAACCAACATGCCCCATCTACACTAGTAGCACCTGCCTGTGTTTGGCCCATATCCCTCTAAACCTATTCTATCCATGTACCTGTCTAAATGTTTCTTAAAGGTTGTCATAGTAAATTCCTCAACTACCTCCTCTGGCAGCTCGTTCCATATACCTACCACACTTGTGTGAAAAAAGTTGCCGCTGAGGTTCCTATTAAATAATTCCCCCCTCAACCTAAACCTTTGTTCTCTGGTTCTTGATTCCATTACTCCGAGTAAACGAGTACACCTCTATAAGATCACCCCTCATTCTCTTGCCCTCCAAGGAATAAAGTTCTAGCTTGCTCAACCTCTCCCTATTGCCCAGGCCCTCAAGTCCTGGCAACATCCTCGTAAATCATCTCTGATGTTGCATGTTTCAGCTGAGACATTACCAATTTTCCCTAATGCTTGCTGAGCTTGAATAGCTCAATGGATGATTAGCACAATTGATACTCCAATGGAATTCCTGGAATTGAATGTTTACGAGATTTTATGTTGAATTTATAGTATGTATTCAAACATAAAGCACTTTTTGGCAGTCGCCAAGTGTAGGGCTTAAGGGCCGGTCCCACTTTCACAACCTATTTCACGACCTCTGCCGGGTTTGCCCTTGACTCATACTCGCAGCATTGTCGTCACAAGGTCATAGGAGGTCATAGGTAGGTCGTAGCAGGCCGTGACGCTAGTCGTAGGTACTCGTGGCATCAAGTAGGTCGGGGCGTTTTTTCTAGCATGATGAAAAATGTTCACGAGTAAAAAAGGTTGTGAATTAGGTCGTGAAAGTGGGATAGGCCCTTAAGATGTTTGAAGGTTCAATCCTGACCTTGGGTGCTGTCTATGTGGAGTTTACACATTCTCCCTGTGATTGTTGGGGTTTCCTACGATTTCTCCAGTTTCCTCCCACAGTCCAAAGATGGGCAGGGTTGTAGGTTAATGGCCTCTATAATTGCCTCTACTTTGAAGGGTGTGGATGCAAAAGTAGGGTAACTTAGAACGTGTGATGGTCGGTGTGGATTTGATTGGCCAAAGGACTGTTTCCGTGATGTATATTTTAATCAAAATAGCATGTACATTCAATGAGACACCTTTGGGTGCTTCTGGATCTGTCGCAGCAGTGATGGGCATGATCACTGTCTACTCATGAAGGAAAACCTCAGGAGAGTAACTTCCCTGCAGAGTGCAAGAAACGGACAATGACTCACTCCATGACAATTGCAGTTCTATCACCGTAATGGGCACCTATAGAAAAATGGATGAAGTAATTATTTGGTTTCAGATTGAGTGGACATGATATAAAGTGGTGAGATAAGAAATTATATAACAGTGTTTAAAATAAGGAAAGGAGAATCATTAAGTGAAACTTAAACTCAAGGTTGGTGGTCCTTCTCCAGATGGATTACATTTGCATCTTTTGTTCAGAATTCAAAAGAGAATGTAGAGGGACTTCAATGATTTGTCATTTGAAAGTGTAGTTCCACGTGGCTTGTTCCGACAGTTTACTTATAAATAGGAATGGTGAAAGAATATGTTCATAGTGCATAGTGCACATGTGCTCCTGCGAAGTTATTACTGGCTGTAAGAAAAATAAGAGACTTACCACTCACGGAAAAAAATGAAAAGTATCCAAATTGAAAAGAAACCAAAAATATAGTGATAAATAACCTGCTTGGATTTCAAAAGAGGAAGTCTTGCTCCTACAAAAAACTTTTGATTGGGTGCCAAGGAATAGATTAATGGACAATGCCAGAACATGAAAAGTCAGGGCTCAAATAGAATAATGGATGCAGTTGACTTCAAGACAGAAAGTGGAGATAAAGCAGACACAAACAGTTAGTATCTTAAATATAGTAAAACAGTCAATGGCATTTGTCTTCTGTGCATTGGGACAAAATTCAACATGATGCCACATGAGGAATGGAGTTTGAGAACTTGGATCTTTGGCAGCTGGAGGTTTGCCATAGATGGAATATTTAAATTCAAGAAACCCAAGAAGCTAGAATTGGCCCTAATCCAGAAAGTAATAAGGCTGAATATGACTGCAGAATGCAGTCGGGAAGCCATCGAGGGAGGGAGAAGAAGAATTTTAAAACTAAGCATAGTGGGATCAGCAAATACATGGGTGATAGGTGAATACTACCTTTGTGTTATGGACACAAGCAGCAACATTTTGAATGACCCTAAAATGATGAAGATTAGAACAAGAGAGGGTAGCTATGGGTGAATTGATGTAGTCATGTCCTGGTGTAGTAGAGGTGTGGATGAGGCTTTTTTTTTTTTAAGTAAGAGATGACCACAGGAAGGGATGGAAATGGGATATGTTATGGAAGTGAGATACTGATGTCGGCAATGGTGCAAATATGTGGTCAGAAACTCAACTCTGGGTTTCAAATATGATCACATTCTGGTTCAGCCTCCATCAGATGCCAAATGGCATAAAGAGTAGGATCAAACCTAGGTCGCTGCCACTGAGAGGCAACAGCTCTAACAGTTGCGCCACTGTGCCACTCAAAGAAAATTTAATAGATAACTATAAACATTTTTCCATCGCTGAGATATCTAAAAGCTAAAAGCATAGATTTCATATGAGTACCAGGAGGTTTTGAGGTGACCAGAGGAAGAATTGCTTCCTTCAGAGGGTAGTTAAAGGCAAGGAAACAGTGGCTAATTGGGCAGTGGGGGCAGAGACTTTGACAACAGTTAAGAAGTATCTAGAAAAGTATTTGAACCACCAAGTTCTGGAAAATGGGTGAGCCAAACGTCATGCTTTTGTGTTCTATGGCTCTGAATCTTTTCTGGAGAGTTGAAAAGTAGTGATCTAAGGCCACACCTTAGTTAATCCTTAGCTGGAGCATCTGCCTGCCATATTGTGGAAAACATGTGGAGGCATTGGAGAGGGTGCAAAACAGATTTCCACTGATGAAGCCAGGTGTGTTGGTTATTATCTATCAGAAAACAGTGATTTGACTGGGGCCAACTTCTCTTGAAGAGGGAAATTATGTGGTGTAATGTAATAAGGATATTTAAAAATGCAAAGTTTGATAGAGGACAAAGAAAATTGAGGACAAAGAAACTTCATGAGAATATGAAACTCACGACCACAAGGATCAATGAAAATTTGTCGATATGTGGCCTAGAGGGCTTGCTTCAGTGCTCTATCCCAGACTCATTTCTGCAGGGGGGAGTATAGACATGTTACAGTGAGGATTTATTTACAGCAAGGATGGACAAGCCAATGAAGGGAAAAAAAAAACCAAAGGAAGCTTTGTGATAGAGTTCAAAAAGGAAATATGGAGGGTGGCTCAAAGGGAACAGAAGCATTACCTTAATTGAGACAAATTGCCTCTTTCTGTGGTATTGCTATCAGTTCATTATTGTCACGTGTACCGAGACACAGTGAAAACCTTTGCTTTGCATGCTATCCAGGCAGATCATTCTAGACACGAGTACAATCGTACAACACTGGAGTGCAACAGGCAGTGCAAAAAAGAAAATAAATAGGGTGCAGACTATGGTGTTATAGCTGCAGAGAAAGTATAAAGAAGTGCAAGGGCTGCCATAAGGTTGATGTGAAGATTGGGAATACATTCTTAATCTATGAAATGTCCATTCAAGAGTCTGATAAGAGTCAAGAGTGTTTTATTGTCATATGTCCCGGACGGGACAATGAAATTCTTACTTGCTGCAGCACAACAGAATATGTGAATATATAAACATTGTATATAACTGGAAAAAAAAGTTAAATAAATAACAAATATAGTGCAAATAGCAAATAATAATATAGTCTTTTGCAGTTCAGAGCTCATAGCTTATTCGTTGTGTTTAATAGCCTGATGGCTGTGGGGAAGCAGCTGTTCCTGAACCTGGACGTTACAGTCTTCAGGCTCCTGTACCTTCTTCCTGATGGCAGTGGTGAGAAAAATGTGTGGCCAGGATGGTGTGGGCCCTTGATGATTTTGGCTGCTTTTTTGAGGTGGCGACTACAATAGATCCCTTTGACAGTGGGGAAGTCAAAGCCGGTGATGGACTGGGCAGTGGTCACAACGTTTTGTAGTCTTTTTCGCTCCTGGACGTTCAAGTTGCCGAACCAGGCCATGATGCAACCAATCAGAATGCTCTCTACCGTGCACCTGTAGAAGTTTAGGAAAATCCTCTTCGACGTGCCGAATCTGCGTAATCTTCTCAGGAAGTAGTCACTGATGTGCCTTCTTTACAATTGCATCGGTGTGCTGGGTGCAGGAAAGATCTTCTGATATATGCATGCCCATGAACAGTGGGGAAGAAGCTATTCTTGAATCTGATAAGATGTAGTTTTAAGCTTTTACATTGACCGCCCAATAGGAGAGAGTAGAAGATGTAAAAATATAGATGGAGTAACTGGGGGCGACCAGTTTGTAATGTAGGAAATGCTTTGCAGTTTCATGCAGTCTCTGGCAGAGCAGTTGCCATATCAAATGGCGATGCATCCTGATAGAATTCCTTCTATTGTGTATCTGTAGAAATTGGTAGGAGGCATTGGATTTGTGCCAAATTTCCTTCGTCTTCTGACGAAGTGTAGGTGTTGGAGTGCTTCCTTGGCCGTGTCATAAATGTGGAAGGACTAGGTGGAATTGTTGGTGATATTTCCAATTAGGAACTTGTCAGAGTGTTTCACTGTATCTTGGTACAGCTGACAATAATAAATCAATAACAATACCGCATAAACCTCCACTTCATCATCATTGACGTGGTGTGCACTCAACCCTGCTCCCTGAAGTCGATGACCAACTCCTTTGTTTTGCTGACATTGAGGGAGAGGTTATTGTGTTGATACTATGTTGCCATATTCTCCTTCCTTTACTCTGATTTATCATTGTTTAAGATCTAGTCCACTACGGTGGTGTCATCTTCAAACCTGTAAGTGGAGTTCGAGCAGAATTTGGCCACACAGTCATGAGTGTAAAGGGAGTACAGTAAACGGCTGAGGACAAAGCCTTGCAGTACAATGGTGTTGCAAATTATCCTGGAGAATGTTTTGTTGCCTATCCTTACAGATATCTGAGATGCGGACTACAGTATATTGCAAGAAAGAATCTGCAGAATTTTGGAATGGATTTGAAAACAATGAGTCTTTTAAATGTATGTTAAATGGGCACATGAGTATGTGGATTAAATCGGTGGAAATCTATGGTGTACCTCTTGTTTGTGCACCAAGGAACCAATCACTGGAGTGAAATGTCTTTGATTAATAGCACAAGATAACTGCAGTCTATTTTTCAATACAAATTGGTTTTGGGGCGGCACGGTGGCGCAGTGGTAGAGTTGCTTCCTTACAGCGCCAGAGACCCAAGTTCGATCCTGACTGCGGGTACTGGCTGTACGGAGTTTGTATGTTCTCCCCGTGACCCGTGTGAGTTTTCTCCGGGAGCTCCGGTTTCCTCCCACACTGCAAAGACGCACAGGTTTGTAGGCTAATTGGCTTCGGTATAATTGTAAATTGTCCTTTGTGTGTGTAGGATAGTGTTAGTGTATAGGGATCGCTGGTCAGCGCGGACCCGGTGGACCAAGGGCCTGTTTCCATGCTGTATCTCCAAACAAAACTAAACAAAATAAAGAACGTAATGTTAATACAGGAAAAGTACATGTGCCAATTTTGGGTGGACATCATGAATTTTAATTTAGAATTTAACTTTCATAAGAATATTAATAAAACACTCAAAGGATGAAAAATCAGACGATTATAAATGTATAACCTCGTGGTGTGTCTCGGAGATTAGGGGAACATGTTGCCAGAATAAAATGTAGCAAACTGAACCAGCCATTTAATCAAGGTTGGTATTGGTTCCACAGGTAAGATAGGACGATGAAATAATTGCTCTGCTCAAATGACGAGCACAGCATTCAGATTTTCCAGGTTCCTCAGCAGCTCATCTGGAGAATATAATGATCTGTGAATGGAGCAGATGGATAATAAGGAAACATTTATTTACTTAATAGAAACAAACAAGAAAGATGTTCACTGCATTGAGACAAATATGAAGAAAAGCTGCCTTCCTGATACTGCAGAGATAAATAGTGAACAGTTGTTTAGTGTCCCCAAGGAAATAGACCTTATAAATAATGAGTCACAATGTACAAATTGGTTTAGAGATGATTAAGAGCGGATTATGCAACTGTATCACAATTTACTGTCGTCGAAGTAGAGAGAGTTTCTGCTTATGGCATGTATTTGCCAAAATAAAAATTGAAATTTTGAATAATTGTTTCTATCGAATGGGTTTATTGGGGTGAATGATGACCAAACCATTTGTAGACTTGCTTCCACTCTACTCTGTGGGAACAGTTTTCCAGAAATAAATAGTGAATCCAATAGCAAGATTTTTGGTTTCCTCCCACATTCCAAAGACGTTTAGGTTTGTAGGTTAATTGGCTATGTGTAATTATATAAATGTAAAATTGCCCCTAGTGTGTGTAGGGTAGTGTTGATGTGCGGGGATCGCTGGTCAGCACGGACTTGATTGGCTGAAGGGCCTGTTCCCGCACTGTATCTATAAACTAAACTAAACTAAACCAGATCTTACTCAATGACCATGCATAACGTTTATTCAGACACCTTTCTATTTATTTTTTTCCCCGCTTTCTTGAAGGGTTCATTGTAAAACTCCGGAAGGATGTTGACGAGCATAACGTGTTGAAGTTTAAAGTCTACATAGAAACATAGAAATATACTGTAGGTGCAGTAGTAGGCTATTCAGCCCTTCGAGCCAGCACCGTACCCTGTTCCTGCTTTTTCCCCATATCCCTTGATTCCGTTAGCCCTAAGACCTGGATCTAGCTCTCTCTTGAAAACCTCCAGTGAATTAGCCTCAACTGCCTTCAGTGGCAGAGAATTCCACAGATGCACAACTCTCTGGGTGATTCACAACCACAGTTCTCTGTGAGTGTGTATGAAGACAAATAAACCATAAAACAAGATAATACTAAAGACACAAGGAAATGTGCATACTGGAATATTGATTAAAACACAAAGTGCTGAAGTAACTCATTGAGTCAGGCAGCACTTGTGGAGGGAATGGATGGACGATGTTTCAGGTTGGGACCCTTCTTCAGACTGTAATACTGTTTTCAGTGAAATAAATGCAGACACAGAAGACAAGCATGAACAAGTAGTAATAAACCTAGGCCAAATCTAGGCTCTCCAGTGCAGATTTACTAGGAAGGTGTCAAGGATGGATGTTCGCAGTCCAAGGCCTCCTGGATCTCTGAGTTGCTAACCATTTTAATCCCTTCCCATTCCCACACTAATCCTTCTGTCCTGGGCCCCCTCCATTGCCAGAGGGATGCCGCACACAAACTGGAGGAACAACATCTCATATTCTCCTTGGGTAACTTACCACCCAAACGGTACGAGCATTTAATACAATTTTAGGTAACCTCTCACTAACCCCCCACTAACTCTGTCCTCCACTCCACCCCGCTCCCTCCCCACGCCCCACTCCACCCTGCGCCTTCCCTCTCTTGTACTCTACCTGGATTCTCACCAATTTAACCACTCCGCTGCCCCCCCCCCCCCCCCCCCCCCCCCCCCCCCACCCGTCCTCAAAGTACTGCTACTTTCCTCCTCTTGGATTCACAATCCGCAACTCTTCAAATCTGTCTCATACCTGTTGTTATTTCTGGCCTTTGTTCCAACCATCTTCCTGTAAAAAAAAAACAGTGTCGACCTTTTACCAGCCACATTTTCTCCCATTTTCCAGCTTTCTTCTCCCCTCCCCCATGCATTCAGTCTGAAGAAGGGTGAAGAATCAATATGTCACCTATCCATGTTTTGCAGTGCTGCTGCCTGCCCTGCTGAGTTACTTCAGCATTTTGTCCTTTTGTGTATTAACCAGCATCTGCAGTTTTTGTTTCTACATGGATGCAATAGATCCTGGCACCATTTCTGTGGAGACATCGAAGGCAATAAAAAGATTTAACAGTTTGTTTTAATAAACAAAATGTTGGACAAGTTAAATTGAAAATCATTATTTCTACTGATTAAAATGCCAAATATCAAGATTGGCTTGGTGATGAAAAAGCGAGGGTGATGTTGGAGCATCGTTTTTGAGATTAAAAGCTTGTAATTATTGGTATCCCACTGGAATGCATCTTCCCTCACCTTTTGACTAGCAAGACAATGAATGCGACCATGGAATACTACAGGAATCGTACCAAAATCTGGGAAATTCTAGAAACTCAAAACTAGACCTTTGGAACACTTAAACTAACCTTCGTCTCTGAAATCAACTCTTCTAAAATTATTGGATTTACATAATCAAATCTGGGAGATCTATCAGCATAAAATAAACTGCTGGAGGAACTTAGCAGGTCATGCGACATTTTTAGTTTAGAGATACAGCACGTAAACAGGCCCTTCGGCCCACCAAGGTGAATCCGACCAATGACCCGCGCGTACTAATGCTGTCCTACACACACAAGGAACAATTTACAATTATACCAAGCCAATTAGCCAACAAACCTATACGTCATTAGTAGCCAGGATTTTGCATTAAATAACATAATGCCTTTTCATGCCTATTTTGAAGATTTCACCAGGAAAATGCCTTTTTGACAATCGAGTGCCTAAATCAGCCTTTTTTTGCCGTTTTCCTAAAAGGTCGTGCTATTTTCTATAGTTATACCAATTACGTTTTCTATGTTAACACGTTGCTATTAATGTTATTATTAACGTTATGGCATGCAGCATAGTATAACTTACAAGAAAACTTCCACCACCGGGGTGAAACCGGGGGCGCCACCGTCGGTCGTTCATTCGTTCGTGCTGCTGCCCGCTGGTTCAGTCTTCTCCAAGATCTATTTAAGAAAGAACTGCAGATGCTGGAAAAATCGAAGGTAGACAAAAAATGCTGGAGAAACTCAGCGGGTGAGGCAGCATCTATGGATAGAAGGAATAGGCGATGTTTCAGGTCTAGACCCTTCTTCAGACTGATGTGGGGGGGGTGGTGGGCAGGAAAAAGAAAGGAAGAGGCGGAGACTGTAGGACTAGAAGGAGAGCTGAGAAGGGGGAGGGGGAGGAGGGAGAAGACAAGGGCTATCTAAAATTAGAGAAGTCAATGTTGATACCGCTGGGGTGTAGACTACCCAAGCGAATTACTTAAGCATGTCTCCTCATTACATTTACTGCTGGCTCCAGTCGGAAATCTGAGTTTTTGAGTGATCTGTGCAAGGCATTCATTGCTGCAGGAATTCCACTGTGGAAATTGGAAAACAAATCTCTCAGAGATTTTTTAGAGATGTACATAGAGGAACATATACCAAACGAGTCATCATTACAGAAAAATTATGTTGACGGCAACTTCAACATTGTTGTGCAGAAAATTAGAGATGAAGTGGCATGCAACAAAATATGGATTTCAATAGACGAGACAACCGGTGCAGTGGGGAGATATGTTGCCAATGTAGTCGTCGGTTCACTGGAGGCAGGTCAACCATCTAAGGAGTATTTTTTGTCATCGGAAGTATTGGAGAAGTCAAACAGCTCAGCTATTGCTCAGCTGTTTACATCTTCACTTGCTGTACTTTGGCCAGAAGCTATAAAACACGAGAATGTTCTTCTGTTTGTGACTTAAAGTTTTATTCCCCAAAATGTTGCATTTGACATGCTTAGCTCAAGGACCTCATAGAGTTGCCAAGCACATAACCATATAACCATATAACCATATAACAATTACAGCACGGAGACAGGCCCTCTCGGCCCTTCCAGTCCGTGCCGACCATTTGTTTTCCCCTAGTCCCATCTACCTGCACTCACCATACCCCTCCATTCCCTTCCCGTCCATATACCTATCCACTTTACTTTTAAATGTTAAAAATCGATCCTGCCTCCACCACCTCTGCTGGAAGCTCATTCCACACAGCCACCACCCTCTGAGTAAAGAAGTTCCCCCTCACGTTACCCCTAAACTTCTGTCCCTTAATTCTCATGTCATGCCCTCTTGTTTGAATCTTCCCTACCTTCAATGGGAAAAGCTTATCCACGTCAACTCTGTCTATCCCTTTCATCATTTTAAAGACCTCAATCAAGTCCCCCCTTAACCTTCTGCGCTCCAAAGAATAAAGACCTAACTTGTTCAACCTTTCTCTGTAACATAGTTGCTGGAACCCTGGCAACATTCTAGTAAATCTCCTCTGTACTCTCTCTATTTTGTTGACATCCTTCCTATAACTAGGCGACCAAAATTGTACACCATACTCCAGAATTGGTCTTACCAATGCCTTGTACAATTTTAACATTACTTCCCTACTCCTATATTCAATGCTCTGATTTATAAAGGCCAGCACACCAAAGGCTTTCTTTACCACCCTATCTACATGCGATTCCACCTTCAGGGAACTATGCACAGTTATTCCTAGATCCCTCTGTTCCACAGCATTCCTCAATTCCCTACCATTTACCATGTACGTCCTATTTTGATTTGTCCTGCCAAGATGTAGCACTTCACACTTATCAGCATTAAACTCCATCTGCCATCTTTCAGCCCACTTTTCCAAATGGTCCAAATCTCTCTGTAGACTTTGAGAATCTACTTCATTATCCACAATACCACCTATCTTAGTATCATCTGCATACTTACTTATCCAATTTTCCACCCCATCATCCAGATCATTGATGTACATGACAAACAACAGTGGACCCAACACAGATCCCTGAGGCACCCCACTGGTCACCGGCTTCCAACCTGACAAACAGCCATCCACCATTACTCTCTGACATCTCCCATTCAGCCACTGTTGAATCCATCTTGCTACTCCGCCATTACACCCAAAGATTGAACCTTCTGAACCAACCTTCCATGGGGAACCTTGTCAAAGGCCTTACTGAAATCCATATAGACAACATCCACTGCTTTACCCTCATCAATTTCCCTAGTTACCGCTTCAAAAAATTCAAGAAGGTTTGTCAAACATGACCTTCCAGGCACAAATCCATGTTGACTGTTCCTGATCAGACCCTGTTTATCCAGATGCTTATATATATTATCTCTAAGTAGCATATCCTAGCTTATTTCCAAATGTCGATCACCTATTTTCCAATGTCAAGAAAATCTTCCTCAAAGCACCGTCACATGTGCAGTTGTTCAAGGAAATGGCTCCCGAGATTCCGCTACCTCCTGAGCCAGTTTTGACTAAGTGGGGTACATGGCTCTCTGCTGTACTCTATTGTGCAGCAAATTTTGAAAAGATAAAATAAATCGTCAACTGTTTTGAAGAAGATTCTGCTGCAGACAGGATAGTCAGTGAAATCATGCAGAAAAAGTCCCTCCACCACAATCTTTTATTGCTTCCAATTTTGCAAACTTCCCACAAGCTATCACTTCCCTTGAGAAAGGTGGTGAAACATTAGTGAAACATTAGTGAATAACTTGCAGGTTTTCAACAAAGTAACTGACGATATTCGTAAAGTTCCTGGCAATGTAGGTGAAGACATACAAGGGAAATGTGAGAGACAAAGGACAAGGACAAAGGACATTTACTGTCACGTACACCAGTTGGTTAGTGAAATTTGATTTGCCATGCAGTACACAAATAAAGATAATACACAACATCATAGAATTAACAGTAGACATAAAAACATCCCCCCACAATGGTTCCCACTGTGGGGGAAGGCAGCAAAGTCCAGTCCCATCCCCAGTTCACCCATAGTCGGGCCTATTGAGGCCTCCGCAGTCGCCGCTACAGGGCCCGATGTTCCAGGCCGTTCCCGCCGGGTGATGATGCTCCGGCGTCGGGAGCACCCTCTTAGCGGCTTGGGACACCTGGAACGGCCGCCTCTTTACTGGAGTCCGCAGCTTCTGAAGCCAACAAGGCTGCACCGGATGGAGCTCAACCACTGGGATGGAGGCTCCCGATGTAAAGTTCAGCACCGCCGCCAGCAGCTGGCCGCTCCGCAGTCCCGCAGCTCCGCGATGTTTTTGTCAGCAGTCTTCAGCTCACCGGAGCCCCAGCGCGGTGACCCAGGCAAGGCATCGCCAGCTCCGCGATAGCGCTGCGCCACCACCAAACCCGATGTTCTGGGCGGTCCCCTTGGGAAACGCCGCTCCAGGCCCGCTGGTAGGCCGCGAGGACGGGTCGAAGATGCAGCCCGGAGAAAAGCTGCCTCTCCGACCAGGTAGGGACTCTGAAAAAGTAGTTTCCCCCTTCCCCCCTGTAGGTGTTGGTTACCTAAAATGGAAAATTCAACATTCATGGCATTGGGCGGTAGGCTATCAAAGTGCAATATGAGGTGCTGTTTGTTTAGTTTGTGCTCGGCCTCACCATGGGTGTGGAGAAAGCTGAGGGCAGACGACAGGTTGTGTGGGTATGGGAAGGGGAGTGGCAATGACATGCAAACAGGGGCTTAAGATGGCAATTGTGGACAGGGTGCAGGTGTTCTGCAAATGGTTGCCTTGTCAATACTTGGCCTTCCCACTGTAGTGGTGGCCACATCACAAACGTTGTTTGGCAATAGACCCAGTTGAAAGAAGTGCAGGTAGTCTTTGCCTTACTTGGAAGTGCTGTTTACATTGCCACATAGTTGTGAGGGAGGAGATGTATAGACAAGTGTCACATCTCTGTTGCACAGGAATGTGTCAGGGCAAAGGACGGGGAGGGGTGGTTGTGAATAGCTGAACAGACCAAGGAGTCCGGGAGAAATTGGCCCCTTTGGCCACCAGAAAGGGGGATAGCAGGAAGGTGTGCCTGATGGTGGGATCCAATTGGAGTTGGCAGAAATGGGGAAGTGGGGATATGCCAAATGTGGAGGATAGTGGGATTAAAGGCAAGGACTAGGGGAATGCTGTCTCTGTACTGCCTGGGGAGAGGAGGATGAGAGACGACATGCAAGAAATGGAGAAGATGGAGAGGCTGCCATCGTTGGAACCGTCGCACCCATTTATTTTTCCTAAAGAAGTGTATTCCACAGTCCCTGGAGCGGAAAACCTCACCCTGACACCAGATGCAGTGGAGTCAAAGAAATTGAGAGAAGGCGATGACACCCTTACATGACACAGGGCAGGAGGAGTGTAATCGAGGAGGGGGTGGGGGGGGGGGGGGGGGGGGGGTGCTGGGGGGTGTAGGTTTATAGTAGATATCTATGAATAGTTTGTCTACCAAGATGGAGACAGAGAGATCCAGAAAGGGAACAGACGTGTTTGAATTAGACCAGATGAATTTTAGCACAAGGTGGAAATTTGTGCAAAAGCGATAAAATTGATGAGTTCCGCATGAATGCAGGAAGCAGCAGCAACACAGTAGTCAATGTAGTGAAGAAAGAGTTGGGAAGGATGCCAGGATAAGTTTGCAGTAAGTTTTTGTTCCCATTAATTACTTAAACAGTTTCTTTGGAAATAGCACTCTCTTTTGTTTCAACTTTATTAATGACCTTTTGTTTCCCCATTATGTATTATATATCTGTGTGTCTTCTGCTATGAATACATTAGCAAAGTGTTTATCTATTCACTCTGTGCTTTCCTGCACTCCATTGCGATATCTCCTTTCTCTGCATTGAAGGGACATACATTTATCTTTACTAATTTATTTTTTATACATACACTCAGAATCTAATACTATCTAATTTTACATTGCTTGTCACATACTGTTAGTCATCTCTTCTATTTTCTTTTTATGGTCATGCTTGGCTGAATTCTAATATTCTCCCGCTTCTCAGGCTTACTGTTTTACAGCACCATAGTACACCTCTTTGTTTAATCTATAGCATGCTTTGATCAGTTGTCCTTGAAGAGTACTCCGTTCCCACATTAGCCTCCTGAGTCACTTGAGAGCTCTCAAAACTGGAGTGCGTTCGTAATCAGTATTGGCGAGACAGAAAAGGGCGGATGAAATAAGTCCATGGGCAATTATTAAGGCTGTGGCGCATGCAAAGCTTCACGTGGTTGCATTTCGGCTGCCAGCTCTTAACCCAGGTAAAATTATCACCATACGAGTGGCTTCGACTGGGATCGGCACGACTCCCCAGTCTTAGCCTTCCCGCAAATAAATAACATAAGCATTTGACTTCTCCCTAAATCTATCCTTCTACTAGAAGCCTCAGTCAGAGTCATAGCCAGAGCAGGAACAGGTTGAACCAAATTACATCATACTTAATTTTGAGGGTCTCCCTAAGCAGAAGGAGGTGCCTTGAAGAATTCTTATGACAGGGGAATTTTCATGGCGAATTATGAAGAATAGATCATTGTAGATTTTTCTCAAAGGTTACAATTGTTTATCATTGTCATTAACTTAAATCTGAATTTCAATCCACATTTTCTGACGGTTTCTTCACCTAAGCATTTTGTTTTAATACACTAAATCACACGTAAACTCAACATAAATGTCTATTTTACTTCGGAGTCACGTGAGTGACTACGTGAGGACCCCGCCAGCACGCATGCGCGACATATCGCATTGCGCAACGACAGGGTGAGGAAGCGCCGCTCCACCAGCGGTAAGTTTCAAACCTGAAGGTAAGTTTTTCAATTTAATTTCCAAGTCTGTTTTCTCCTTGCAGGAAGCTCTTTCAGAGTTCCTGCTGGAGACATCGTGGAATCCCCTACACCGCAGGGAAATCCCGGCTGCGAGAATCGCGGGGATGCCCGGCTCAGGGGGGGGGGGGGAACCCCCCACAGACTTCGCGGGGAATCCCGTCTTCAGGGATCGTGAGGGAATTCTGGCTGTGGAAACCGCGGAGATTGGAATCCGTGAGGAACCCGGGACAGCAAGAAGAGTCAAGCCGCGGGGTGAACCCAGCTCGAGGAAACCCGGCCGCGGGGACCGTGTGGAAGACACGGCTGTGGACCGCAGAAGTGCGGATAACCGGCGGCATTTTTTCAAACTCCGGAAGCCGAGAGAGGTTCAACGGAGTCTGAAAGGCCCCTCTGACATGTGTACGTCCTCGGATGTTTCATACCCATGTGGAGCATGGATAGCGTCAGTAGAGCGCTCATCCCACTAATGCTTCATCCTGATATGTCCATGGGCAAGCCCAGAGATTCAGCAGGGTCCGGGCTAGAAGAGTCACCGCCTGCGGATAACGACAACAGCCGTTCATCTCGCATGGAGCGGAAGACTCGGAGGTATGTCCAGGGAACATACTGGAGGACAAGCGTGAGGTTCCAGAAATTTCTGGCATGGCATCAAGACCTTCGCTAACGAAGAAACCTGGAGGTCAGAGTTCCCTCGTGAAGCAGCAGCCACCTCACGCCACATCATTACAAGAACAGGTGCCGGCTGTGAGATACCACGCACCTGCAAAATTGTTCCTGAAAGGACCAGCAGTGAACAGCGCTATGTGGGGGTACAATGCACACTTCAAAATGAACTGCTTCCAGAAGAACGCCATTGGACCTGCCTTAAATTCCAAATGTGCAGGCTCATGTCAGGCCAGCAATGTCCAGTCGCCGAATCCTCTCTTCAGGAAACCTGCCCAAACAGGTAAGACCCGGATGAAGAATCAAAGCTGTCCAGCTTATCAAGGTACCACAGCAACATCACACCCCATGCCTCTATCGACAGCAAGCATTTCACTGAAGCTGGTGGCAGCTTCAAAGCTGGGCAGAGGTCTTTCAGGCCAAGGCCCAAACCGGTCCTCAGGGAATTGGGTCCACGCACCCCAGCAATACTACTCTCCAAATCTGGGACAGAAATAGAACCCGCACCAGGGGCCTTTGGGCTTACCACAACACCAATAACCATGAAGGTAGGTGGGTCTGGTTCATTCCGGAATATGAGGTATGTGGGCCATTTACAAGTTGGTAAATTTACACTTGTTTTATGCATATTACCTATTTATAAACTAAAAGAAACATGAGATCAGTTTTATACTGCACAGTACACAAGCGAGACAGCGTTGCCTTTCAAGACAGGCCCGCAGTTGCAGCCCGCTCATTGTCACAATGGAAGATACCAGTTCAACTCGCATGTGCAGTATAGACATTTCTGAATAGGAAACTTCATTACTGTCTAACAACAGAGGAACAGTTTCCACTCACAGGGCTCACCGGAGGTATTTGAAATTTAGCTGGATGGGGCAATGATACAGTCAAAAGCATTGCAAAATGAGCTAACTTCAGCTCCCAGGTTATTTATCAAATTACTAAAACAGTGCTTCGGCTGCTCAGAGCTAAAAAAGCTATTGTTATGGCCTATCTGGATGGTTCTAAAACGCAATATTTTGCCAAATTAGTGGTATCAGCCACAAACTATATTTCAGAAATTGGGTTCTCATCCATCCAGTTAAATTTAAGTTGATACCAACTGAAATTATTGAGTATTAGGATTTACCTTTAACTCCATTAAATTGTCTGGGATTTCAGCTGTGCTATTTGCGCCTTTGCTTCATCAGAGCTATACAGCATGCAAACGAACAAGCTCACGTACCATGTAGATCATTGCTACCAGACCTATGCTATTCCCAGCCGAAACTATCAAAGTCACCATGGTGGACAAACAGTATTTAGCATTGCTCCACTAACCTTCATCAGTAACTCTTCAGTTAATTACTAACTGATGCTATTGCTCAAAGATGGATAATTACTAATACCATTTACCATGTAAATACCATTTACATGGTAAATGGTAGGGAATACATGGTAAATGGTAGGGAATTGAGGAATGCTGGGGAACAGAGGGATCTAGGAATAACTGTGCATAGTTCCCTGAAGGTGGAATCGCATGTAGATAGGGTGGTAAAGAAAGCCTTTGGTGTGCTGGCCTTTATAAATCAGAGCATTGAATATAGGAGTAGGGAAGTAATGTTAAAATTGTACAAGGCATTGGTAAGACCAATTCTGGAGTATGGTGTACAATTTTGGTCGCCTAGTTATAGGAAGGATGTCAACAAAATAGAGAGAGTACAGAGGAGATTTACTAGAATGTTGCCAGGGTTCCAGCAACTATGTTACAGAGAAAGGTTGAACAAGTTAGGTCTTTATTCTTTGGAGCGCAGAAGGTTAAGGGGGGACTTGATTGAGGTCTTTAAAATGATGAAAGGGATAGACAGAGTTGACGTGGATACGTTTTTCCCATTGAGGGTAGGGAAGTTTCAAACAAGAGGGCATGACATGAGAATTAAGGGACAGAGGTTTCGGGGTAACGTGAGGGGGAACTTCTTTACTCAGAGGGTGGTGGCTGTGTGGAATCAGCTTCCAGCAGAAGTGGTGGAGGCAGGATCGATTTTAACATTTAAGAGTAAAGTGGATAGGTATATGGACGTGAAGGGAATGGAGGGGTATGGTCTGAGTGCAGGTAGATGGGACTAGGGGAAAACAAATGGTCGGCACGGACTGGAAGGGCCAAGAGGGCCTGTTTCCGTGCTGTAATTGTTATATGGTTTATATGGTTATATCTTTAGTTACGGAGGAGCATGGGTTTGCATGAGTTACCAATTGTTCAGTTATATGGTAGCAACTACCTATACACACTAGGTGCATTCTGTGGATTAAAGGTTTGTGCGAATATGCATAATCTGCATGCTCAAGTCTTGATACCCTCTGGTGCTGTTATATGTTAATCACATGGGTGCAATCAAGTCAAAGTATCCGGTGATAGTTTACCTAACTTCATTTGGCATTGGTGTATCATCATGTAAACGCAATGACAACACAGAATGGATGTTGGATCACAAGTATTTAAGGACATTGTGGGCTCGATGGAACACCAAAAGATTGAGATGTTTGCATCCAGGCTCAATCACCAGTTGCAAAATACGTGGCATATCGGTGGCGATGGATGCATTCTCGCTACACTGGGGAGGAATGTTCTTTTGTTTTCCTCCATTTTACCTCATCAGACGGGCCTTGCAAATTCAGCAATTTCAGGCTTTTTCGTAGTGCCTGACTGCCCTATACAGCCATGGTTCCCGCTGATGGTTGAACAAGTTAGGTCTTTGTTCTTTGGAGCGCAGAAGGTTAAGGGGGGACTTGATTGAGGTCTTTAAAATGATGAAAGGGATAGACAGAGTTGACGTGGATACGTTTTTCCCATTGAGGGTAGGGAAGATTCAAACAAGAGGGCATGACATGAGAATTAAGGGACAGAAGTTTAGGGGTAACGTGAGGGGGAACTTCTTTACTCAGAGGGTGGTGGCTGTGTGGAATCAGCTTCCAGCAGAAGTGGTGGAGGCAGGATCGATTTTAACATTTAAGAGTAAAGTGGATAGGTATACAGACGTGAAGGGAATGGAGGGGTATGGTCTGAGTGCAGGTAGGTGGGGACTAGGGGAAAACAAATGGTCGGCACGGACTGGAAGGGCCGAGAGGGCCTGTTTCCGTGCTGTAATTGTTATATGGTTATATGGTTATCTGATGTTGGGAATGATGATAGAACCATATATGGTTATTTCCAGGCACAAAATAGCTGGTTAGCCATGACTCAGGAAACCATCCTCTGCATAACATAATCAATTCATTGAGTTGCAAACTTGGAAGACCGTTCCTGCGGCTTGGATTGTTAAACCAAACCATGGATGTGCTCACTGCAATTGCAGGGATAACACCAAATAGCAGTACTTTCCTCATAAGGAGATGGAAAGTATTTTGTTTTATACTATTATTACATATAATTTGGCACGGATGACTGGCGTCTTGAAATTCAGTTCTATATGGGGTTTGGCAATCATTAATAAAGTGCCATTTACTGTGCCCAACGTGCCTTCTCATCATATTGGCTGCGGGAAGCAGAATCCACTCTGTTGGGTCCCACCTTCTGATATCTAGATTATGAAGGGTATCTTCAACTCAAACCCTCCCAGGCCAGGTATGCAGAGATATGGGATGTTAACATTGGAACATCCCTGTCCTTGGTCAAACTCACTTACCAAGTGGTTATGCTCATGGCGCTGAGTTCAGTGCAACGGGTCCAGTCTCTGCATAGCCATGATTGGACAGCATGATTATTTCTGCAGGCAAAATAGTATCTATGTTAATGACTTAATCAGCAGAATACACCAGGGACACCAGGTCTCAAACTAGAATTGTTGGCATATCCTATGGACCTTCGGTTGTGTGTGGCCACACATCTGCACCAGTATGTTAAGGTCACTAGAGCCCTAGAGATCTGAACTAGCAATGATTGTTAGTCACATAAAGCCTCATAAGAAAATATCACTACAGACCATCTCCAGGTGGTTAAAACGGGTTCTGGGATACAGGAGTGAACACTGACATTTTCAAGTCTCACTCCACCCAGGCTGCAACAATGTCAGCAGCAGGGGATGGATGTTTCACGGGACCACATCCCAGCGGCTGAAGGATGGTTAAACAAACGATCTTCCAAACCTTTTAGGGAAAAAACCCTTTGCCAGACCGGGGGTATTTGCCAACTCTATTTTGGATCTGTTTATAGTTTCCTCCCAGTTGAGAGAGGTTACTATTATCATTATTTGTCCATTAATAGCATCAACATGTCTATATCTATGTCATATCATAATGCATTATTAATATTCACTCTTCACTGATGCAGTGTGTGATGCATGGACTCGTCTCCATGGCATGAAATCACAGAGCTTTGAAATCTTCATGTAGTCACTCACGTGACTCCGAAGTAAAATAGTAAGATTAATCGAGAACTTACCAGTTTGAAGTTTGATCATTATTTTATGAGGAGTTATGTTGAGGGATTATGTACCCTCCGCTCCCAACCCTCTATAATAAAGGTCAACTGGTATTTTAGTTCTCTTATCTTACTATATTTAGTCAACTTCTGTTATCTGTGATTTCACACCGCTGCTTGGAAGAATGTCGTGCATGCGTGCTGGCGAGGTTTTCGCGTAATCGCTCAACGTAACTCCTCATAAAATAAAGATCAAACATCAAACTGGTAAGTTCTCGTTTAATCTTATTATTTTATTTCAATCTTCCTGAGTGGCTCCTTTATTGGTAATTAGTCATAATTGAACGATAATGGGTCTAAAACAATCTGTTCCTCAGTTGTTTTCTTAAGCTCAATGCTAAAGGAATCAAGGGATATGGGACAAAGCAAGAACGGGGTACTGATTTTAGATGGTCAGCCATGATCATATTGAATGGCGGTGCTGGCTCGAAGGGCCGATTGGCCTACTCCTGTACATATGTTTCTATGTTAACGTGCAAGTATGGAAAACCACCCTGAAGGCATTGTGTACGAGATAACTGCAAATGCTGGTTTTCACCGAAGATTGACAAAATGCTGGAGTAACTCAGCGGGGCAGGCAGCATCTCTGGATGGAAGGAATGGGTGCATCAACTCATCCTCCACAGTGAAGGAGCAAAATTAGTTTGGCCATATTGTTTGAGGATTATTGTTCTACTCTAGTGACATCCTCCTTTATTTTCCTAATTAGCTCTCTGCACTACAATACAAGAGATTGTTTGAAATTCATAAATGACACGCCCTGGTGCATATAGCTCTAGCTTGTTTCTTCATCCTCTGGCATGTGGCCCTCCTTTTCCATGTTGCCATATTCTATGTGTATTATGTTTATAGGCCTGCAAATAATAATTTCATTGTCCCAATAATTGTCATATGACAATTAAATTATCTTTACTCTTGGTCTATTTGATCTTAAAGTCAAATATCCTGGAATACTTACTTCACAACCTCATTTCTATAAATGCCGTTAAAAAAATTAAACTTTTTCTGCCTGCGCTGATAGTCTAGCTGCTTAGCTGCAAATGCTTTGCCCATTTCGACATGCTGGCTGCAAAGTTTCGTCTAGTTTAGTTTAATTTAGTTTAGTTTATTGCCATGTGTACTAAGGTACAGTTAAAAGCTTTTGTTGCGTGCTATCCAGTTAACAGAAAGACAATACATGATTATAATCAAGCCATTTACAGTGTAAAGATACATGATAAGGAAATAACGTTTAGTGCAAGGTAAAGCCAGCAAAGACCGTTTCCAGCAAAGTTCATTATTGCCCATTATTTAGACATTGAAAGGTGCCAACTTGCCCAGAGCACATGTGCACATATGTGGCAGGAGATGCACAAGCTGATTTATAGGTGAGGTTCATTACCATGAACTGATATATGTGCCTGTGCTGAGGAACACTGACTTGAATTATGCAGATGAGACAGATCTTGATATTAATCAGCCTGCAATGCCTATCTGACACTGCTGCTGCAAAATCAGAGCTCACGCTCCAGTTAACAGGCTCCCCTTGTCTACTACAGTAGACAAACTGTGAGATGAAGTCCCACCACCCCATGCATCCCTCCATCATCCACCTAATTGCACTGCTTTAAGGCATCATCAACTGCTTGTAGGAAAGTTGTTAATTCTACTAGTCTTCCCAATGAATCTGGTGCATTTGATGCTTTCGAGAGTTTTTTAAATTTGCCAGTGGTGGTCGGTAGTAATTGATTTTGCCTTGACGTCAAGTCTCCTTAGAACTGAGACGTGTGTGTTATTTAGAGTTTGCTTTGGAATACAGCATAAATCAGAAACAGATTGGTGGCACAATGGTGCAGCAGTATAGATGCTGCCTTACAACGCCAGAGACACGGGTTTGATCCTGGCTACGTGTGCTTGTGTGTACGGAGTTTGTATGTTCTCCATGTGACCTGCATAGAGTTTCTCCAAGATCTCTAGTTTCCTCCCTCACTCCAAAGATGTTAATTAGCTTGGTTTGATTGAAAGTTGTCCCCAGTGTTTATAGGACAGTATTAGTGTGCAGGGGTCGCTGGTCGGCACGGAGTCAGTGGGCTGAAGGGCCTGTTTCCATGCTGTATCTCTAAACTAAACTAAACTAAACAAAGGAACAGAGAGGAAGCACAGCAGAGCCAACTGAGGGGGAAGTATGGGAATGTATTTGAAGATTTCACCCAAGCGTGACATGCTCCAATTCAACTAGCTGAACCACTGTGAGCCATGGTGTGTGAGGCATTGCTCATCTGCCAGGCCTTGCTCACTGTAGAGTGTCACCCATTCCAACTATAATCCCACAAGGCTCCCCTCAGCTGGAGTTGATGATGTTGCAACATTTTTCAGTTTGCTGTCCAAGTGTGCATTAAAAGAGAACTCGCTTTGTAGGTGATTAGTTTTATTACTGTAATTTATATTTAATCATCTTCCAACTATCTTTAAGAAGGTATCATAATACAGCAGCCTGGAGATTAATTCCACATACAGAGGCTGCTGTGAGATGGTGAAATAGGGACTTTGGGATATCCTGTAATTTCTCAGTCAGATCTGTCCACAGAGCAGGCAGACATAAAGAGCTGGAGCATATCTGGAGACATTTTGGGTTGGGACCCTTCTTCAGACCGATTGTGGTAGGGGAGGGGGGAGACAGCTGGAAGAGAGGAGGGTCAGGAGAGAGCATGGGAAGTACTAGGTGGATAGAGGTGACAGGGGTTGGATTATTGATCGACACGATGTTGGACAAAGGCCAAGGATTAAAAGACAAGTTGTGAGACAAAAGGATCGAAGAGATGCGAACTGTGAAGCGAAAAGAAGGAATATAGGTGGAAGTGGAGTGGGAAGGGATAAATAGGTGCAGGTGGGATACTTGGGAGGATGGTGGTGGAATAAGGGGGGGAGAGGTCAGTAGTTACCTAAAACTGGAGAATTCAATGTTCATCCATTTGAGTATGTTTTTTTTAATTGTAAAACAACATCTGCGGTTCCTTGTTTCTCTGTCAGACAACCTGATTCATGGGTGGTGCTTTTTCAGGCAGGAAATCTGCTTCAGAAGATATTAGGTAACTCTAATAGTGCACGGTGGGATTAATCAGAATTAATCGGTTGTGAAAGTGCAGGAAGTTCAGGTCTCGGAAGTCCTGATTACTTAATCATAGAAGGGGAGGGTATGATCTGAAGTAGAGGTCCACAAGTGACTCATGATGGTTGTGAATTTAATTGGAATTAAGGTGGGTATGGTAATAGATTGCTAAGGTCTTAGAAGGGGGGGGGGGGGTCAGGTGATGGGGCAGGTAGAGTAATTCTGTAAAGGAAATTGTCAAACATAATTACCCACCTTCCCCTAATTCACCTTCGGAGGTTTAGTTTAGTTTAGTTTAGAGATACAGCATGGAAACAGGCCCTTCGGCCCACCGAGTTCATGTCGACCAGCGATACGCGCACACTTACACTACCCTACACACACCTGGGACAATTTACAATTATACCAAGCCAATTAACCTACAAATCTCTATGTCTTTGGAGTATGGGAGGAAACCGGAGAAACCACACGCAGGTCATAGGGAGAACGCATAATCTCTAAACAGACAGCACCCGTAGATAGGATCGAATCCGGGCCTCTTAACCATATAACATATAACCATATAACAATTACAGCACGGAAACAGGCCCTCTCGGCCCTTCCAGTCCGTGCCGACCATTTGTTTTCCCCTAGTCCCATCTACCTGCACTCAGACCATACCCCTCCATTCCCTTCACGTCCATATACCTATCCACTTTACTTTTAAATGTTAAAATCGATCCTGCCTCCACCACTTCTGCTGGAAGCTCATTCCACACAGCCACCACCCTCTGAGTAAAGAAGTTCCCCCTCACGTTACCCCTAAACTTCTGTCCCTTAATTCTCATGTCATGCCCTTTTGTTTGAATCTTCCCTACCCTCAATGGGAAAAACGTATCCACGTCAACTCTGTCTATCCCTTTCATCATTTTAAAAACCTCAATCAAGTCCCCCCTTAACCTTCTGCGCTCCAAAGAATAAAGACCTAACTTGTTCAACCTTTCTCTGTAACATAGTTGCTGGAACCCTGGCAACATTCTAGTAAATCTCCTCTGTATTCTCTCTATTTTGTTGACATCCTTCCTATAATTAGGCGACCAAAATTGTACACCATACTCCAGAATTGGTCTTACCAATGCCTTGTACAATTTTAACATTACTTCCCTACTCCTATATTCAATGCTCTGATTTATAAAGGCCAGCACACCAAAGGCTTTCTTTACCACCCTATCTACATGCGATTCCACCTTCAGGGAACTATGCACAGTTATTCCCAGATCCCTCTGTTCCACAGCATTCCTCAATTCCCTACCATTTATCATGTACGTCCTATTTTGATTTGTCCTGCCAAGATGTAGCACTTCACACTTAACAGCATTAAACTCCATCTGCCATCTTTCAGCCCACTTTTCCAAATGGCCCAAATCTCTCTGTAGATTTTGAAAATCTACTTCATTATCCACAACACCACCTATCTTAGTATCATCTGCATACTTACTTATCCAATTTTCCATCCCATCATCCAGATCATTGATGTAAATGACAAACAACAGTGGACCTAACACAGATCCCAGAGGCACCCCACTGGTCACCGGCTTCCAACCTGACAAACAGTCATCCACTATTACTCTCTGACATCTCCCATTCAGCCACTGTTGAATCCATCTTGCTACTCCGCCATTAACACCCAAAGATTGAACCTTCTTAACCAACCTTCCATGGGGAACCTTGTCAAAGGCCTTACTGAAATCCATATAGACAACATCCACTGCTTTACCCTCATCAATTTCCCTAGTTACCGCTTCAAAAAATTCAAGAAGGTTTGTCAAACATGACCTTCCAGGCACAAATCCATGTTGACTGTTCCTGATCAGACCCTGTTTATCCAGATGCTTATATATATTATCTCTAAGTATCCTTTCCATTAATTTGCCCACCACTGACGTCAAACTAATAGGTCTATAATTGCTAGGTTTATTCTTTGAACCCTTTTTAAACAATGGAACAACATGCGCAGTACGCCAATCCTCCGGCACTATTCCCGTTTCTAATGACATTTGAAATATTTCTGCCATAGCTCCTGCTATTTCTACACTAACTTCCCTCAATGTCCTAGGGAATATCCTGTCAGGACCTGGAGACTTATCCACTTTTATATTTTTCAAACGTGTCAGTACTTCCTCCTCTATGAATCTCATAGTTTCCATAGCTACCCTACTTTTCCCCCTTAACTCACAGAGTTCAATATCCTTCTCCTTGGTGAATACCGAAGAAAAAAAATTGTTCAATATCTCCCCATCTCTTTTGGCTCTGCAGATAGCTGTCCATTCTGGTTCTCTAATGGTCCAATTTTATCCCTCGTTATCCTTTTGCTATTAATATAGCTGTAGAAACCCTTTGGGTTTACTTTCACCTTTCTTGCCAAAGCAACCTCATATCTTCTTTTAGCCTTCCCAATTTCTTTCTTAAGATTCTTTTTACATTCTTTATACTCCTCTAGCACCTCATTTACTCCATGCCTCCTATAATTATTGTAGATATCTCTCTTTTTTCGAAACAAGTGTCCAATTTCCCTTGAAAACCATGGCTCTTTCCACTTTTTACTATTTCCTTTCAACCTAACAGGGACATAAAGATTCTGTACTCTTACAATTTCCCCTTTAAATGTCCTCCATTTCTCTTCTACATCCTTCCCATGAAACAAAGTGTCCCAATTCACTCCTTTAAAATCCTTACGCATTCCCTCAAAGTTAGCCTTTCTCCAATCAAAAATCTCCACCCTAGGTCCAGTTCTGACTCTCTCCATAATTATATTGAAACTAATGGTATTGTGATCACTGGTCCCGAAGTGCTCACCAACACATACCTCCGTCACCTGACCTGCCTCATATCCTAACAGGAGGTCCAGCACTGCCCCTTCTCTGGTCGATACCTCTATGTACTGCTGCAAAAAACTATCTTGCGCTGTAAGGCAGCAACTCTACCGCTGCACCACCATGCCACCCCCTACGGTGTCTGAAATTAGATTCTAATTAAGGTTATCAGATTAATATTAGGAATTGAGGTGGGCTTTGTGGCTATTTTTTAAATAATTATTTGGATGCTTCATTTGTGCGGAGATGACCGGAACCGAATGACATATTCAAGGAGAGACCTGACCAGATTGCCTGCTTTGCAGACTCTCACTTCTCTTCCCCTGGTCTGACATCACTCAACATTCATTTGTTCTGTTTAGTGTTGCTCCTAAATGACTGGGATGTACAGTGTCAGGTTTACTTGCACTCCCACTTTCATTTTAATATTGATTTGTTCTCAGAATATGCACATCACTGACAGCTCTTGCTCCAAAAGGACATTGTCCTTGAGAAGTTGTTTATGAACTTTCCTCTTGCAAAAAAAACATTGCCTAGCAACTGTGCCCTGACCTGGAGGTGGTCACAGACTGGAAACCTCAGTCTGCCCATATGCATTAAAACTCAAGTAATCTGAAGAAGGTCTGAAAAAGGGTGCCAACCTGAAACATCACCTATCCATTTCCGCAGGGTGCTGCTGTCTGACCCTGGTGATTTTATTCACCACTTAATGCCTTTGTTTTTACAAGTAATTCACTATCCAACTGTTTGGAAATCAGAGTGATTTGGTAATAGACTCATCAAGTAATGACTGCATAGGAGCCAGTGCCCATTCACCCAAAGACGTTGATGAGGGTTGTTAAGGACATTCCTAAGCCTTCTATGGCAGTAGAGGCATTTGTGTGCGTTCTTGGTCATTGCTTGGCCATTTAATGGTCTATTTGTTAGTCCTCCTCTTGCCTGGAGATAGGATGGTCCCAATATGTGCTTCGAATCCAGGACCTACAGTATGTGCTTTCACTAACCACGGGAGTAAAAAAAAAATGAGGATGTGAGCGACAACGCCTTTGCTTACGCACTGCTCAATTTCTTGTACTTTTTAGTTGTTGTTAAAACCAAATTGAAAGTAATTAATATACCTCTCCAACATTATAATCAAGAGTATTTGGACATTTGTTTCATTTAAGGCAGTCTTAGCATTCTGTCCTTAAAATTATTATTAAAAAAAAGGTACGATACTGGATGCCTGCCACCAGTATGAGTAATGTGTTTATTCAACCTGGTTTCACCAGTGGTGTCCATTCTATTTTCAAAGTATCATTATCCTCTCTTAATGCACAGAAGATCAACCTAAAGAAATTCCCAGACCCATTATCATAAATGGAATCACAGTTGTTGCCTCTGGCAGCATCGGCAAATGGTTTAAATGAACAGCCAATAAATCATTGACAAAATCACCCTCATCTAGATATGTTATTTGCTATTGTAAGCATCCTCATTGTAAGAAGCATCAGGGAAGCGTAACATTTCATTTTTCTTTATTTCCGCTGAGTTTACCATATCAGCATTATATGTGCAACAAAGAAATCACATTGTCAGATTATCACCCACTGTGGCAGCAGCTTCTAATTATTCCCATATTGATTACCCAAAGCTGATTCACAATAACTGTGTCAGAGCACAACATAAAATTATATTAATAATCTTTGCAATTCTCTTTGTTGAGATAAGTAAACAGATAGCAATGGTTTGGTTCACATTGCGAGCAAAAGCATGCAGTGCCTGCCCTTAGGAAGCTAATTGTATAATAATAAATGATAGCAAAATTATGGGACGTGCTTTCACATTGATATTTTCCACTCCATTTATAGATTTAAGCAGTAAAGCCTGACTGGAACACTCCTAGTAGCTCGGAAATTCTGATTTGAATGACTAATCATTTAGGACGGATACAACAACAACCAATGGCAGGCATCTTTCCCATTGATTTGTTAATAGTTCAGTTCTGGGAATGGGTGTCAAAGGTTATGGGGAGAAGGCAGGAGGATGGGGTTAGAAGGGAGAGTTAGACTATATAGATGACATGGGGCGCCGGGGCAATGGCTGCCTTGTCGGCGGTCTGTTCATTTCTTCATTCTTTTTGTTATTTTTTAATGTGTACAAGGTTTGTTTTAATGTTCTTCGGTTTATTTCACATGGGGGAGGGGATCGGGGGAAACTATTTTTCATGTTGCCGGAGATGTGATTAATTTACGGATCGCATTCTCCGTGCGCTCTGCGGCCTTCCGTCGATGCAGCTGGAAGCCTCCTCGGACTGACTTTGAGCCCTATCGAGGGGCGCGGAGTTATCATCGGAGCTGATCCCTTGCCTAGGAGGAGGTCGTAGGAGTCCATGAATATATCGTAGTGGCTCGTTATGTCAGCCGTAGGTACTCGGGGCATCAGGTAAGTCAGGATGAAAAATGTCCACGAGTAAAAAAAGTAGCCCCGAGTACCTATGGTTGGCAGAATGAGCCGCTACAATAAATCCACGGCCTCCTACGGACTCGTTACGAACATTCTGCGAGTTTGAAAACTCCGGAGAATTCGTGAATAACTCAGGAGAATTTGTGAATAACTCGGGAAAGTGGGATAGGCCCTTAACACAGACGCAGCAAGACCCGATGAAGACGAAGGTTGGAGGCCTTGCAAAAGTCTGGGACTCACCTGGATGGGGCGCCGCTCCATACGACCTAGCACGCGGATCAGAACAGACAAAAAGTCATGTTTCAGTGTTTTGAACTCAATGACCACCACCAATGTCTTTTAAGATGTTATCTGTACCTGCTGCTGTTGGCACTGGTTTGGTTGTAAACATCAACAGAATACAATTTGTTTTCCTTCTAACATCCAGTGAAGAAAATGATAATGTTTCAAAACCAATTGATTTGAAATTAAGTAGTTGTGTGCAATCATGATAAAGTGGAGGTAATTCATTTAATTGAAGGCCAATGCCAATTTTAGTTTCAGTTGTAGTTTACTTTAATTTATTATTGTCACGTACACCATGCTACAGTGAAAAGCTTTTTGTTGCGTGTTATCAGTCACCGCAAAAACTATTCATGATTACAATCAAGCCGTTCACAGTGCACAGATACAGGATAAGGGTTATCACATTTAGTGCAAGATGTGCTCCAATAAAAGTCTAATAAAAGACAGTTTGAAGGTCCACAATGAGGTAATTGGTAGGTCAGGACTGCTCTCTAGCTGGTGAGAGGATAGTTCAGTTGCCTGACAGCTGGGAAGAAACTGTCCCCGAACCTGGAGATATGCATTTTCAAACTTCTGCACGTCTTACCTAATGTAAGAGGTGAGAAGGGTAAATGAGAAGGCTGGGCCTTGTCCTTGATTATGCTGGTAGCCTTACCGATGCAGCATGAAGTTTAGATGGAGTTAATGGAAGAGACTTGGTTTGTGTGATGGTCTGGGCTGTGTCCACAATTCTTTGCAATTTCTTGCGGTGTTGAATGAAGCTGTCCCCAACCATGCTGTGATGTATCCCAGTAAAATGCTTTCTCTGGCGAAGGTTGTTGTGGACATGTCAAACTTCCTAAGCCTTCTAAGGAAGTAGTGCTTTCTTGGCTATTGTTCGGTGTGACAGGTCTAGGACAAATTGCCAAAGATATTTATTCCTTAGAACCTGGAGCTTTCGACCAGCTCTACTTTGGTACCATCAATGTATACCAGGGTGCAGGTACTGCTTTGCCTCCTGAAGTCAATCACAATCTCCTTTGCCTGGCAGGCATTGAAGGAGAGGTTGTTGGCTTGGAACCAGGTTACGAGGTTCACAATCTCCTTCCACATTCCATCTTGCCATTATTTGATATCCGGCCCACTCCAGTGGTGTCGCCCGCGATTTTGTAAATTGAGTTGTTGTATTTGGCTACACATTAGTATATGAGTATAGTAGGGGGCTGAGAACACATCTTTGCGGGACACCAGTGTTGAGGAGTATCATGGAGGATGCTTTGTCACGTATCCTCACTGATTGTGGTTTGTTGGTCAGTAAAGGGCCTGTCCCACCAGCATGCGACTCCATGCGGTGAGCGCGACCTAACGTGGTCGCTTGAGCCGTCTGGCCTGTCCCACTTCGATCGCCGGAGCCGTATAGAGTTGTCCCGACATCGTGCGGGGCTCCAAAAAACTGACCATGTTCACAAATTCCGCGCAGCAACGGCCTGACGGCCCGCAGCCGCCTCGACGCATTACGCACCGCCTCGTGTCGTGCCTCCGTGTCCCTCTCTATATATGCCTCCGTGACCCTCTCTCTGTGCCTCCGTGGCCCACTCTCTGTGTGCCTCCGTGACCCTCTCTCTCCGTGTGCCTCCGTGACCCTCTCTATATGTGCCTCCGTGACCCTCTCTGCCTCCATGTCCCTCTCTATATGTGCCTTCATGACCCTCTCTCTGTGCCTTCGTGACCCTCTCTGTGTGCCTCCGTGTCCCTCTCTGTGTGCCCCTCTCTGTCCTTGCGAACTTACCGCGGACTTCACTCCAACTTCGCACCACGTCGCGCCACTCACGGGGATCACCCGACCTCCGCGCGGCCCCCGCTCCCAGTTTGGTCGTGCTCACCGCATGGAGTCGCATGCTGGTGGGACAGGCCCTTAAGTCCAGCTGCAGAGGGGAGTGCTGACTAATGCATGACCTGTGCTATGGTCACCCTTTCATCTGAATGACTTCCATGTTTAGATTTGCATATTAGTTGAGTTGCTAAAGGTCAATGTACCGCAGAGCACCATGATATATATCTTTTAGGAATGGACAAAGAAAATGTTGGAAGCAGAGAGAACTAGACTGAATAGGATTCTCCAAATAATTCAAGATAGGTGCTTTATACATTTTTAAGGAGTCTCAGAAGGTTGTGAGATATCGGTTGTAGCTTGAAAATGTATAATATTTAACCATTTACTGTTGTCTGGAAATTCATAAACCCATGAAGACGTGCTAAAATAGCACAAAGTGTTGGAGTAACTCAGTGAGTTTGGCAGCACCTCTGAATAACATAGAAAGGTGACGTTTTGGGTCGGGACCCTTCTTGAGGCACCGAACCAGTCTGACAAAGTGTCCCGACCCGAAATGTCACCTATCCATGTTCTTCAGAGATGCTCTCTGACCTGCCGAGTTATTCCAGCAATTTGTGTCTTTTTGTAAGTTCCTTGTATCTGCTGAAATAACTCTCTGGGAGATCCGTGGCAATTTTCTTTTGTGTGCTTTAAGCAAACACATTGCACTTTGGAAGTGCCAATCTGGATGTTTCTCTCATTGGCTAGTGTTAAGCACAGAGAATTTCAGAGAATTCACACAGCGAGAAAACCGAACCAGAGGTGACTGATACCATGTCTGGATCTTTTCAATGTAAGCTGTCACTGAATAAAAGGACTGCCGGAGGCATCAATTCAGGAGTAAGCACCCTGTTCCACTGATGCGTGCTTTATAATCTTGACAGAGAGATGAAAATCCACACTGTAATAATCCGATGGAAATATTGAAGCAACAGTGAAACAAGAAGTCATAGAAGTCATAATACCCGCACGCATGCTCTGAGGACATTTTTAATCACACAAAATATTTTGCAGATGCACTCGAGGTCAGTGGATTTCTAAAGACTCATATACATCATTCACATAGACATCACACTCCTCATAATCCTACCTACATATCTCACTCCTCACTCACACTTACTGTATTCAACTGTGGTAGGCAGATCATACAACACATTGCAGTGCACTCACCAACCTTTAGTTTAGTACAGAGATACCGTGCGGAAACAGGCCCTTCGGCCCACCAAATCCACACCGACCAGCGATCCCCGCACATTAACACTATCCTACACCACAGGATCAATTTACACTTATACCAAGCCAATTTACCTACAAACCTGTATGTGTTAGGATTGTGGGAGGAAACCGGAGATCTCGGAGAAAACCCAGGTGCTCACGGGAAGAAGGTATAAACTCCATACACACAGCACACGTAGTTGGAATTGAACCCGGGTCTCCGGCACCGTAAGGCAACAACTCTACCTCTTCTTCCTTTTCTGATGGTGGACATGTTTGTATATGGAGCCAGAGGCTCAGATGGATGAAGGAATGGCATTGAATGACATTGCGATGGTGGTGTTCACGCTTCTCCCATCCTGCTCTCTACCCATAGAGCAATTTCTTCTGTACCGTAGCTTTTTGATGTTCAAAAATGTCTATCCTTCCTGCGCCCTCCCATCAGCACGACCTTACCTTTTGCATTACCTATTTCCGACAGACCAGCAGTCCTACTTGGCAAGCCCTGGCTGCATTGCTACAATAACTAGAGAAGATGCAAGACCACACCTGATGCTCGTACACACCAGATTGTGATGAAGCTTCTCTGTTTTTAGATGCTAACTGGTTTCTCTTTCCACAGCAGCTGCTTGACTGGCTGAGTTCTTCCAGCATTTCTGTTTTTGTTTTGGATCCTGACAGTATAGCAGTAGCTTCTGCGGTGAAAATCCAAAGTAAAGGTTGCCGATCAGAGGACATTGACGGGGCAACGTATAGATAGAGACCGATATGCCCTGTAGACACAGATGATTAATGCCCCAATTTAATACGCGCCCATCACTCGAGGGCAAACCTGCCCCAGGGAAAAGCCAACACTTGAGCCTCCAGTTCCTCTACGGAAGTAAAGTGAAGTCATAGCAAAAGGATTTGAGTATGGGAGCAGGGAGGTTCTACTGCAGTTGTACAGGGTCTTGGTGAGACCACACCTGGAGTATTGCGTACAGTTTTGGTCCCCTAATCTGAGGAAAGACATTCTTGCCATACAGGGAGTACAGAGAAGGTTCACCAGACTGATTCCTGGGATGGCAGGACTTTCATATGAAGAAAGGCTGGGTAGACTCGGCTTGTACTCGCTAGAATTTAGAAGATTGAGGGGGGATCTTACAGAAACTAACAAAATTCTTAAGGGGTTGGACAGGCTAGATGCAGGAAGATTGTTCCCGATGTTGGGGAAGTCCAGAACAAGGGGTCACAGTTTAAGGATAAGGGGGAAGTCTTTTAGGACCGAGATGAGAAAAACATTTTTTCACACAGAGAGTGGTGAATCTGTGGAATTCTCTGCCACAGAAGGTAGTTGAGGCCAGTTCGTTGGCCATATTTAAGAGGGAGTTGGATGTGGCCCTTGTGGCTAAGGCGATCAGAGGGTATGGAGAGAAGGCAGGTACAGGATACTGAGTTGGATGATCAGCCATGATCATATTGAATGGCGGTGCAGGCTCGAAGGGCCGAATGGCCTACTCCTGCACCTAATTTCTATGTTTCTATGTTTCTATGTCATGGGGTAAGATGCTACACAGGACAGTGATTTATGATTTTCAATCTCAGGAAGAGTCTCGATCTGAAACATCACCTATTCCTTTTCTCCAGAGATGCTGCCTGGCCCCCTGAGTTACTCCAGCTTTTTATATCTATATTCGGTGTGAACCAGCATCTGCAGTTCCTTCCTACACATTTTGTCTGCTCCACTGTGAAATCTCCTCAAGGTTTGCCTACTTTGAAGAAGTTATCTTCTCTCCGACGAGAGTTCCATGCACCTTTTCATATCTCTCAATTCACTCTCCCCTGACTCTCAGTCTGAAGAAAGGTCTCGACCAGAAACAACACCTTTTTATTTTCTCCAGAGATGCTGCCTGACCCACTGAATTGCTCCAGTGTTTTGTGTCTATCTTCAGTATAACCCACTGATATTGCTCCCCTATTTCTCACACGATATTTCTAACCCTGCAAAATGTCAATTAGAGTGCAATTTTTGTTATGCAGATATAATCAGGATATCTACTGTATTTCAGTGATTTAGGGTTATATTTACATTGATAGCTTCACTGACGTGCATCAAAGGTGCAATATAAAGGTATACATAAGTGACTGCTGATGCTGGAATCTTGAGCAAAAAACAAACTGCTGGAAGAATTCAATGGGCCTGGCAGCATCTGTAGAAGGAAATAGACAGATGACACTTCGGGTCAGGACCCTTCAAAAATCTCTAAATAATAATAATATCTGAATAAGAATCATAACCTGAAATGAAATAATAATCACTGAATAACAATAATATCTGAAGATGGTTTCTGACCCGAAACACCATCTGTCCATTTCCTTCCATAGATGCTGTCTGGCCCACTGACTTCTTCCAGCAGAATGTTTTTTTTTGCCTTATAAATGTATTATTTTGCTTTCCTCATTATTTTTTAAATTTTCACTTTTCGTTCTATCAATTTATTTTGATCCACTGGCGCTGTTGATCCAACCGCAGTTTTATTGAAAGTGGAATAGTGATGATGGATAAGATATTCTGACTTTATGGCTTGTCCACTAGTAAATAGAATTTCTGTAATTAGATCAGCAATCTTAAATGATGACCAGGCAGTAAATAAACTACAAAATTCGGAAATTGAGTGGAAAATGACAAATTGCACCGACCTTAGTATGAAGTACTTATTTGAGAAAAGGGTTCCTTATTTATCAATGATGGCTAATATAAATCCTGCAGGTGAAATATTGCACCATGAGACTTCACTACATGATTCCAATATTCTTGCTGACCTCAACAAAGGCGTTCACATTTTCAGTTCGATATTACACTTGTGAAATGGAGAACATTGATTCAAAATAATTTTGTCTGCGTGTGATCTATGGAAGTATGATCAAAGGCTTATTTTCCTATAAATCATCTCTGCATCAATGAGGCACTCTTGCTTATACTTCCTTTATTGATCGCCTTTAAACTTAATGCATTAATGCTGAGGAAATGGCTTAAAATGGAGCATTGCCATCATGTACGGGATCTGCTTTACAGACCATAGTTGATTTAGAAGCAATTTGTGACCAGCACTGATGTATTTATTGTTATTAATCCAGGAATGCATGATCGCCAACTAGTGTAACATATTGATCTGGACAGCAGATACTGATGAATGTTTGCATAAAATTGCAGTTAAATCCTTGGAGTAGGTAGTTAAGTAGTCTAACTGGCACTTCCACTTCGATCTGTTGAAGAGATACAAGCTATGTGCCTTGATAATGTGCTCCCAGATGCTCTGAGGAGGATGCTGTGAATTTAGCTTTGTTAGCCACAGTAAGTTTGACTACAAAACCTCACAGAAAGACAGAGGACAAGGGCAAATGCAACTGACTGCAACTGCTGAGAGCAAAATTCAGTGCAGGGTACAAGAAGCCCTAATCATGTTTCATTTGGCATGGGTAGCACTGTGAAATGTAATATTATAAAACTTTATAAATCCAAAATTTGCATATACCTAGAATGAATTGAAAATTCCTGACGCAAGATTAAGTATTGTTTGTGGGTGTAATAAATCAAATGGGAATGTTAAAATACACAGAGTAGAAACATCCCACTGAATCTTCAGAAATGATTGGGAAGTCAGAAAGTGAAATTATATTTTTTTGTAACTGATCTCTCCAGCCAATGTGGGCAAGACATGTCAGAAGGATGTCTGATGATAGAATGCCTAAACAGCTCCATAATGGTGAGCTAACAGAGGGCAAATGACTATGTGGTGGACAGGGAAAGAGATTCAAATACACTCTTGAAACTTTGACACACAACACGAGGAACAACGAGCAATGGATCGTCTGGTTGGCGTACCTGCATCAAAAGCTGCGGTCGCTTATATGAGGAACCTAAAATGGAGGAAGAAAAGAGAAAAAATTATTGATTCCACAGCATTTCTACACTTCTGTCACCTGTAAAGTGGCATCACCAACTGTTAACATTGAAGACTCCCAGGACCTCTCCCTACTGTCAGTGTACCAATATATCACATCATTGTTAAGCCTGATCTGCCAATAGATTTAAAATGGTGATCCATAGAGCATAGAACAGTACACCACAGGAATAGGCCCTTCAGCCTACAATGTCCACTTTGAACATTAAGCCAAATTAATCTAATCTCCTCTGCCTGCATATGATCCACATCCTTCCATTCCCTGCATATCCACATGCCTAACCAAAGGCTTCTTAAATGTAATGAAAAATCCTTGGATATTATTTGAAAAAGATGCACTCTAAGTATGGTGATTGCTTGACTAATCTATGCTATGGCTATCTCTCTTTTGATGCAAAGTCCCCAGGAGAATGAGTAAAAAAATGCAGGGTCGCCAACCTTGGATGTGCCTTTGTCACATTAAAATCTAGTGCCTGGGTTGTTGCCAGTTCATCCAACCAGTTTCATTCATAATAGATTTTCATGGCCAAAGGCTTCATATAAACTTAGTGTAGGGCTTGTATTGCCCTATTAAAAGGCTGTTAAGTATGTACCACATTTCATGGTCTAAAGATCCAGTTTCAAAAGGTACAGAGTATCAGTCAGTGAACATTATTCCCTTATCATATAACCATATAACCATATAACAATTACAGCATGGAAACAGGCCCTCTCGGCCTTTCCAGTCCGTGCCGATCATTTGTTTCCCCTAGTCCCATCTACCTGCACTCAGACCATACCCCTCCATTCCCTTCCTGTCCATATACCTATCCACTTTACTTTTAAATGTTAAAATCGATCCTGCCTCCACCACTTCTGCTGGAAGCTCATTCCACACAGCCACCACCCTCTGAGTAAAGAAGTTCCCCCTCACGTTACCCCTAAACTTCCGTCCCTTAATTCGCATGTCTTGCCCTCTTGTTTGAATCTTCCCTACCCTCAATGGGAAAAGCTTATCCACGTCAACGTTATCCACGTCTATCCCTTTCATCATTTTATAGACCTCAATCAAATGCCCCCTTAACCTTCTGCGCTCCAAAGAATAAAGACCTAACTTGTTCAACCTTTCTCTGTAACATAGTTGCTGGAACCCAGGCAACATTCTAGTAAATCTCCTCTGTACTCTCTCTATTTTGTTGACATCCTTCCTATAATTAGGCGACCAAAATTGTACACCATACTCCAGAATTGGTCTTACCAATGCCTTGTACAATTTTAACATTACTTCCCTACTCCTATATTCAATGCTCTGATTTATAAAGGCCAGCACACCAAAGGCTTTCTTTACCACCCCATCTACATGCGATTCCACCTTCAGGGAACTAGATCTCTCTGTTCCACAGCATTCCTCAATTCCCTACCATTTACCATGTACGTCCTATTTTGATTTGTCCTGCCAAGATGTAGCACTTCACACTTATCAGCATTAAACTCCATCTGCCATCTTTCAGCCCACTTTTCCATATGGCCCAAATCTCTCTGTAGACTTTGAAAATCTACTTCATTATCCACAACAGCACCTATCTTAGTATCATCTGCATACTTACTTATCCAATTTTCCACCCCATCATCCAGATCATTGATGTACATGACAAACAACAGTGGACCCAACACAGATCCCTGAGGCACCCCACTGGTCACCGGCCTCCAACCTGACAAACAGCCATCCACCATTACTCTCTGACATCTCCCATTCAGCCACTGTTGAATCCATCTTGCTACTCCGCCATTAACACCCAAAGATTGAACCTTCTTAACCAACCTTCCATGGGGAACCTTGTCAAAGGCCTTACTGAAATCCATATAGACAACATCCACTGCTTTACCCTCATCAATTTCCCTAGTAACCGCTTCAAGAAATTTGTCAAAAGGTTTGTCAAACATGACCTTCCAGGCACAAATCCATGTTGACTGTTCCTGATCAGACCCTGTTTATCCAGATGCTTATATATATTATCACTAAGTATCCTTTCCATTAATTTACCCACTACTGACGTCAAACTAACAGGTCTATAATTGCTAGGTTTATTCTTTGAACCCTTTTTAAACAATGGAACAACATGCGCAGTACGCCAATCCTCCAGCACTATTCCCGTTTCTAATGACATCCTTCCTATAATTAGGCGACCAGAATTGTACACCATACTCCAGAATTGGTCTTACCAATGCCTTGTACAATTTTAACATTACTTCCCTACTCCTATATTCAATGCTCTGATTTATAAAGGCCAGTACACCAAAGGCATTCTTTACCACCCCATCTACATGCGATTCCACCTTCAGGGTACTATGCACAGTTATTCCTTGATCTCTCTGTTCCACAGCATTCCTCAATTCCCTGACATTTACCATGTACGTCCTATTTTGATTTGTCCTGCCAAGATATAGCACTTCACACTTATCAGCATTAAACTCCATCTGCCATCTTTCAGCCCACAATCATGTATCTGTACACTGCGAATGGCTTGATTGTAATCATCAATTGTCTTTCCGCTGGCTGGTTGGCAACAACCTTGGTACACGTGACAATAAACTAAACTGAACTGAATTGATTTTACTGCAGTTACCATACAGTATGATACCTCGTCACTAACTCTGTACTCAATCTCTAAACTAGAGTCAAGAGTCAAGAGTGTTTTATTGTCATATGTCCCCGATAGAACAATGAAATTCTTACTTGCTGCAGCACAGCAGAATATGTAATCATAATAAATAATGCAACAAAACTAAAAAAAACAGACAATAACAGTGCAATAATAATAATAATAATAATAATAATAATAATAAAAATAATAATAATAATAATAAAAATAACAATGATAATAATAGTCGATTGTAGTCTATTGTAGTTCATAGCTTATGAGATTTTAATGTTTAATAGCCTGATGGTTGTAGGGAAGAAGCGGTTCCTGAACCTGGCCTTCTTCCCGATGGCAGTGGTGAGATGGCAGCCAGATAGGCTGCATCCCAGGGTACTTAAGGAAGTAGCCCCAGAAATAGTGGATGCCTTAGTGATAATTTTTCAAAACTCTTTAGATTCTGGAGTAGGTCCTGAGGATTGGAGGGTAGCTAATGTAACCCCACTTTTTAAAAAGGGAGGGAGAGAGAAAACGGGGAATTACAGACCAGTTAGTCTAACATCGGTAGTGGGGAAACTGCTAGTCAATTATTAAAGATGGGATAGCAGCGCATTTGGAAAGTGGTGAAATCATTGGACAAAGTCAGCATGGATTTACGAAGGGTAAATCATGTCTGACGAATCTTATTGAATTTTTTGAGGATGTAACTAGTAGAGTGGATAAGGGAGAAGCAGTGGATGTGTTGTATCTGGACTTTCAGAAGGCTTTCGACAAGGTCCCACACAAGAGATTGGTATACAAACTTAAAGCACACGGTATTGGTGGTTCAGTATTGATGTGGATAGAGAACTGGCTGGCAGACAGGAAGCAAAGAGTAGGAGTGAACGGGTCCTTTTCAGGATGGCAGACAGTGACTAGTGGGGTGCCGCAAGGCTCAGTGCTGGGACCCCAGCTATTTACAATATATATTGATGATTTGGACGAGGGAATTAAATGCAACATCTCGAAGTTTGCGGATGACACGAACCTGAGGGGCAGTGTTAGCTGTGAGGAGGATGCTAGGAGGCTGCAAGATGACTTGGATAGACTGGGTGAGTGGGCAAATGCATGGCAGATGCAGTATAATGTGGATAAATGTGAGGTTATCTACTTTGGTGGCAAAAACAGGAAGGTAGACTATTATTTGAATGATTAGGAAAAGGAGAGATGCAGCGAGACCTGGGTGTCATGGTACACCAGTCATTGAAAGTAGGCATGCAGGTGCAGCAGGCTGTGAAGAAAGCGAATGGTATGTTGGCCTTCATAGCAAAAGGATTTGAGTACAAGAGCAGGGAGGTTCTACTGCAGTTGTACAGGGTCTTGGTGAGGCCACACCTGGAGTATTGCGTACAGTTTTGGTCTCCTAATCTGAGGAAAGACATTCTTGCCATAGAGGGAGTACAGGGAAGGTTCACCAGACTGATTCCTGGGATGGCATGACTTCCATATGAAGAAAGACTGGATAGACTTGGCTTGTACTCGCTGGAATTTAGAAGATTGAGGGGTGATCTCATAGAGACTTACAAAATTCTTAAGGGGTTGGACAGGCTAGATGCAGGAAGATTGTTCCCGATGTTGGGGAAGTCCAGGACAAGGGGTCACAGTTTAAGGATAAGGGGGAAGTCTGTTAGGACCGAGTTGAGAAAATCGTTTTTCACACAGAGAGTGGTGAATCTGTGGAATTTGTGGAATCTGTGGAAAGGGATCAGGGGTTATGGAGATAAGGCAGGTACAGGATACTGAGTTGGATGATCAGCCATGATCATATTGAATGGCGGTGCATGCTCGAAGGGCCGAATGGCCTGCTGCTGCACCTAATTTCTATGTTTCTATGTTTCTATGAGTTTGTGGCCAGGATGGTGTGGATCTCTGATGATGTTGGCTGCCTTTTTGAGGCAGCGACTCCGATAAATCCCTTCGATGGTGGGGAGGTCAGAGCCGGTGATGGACTGGGCAGTGTTCACAACAAGTTGCCAAACCAGGCCACGATGCAACCAGTCAATATGCTCTCTACTGTGCACCTGTAGATGTTCAAGATAATCCTCTTTGACATACCGAATTTCCGTAATCTTCTCAGGAAGTAGAGGCGCTGATGTGCTTTCTTTATAATTGCATCAGTGTGCTCGGTCCTGGAAAGATCGTAGGAAATATGTACGCCCAGGAATTTGAAGATTTTGACTCTCTCCATCATCGTCCCATTGATGTAAACAGGATTGTGTGTCCTCAACCTTCCTCTTCCAAAGTCCACGATCAGTTCTTTGGTTTTGCTGATATTGAGAGTCAGGTTGTTGTGTTGGCACCATTTGATCAGTCGGTCGATTCACTTCTATATTCTGACTCATCGCCATCTGTAATTCGTCCCACAACAGTGGTGTCGTCGGCAAATGCAATAACAATAACAGTGTTCAGGTGCAGAAAAATACATATATTTTTTTATCTTGGTTAAATATAGTCATTGTTAAAATCTGGAAGGATTATTATAAAAGTTGTTACTATTTGAGTGCTGCCTGCTGGTATTTGTGCCTGTGTTCTTTTTATAAACAAAACTCTTTCATTGTTGGATATTCTAAGAATTCGTAATAAAAGGGCTGAAATAATAATAGAATCTAACCTTGAAACACGTGGAAGGTGAGTTATTCTTATGTTCTGGTTTTCTCTAATATAACTCACTCTTCCAAAGAGCTAATGATATTTCCATTTGCTCATAAAATTGTCAGATAACAATCTGTTCATATTGCATTAACATCCATACTGTCAGCCTTCCATCAAAATCTACACTATGTATTAATCAAATTAACCTTTCATTACCAGATATCAAGAAACTCATATAATCACGAGGTCCAAATATGGAACAGTTTGTTAATAATGTTCACATTGTAAGTGTGTAAACTCCGGTGCTGTCTGGTGTGGATTTGCACATCCTCCCTGTGACAATGCAGGTTTCCTCCTGGTGCTCCAGTTTCCCCCAAAGATCTCAAAAATATGCAGGTTTCTAGTTTAATTGGCCTCTGTAAATTGCCGCTTGTATGTAGGGAGTGGATGAGAAAGTGAGGTTACAGAACTAAAGTGAACAGTTGTACAGGGCCCTGGTGAGACCACACCTGAAGTATTGTGTGTAGTTTTGGTCTCATAATTTGAGGAAGGACATTCTTGCTCTTGAGAGAGTGCTGCGTAGAGTCACCAGGTTAAATCCCGGGATGGGGGGACTGACATATGATGAAATAATGGGTCAACTGAGCTTATATTCACTGGAATTTAGAAGGATGAGAGAGGATTTTATAGAAACATATACAATTCTTAAGGGATTGGACAGGCAAGATGCAGGAAAAATGTTCCCGATGTTGGGGGAGACCAGAACTAGGGGTCACAGTTTAAGAATAAGGGGTAGGCCATTTAGGATTGAGATGAAGAAAAACTTTCACCCAAAGAGTTGTGAATCTGAGGAATTCTCTGCCACAGAAGGCAGTGGAGGCCAATTCACTAGATGTTTTCAAGAGAGAGATAGATATAGCTCTTAGGGCTAATGGAATCAAGGGATATGGGGAAAAAGCAGGACGTGGTACTGATTTTGGATGATCAGCCATGATCATATTGCATGGTGGTGCTGCCTCGAAATGCCGAATGGCCAACTCCTGCACCTATGTCCTGTTTTTATGAACGGATGATCGATGGTCGGCTTTGGATCGGTGAGCCGTATCTCTGTGCAATATCTCTAAACTAAACATGGGAAAAGACCATCTTTTGACTGGATTTTGGATAGCATGTTCCTTTACACAAAGAAAGAGCTACATTATAATGTACCATTCCTCATTCATTCTGCAATATGTTGTTTTCCTAACATATTTCTTGACAAAATAATGATATTTTAAATCTCTATGGTATCAGTTGAGGGATTGTAAATGGTTACAGTGTGCTATTATTTAGGTGAATTGTCAACAGCAGCATTTCATTATCCTTTTATTTGGGCCCGATCAATGATGTCTGTAAACAATCATACATGGAACATAGAAAAGTATAGCAGAGGAAGAGGCCCTTTGGCCCACAGTGTCTGTGCCAAACATGAAGCCAAGTTAAACTAATGTCATCTGCCTGCACATGATCCATATCCTTCCGTTCGCTGTGTATCAATAGACAATAGGTGCACGTGAAGGACATTTGGCCCTTCAAGCCAACACTGACATTCAATGTGATCATGGCGGACTGCAGGAGTGGGGCACCGTTGTGTATGGCTGCTCTGCCTGCAGTCCGCCCTTTCACCCTTTTTTATTTTATTTTTTAGTCCCTGTTAAAAAAACAAATGTTAGTTGGAGGTCTTTTATGTGGTGGGTGGAGGAGGGGAAGGGGGAAACTTTATTTCCAAGTCCTTACCTGGTCGGAGAGGCGGCTTCCCTCTGAGCTGCTTCTTCGCCCTTTCCCCGCGGCCTACCTTCAGACTGGGGCGGCGTTTCCTGTCGGGACCGGCCGGGACTGCAGCTTCGGTGGCAGCGCAGCGCTGGAACACCATCAGGGAGCGGGCGATGCCTTACCGGATCGCCGTGCGGTAAGCTCCGGGGTGCTGTGGCCGCCGACTCTATAACATCCGAGGAGCTGTGGCTGCGGGCATCCAGCCGCGGGCGGCGGTGGATTTAAAACACCGCAGAACCTGGGATCGAGATCGCCAGGCTCGGAGCTCCAACATTCGCGACCTGAGGACTTCGGGTGCCGCGGTCTCCGGGGAGGATGGCGGCCACTCCAGACTTTCCAAGCTGCTGAGGAGTGTTCACCCGACGCCAGAGTTCCAGCTTCCCGGCAAGTGGGCCTGAAAATATCGGACTGGCTGCAAGGCCACAAATGGGCCCCGACCTCGGGTGGTCACAGAGGAAGAGGACTTAACTTTCTGGTGCCTTTCCCCACAGTGGAAAAATGTGATTCTGTTGTGGGGGGACGTTTGTGTTGAACTCTATAATGTGTTGTGTCAATTTTCTTTTTTTAATCTTTTTCTTTGGATGTACGGAAACTTATTATTTATTTTATGTAAAGCACTTTGGTTTCAACGCGAGTTGATTTAAAACATGCTATATAAATAAAAGTTACTTACTTACTTATGGCTGATCATCCACAATCAGTACCCTGTTCCTGCCTTCTCCCCATATCTCCTGACTTGGCTATCTTCAAGAGCCATATCTAGCTCTCTCTTGAAAGTATCCAGAGAACCAACCTCCACCACCCTCTGAGGCAGAGAATTCCTCAGATTCACAACTTCCTTTGTGAAAATATCATTGATACTTTTTTGCATATTCATTGTTCTTTATCTCTCCACATCACCGTCTATATCTCTCGTTTCCCTGATCCCTGACCAGTCTGAAGAAGGGTCTCGACCCGAAACGTCGCCTATCTCCTTCGCTCCTTAGATGCTGCTGCACCGCTGAGTTTCTCCAGCCTTTTGTGTACCTTCCTTTGTGAAAAAGTGTTTCCTCATGTCCGTTCTAAATGGTTTACCCCTTATTCGTAAACTGTGGCCCCTAATCGGGAACATGTTTCCTGCCTCCAAACCCATAATAATCTTATATGTTTCAATAAGATATCCTCTCATCCTTCTAAATTCCAGTGAATATAAGCCCAGTCGACCCATTCTTTCATCATATGTCAGTCCCGCCATCCCGGGAATTAACCTTTTGAACCTGCGCTGCACTCCCTCAATAGCAAGAATGTCCTTCCTCAAATTTGAGGAATATCCAGGTGCCTATCTAAAAGTCGCTGAAAAGCCAGTAGATTTTATTTTGTCCAATCCTGCAGCTTTGTACTTGAGCTACAGTCAAACTAGTGAAAAGTTAAATTGGCCAGAGAAACATATGGAGGCAGGTATTATTACAACATTAACAACATCTGAAATGTCTAGGCATTGAAGGTTACAGGCAGTGCTAGACATGGGATTAGTATAGATAGGTGGCCAGAATGGACACAGTGGCTGAAGTGCCTATTTCCAAGCTTAATGATTCCATGACTAAACCCAATCTATTATGTTAATTGACAATGATTTTCATGCAACTTTACAACTTAATTATAAATATTTCGCTCTTGTGCTTGAAACTTTTCTGAATAGTCACATTTTTCATAATGTCTGGTAAAGAACAGAGTTGATCAATAATATTTCCATTGTTGTCAAATTCCATGAACCACTGTAAACCCTGTATTCTTAACACTGAACATAATAGCATTGCTACTTTAGAGAAATAAGCTAATGGACTGTTGGTTTATGAAATATCATCCATTAAAAAATCGTCTGCAGCATAGCTTTCAGAAGTGCATGAAATATGACTTTGTGCTTTATAAATGATTACTCCCTTTATAGGTTTTGATGCATTAGCTGTGTGGAATATTTGTTTTCTTTAATATGTTTTTATATATTGATGAGAACAACAATATGATAATGATAAATCCTTGCTCTTTTATAATTGTGTATCGAGGAATGAGTATATGATAAATTTAAAGTGAATATCTGCCAGTTGAAATACATCTGAAACAGCATGAACCCAGGTCACATGAATGAACCCTATGTCACCAAACTAAATCTAAAATAGCATTCACATCCTGAGTAGCCATTGCTTTGGATGGCATTTATAGGGAAATGTTTCTATACATTTGTGCGCTAATGAACTGGCCACAGTCTTCGCAGATATCTTAATCTCCTCACTTCAACAATCCATTATTCCCATCTGCTTCAGGGCAACCTCCATCGTTCCAGTCTCCGGGAGAATTAAAGTGACCTGTCACAGTGACTACTGTCCTGTAGATCTAACATCACTCCATCCAAGACCGCAAGAAATTGCAGTGAGTTCTGAGCACAGTTCTGTCCATCTTGCAAACCAGCCTCCTCCCATCCATCGACTCTATTTTCACTTCACGATGCCTTGGGAAAAACAGACAACATAATCAAGGGCCACTCACATCCTGGGCATTCGCTATTCTCCCCTCTCCCATTGGGCACAAGATAGAAATGTTTGAAAGCATGTACCAGTAGATTCGGGAACAGTTGCTTCCCCACGACTACTGAACAGACCTCTATTTAACTAAGGGTATAGTGTTGATTTCCCAACCTATCTTGTTGCAGCCTTAGCAATATTTTTATGTCCAGTGTCTCTGGTGCTGCAGCACTGTATGCAGCATATTGTTTACTTTTCTCTTGGCATCACGTGTATATGTATGTGGTTTGATCGTACCTATGTATATGGTTTGATCGTACCTATGTATGGTACTCTTTACTCTATGACCTTCATTGCATCCTGGTTTATATGACAAGAAAAGAATGTGAATCCGAATCTGAGAATGGTTTAGCAATTTATTTCCATGTTTACCTGTGCAAACCTAAATTGAAATGCCTTATATTAGTAACCAAGTGCACAATGTGCCACGTTCTCCAGAACAGTGTGAACCTGTCAAAGATCATGTAAAGTTTACCCTTTGTTTTCCTCCAACAGGTTGTTATACTCTACTTTGCGCCAAGCATATTCAGATGTATTCTTCTACGATGGGTTCGCCTTTTGGGCTTTGCAATTGTTTATGGAACTGTTACCCTCAAGTTGTACAGGTACTGTCTTCCAATTTTTGATATCCTTCTTCACAAATGCCATGACATATGTGCCTGCAGATTAGCTGCCTGTATGTACACTGTTTGCAGCATTCTATTATCTTCATTAATTATTACAATATTTTGCATTTTGCAGGTTGCAAAAATGCTGTGCATTTTGGGATAATTGTTTCCATTTCTATATCTGACTTATCAAGACTATATTTGGTAACATTTCCAGGATTTTCCAACTATTAGACATAACACATAGAAATTATGATCTTAGAAAGTATGTTCTGTGTTATCATTATACCTGGATTTATAACCTAGATTTCTACTTATAAATCATGGATATATATGTGGTCGTAACAGGTAAGGCTGGTCTAGGAACTAGCCATCAGATACATTATAAATTAATAAGATTAATAACTGTACATACTTAGCATTCAGTAATTAAAAAATTAAAACTCAATTAAAAATTAATACCTGCACCTGAATTATAAGAAAATTTGTGGTTTCCAAATTTGAGGTAGGACATTCTTGCTATTGAGGCAGTGCAGCGTAGGTTCACAAGGTTAATTTCCGGGAGGGCGGGACTGTCATATGCTGATAGAATGGAGCGGCACGGCTTGTACACTCTGGAATTTAGAAGGATGAGAGGATATCTTATTGAAAACATAAGATTATTAAGGATTTGGACACGCTAGAGGCAGGAAACATGTTCCCGATGTTGGGGGAGTCCAGATCCAGGGGACACGGTTTAAGAATAAGTGGTAAGGCATTTAGAACGGAGATGAGGAAACACTTTTTCACACAGTTGTGAGTGTGGAATTCTATGCCCCAGAGGATCAGTTCTCTGGGAACTTTCAAGAGAGAGCTTAATAGGGCTCTTAAAGATAGCGGAGTCAGGAGATATGGGGAGAAGGCGGGAACGGGATACTGATTGTGGATGATCAGCCATGATCACATTGAATGGTGGTGCTGGCTTGAAGGGCCGAATGGCCAACTCCTGCACCTATTGTCTATTGTCTATTGATCAGGACCCTTCTCAGTCTGCTCAAGATTCCAGCTATCTGCAACTTCTTGTCATTCCGAGGTCATTAATTAGCCATGCTCTCATTGAATTGTGGACCAGGCTCTGCAATTAAACAGCCTACCCCTTTTCTATATTATTTTATAACTTCACAATTCTCCTTGGCATTGCAAAGGTCTGGAGGGGTTTTGTGCTTCTAGTGTACTGAGGCTTGAGTGGAATGATTGCAGATTTGGGTGGTTTTGATGGAGAGATCAGTCATCAGATCCAGCAATGTAAGTCAATATTATTAACAGCTGGAAGACAGTTTGGTCAGAATGCACAAGAAATAGCTCCCATGGTTAGCTGGAAGGTCAGCGCACACAATTAAATTTGCATCATGTATTTCAAAATAGTGTCTTATTATAAAGTGGTCACAGCAATTGTCTCATACTTTGAAGAAGATTGTCACTAGAAAAATATAAAATATATTGCTTTTTAAACCTAGTTCCATTGCAGTTAGAAAAGCACATTTTACCACTAGCTCTATCTAGCTCTAGAATACTATCGTGCAGCAGATGGGAGCCATAAGGATACATAATGACAGCCATGCAACTCACAGACAAATATGCAGATATTCATAGAACTGGGAAAACAGGAGCAAAATAAAGTGGAGGAAGGCTGCCCAAAGAAGACAGCCAGACTACAATTACAGAGGTATAGAAAAGTGGACTCCAGTAAACCTTCGGCCCATGAGGATGATGGCCATGACTAAAAGACTCCAGGACTCCAGATAGTGACAGCGGTGTCAATAGACAATATACAATATTGTTGGCCATTCGGCCCTTCGAGCCAGCGCCGCCATTCAATGTGATTATGGCTGATCATCCCCAATCAGTACCCTGTTCCTGCCTTCTTCATATTCCCTGACTCCGCTATCTTTAAGAACCCTATCTTGCTCTCTCATTGAAAGCTCTCTCATCCAGAGAACCGGCCTCCACCGCCCTCTGAGGCAGAGAATTCCACAGATTCACAACTATCTGTGAGAAAAAGTGTTTCCTCATCTCTGTTCTAAATGGCTTCCCCCTTATTCTTAAAGTGTGGCCCCTGATTCTGGACTCCCCCAACATCAGGAACATGTTTTCTACCTCTAGTATGTCCAAACCCTTAATAATCTTATATGTTTCAATAAGATCCCCTCTCATCCTTCAAAACTCCAGAGTATACAAACTCAGCCGCTCCATTCTCTCAGCATATGACAGACCCGCCATCCCGGGAATTAACCTTGTAAACCTTTGCTGCACTCCATCAATAGCAAGAATTTCTTTCCTCAAGTTAGGGGACCAAAACTGCACACGATGCTCCAGGTATGGTCTCACTATGGCCCTGTACAACTGCAGAAGGACCTCTTTGCTCCTACACTCAATTCCTCTTGTTATGACGGCCAATATGCCATTCACTTTCTTCACTGCCTGCTGTACCTGCATGCTTACTTTAATTGAATGATGAACAAGGACCCCCAGATCCCATTGTACTTGCCTTTTTCCCAACTTGACACAATTTAGATAATAATCTCCATTCCTGTTTTTGGATAAACCTCACATTTATCCACATCAAACTGCATCTGCCATGCATCTGCCCACTCACCCAACCTGTCCAATTGACCCTGCATTCTCATAGCATCCTCCTCATAGTTCACACTGCCACCCAGCTTTGTGTCATCTGCAAATTTGCTAATGTTATTTTGAAGCCCTGCATCTAAATCATTGATGTATATTGTAAATAGCTGCGGTCCCAGCACCGAGCCTTGCGGTACCCCACTAGTCACTGCCTGCCATTCTGAAAGGGACCCATTAATCCCTACTCTGTGTTACCTGTCTGCCAACCAATTTTCTCTCCATGTCAGCACTACCCCCAAACCATGTGCCCTAATTTGGCCTATTAATCTCCTATGTGGGACCTTATCAAATGCTTTCTGAAAGTGCAGGTACACTACATCCATTGGCTCTCCTTTGTCCATTTTCCTGTCATGATAAATACTTCATTGAATGGCAGTGCTAGCTCAAAGGGCCGAATGGCCTACTCCTGCACCTATTTTCTATTGCTTGAGGACATGCTAGTGATGGACAAGGTCAGGTATGACGGTCCAACTGCCCCATTAGCTGAAGTACTTTGATCTAAAGTAAGCACATAGTGATTACCCATATACGCTTGATGTGAATTTCTTTCTCTATTAAAGGAGGGTCGGCATTACTTAGAAAATTATAGCATATGATGAAATGCTCTCTGTCTGTGTAAGTTGGAACACCATTTTGGATACAAGGTTCCAGAAGCTCTCCATTGCCTCCAGGTTGAATTTAGCTCTCTGTGGTATCAAGCACATAGAGAAATGCTGCATGCCTTACCATAAGTGCTAAAACCATAATGTTGTTTTAAATAACCAGCTATCCTCCATTATCTTAGTGATTATTGTAAAATAAACAAGGTCCAAAGAGCTGAATTCCAGAGGTCACAGAGCCTTACAGCACAGGAACAGGCCCTTCAGCCCACCATGCTCATGTTAAACATTAAATACCAATACATACCAATCCTACTTTCCAGCACTAGACCCATAGCCTTCTGAGCATTGGCATTTAAAGTGTTTGTCTGGATACTTCAAATTTAATGTATGAGAAAGAGTCCTTTGTCCAGAGTAGGGAAATCAAGAACCAGAGGACATAGGTTGAAGTGAGAGGGAAAATACTTTATAGGTTCCTGAGGGGCAACTTTTTCACACAAAGGGTGGTGGGTAAATGGGGTGAGTTGGAGGTAGTTGAGGTAGATACTATAACAACATTTAAAAGACATTTGGAGGCAGGTGATTCAAACAAGTTCAATAATACTTTATTGTCACGTGCACCTAGGTGCAGTGATATTCTTTGTTTTTGCATACAATACACAAAGTACAAAGCACTCATTAGAGTGCCGTGGTCCTTCTTTGTTTTTGGTGGATCCGCCCCCCTCCCGCCAGATTCCTCTTCCTTCTCAGCGGCCCGATTGCCTTTCTGTGGCCTGAACTCTGCCTGCGGTCTTAACCTCAACTACAGCCCGACAGCCACTCCCTCTCACACAGTGTACTAGCGAGCTATTGGTGGATTGTCTCACACTGCTGATGTGAAAGCTACTGAAAGTCAGGTAAAGTTGAAACAACGTCCGTACTCTGTACGTCATTTTTATCAGAGAAGGGCTATCTCACGGATGTCCTCTGCCTCCATCCTTGCAGGAATGCAGCAAAAGTCATTTTGGAAAAGTCGGTCATCCTCATAAATCGGATAATCTGATTACAGAAATATCTATCATAAATAAACTTCCAACAGATACCCGGCTAACACCTTCAGAGCTCAGTGTCAGTCCATCAATCATTCTGGGGAGAAGCAGAGACATTTAGACCGAGATGAGAAAGACTTTTTTTAAGACCGAGATGAGAAAGACTTTTTTTTAAGACCGAGATGAGAAAGACTTTTTTTTAAGACCGAGATGAGAAAGACTTTTTTCACACAGAGAGTGGTGAGTCTCTGGAACTCTCTGCCACAGAGGGTAGTTGAGGCCAGTTCATTGGCTATATTTAAGAGTGAGTTGGATGTGGCCCTTGTGGCTAAGGGGATCAGAGGGTATGGAGAGAAGGCAGGTACGGGATACTGAGTTGGATGATCAGCCATGATCATATTGAATGGCGGTGCAGGCTCGAAGGGCTGAATGGCCTACTCCTGCACCTAATTTCTATGTTTCTATGTTTCTATTTGATAATTAGGGCTCAATGTTGATGCAACCTTCCAGCTGATGGATGTTTGAAAACCTGGCACCAACATCTAAAATATACCAAAATATTTGCTATTTGGATATGTAAGGCTGGCATGCAAAGGTGAAAAAAACACAAAGTGCTGTCATAACTCAGTGGTCAAGCAACATCTCTGCAACCATGGCTAGGTGTCATTTTGATCAAGACCCTTCTTCGGACTGACGTTCTCCTGACCTGAAACATCACCGATCCATGTGCTCCAGAAATGCTGTGTGACCCGTTGAGTTACTCCAGCACATTGTACCTTTTTTGGTAAGCCATCCTCCTGCAGTTCCTTGTATCTCCATGCAAAGGTGGAAGTAACCCGGTACAGAGAAGGAAAGTGCCGACAGTGCCAATGAGTTACAAATAAGCTGCTGGAACAGCTCAGTGGGTCAGGCAGCAACTGTGGATGAAATGGACATTCGACGTTTCTTCTAGAGACCCCCCCTCTGGATTGAAAGAATGGAGGGGTGATCGCCATAGTAAAGCCATGAGGAAGGTGGGGCAAGAGCTAGCATGTGATACATGGATGAGGAAGGGGGGATTGGTAGATGGAATCAGGTGGGGTAGAGATGCGTAGAGATAACGATAGAGGTTGTTATATAATTAGTGGAGGTAATTTGGGCTGCAGATGATAGAATCTGAAGGGACAGGATGGTGGAGTATCTAAATGGATAGAAGAACTGAGGTTACCTGAAATTAGAGCATTTGGTGTTTATGCCTTCAGGTCGCAGTTTACCGAGGCAGAATATGGATAGATGGTGGTTTGGGTCGAGACCCTTCATCAGACTGGAGAAGGGTATGGACCTGAAACATCACCTATAAATGATCTCCAGAGATAATGCCTGACCTGCTGAGATACTCCAGCACTGTGTCCATTCATGGTGAACAGAGCACAAGTACTCAGCAAAGCAGTCGCCTAGTCTGTGCTTGGTCTAAATAATGCAGAGGAAGCCACGTAAGAACAAACGAATCAATAGACGAGGTTAGAGGATGTGCATGTGAGTCTCTACATCACCGAGCAGGTTTGTTTGGGTTTCTGGATGATGAAGAGGGTGGAGTATGAATACAGAAATGAAATGTTGCCAACTGAGACCACTCTGGAGCTGAATGTTATCGCACTGAGCAGCAACTAGGTCTCCAGTGGTGGAGTGAGTGACATGGCTGAGACAGGCTATATCCTCATCTGAAGGGCTTCGAGACACAGCTAAGTCTTTTACCAAAGTCCTCAGGTTGTTTTCCATTCTTCTGAACACCCCTCATACTTATTGCATGCTTTTAAAAATAAAAATATCCACTGAAAGCATTTGAGACAGACTTAAATAATTGAAAACATTACTTAAGTTACAATTTTATCAAATTCAACTTGACGTTTTCCCTGCTGCCTTGAAATGCCACCTCACTGAATAGATTAGAGGATTCAGCACCAGGTTTAATTTGGTTTAGGATTCTTAAGTAGATTCCTTGCAGAATTCCATCACATTCCTGCTCCACTGTTGAATTTCAGGTAAATCTGAAGTCAACGGCAAATGCATTTGGGAATTTGCACATTCATGCAGGTATGAGGTCATGAGGAATAGGAGTAGAAATAGGCCATTTGGTCCATCAGGTCTACTCCACCATTCAATCATGGCTGATCTATCTCTCCCTCCTAACCCCATTCTCCTGTCTTCTCCCCATCCCCTTCTCCTTCTGACACCTGTATAAATCAAGAATCTATCTCTGCCTTAAAAATATCCACTGATCCTCCACAGCATTCTGTGGCAAATAATTCCACAGATTCACCACCCTCTGACTAAAGACATTTCTCCTCATCTCCTTCCTAAAAGAATGGCCTTTAATTCTGAGGCCATGACTCGAGAGAGAGTCCCAGACTCTCTCAATAGTGGAAGCATCCTATCCACATTCACTCTATCCAAGCCTTTCACTATTCTGTATGTTTCAATTAGGTCCCCCCTCGTTCTTCAAAACTCCAGCGAGTACAGACCCAGTGCCGACAAACGCTCATCATAGGTTAACCTACTCATTTCTGGGCGTAGGTTAACCTCAGATATGGTGCCCAAAATTGCTCGCAAGATATCGAGCTTGTCTGCACTTCAAAATGCATATGGAGAGGATTGTTCAGAATAGGATTTACTCCCATTTGGGAAAGAATGGGCTAATTAGGGATAGTCAGCATAGCTGACTATCCATGTCCCTGGTGATCATGTCTTATGAACTGAAATGATCAGTGAGGTTAGGGCAGTGGATGTTATCTATACGTATATTACTAAGGCAATTAGTAATGTCCCTCATGGTATGCTGATCCAGAAGATTCAGATGCATGGAATCCACTTGGTTGTTTGGATTCAATGCTGGCTTACTCACAATAGACATAGTTGTGGTGGGGAAAGGTGTTATTCTGGTTGGGAGTCTATGACCAGTGGCGTTCCGCAGAGATCTGTATTGGGACCTCTATTGTTTGTGATATATACAAATGACTTGGACATAAACGTACATGGGTTGATTAGTAAGTTTGCAGACGACACCAAAATTGGCGGAGTTGTGGACAGTGAGGAAGATTATCAAACTATATGGTGGGATGTAGATCAGCTATAGGAATGGGCAGAGAAATGGCAGATGGGGTTTAATCTGAGCGAGTGTGAGGTGCTGCACTTTACGAATGTAAGGGGAAAGTATACAGTTAATGGCAAACCAGAGCATTGATGGACTGAGAAATTTTAAGGTCCTGGAAAGTGCCAACCCAAGTAGATGGAGTGGTAAGGAAGGCAATGATACATCTTCATCAGTCGGGGCATTGAGTATAAGTGACAGTCATGTTTCAGCTTTATAAAACTTTGGTTAGGTTGCATCTGGAGTATTGTGTGCACTTCTGGTTGTCGCATTACAGAAAGGATGAGGAGGCTCTGGAGAGTGCAGAAGGGTTTACCAGAATTTTGCCTGGATTGGAGGGTATTAGCTCCAGGGACAGATTAGATAAACATAGTTTATCTTCTCTCAGCTTTAAGATGAGCAGGGCAAAGTTTAAAGGCAATTATTGTTACACAGAGGTTGATGGGTGCCTGAAACATGGTGCCAGGGATGATGGTGGAAGCAGATACAATAGTGACATTCAAGAGGCTTTTAAATATAACTTTTTATGGATGGAATGTAGGTATATAGACCACACGCAGCACATGATTAGTTTAACCTGCTATCATGTTCAGCATGGACATTGTGGACCAAAGTGCCTGTTCCTGAGTTGCACTGTGCTGTAAGTGCTGGCAATTCTGTGCAAAACCCAGCATAAATCTCTGCTCAGATTGCAAGGGAGGATATTACCATATGGCTAGAATTAACCTGATGGATCAAACCCAACTTTATAAATCTGTGAATGCTAACAGGAATAATTAGTTGCATTGTTTCCAAAAGAATTTCTAAAGCAAGAGCTTAAATTTATCGCTGTGCGAATGCAGGTTGTTATTTGTCATTATATTTGCTTGAATGAAGAAGGTATTTATAAAATCAAGCAGTTAAATCCACAGGAGTTCTTTAAATGCATAATGGGGAAATGAGTTTGCAGAGTTTGCAGATTAAAATTAGAAAGCTCACCTACAGTGGAGAGGTACCATTTCATACTGAAATAGGATTTGACACCACAAATTATTCCTGTGTGAGGAAATTGACTGTAGCAGACACTGTCAGTTTGAACAGCATCAACTGACACTGGTGGAATGCTACACATATCCATCTCAAGATTAACTAGAGGACACAGATGGGAAAATCTCTTGTCAAAGCCCCAGCCATCTCCTCCCGTGTCTCCTACAGCACGCTGAGAGGCGCCTCATCCTGCCTTGATAATTATTATGGCAGCAAAGACATCTCATACCTTGTCCCTTCAATGGTATTTTATTTTTCGAGCATTCTACTGCTCACCATCCTGAATTCTGCTCCTACGACGTACATGTCCTTGGAGAACTATTCCTTTGCCTATGTTCTGTGACTCTGGGCACAGACTGCTATGTTCATTCTTAATGGTCCCTATTCTTTCCCAGATCATCCTTTTATCCTTAACATAAAATGTTTGGGGATTTTTCTTTATATTGCCTGCCAATGTTCTTTTTTTGCTCCCTCTTCACTTTCCTTAATTTATTTTCAAACCACCCCCTCCCTGCGCCCCACTGCCTATACACTTTCTGTATAGTCACTGTGCCCAAAATGATGTCCCATGTGTGCTTGGCCTGTTACATTGCTAAGGGGTAGCTCCCTTACTACCTGGTTGGATTGTCCACATTGGATCAACGGTGATGCAGCTGGTAGAGCTGCAGCCTCACAGAGCCAGAGAACTGGTATCAATCGTGACCTCGGATGCTGTCTGGAATTTGCACATTCTCCCTATGACTGTGAGGGTTTCCTCCAGTTGCTCCGGTATCCTCCCACATTCAAAAGACGTGCGGGTTTGTAGGTTAATTGGCCGTGCCACCTAAGCGTTCTATACGCTGAAATGTTCAATTGCTTGTCCTGCCCATCTTTCCAATATGGCTGCATGAATGCAACAAAACCATATTCACAGTCCAACACTCTCAGTTCATTGGCTTTACATGTCCTTCTCTTGCCATTAAAATAAATGCAATCAATGTTGTGTGTCTCCTCTGTGTCCCAGTTTTGCTCTCTTCTTCTTCTTCTTCTTCTTCTTGCATATGGCGTGCACAGCCTAAAGTTGTAGGACAACTTGTTCTATTGATCGTGCATGCCACAATGAATGATTGCATTCATTGCAACAGGGTGGACCCCGTGAAGGTTGCAATCTCCCACCCCATTTTTGCTCTCATTGCCCATTCACTCAGATGGAATAAGGATAGATACTAAGTTTCTTGAGGTCCTCTGAGGGAGTGCTGTATGTATGTATTTATGTATGTATTGCTAGATCTATATACCATTGTATGCAGCACATTAGTACCTGCACTGATGTAAAGCACTTGGTCAACAAGAGTTGTTTTTAAATGTGCTATAGAAATAAAATTGACTTGACTTGACTTGACTTGAAGTGCTGGAGAGACCAAGCGGGTCAGATAGTGGCGCAGTGGTAGACTTGCTGTCTTACAGTGCCAGAGACCCAGGTTCAATCCTGACTACAGGTGCTGTCTCTACGGAGTTTGCACCTTGTCCCTGTGACTGCGTGGGTTTTTCCTGGGTGTTCCGGTTTCCTACCACATTCCAAAGACATACACATTTGTAGGCTAAATAGCTTCTCTAATTTGTCCCTAGTGTGCAGGATAGAACTAGTGCATGGGTGGTCCGGGTGGAGTCAGTGGGCCAAAGGGCCTGTTTCCACGCTGTATCTCTAAACTAAACTAAACTCTGGAGAACATGTACAAACAAAATTTCGCGTTGGGTCCCTTCTTCAGACTCGGGAACAAGGACAGAGTTCCCCTGGTCCTCGCTTATCACTGCATCTAACACATCATAATCAGACATTTCCGCCACTTTCAATGTAATCCCACCAGCGCTCACAAGTTCCTATCCCTGCCTCTGCCCCTTTCTGCTTTTTTCTGAGACAACCCTTTCTGTAATTTCTTGGTTCCTTCCCACCTAACCCGCCCTTTCCCATGCACTTCCCCCTGCAATTGCATAAGATGTAACACCTGTCCCTACACCTCCCCTCCCACTTCTAACCAGTGAGCACAGTCCGTGCCTCTTCTAATCTCATCTATTCCATTTGGTGCACCCGGTGATGCCAAATGTAGACAGGGCTTTAAGGTCAAACTGTTGTCATGGTGGACAAGTTTGCATATGTAGTATTCTGTAGAATTTGTTTCCATTATTTTCAGGAGATAATAAAGTCATAAGGTCATAAGCGATAGGAGCAGAATTAGGCCATTTGGTCCATCAAGTGTACGCCATTCAATCATGGTTAATCTATTTCTCCCTCCTAATCCCATTCTCCTGCCTTCTCCTCAGAACCCCTGACACCCGTACTAATCAAGAGTCTATCTATCTCTGCCTTAAAATTATCCATTGACTTGGCCTCTATTCACCACCCCAGATATTATAATATATGTGTTCACTTCCAATGATCCCTGTGACTGTACTGAGGTGACATTAATCAGAATTGATGCTGATGTTATCCTTTTTTTTGTGTTTCAGAGTGTTGAAAGTTTTCCTGTCCCGGACGGCACAACGAATCCCTTACATGACCAGCTGGAGAGTGGTGAGGATGTTGGGAATCATTTTACTGATAGTTTGCTGGTTTCTGATTTCGTGGACATCTGCGGTGTGTGAGAATTTGGACAGGAATGTTTCACTGATCGTCGAGGGACAGACTGCAGATGGCCTGAAGTTCAACATGTGCCTGGTGGACCGCTGGGACTACATGATGGCCATCGGTAGGTCTGATTTTTAACTGCAAGGTACTCAGTTGTGGTAGAACCATTTGTTCTTTAGCTTCACCTGACATACACTACTCATCCAACCATCTTGTTATTTTCCATAAGAACCTCCGTTCAGTGGATCTTAAGTTTGGTTTAGTTGAGTTTAGGATGACAGTCTTGAGAAAGTCAGTATTATTATTATTATTATTATTATTATTATTATTATTATTATTATTATTATTATTATTAAACATTATAGGCCATCTTTAGTCTCTGCAAATTTGTTTTTCCATAGTTTGACCACAGGTGCGCAGTATAGAGTGGTGTGCAATGTGCTCTAAACAGAGACACCACATATGCACACACACCAAACTTATGCAAGAGAATATTCGCCTGCACATACAGCATACGTCGTTGCCTATAAATATCCTCATCATCTGCCATTTGTTCTGTTATTCAATTAAAAAATATACATTTGAACAAAAAAATGTTTATAACTGTGACCCAAGGACCATAACGATCTATCATAAATATAATTCATGGCATTTAATGCAATTGATTGCAATTAATTATGTTTTGGCTTAACATACATGCTTCCTAATTATAGTGACAATTCTACTTGTGGCTGAATGCCTGGTTCCAATGAGCTGGAAACTGGGTTGATTTTATGCCAACAGTTGGACAATAAGGTTGCTGATGGCATAGCCATGATTTCAATAGATGGACCAGAACTCTAAACAATATTTAAAGATTCATATTATCAAGGAGTGAATTTCCAGTGTGGTTTGAATCAGACTCATACAGCACAGAAATAGGTCTTTCAACCCATCTCGTCCATTCTGACCAAGATGTCATCTACACTAGTTCCATTTGCCCGCATTTGACCCATATTCCTTCAAAACCTTTGTTATCCATGTACCTGTCCAAATGTCTTTTAAATTTTGTTATCGTACCTGCCACAACCACTTTCTCAGGCAACTCATTCCATACACGTACCAGTCTCTGTGAAAAAGCTGTCCCTCAGGTTCCTATTAAATCGTTTTCCTTTTGCCTTAAATCTTCGGTGGCAGGAGCACTCACAGGAAAGCCAGGGGAACGCTGGCAAAACTGTGTAAACTGTCAAACTTACAGTGGGCAATTGAGCTACCTTCCTTAAAAAATGATTCTTTAAGCCTTCTGGTTCTTGGAATTGCTTTCAAATGTTGACATAATTATAAACACAGAAAATTAGGTGTAGTCCATCAAGCCTGCTCTGATATTCAACATGATTTTGTCTTATCATCCAGCCCATTAGTGCATCAAAAATATTTCTTCATACCCCTTGAAGACTTCTTTTAGTGAAATCCATCAGTACCTGGAGACCAATCAGACCACAGCTCCAACTATTCATATATTTTGTTCAGTTCTAAGTTCTCCCAGTTCCATCATTTCTCCTAATTTGAGATTGATAGATGTTTATTGGTACGAAGGAACTGCAGATACTGGTTTACACCAAAAATAGACACAAAATGCTGGAGTATCTTAGCGGGTCAGACAGCATCTCTGGAGAAAAGGAATTGGTGACTTTTCAGGTCGAGATCCTTCTTCACACAGAGGCTATTACTTGTATCCCTTCTAGTTATGAGTGATGGAAACAGTTGTTAAACAGTCTGTTTAACTCATCTACCAGTTCAGTTCAGTTTAGTTTTTATTGTCACATGTACCAAGGTACAATGAAAAGCTTTGGTTACGTGCTATCCACTCAGCAGAAAGAGAATACATGATTATAATCAAGCCATTTACAGGGTATAGGTAGATAAATGATAAGGGAATAATGTTTAGTGCAAAGTAAAACAGTCAAAATCCGATCAAATATCATCCGTGTCACCAATGAGATAAATAGAAGTTCAGCATTGCTCTTTGGTTGTGGTAGGATGGTTCAGTTGCCTGATAACAGCCGGGAAGAAACTGTCCCTGAATCTGGTGATGTGCGTTTTCACACTTCTACACCTTTTGCCTGTGGCCAGGGTGTGACGTCCTTAATTATGCTGCTGGCCTTGCCAAAGCTGTGTGAGGAACCATCTCCTCGTTTACCACTAATAATTCCTCAGACTCACTTTATATAGGCCCAATGCTCACTTTATTAATTAATTTGATTTTTAACTGTAGAAAATCTTACCACCTATTTTATATTTCTGGCTAGCTATGATCGTCTTCTATTTTTACTCCCTAATTAATCATTTAAATCAGTTGTTGAAGTCTTTTTTTATATTCTGTCTCATTTGCTGCTCTGCCACTTGTCTTTGTGCAATTGTATGCTTTTGTTTCACGTTTGATGTTATTAAATTTTTTTTAATGTAAATCACAGATGGTGGATCCACTCATTAAAATTGCTATTTTTCATTGGAATGCACCTGTTCTGCAAATTTTGCAAGATCTTAAATGTTTGCAACTACATTCCAACTGTCTGAACCCTTATTCTAATTTGACAGTTCACATTGACATGCTTTGCCTCTCTGCCTCGCGATTGCATTTATGTAAGTTTAGACTGTGCAGAAGAGAACATAGCATTTACCTCTGGTGTGCCTTGCACAGCACAGCTAAAGTGTGTAAAAATGGCTGAAAACCCTGGGAAGCAGACAGCTACACATCAGAGCTACACGTCCCATATCTGAGGAAGGGTGTGCTGGCTCTGGAGAGGGACCAAGAGGAGATTTACAAAAATGATTCCAGGAATGAGTGGGTTAGCATATGATGAGCGTTTGACAGCACTGGGCCTCTACTGGCTGGAGTTTAGAAGGTTGAGGGGGACATCATTGAAACTTACAGAATAATGAAAGGCATAGATATAGTGGGTGGAAAGGATGTTTCTACTGGTGGGAGAGTCTAGGACCGGAGGTCATAGCCTCAGAATTAAAGGGCGCTCTTTTAGAAAGGAGGTGAGGAGGAACTTTCGTCAGAGGGTAGTTAATCTGTGGAACTCATTGCCACAGAGGGCTGTGGAAGCCAATGGATATTTTTAAAGCACAGATAAACAAATTCTTTATTAGAACGGGTGTCAAGGGCTATAGGGAGAAGGTAGGAAAATGAGACAGAGATCAGCCATAATTGAATGGCACTTAATTCATAGTCCTATAACTTGTCCCATTACAGAGCTTCAATCACCTTGCTGACCTGCTGAGGGGTTTATTCCTTACTTTATTGGGAATTTTAAAATTTGCATGTTATGTTTTTAATTTTGAGACACAAGAGATGCTGGAATATTCAGCAGAAAATAAACTGCTTAAGGAACAGCGAGTCAGGCAGCATTTGTGGAAGGAAATGGATATATGATGAAGAAGGGTTCCGTGCTGAAATACCATCAGCCCATTTCCTTCTACAAATGCTGCCTGACCCACTGAGCTCTTCAAGCAGTTGCTTATTGCTTTAATTTCCATTGCTAAGGCAGAAGTGCGCATCACACATGTTTTAGCATGCCTCTCACAGCATGAAGCAACGTTTTACTTGCATTTTGCAGATGATAAACAGGTGCAATTGGATCTATGTTCTTGGCTTTTGTATTGGCAATATATTCCCCATCATTGGGCATTAATAATGAACCTGATACTGTACAAATGTGACATGCACGCATTGCCATTTTGACCAAGGGATGTCTGGACAGTTACCAGACTTGACTTTCATTCCACACACCCCACTTCCCTATCCGCATAAAGTGCCAGGATGATGTCAATTGATCAATCCGAATACTGTTGGATTGTAAGCTACCCAAGTGAAATGTTCAATCAGAGGAGACTAAGTTTAAGAAAAGATAGGAAGAAAAATCATGGTGCTTTATTCTTGTTAATCTAATGACAGTAGTTGTCCCAATAAGCAAAAGCTCCAGATAACCATTGCAGACAGAGAGCAGGTGCTGCACTAAATGGTCACCTAGTTTATACTTGGTTTTCTAATGTACCAGAGGATACATCGCAAGCATTATATGACCAGTGTAGATGAACACCTCTGCATCATTTGGCTGTTTAAGTCCCTGGATAATGGTGAGGGAGGAGGGAAAGGGACAAGTGTTGCATCTCCAATGATTGTTGGACCAAGTGCCAGAGGACAGGGAGGGGTGATTGGGAAAAGATGAGCATGTGTGTCAAATTTTGGCCTTTGGTGAATGGTGCTAATAATCAAACCAAATCTATTGTATCCAAGGTTGTTGATACAAACCTGAGTGGGGAGCTAACGTGAGAAGAGGATGATAAGGTACTATGTAGGAAATATGGGACCTTACATGGATAGGATACGTTTAGAGGGATATGGGCCAAACTCAGGCAGGTGGGATTACTATGCATGGGACATGTTGGTCGGTTTGGGCATTGGGCCAAAGGGCCTATTTCAATGCTGTCTGATTCTATTACTCTATTAACATGACAGATGGAGTGTAATATGGTGATGTGTAAAATTACCCACTTGGGTAGGAAGAATCGAAAATCAACACCTATTGAAAAATGTGAGAGACTGGTGACTCTTGACATTTTCAACAACAAGCTAAATGCACATAAGCCTTTCATATAAATCACAGAAAGTTAATGTTTGCTCTAATAAGCAGCTAGACCAGGCACAAGTTGTATTAAAGAATAGTAAGATTAAATGAGAACTTACCAGTTCGAAGTTTGATCCTTATTTTATGAGGAGTTACGATGAGGGATTACATGAAGAAGCCCCGCCAGGTGCATGCGCGTCATACTTCAAAGCAGCGGCTAGAAGACTAGAACTACCAGATGATCCTTTCGATTATGAGGGCCGGGAGCGGAGGGCACGTAATCCCTCATCGTAACTCCTCATAAAATAAGGATCAAATTTCGAACTGGTAAGTTCTCATTGAATCTTACTATTTTACTTCGGAGTCACGTGAGTGACTACGTGAAGATTTCAAAGCTCTGTGATTTCATGCCGTAGATGCACTCCATACGACACACTGCTTCAGTTGACACAGTAGTGAATAAATAATGTATTGAACATTGCTTCGAATTATCCAATAATCATTTTTTTTTAAATAACAATACAGTAATAACCCCTCTATCCCAGGGGAAATTACAAATGAAATTTATAAAGACAAAGCAAATGAAATCAAACGGAACTCAAAACAGCATGCCCAAACCCTGGCACTGTCAGGACAGGTTTATCATAATTTTAGAAAATTGATTCCTTAGACCATCCTGTCCCTAATTTGCTTGATGAGGTCGTCGCCGAACAAGTAATCCGGTGCTTGAATGTTGCTAACCCTACACAGGCCTGCAAACTTCGGGTTTAAGGTTGGTCGAATTGCGATCTTCCTCATGCAGTTCACCTCGAAGTAGGCATTGCAAAATAGTGCTAGCATATCTTGTTGGGTTTTTGACATTGGTGACCCCTTGACCATCTTTCCGAACGCAATTATGCCTGCTGCCACCAACTTGAGGACACGCTGAAAGCGCACTTTCTGACCTCACATCATTGCACTCATGGATGCCCATATTGCCGAGTTTACGGTGAAGCACAATAGACAGGTGTTTTATATCGTCCTGTGGTCCTGGAGCTGGTGAGAAGCCAAGTAGTTCACATTGGCAGCTAGATTGTCATCCATAGCCTCACCAGTCCCTTCCGGAATAGCGAAGTTTCGCGCTACATCCGGGACATCCGGAGCGTGGCTCTTGTGCTCTGGTGTGTGCACATAAGCATGGACACCAGCTTCAGGGTCAAACTCCTCCTGCCCAGGCACTCCCGAGTCCTGCTCAAGGGAGACCTCATCCAGACCTAAACAAGGTACTGGAGAGAAAGATTCCCATTGTGGACAGGCACCATATTCTGCATATGGAACTCACTGAAAGGTTGCCTGGGGAATCACTGGGGTCTTGGATCCCTGGCTGATTAGGGTGTGGAATATTTGCTCCATTTATTCGAGTCTCCCCCACATTTTCTTGCGATCCGGAGGGGAGTCCTCATCTTCCTCAGACCTGTCAGATAAAACGGGTCGTTTTGCATTTTTGCTTGTTGCCGTGGCCTCAGTGCCCTGTGACACTGGATCAGCTGGAGTCTGTTCAATCACCGGGGGAACGGCCGCCGGTATCGGAGCCGGCGTTTCCGCACTTATCTCCCAACCCGATCGCTGAGATGGAACCGCAACGCTGCGCGCCCCACGCTTACTGCGAACAGACTTTCTCCCAACACTTTCCATAACCACTAGCTCCCACCCTAACTGCACTACAGGGAAAGCTGCCACCAATTTACGAATAACAGTAGCTACTTCCCGGATGGAGGGATATTGTTTTTCAGCGAGACTGGTACAGACTTCTCTGATCTCCACAGCCTTGGCTGTAGGCAAAGTCACTGACATATCAACTGAATCAATGACAAATCCCAAATAAACATTTTTTTTAGGGTGGCTCTTAGTTGAATTTGATTGGATGGACCAGGAACCCTAACCTTTCAAACATGTATTTGGTTGATGAAAACGATTCCTCAGCTGTCTCTTGAGTGTTGCTTATGATCAAAATATCATCTAGATAAGCCATTACCATGTGATTCTGGGCCCAAAGTAGCGCCAGCACTGATTTCCACAATTTCCTGAATAGCCTAGGATCTGAGGTTAACTCATTGGTAATGCTTTAAATTGCCACAGCTATTCCATCCAACTAAATTTCAAGTATCTCCAATACTGATGATGAATTGGTACTGAATAATATGCATCTTTCAGATCTATAGTTGCCATATAACAGCCTTGTGATAACAGCCGTTTCGCAGTATTGAAGGTGTCCATTTTAAAAATGCCTATACTGAACATAGGAATTTAACTGGTTTAGGTCCAGAATGCCTCTACATCCCCAATCTTTTCTCTGACTGGGGAATATATTGGACACAAATTGTTGAGGATGGTTTATCGTCCTCTCAATTCCCCTTTTTTGGGACAAAACCATAATTTATTCTTTTATCTGCTGAGTTTGTGCAGAAACCCCCAATACTCTATTAGGCATATTCTGTACAGGCGGATCAATTCCTGACATAAACTGTATTTGAGCTTGAGACAGTGTGTAGTGTAAACCGATGAGATGTTATGCAGCAATCATAACCAATTGCAACCTACCCCCAACCGGAGGTCCCAGAAACTTATCCTGGACAGAATGAATCACCTGTGCCTCTACAGTCGGCCTTTATTCCTTCTGCCCATATTGGGGTTGTAGCTGGGATACACAGGTGAGTAATACCGTCGTCCCACTGGCCCCCCTCTGCTTGGCCCTGCCCCTGGATCCGTCACCTTTCGTGCTGAAACGACCTGCGAGATGGCACCCTGGCAGAAGGGACGTATGTCTTCATGAGACAGATTGTTTTGGCATGTTCCTCCAGGTCCTTGAGTTGTTTGAGGAGATCCATCCCAAATAGTTAATCTGGGCTTGGATATTGGTGGACCTACATAGAGCTGCAAACTTTGGGTTCAACGTAGGCGTTTCAGAACTGGGTCAGCATATCTTGTTGAATACCAGATATCGGTGCCCCCTGGACCTTCTCCGAATGCCTGCTGCCAACAACTTGAGGATGCGTTGAAATCTCACTTCTTGTCTCCGCATCGTTGCACTCATTTGTGCCCTTGCCGAGTTCACGGTGGGCATTTTGAGTGAAGCATAGTTTGCAGGTGTTTTATAAGTTGTGGCAGTCTCTATGAACGTATCCTGGAGCTGGTGAGAAGCCATGTCATTTACATTGGTGGCTAGAGTTTTCTTGATAGCCTCACCAGTCCCTTCCGGGTTTAGCGAAGTTTAACGCTATGTCCGGGACACCTGGAGCATGGCTCGTGTGCGCTGGTGTGCGCACATAAGCAGTGACAGCAGCTTCAGGGTCAGATTCCTCCTGTCCTGCTTCTCCCGAGTCATGCTCTAGGGAGGTCTCATCCAGCCCTAAACAAGGTGCTGGGGAGGATGATTCCCACTGTTATCCATAAACGATGTTTTCTTCTTTGCTGTATGGACCTCTGCGAGAGGCTGTGTGGGAATCCTACGGCATTCGACCCCAATTGAAATTTATCCATGGCTCTTTAAATTTGGAGTATTTTCCCCATTTGGTTGAACCATCCCCATGCCTTTAAATTAAAAGCTGGGAGTCTTCCATATCATCAGACTCATGAGACAAATGAGCCTGAGAGTACTTTAGTTAGCATTTCATTTTATTTAATTTCATTTTATTTTATTTCATTTCATTTTAGCTGCCAGTAGAACAGTAGCGGGTATTGGAGCCGGCATTAGCGCAGCCGTTATCTCCAAACCCGATCTAAATAGCGGTAACTGCAGAAGCCGGCTTTAGAGCAGCCGTTACCTCCCGACCCGATCTATAATCGGGTAACCGTGGTCCACGCGTGTTTCACTCTATTACCGCAGTCTGACAATATATATTACCAACTCTAGCTGGCTCTGCGAGCCAGACTTACAGAGTTTAAAAAACACTTGCAGGAAAGGTTTAACATTGACTTACCTGCGGGTTACTACTTACCGCTGGTGGAGCTGCGCTCTCCAGCCTGTCGGTGTGACATGCGTCGGACGGAATGACGCACATGCGCCTGGTGGGGCTTCTTCACATAGTCACTCACGTGACTCCGAAGTAAAATGATGTTTGCAGTATGTATAAATAAATCTCGATGTAGTTATAAATGGCCTTGGATACACCATCCCTGGACTAATGTGTCCAGATTTAGTCACCTTGTAAAGTGAGAGCAAAATAACTGTAGTTACATGAAATCTAAAACAAAGTGTTGAACACACTCAGCAGGTCAGAGAGTACCTGTAAATAGTGAAACTGAGTTCATATTTCAGTTTGAAAATGTTTTTTACCAACTGAATAAGTAAGAAAACACATATATATCTGGTCCTTCCTTCCTTCCTTCCTACACATATGTTTCTGGTCTGGCCAAACTTTATTCGCCAAGCTCCTACATACATTCCCCTTGTTCACTACACATCGCACCTTCTCAGCCTCTCAGAACCATTTTTGTTCAGTTTTCCAGTTCTGATGAAAGGTCATAGATCTCCAAAAACATCAATTTTACATCTCAATCCACAGCTGGACCAACTGTGTTTCACTAGGATTTTCTGGTTTTATTTCAGCTGAGGAAGAATGTACTTGTTTAAGCTAAGGTGTAAGAAAGTTTACCAGTTTGATTTCTGTGCTGGGAAGGGTGTCTCACGAGGAAAGATTGAAGACAATAAGCAAGAATGGGAGGCAATATCTGAACCATGAATAAATCCTCAAGATGCTAAGAGACTCACTGGTTGAAGAGTCCAGAAATAGATATCACAATCTAAGGCAGAGGTGAGCATCATACATGTTTTAGCAAGCCTCAGGGTCTGAAATGATGAGAATTTTCTCCCACTATTTGGGAGATTTTGGAAGATAATTCCCAGGGGCAGTAACTGACCAATTGTTTATTTAACAACGGAAATTCTATTAGTTTTGTTTTCTTGATGCAGACATTTTTTAATGGGCTAATGCATTCTAAATTTACTGGATACCTAGATAATCAACAAAAAATAATTACAAATCAAGAAAACTGTGAATGCTGTGGACGCTGGAAATCTGAAATAGGAAACAGAACATGTAGGAAACTATCAACAGATGAGCCTACATGGAGTTTAGTAAGCTGATCCAGAAGATTTAGATGCACAGGATTAACAGTGACTTGGTTCAATGGATTCAGAACTGGCTTACAAAGAGGAGATGGAGGGTTGTTGTGGAAGAATAGTATTCATGTCTGTGACCAGTGGAGTTCTGCTGGGATCTGTGTTGGGACCTCTGCTGTTTGTGATATATGTAAATAACGTTGGACATAAGCGTAGATGATGTGATTAGTAAAGTTGCAGATTACACCAGGATTTCTGGAGTCGTGGACAGTGAGGCAGGCTGTCAAAGTATGTACAGTGGGATATGGATTAACTACAGAAATGAGCGGAGAAATCGGAGAGTTGAATCTGAGCAAATGTAAGGTGTTGCATTTTTTTTGGGGGGGGGGGGGGGGGTCAAATGTAAGTGGAAAATTACAGCATTTATTGTTAGACTGAATTTGGATTATTGCATGCATTTCTGGTCTCCCCATTACAGGAAGAATGTGGATGCTTTGAAAAGGGTGCAGAGGAGGTTTACCAGAATGATGCTTGGATTTGGGGGTATTAGCTACAGGGAGAATTTGGACAGATGGGTTAAATTGTTTTCTTTGGACTGCCGGAGGTTGCTGGGTGACCTGATAGAAGTATATACAATTATGAGAAGCATAGATAGGATAGACAATGTGCTTTGCCCAGGGTGGAAAAATAAAATTCTATAGGGCATAGCTTTAAGATGAGAGGTACAAAATTATGGGTCAGCGGGTGGAGTTGCTACCTTGGGTTTGATTCTGACTACAGGTGCCTGTCTGTGTGGTGCTTGTACGCTCTCCCTGTGACCTGCGTGGGTTTTCTCCGGGACCTTCAGTTTCCTCTCACACTCTAAAGACGTACAGGTTTGTAGCTTAATTAGCTTGGTATAATTGTAAATTGTCCCTCAATTGTCCCTCAATTTTCCATTTATTATTGACACATTCCTTCCCCTTTCCCCGTCTTTTCCCTCCTCTTGTCCCTCTTAGCCACTGGGTGTACACCCATTTCTCCCACTATTTCAGTTCCCCTTTTCCCTTCTCCCATGCCCGCTTCCACTTATATACCTTCCTCTGGCTTCACATTTCCTCTCCTTATCTTGCACCCTAGGACACCTTTTTATAATGCTCATACTTACTTTATTAGCCAAGTATGTTTTGCAACTGACGAGGAACTGACACAGTCATACAAATAAAAAACAACAGAACACATAAAATACATTTTAACATAAACATCCACCACAGTGACTCCTCCACATTCCTCACTGTGATGGAAGGTGAAAAAAAATTACATCTCTTCCCTTCTTTGTCCCTCCAATGGTCGGGGGCATCTAACCTTCTGTTAACAGGATGATCTTTCTCCCTTAGCTGGCAGCAAGCCTCCTCGTCAGGGCGATCAAGCTCCTGCATCGGAGGAGAATCTCAGCTCACCCGCGCCGGGCGATCTACCTCGGGTTAGGGCTTGTCAAACATTTTGCGGTTTTGGAACTTCTCGACTCAGTCTCGACACACAGACTCTAGGCGAGGCTGCCATGAGTGCCACCCAGTGGTATCTCAAGCCTTTGTCAGCCCTTCAGTTGACCCCCACCCCAACCAGTATCCACCCATCACTTGCCAGTCTTTGTCCCGTCCCCACTTATTTTCCCGCTTTCTCCCACCTAATACTGAAGAAGGATTCCAACCTGAAATGTATCCTATCCATGTATCCAAAGAAATGCTGCCTGACCCACTGAGTTTGAACATAGAACAGTACAAGAACAGGCCCTTTGGCCCACACTGTCTGTTCCAAATACGGTGCAAATACCATCTTTTTTATCTTCCTATGATATAATTTTTATTTTCAAACAACCAAAGTTAATTCCTAATGTATGTTCATCTCTTATCTAGATACCGTCTATTAAGAAATCTTCAGCTCTAATTACACAACCCTAATTTTAAATTTAGGATATTTTCATATCATTCAGTCAATAAATATTTTTAGTGCATCTGGTGATATTTTTTCTTCTCAAATCTTAGCATATGATTTTAAGAACTTTTAATTCTAGTAGCTTAGAGGTGCAGCTTCCATTAAGCTGCTCGTAATGAAACCGTTCAGTAGAAGTGTTAATGAATTAATTAAGTGGAAGGCCTTTGAGATGAAAGTAAACCATCTCAAGACAGTGGAAAGCTATGATTTTGAAAAATATTCGTCGCCAGGACTAGCCAGAAAGCAGCTTCTGTCCTAATGGATAACAGTGCAAGTTTGAAGACAAACCTCAATTTATTTTGACAGAAATCGCTCGGCTTAGAGATGCACCAGTGAAGAAAATAAGGGCCAATTTTGTCAGATTAAGCTACTGTAGGTTATAATGTGGTAGGGTGTACGGCAGAGAGGAATAGATTGTCTCCAGGGCAGTTCTATTTCTATTTATACTCTTAATTAGATGCTGCTCCTGATACAGGGGGCAATAAACTGGAACATAGTACTGGTGAAAGCTGAAGATTAGTTGGATAGGTTTGCATTTTCCTTGCTTGTTTTCTCAAATACTGAAAGCAAAAAAAAAAAAGAAATAATGGCCTATATAACAACAGGAGGGACTTGTGTCAGGACTGGACAGCAGTCACCCTTATCTGATTACTGAGGGCAGCACAAAAGGAGGCCATTCTGGCTACAGTCTACACTAGCTCTTTTGAAGAGAAATCTCAACATGATTTCAGTATTTGAGATAACAAGCAAAAAAAAAGAAATCATTTCCTACCGATCTTCAGCTTTCACTCAAATCTTTGCCCTTAACCTTACCTGGAAAAACAGAGATAAGAAGAGTCATAGAGCTATACAGCATGGAAACAGACCTTCCGGCCCAACATGCCCACACTGACCAACGTCCCATCTACACTAATCCCACCTGCCTGCATTTGGCCCATATCCCTCTAAACCTGTCCTATCCATGTACCTGTCTAAAGGTTTCTTAAATGGTGAAATAGTATCTGCCTCAACTACCTCCTCTGGCAGCTCATTCCATACACCCACCAGCATTTGTGTGAAAAGGTTACCCCTAAGGTTCCTATTCAATCTTTCCCCATTTCCTCTTAAACCTATGCCCTCTGGTTCTCGATTTCCCTACTCTGGGCTTGATACTGTGTATCTACCCAATCAATTCCTCTCATGCTTGTGTACACCTCTATAAGATACTTCTGTAAGATGTAGTAGAATATTCTGCAATCTAGCAGAAAGAGTACCTGTTTCGCAGGGCATCATAGTCTCAAAGTAAGGGGAAGGGATGAACCAGGGCATCACATTAAGAACCAAGGCTCAGTCTCAAAGGTAGGGCTAAAATAATGAGAAATGTTTTCATTTAGAGGGCAGTCTTTGGAATTCAACATCCCGGCAGGTTCTGCAGGCTCAGTCATTGATTGTATTCAAAGTTGACATTGATAGATTTCTGGATATTAGAGGTATCAAAGGATATTGGCTAACATAATCAAGGGATAAGGGAAGAAAGCAGGAACAGAGTACTGATTTTGGATGATCAGCCATGATCATATTGAATGGTGGTGCTGGCTCGAAAAGCCAAATGGCCTACTCCTGCAGCTATTTTCTATGTTTTTATGTTTCTATATGGGAAAAGGATAGATAAATGCAACTGGGATACAAAATCTGCCATGATCTTGTGGATTTTAAGAACAGACTCGAAGTGCCAAATGACCTGCACCTGTTCCTACTTCCTATGTTCTTATAACCCTAAAATGGTAATGCAACCACAGGCTGTTAATGGATAGCTGTTCTTAATTACCATCTGTCATTTCAATGAATCATCTGGCATCCTCAGTACCTGCCCACATAACATTCACTGTGCTTGGATGCCTTGCACAATGTTAAAGACTATAAAGATGGCCAATGGAATGTCACAATCAAAGCAGAGGCACCTGTGGCCAGAAATACCTGACATTTCCTTGTAAATCTTGGCTTCCCCGACCCCTAAAGAATATTTTTTTAATAAATCACCGCATGCACTCTGTGGCTTTTTGAATCAAAATGTAAAAAGATGGAAATGCTCCAAACTTAGGCACCATCTCTGGAGAGGGAAATTGGGCATTGTTTCATGACCTTTTTGTCATAAGAAGGTAAAGCCAGAGTACATTATAAGCTGTACAGAAGTGGAGGGAATGGAGAGAACGTGCTCTACAACGCTCCCCAGAAGCTTTACCGTGACCAGTAGGGCCCTGGGGATTGTAGTAGATCACAGTGGTCTTGGAGTTCAAGAACAGGACAGGTTCCCTGAAAGTTGTCTTGCAGGTAGATAAAGTGGTAAAGAAGGCTTTTGGCATATTGGCCTTCATCTGTCAAGGAATTAAGTATACAAATTGTGAATGAAGCCGGGTCCTGACCCAAAACTCAACTATTCATGTCGTCTAGCGATGATGGCTGACCCAGTGAGTTCCTCCAGCACTTTGAGTTCTATGCAAAATTCCAGCATCTGCAGTTCCTTGCGTCTTCATAGAACTTGGGACATCATGCTGCAGCTGTTCAAGATTTTGGTGAGGCCATCTTTGGAGTATTTTGTTCAGTTTTGGTCACACTGCTATACGGACCATGCCATTAAGCTGGGAAAGGTCACAGAGAAGATTTACGTGGATGTTGCCAAGACTTCAGGGCCTGTGCTATAGGGAGACGTTGGACAGGCTAGGATTTAATCCTTGGAGGAGGAGGCTAAGAGGTGACCTTATAGCGGTGTATTAAATCATGAAGGGAATAGATGGGGTTAATACACAGACTCTTCTACCCAGAGTAAGGGAATCCAGAACTAGAAGGCATAGGTCTAAGGTGAGAGGGGAAAGATTTAACAAAAATCTAACGGGTTACTTTTTCACACTGAGGGTGGTGCATATACGGAATAAACTGCCGGAGGAAATAGCAGGTATTATAACAACATTAAAAAATACATTTGGATAGGTACAAGGCCAAGCATAGTTTAAAGGGACATGGGACAAATGCCGGTAAATTAGATGCTTAGATTTGGGTACCCCCTAACTGAAACTTGGATTTAGGAATAGATGAAAAGTTATATCTTATATTCTTTGATCTTATCTCCTACGATGTATTAATAGTAAATTATTCTTTTCTTTATGATTTTCTTCTTTGATATAGATTCTTATTCTATTTTTCTTACTGTTTTCCTCTATAAAAAAAAACTATTAGAGTCAAAATGATACAACTGATAATATTAATAATGTATGCATGTTGAACATGAAATATTTCTATCATAATTTATGTTTGCTAACCCACTGTCTAAATACTCTAATAAAAATATATATATTCAAAAAAAAAAAAAAAAAAAGATTTGGGTACCTTAGTAAGCCTGGATGAGTTACATAGAAACATAGAAAATAGGTACAGGAGGAGGCCATTCGGCCCTTCGAGCCAGCACCGCCATTCATTGTGATCATGGTTGATCGTCCGCTATCAATAACCCGTGCCTGCCTTCTCCCCATATCCCTTGACTCCACTAGCCCCTAGAGCTCTATCCAACTCTCTCTTAAATCCATCCAGTGATTTGGCCTCCACTGCCCTCTGTGGCAGGGAATTCCATAAATTCACAACTCTCTGGGTAAAAAAGTTTTTTCTCAAAGGGCCTTCTTTTGGGCCAAAGGGCCTGTTTCCATACTGTATGACTATGACTCTAACAAAGGGAATGACTGCCAGAGTGTGGAGAGAAAGAACAGGCAGTGGCATTGATGTCACATAATGTTGGTGAAGGCCTGTTCAATGCCAGTGATCCATCTGCAGGAGGTGAATGAGGGCAGAGAGATGGGTATTAAATAATATGATGATAAAATTGTGTTTTACTGCGTGCAGCATTAGCGAGAAAATTAAAGTGAAAGAGAATAAAGCAACAATGGAGAGAAAAAGACTGACCTGAAGTTTAAAATAGAATTCAAGAATCAATTATAACATCAGAACTCAATCTGCATATTCAAAGAAATATCTCACAGAACTCATGTGTAATGGGAACAAATTTTAAATTGCAGATAGCAGGAAACAAACAAGATGTCAGCTTGTAAATCTTGCAACCGAGTTTTCTAGCTTCCATGGGGTGTTTGGGGTTTGATCTATTTTCTCTGCAGGATGCCCATCTTGTTTCAAGCACACTATCCCCTGCTAGCAGAATAGCAGAATAGGAGTGTTAGATACTCCATGATTCTTTCAGCTTGCTGCTCAATGTTTTATTGAATGGAAAATAAAGAAGCTGGCCGGAGGCATAAACAGGAGAATTTAACAAAGCAGTCATCCACATCAATGATCCAGTTTTTTCATAAAACTGAATACTGGCTTATCGGTTATTTTCTGTACGTTGCCCTCTTTTTCCAGCACCCACCCAATTGAGTCTTAGTCATAAAGCATGGAAACAAGGCCCTTCGACCCACAGAGTCCATAATGACCATCATACATTAACACTGATCCAATACTAATTCCATGTTATTCGTCCCTTATCCCCATCAGCTCTCTCCAGATTCTATCAGGACATGGAACAGTACAGCAAAAGAACAGGCCCTTCGGCCCACACTGCTTGTTCTGAACATGATTCAAAACCCAACCCATATCTGCCTGCACATAATCCATATCCCCTCAAGTCTTGCCTATCCAAACATCTCTTAAATCTGGAAGAAGATATAGGAGGTTAAAAACTGTAATGTCCAGGTTCAGGAACAGCTTCTTGTCAACAACCATCAGGCTATTGAACATGGTGAACTCCAACAAAATTACAAATTAAGACCTGCCTGGCATGCACTAGGGTCTTTGGGGTTTGTTTGGTTCTTAGTACGATATTGAGTTATTGATTGTCTTTTTGTTATTATATTATATTAGTACAATTGAGTACTGTGTTTGCAAACTGTGTTATGCTGCTGTGGCAAGTAAGAATTTAATTTCTCCATTTTGGAACCTATGACAATAAAACACTCTTGACTCTTTCTTAAATGCCACTATCATATCTGCTTCGACCATCACCCCTAGCAGTGCGTTCCAGGCACTCACCCCTCTTTGTGTAAAAAAATTGCCCCGCACTTCTCCTTTAAACTTTGCTCCTCTCGCCTTATCATTCACCTACTCATGAGAGGCAATTAACACTGAGCAATGAATGTACTTAAGGGGCTGTCCCACTTGGGTGACCTAATCCACGAGTTAAAAAGAGTGTCTTCGACCTTCAAACTCGAGGGCACTCGCCTGGAAAGCCTCGATCTGGATTGACCGTCCTTGTTGAAACCGCAAGCTGGATCGACCAACCGCGCACACACACACAAACACATCGCAAAGGCGGGGGCCAGGGAAAGCGGGGGAGTGCTGTTTGTGCAATGAAGAGGAAGGTAAACGGCTGCCACAGTGTACGGTAAGTCCTTTAGAGAGCACGGGCGGGGGGGTGGGGAGAGAGAGGGGGGAGAGAGGGGGAGAGAGGGGAAGAGAAGGAGAGGGGGGGAGATGGGGGAGAACGGGGGGAGAAGGAGTGGAGACACTTTTAAGAAGTATATTAAAGTTTAGAGGGCAATTTACCTACTGGTAGGTTCCCCTTGGTCCTGAAAACTCCAATGAGCCAATCAAAATGCCCGGTCAGCGAAGGAGATTGGCTACGGCTGCCCTCGACTGCCTGTAACTAAATAGCGACCACTCCACTACGAGTCAAAAAGAACCATGCCGACCAAATTTTACTCGCGGAACAATTTTCAACATGCTGAAAAATGTTCCCCGACCTAGCTGAGGCCACGAGTGTTCGGGAACTTCCCTCGAGCATGAAGGAGATTTCCAGCGATAGGACCTCCTAGGACCACGCGTCGACCATGCTGCGAGTTTGAAGGTCGAAGACACTCTTCTAAACTCGCAGATTAGGTCGCCCAAGTGGGACAGCCCCTTTACTTGCCTGAACTAATCAGTTTTCCTCAGTGTTTCTTGAATAGTTGACACTGTTGTCACAGACTTCACGTGGCTGTATATGACTTTAGGTGTTTCAGCTGAATGGATAGCAGAGTAAAAGCCATCACTCCTATGCCTCTTTGGATACTTTTGTGCCAATGAAACCAGTGAACGGAGTAGATTATGCCTAAATCTGTCAGTTCTGGATCAGTTTGGTAGCACATTTACATCATGATCAGAGGTGTCTGGGTTCAAATCCCACTCTGGAGGCTTGAACATATTAATCTCGCCTGACAGTGCAGCACAGAGAGATGGCAACATCTCAGATTTACTGTCATCGTATGAAATATTAAACTCAGACTCTACCAGCTCTCAGGGGTATGCAGAGGATCCCAGAGCTCTCGTTTGACAAAGAAAATGTGAGTATCACAGAATCCTGCCCAATATAACCTCTCTATTAATATCACAAAACAACATTTTAAACAACACATGCATGATTATTCAAGAAAATACATAAAGTGCTAGAGTAACTCAGTGGGACAGGCAGCACCTCTGGAGGACATGAATAGGTGACTTTTCAGGCTCTTCTTTAGACTGATTGTTGTAGGGGATAGAACGCTGGAAAAGAGGTGAGATGAGACAAAACCAGACGAGTGATGGGTGGAGTGTTAAAGAAGGAACTGCAGATGCTGGAGAATCGAGGGTACACAAAAAGCTGGAGAAACTCAGCGGGTGCAGCAGCATCTAAGGAGCGAAGGAGATAGGCGACGTTTCGGGTCGAGACCCTTCTTCAGACTGGTCAGGGATCAGGGAAACGAGAGATATAGACGGTGATGTGGAGAGATAAGGAACAATGAATGAAAGATATGCAAAAAAGTATCGATGATAAAGGGAACAAGCCATTGTAAGCTGTTTGTGGTGTGAAAATGAGAAGCTGGTGCGACTGGGGTGGGGGAGGGAGATAGAGATAGAGGGAATGCCAGGGCCCGAGGGCTGAGGGAGAGGTGGGAAGGGGAGGAGACAGCAAGGGTTAACAGAATTGAGAAAATTCAATGTTCAAGCCCAAAGGATGCAGACTCCCCAAGCGGATATGAGGTGCTGTTCCTCCAGCTTGCGGTGTTGCTTACTCTGGCCGTGGAAGAGGCCCAGGACCGAGAGGTCGGATGCGGAATGGGAGGGGGAGTTGAAGTGCTGAGCCACCGAGAGGTCGGGTTGGTTATTGCGGACCGAGCGGAGGTGTTCGGCGAAGCGATCGCCAAGCCTCCGCTTGGTCTCATGGGTGGAAACAGATGAAGGATGCTGGTTAGTAGATGGTGGACAAAGGCAAGAGATGAAAAGGGTATAAGCAGACAAGCGTAGTTAGAGTGGCACTGTGATGTAGCAATAGAGCTACTGCCTTACAGTGCCAGTGTTGTGTTCGATAAAGCACCGGATTCAGGCAACAGAGTTTGTACAACAAAGTCTTTTATTACACTGTGTAGGAAAGAACTGCAAATGCTGGTTTAAACCAAAGATAGACACAAAATGCCAGAGTTACTCAGGGAGACAGGCAGCATCACTGGAGCGAAGGAATGGGTGACACTTCGGGTCACCCGAAAAGTCACCCATTCCTTCTCTCCAGAGATCTGCCTGTCCTGCTGAGTTACTCCAGCATTTTGTGTCTATCTCTCTTTTATTACACTACCAAATAAGCATGTAAACTCGCTTATCTGCGTACGCACTCGCAAACCCCAAGTACACAGCAAAGCATGCCACGGGCATAATGACCTGTTGTTGATCACCTGGCACTGTTCGCGACACATTCCAAGGCCGGGAATCTCTTCCCCTCTGGAAGGCCACCCAACACGGTCTTTTACGGTGTTTCTCGCCCATTCAGACCGTGTTGTACCCCCTCCTGTGAGCCTATCATTAGCCCGTCCAAACAGGCGGTGTCACACTTAGCCGGTTGTGTGCACCGTTTCAACACTACCTGCGGTAGGTGGACCGCCCAACTAATGCGGTGCTTTGCTCAGCAAGCCCAGACAACCTCAGGCTTGTTTTCGGAACATCTTCGGACATCTTCTACTTGTTTGGGAACATCTTCGAAAACATCTACTTGTTTTCGAAGGGTTTGGAATGCTGTGCTGTTAATTTAGCTGACAACTCCGTTTTAGCTGACATGGTCTGTTTGACCCTTACAATACATTCCACCCCTTGGAGTCATTAGCGTACATGAGCACCCATCTAACTACATGTTACTGAGAATACGGACAATAATATCAACATTTCAGCATAATAATTCGATCTCTAAAAATGTGAGGTGATTATGTGTCAAACTAACTATCCATACCATAATTGTGTGAGTTATGTGTCCTATTAGACATCCGAGCCAGTCTCAGATGTTTCTGGGAAAGCAAAGTTTATCTTAGTGACCTCGCAGGCATCCTCATGATTTACTGGTCCCTTTGAATTAGCCCAAGCATGCAAAGTGGTGTTTTAAGCATCATTTCACCTCACAATAACCCCACACCCTCAGGCTGTCCCATTTCATACGAACTGCAGGTTCAATACCACCCTCTGAGCACTTCTCACGCGGCGGATGGCAGGGAGCGATTATAGTCAGGGCTGGTACCACCCCGAAAAAGTGTTTAAGGGGTAACCTGCTGATTTCCATTTCTCAAACTGTGGCGCAGTGGAATAGCTGTAGCACCCTGTCCACACACAGGGTGCGTCAGCCTTTGTGCGACCCGAGCAGGCGGACCGAATAGTAGTGTGATTTTGGGAGATGTACCGCTCAGCCATTTTACATGTATTAAAGGGAGCCACCCATAATGGGAGCCCACCGTCACTGTGATGTGGAATATGTGCAGATACCCGGCACCCGGTGGCCACGCTCACTTTACGTGGGTACGCATGCAAGAGCCAGAGAGAGGTGTTTTATTCCGTGCAGACAGGCGGTGCAGCAACCAGCACTGCCAGAGGTATTAGCCCACGCCATTGTCCGGTATACATGCTGCGCCTCGCGGTTGTTCTGTAAAGAGAGGGTGGGGCATGGTCACTCTCGCCTGGTTATTCATTCATTCATCATCGTTGAAAACATTATGTGGTGCTGGTTTCTGATGGGAACGGGAATGGTGATGGACGCACCACACTTCTCTGTCCTCCAGTTACTGTGGACATCCGCCGTTAGAAGTATAGGATTTTGGCGTGTGTGCTTTATCATCATTCCTTACAATGCTATGTACGACAGTGATCACAACTTCTACCAAAGTGTGGATGGCCATTGGCTAGCTCATCCTCCCTTTGACAGGTCTCGTTTCTGGTTCTGCTCGGGGTCCACAGCCCCCTCCTCACCTGGCAAACCAGGTGGGGGAGACGGTTTAGTCTCTGACTATCCGACCATGGAGAAGGTAGCACGGGATTAGATGGTACCCGTGGCAGGTGGAACTCCCCCGACCTGACCATTTATCCTCCCCAGTTACCATCAGCCACCGTGTATTGACCTGGGCCACAGCAATAATTTCCCCCTTATGAGGGGAGTCCTCTGCTGGGCTCCGAAACCCACACCTTCCTAATCTTCTTCTGCAGGTTGCTTTGTCGGTGTAATGTGATTCAGCTCAACTGTGACAGCCAGATGTCGGGTCATGGGTGTGTCCCCCTGACACAGGTCGTTGGTTCACGTTGTTTACTGCTCGCTGTAACACAAGGGCCCATCCCTTGAGCGTGTGGCAGGGAGTTAGTATACGTATCTGCTCTTTTAATCGACTATTCAGACGCTCCACCAGCCCTGTTGCTTGTGGGTAATATGGGATGTGGAGGGCCCACTGCACCCCATCATTATCTGCCCACTGTTGAACTTTGTTACCCGCAAAGTAGGACCCGTTGTCGGACTGAATCTCCCACGGGGTGCCAAACACGGCCATTAGCTGTCGCAGGCCATGCAATGTGTGGTCCTGATCAGCCTTACTAGCTGGGACAGCCACTAGATCGCCAGGGTTAGCGCATATCTCTTTTTCTGACACATGGGCATCAAGCCGATATAGTCGATTTGCCAGATTCTTCCTCTGTCCGAATATGCGCCACCTCATATACAGTGGCAGGAAGCAGGGACTCAACATCTTCCCCGCCAGCGTGCGCGCTCACGTGGTAAACCGTGATGGGTCCACGGTGGGCTTCTTCCCATATCCTGTTCCACAGTGACTCCCCACAATGGGCGACCATGTATCTCCCACCCATTGGACTGCCACTGTGTCATCCATACAGCCTTACCGTTGGCAACCACCCAGGAGTCGGTGTACAGTCGGACTGGAGTATTGTCATCGGACAAGGGAAGGGTGGCCGCCACAAGCTCGGTCAGTTGGCTCGAGCCAACTCACCAGTCAGTTTACCTGTACTTAAATTGGCCTGATAGTAAATTTGCTCATTTTATCTTCGTGTGCGCGCCTTCCTTGTAGCACCGAAACCCAGCATTGATTAAAGATTCAATTGCTGTTATTCTTCCTCTGCAGGCACGAACACAGTTTTATAAAAGCTGACTGTCAAATGTTAACACCACCAGTACCACTCAACACTGTTACATCTGATTTGGTTAGTGTGAGGCTGAAGTTGGTCATCAGTGAAATTGCAAAGTATGTGATAATTAATTGACAGCACTTTTCACACTCTGTCCTTCTGTTCTTTCTCATCAATAAATTGAAAATTCAGCATGGTGCACAAAGAGCTGTTGATTTCTTATCACCAGTCAAAGAATGTTTTGGATCCCCTTGAAAATCATGAAAATGCTCAGCAGGTCAGACAGCCTGTGTGATGAGAACAGAATCAACATGTAATCCAGTTACTCTCCACAGCATCTGCTCTCCAAGCAAAGCACCGTCTTAAGAAGAATATCCTGTATCTCAACAATTCTAGTGTGCTCTACTTATAACACAGTTCCTCTGAATGAAGTTCTATTTTTGTATCCAGAGTAGGAATTAAACAGTAGAAATTAAAGAACTGGGCCATGCTCCCATCTCGCTGTTACCATTGGGAGGAAGATTCAGGAACCTGAGAACTGTAACGATCAGGTTCAAATACAGCAATAGACACAAAAAGCTGGATTAACTCAGCGGGTCCGGCAGCATCTCCGGAGAAAAGGAATAGGTGGCGTTTCGGGGTGATACCCTTTACAGACTGAAGAAGTCGTAAAAGTTCATGTAAACATAAATCTTCTCTGTACCCTTTCCAACTTAACCACATCTTTCCTGTAACATGGTGTCCAGAACTGAACACAATACTTTAAATGCGGCCACATCAATGACTTATATAATGGCAACATGATCTCCCAACTTCTATACTCAATAATCTGAATGATGAAAGCCAATGTGCCAAAAGTCTTTTTGATCACCCTATTTACCTGCGACGCCACTTTCAATGAACTATGTACATGTACTCCTAGGTCCCTCTGCTCTGCAACACTCCCTTGAGCCCTACCATTCACTGTGTAGGTCCTGCCCATGTTAGTCTTTCAACACCTCATGCAACACCTCACATTACTCTGTATTACATTCTATCAACCATTCCTCAGCCCACTTGGTCAACCGATAAAGTTCCTGCTGCAAATTTTCACATCCATCTTCACTATCTGCAATACCATCCACTTTTGTTTCATCTGTGAAATTGCTATTTGACTCTATAAAATACTTTCATTTCTCATGTCCTCTTTCCTCATTGTAACTCTCCCAACTATGATTCAATAATCACTTTCCTGGTGGAAGTTCTGGAGGTCCCTTTGCCTTTCACATGCTAGAACACTATGTGATGAATGTCAAGACATGTGCATGGTGCCATCAAATTCCAAAAGATTGTTATAAAGATAACACTGATGCTATCCTATGAACACTTTCCCTTTTGATGTATTTTTAGGATTTGTTTTTTGGTAACTATTAAATGTTTGATCACTTCATTAAATGTCATTCTATTTCACTGTTTTATGTACCATTAACTTTGCAAAGAATACGTGCAAGATGCATTGCCTTTTCCACTTAATCTAAATGAGAAGGAACCCATATATATATATTTTCCACTGAGATTGTTATTTTACTGGTGCTATTAGCCTATTTAAGGCATATGGGTTAAAGCCATTGTTACAATAGCATTCATTCATCAGTGAAGGCCAGATAGTGAAGGTGTTGTCTGTTCAGTTAAAGAATATATAATTTACTTGCCATTTTAATCAAAGTTTAGAAAGAAAAAGACAGCCAATTCATTATCTATGTGTGCAGAAGTGGCTTCACTCATTCCAGTGGGAATGGCCTAGACACCCATCAAGAAAGAATGGATAAATATAGATCATCTTCTCTGGAACACCAGAGACTGAAAGACCTGATATAAATACATAAAATGATAAGAGGCATAGATAGGGAAGACAGCCAGAACCCTTTTCCTAGGCTGGAAATGTCAAATACTAGAGGACATGGTTTTAATGTGAGAGGCCAAAGTTTAAACAAGATGTGCAGGACAAGTTTTTTTTAATGCAGTGGGTGGTGGATGGCTGAAGCACACTTGAAGCATGGTGGTGGAGGTAGATACGATAGTGGTGTTTAAGTGGCTTAGAAAGGCACATGGATATGTGGGGAATGAAAGGATATAGATCACATGCAGGCAGATGAGATTAGTTTAAAGAGTCTTAGAGTCATACAGCGTGGAGACAGGCCCTTGCCAACCAACATACCCCATCTTAACTAGTCCCACCTGCCTGCTTTTGGCCCATATCCCTCTAAACCCTCTACATGTACCTGTCTAAATGCATCTTAAACTTTGCAATAGTACCTTCTACAATTCTTAAGAAGGGTCTCGATCCAAAATGTCACTTATTCCTTTTCTCCAGAGATGCTGTCTGAGCTGTTGAGTTACTTAAGCTTTTTGTGTCTATCTCCTGCCTTAACTACCTTCTCCAACAGCTTGTTCCATACATTCACCTGCCTTTGTGCAAAACAGTTACCCCTCAGGTTCCCATTAAATTCTTCCCCCCTCACTTTAAACTGGTTCTCGATTCCCCGATCTCGTCCTCTCATGATTTTATATGCCTCTATAAAATCACCCTTCATCCTCCTGCGTCCTAAGAAATAAAACCCTAGCTTGCACAACCTCTCCTATAGCTCAGTTCATCGAGTCCTGGCAACATCCTGGTAAATCATCTCTGAACCCTTTCAAGCTTGACAATATGTTTCCTAATTCAGGGGCAGAAATCGCTATCAAAACATGCTGAGGGACGACACAATTTCTTGGTGGCCGCGCGCCCGCGCACACTCACACACACACACACACACACACACACACACACACACACACACACACACACACACACACATGCGAGGCTAAGGAGGCCCTGTGGACAGGAACATCGGGAGCTGACCTGGTTGGTGACTGACTCCGAACTCCAGCAACAGCAGCTTCGTCCGCCCCGAATTGTGGGGCATGAATCGGCCCGTTCGCGGGGCCTTTCATCGCCCATCACGGCTTAAAATTGGTCGGCTTTATCATCGGAAGCCTCGATCGCCTCGCTGGAGCAGAGAGGACGATGAAAGGTCCTGCGAAGACAGACGAGAGATACCCGCTTGAGAAGAGCTACAATGTGATAAGATAACACTTTCAAAGAGAGAGAGAGAGAGAGAGAGAAGAGAGAGAGAGAGAGAGAGAAGCCTTGGACGAGAGAGAGAGAGAGAGAGAGAGAGAGAGAGAGAGTGAGAGAGAAGAGAAGAGAAAACTAAATAATGTGAGTGACCTCAATGACCTGCAAGCCAGCCAGGAAACCCATTTCACCGAATCCCTTAATGACCTTACCCATTTAAATCCGATACCCGTTTAAATCGTTCCCATCCATCAATACATCCAATTAGTTCAAATGGCAATTGTACCCGCATCAGACAGCTTTAAGAAATTCTCTGTGAATACCTTCAGTAATAATTGAAGGTCAAATCACAATTGGTGATGTTAATAGAGACATTTAACAAGCGCTTAACAGTGATGCCCCCACTGGCTCGCGGAAAGCGGAGATTTTAATAGATTATTTTTCACAGAATTTCAAAATCTGGATTACAAAACATGGGGGGGATTGGCCCCCACCTCTCAAAACTTGGGGAGGACATGTTGTCCCCCCCCCCCCCCCCCATGGGATTTCCGCCCATGTTTCCTATAACACGGTGACCACAACTGACACACAATACTCTAAATGTGGTCTCACCAACGTCTTATATAACTGCAACATGATCTCCCAACTTCTATACTTAATACTCTGACAGAAGAAGGCCAATGTCTTCTTGCTGTAATTGTTAGTTATATGGTTATATGTTAATGTCTTCTTGAAAGTCTTCTTAACCGCTTTGACCACTTTTATCTTGGCATCATATCCAGCACAGCATATTTGCATCCGCTCTCTATACATCATGGCAATTTATAGAGCCCCGTTTAGCCTCAAAACCTGCACATCTTTGGGATGTGGGAGAAAACCAAAGCACCCAGAGGAAATCCACGTGGTCACAGGGAGAACGTGCAAACTCCACACAGACAGCAGCTGAGGTCAGGATTGAACCCGGCTTTCTGGCAGTGTCAGGCAGCAGCTCCACCAGCTGCATCACTGCGCCACCCTTAACCTGGGAAAGCAATTGACTGTCAATGTATGCTGCATAAATCAAAAAACATATCCTCTTAAAGAGATAGCAGTTTTAATGGTCAAGCAAAGAAAAAAATCAGTTACACATTTATACTGTGTTTATGCCATATACCAGAATATGCTTTGCTATATTATGAACACTGCCATTGTTTTCAGATAATGAAAGAACATCCGAATCAATCCATTCCTTTGCTTTCTTCCTGCAGCTGAATTCCTCTTCCTCCTCTGGGGGGTCTATCTATGCTATGCAGTGCGGACAGTGCCATCAGCATTTCATGAACCGCGCTACATGGCTGTAGCTATCCATAATGAACTCATTATCTCTGCTGTATTCTATACCATCAGGTAAGAAGTCTTCTGGTTCTTAAACTTAATTGCTTGCTAAAGCCTAGGATAGCCTTTTTGTCTCTTTATTTCCACAATAATTGGAGTAAGAGAAGGAATGTTTTGTGAAATAATTCATGTGTTGTGTTGCGGCTGCTTTTACTGCATTCATTTTTTCCAGTCTCTTTTATCAATCAATTAACCTTTCTTAGACAAAATAACATTGACATCAAATGTTGCCCTCCAATCATCTGACAAAGACTTCCTGCTGCTTACAACAACAAACACAAGCTCGGCACTGTGGCGTAAGGGTAGAGTTGATGACAGCGTTTGCAGCGCTGGAGACCAAGTTCGATCCCAACTATGGGTGCTGTTTGTACGGAGTTTGTACGTGGGTGGGTTTTCACTTCAGTTTATTTCGTACGTGGGTACATTTATTTGTCACATGTGCCAGTAGGCACAGTGAAATGTAATCACCGTACAGCCATACAGTAAAAATAAAGAACATAACAGAGTTGATAGAATTCAACATAAAACACAGCAGAATCAAAGTTTCCCACTGTGAGGGAAGGCACCAAAGTCAGTCTCTTCCTCTAATGTCCCCAATGTTCACCCGTGGTCAGGGCCACCCCGAGCCCTCTGCAGTCGCCGGTCCAGTCTGCCCGCTGTTCAGGCCCACTCACCGGGGTGATGTAAGTCTGACGTCGCGGCTGGGGGACCTCCTCAGCGACCTGGACATCCAAGGCGGCCACCTCCTACTGGAGTCCGCGGCTCCCGAAGTCCGCTGGCCGCGCTGGGTGGAGATGCAACGTTGGCGGCCCTCGGCAAAGGGTCCCAGGATGCCACGATGACGGTCAGCGCCGCCCGCGTTGGAAGCTCTCCCAAACCGCAGCTCCACGATGTTGGGGCAGCGGCCCAATGCTCCGGAGCTCCAAACGGCGGTGAATCCGCGCTGAATCCAGTGCCGCGCCGCCGCTGTTGAAGCTCTGGTCCAGTTCCCGGTGCCCGGCAGGAAAGGCCGCTCCGATCCAGGTGGTAGGCCGCAAGGAGGGGGACAAGGACGCGACTCGGAGAAATAGACTGGGAAACAGTTTCCCCCTTACCCTGCCCCCCTCCCCCACATATAAAAGTCAAAGATTCCCCCCAAAACAAACTTTAAACTGACTAAAAATTTTAAAAAAAGATTGAAAAGCAAACGGGCTGTAGTCAGTGCAGCGCCCCCTTAATGGACGTGGTATAAGTGTAAATTATCCCTAGTGTGTTTGTTGGATGGTGTTAGTGTGCGGGTATCACTGGTCGGTGCGGACTCCGTGGGCTGAAGGGCCAGTTTCTGCAATGTATCTCTAAACTAAACTAAACTAATATACTGAGCACTCCAAGTAAAGATCAAGGATAAGGGGTATGTTGAGAATTTGCAGCTAACACTATTGTGATCTTAGTGTTGTGCACAAGGTACGGCCAATATTCTATCATGCAACAAATGACCAATATCTTGACCGTCTACCCACTGATATTTGGATTGACAACGTTCCAAACATCTTTTTTTTGAGCCACGTACGAATATATATATTTTTAACTGCAAATACAGGAAATCTCTAAGAACAGAGAATGTTGGAAATTCTCAATGGATCGGCCAGCTTCTGTAGAGAGTGAAACAGAATTAATGCTTTTGGTCAGTAATCTTTGATTGGGACAAAACACTAACCACCAAAAAACCTATTGAATTTACAGCACTTTGCCCAACCATCTTCAGCTGCTTAATCAATGACCTTCCTTCATTCACAAGGTTGGATGTGGGGATGTTTGCAGGAGATTGCACAATGTTGTGCACCATTCATGACTCCTCAGATAATGAATCCCTCATCAAAATGCAGCAAGACTGGGACTATATGCAGGCCTGGGCTGAGAGATGGCAGGGAACATTGGCAGCATACAATCACCAGACAATGACAATATCTAATAATTAAAAAAATCCAGCTATTATCCCCTGACATTCAATGCATTACCATCACTCAACCCCCCACTACCAATATTGTGGGGTTGTCATTGACCAGAAAGTTAACTGGAGTAGCCATATATACAAGGTGACTGCAAGAGCAGGTCAGAGGCTAAGAATTATGTGACAAGCAGGATTGGGGTCAGTGGATATTTTAAAGGCAGAGATAGATAGATTCTTGATTAGTACAAGTGTCAGGGGTTATAGGGAGAAGGCAGGAGAATGGGGTTAGGAGGGAGAGATAGATCAGCCATGATTGAATGGCGGAGTAGACTTGGTGGACAAAATGGCCTAATTCTGCTCTGACACTTATGAACCTCGTGACTCCCCAATGTTTGTCCACCATCAACAAGTCTCAAGTATGACATACAACTCTCCACTTTCCTAGATGAATGCAACTTTAACAACATTCGACATCACACAGGATATAGCAGTATTCTTGATGCACCACTGTGATGCAAGTACTGGCAGTTTGTACCCATCACAGAATGCACTGCAGCAATTCACCAACACTCCTCGGACAGCATCTCCCAAGCCCACAGCTCAACCAGCTGGAAGGACAAGGGCAACAAAAGCATGAGAACAGCACCAACTGGTAGTTGCCCTCCAGAGTACACACCATCCTGAGTTGGAAATATGTTGCTGTTCCTTCACCGTCACCACTGTATCAAGATCCTGGAACACCCTCTCTAACAGCATTGTGGTTGATACCACCTTCAAGGACTGCAGTGGTTCAAGAAGGCAGCTCACCATGACCTTTGCGGTGGCAATTAGGGATGGGCAATTAAATACTAGCTCAGCCGGTAGAGCCCATATCCCATGAATAAAGTCTAAAGAAGGGTCTCGACCCAAAATGTCACCCATTCCTTCTCTCCAGAGATGCTGCCTGTCCTGCTGAGTTGTTCCAGCATTTTATGTTTCTCCCTTGAATGCATAGTTTTTTTTTTAAATTGTTGGTCATAAGCACCCACAATTACACTTATTCACTTAAGTTTACTTCACCTTTTAACAGTTACTATTTACTAATTACATAGGAAGGGTTTAGAAGTGTATTTATTGTACGAGTTGCCTTGTTTAGCAAAAGCTATGAAATGGATAGAGAAAGGGTATCAGTGTGTGGCAGCTAGTAGAGCTGCTATCTCACAGTGCCACAGGGACCCAGGTTCAATCTGACCTCAGGTATCGTCTGTGTGGGGTTTGCCTGTTCTCCCTGTGATGTGTGGGTTTTCTCCGGGTTCTCTGGTTTCCTCCCATATCCCAAAGAGGCACGTTAATTGGCTACAGGAAATTGCCTCTAATATGTAGCGGGTGGATGAGGAAGTGGGATAACTAATGTTAACAGGTGATCGATGGTCGGTATGGACTCAGTGGGCCAAAGGGCCTGTTTCCTTACTGTATCTCTAAACTAAATGTGCCTGCAATGTGCAGCAATCACAGCAGTAACTTGACCCAGCTTCACCTTTTTTCAATCTGGTTAACCATAGTATTCTCAACACAAGTTCTTCAACAAAAGTTTAAATGAACTCTGAACATTGGAAGGAACACAAACGTTTGCATTAAATAGCTTTTTTGTATTAATCTAATGAGACCATTAAACCAGCCATTTTCAAGATATCAACTTCAATTGTCAAATTAGTTAACTGAAAGATTTGATATTAATGTTAATATGAAAGGGAAGCCATGAGTTTTTAGTCCCTGCGGTTTTGAGTTCCCTCCAAACTGTCCAGTTTAATTGAAAGCTCAAAACAAATAACAGTAGTGTTCACTGCAGCACATGCAAGGCTTATCAGGCTAAACCTCTAGTGGATAGAGAGAGTAGATTTTATTCAGCTGGAGCAGTTAATGTCATATGTGACCTTTATTTCCTGAGGCTCCAAAGGACCATATTCTGGAGAAAAATTCAGATCAATTCTCATTTGGCCAACGAGTCAACTGATTTAATCAGCTTTTTTTTTCAAAGGAGAAAAAGGCAATGAGACCAATGAGGAATATGATTCTGTGCACAGCCTTAGCTTATGTGCCATTATATTTATGCCTGAATGGAGTCATAGAGCAATCCAGCAAAAATAAAACAGGCCCTTTGGCCCAACTCATCCATGCCGTCCATTTGCCTAATTGAGCTAGTTCCACTTGCCTGGGCCTGGCCCACATCTTTCCTCTCAATGTCGCCGTCTAAGTGCCTTTTATATGTCCTAATTGTCATTTCTAACTTTTTTTTCTGTGCTGTGAGCTTGAGTGAAAATGACTGGCATTGGCCCTGTGGCTTATTTCACCTGTAAAACAGTAATACCAATAAGGTTAGACACAAAACACTGGAGTAACTCAGCGGGTCAGACTGTATCACCGGAGAAAAGGAATAGGTGACGTTTCATGTCGAGACCCTTCAGACTTCAACAGGGTCTTCGCCAGAGATGTTGTCTGAACTGCTGAGTTATTCCAGCTTTGTATGTCTATCTCCGGTTTAAACCAGCGTTTGAAGTTAGTTCCCACGCAAGCCAATAACGTACAGGAATACAGATTGAAAATGCTGGAGTAACTCAGCGGGTCCGGCAGCATTTTTGGAGAAAAAGAATAAGTGACATTTCAGATCGAGATCCTTCATCAAGATCAAGATCAAGATACATTTATTTGTCACGTGTGCCAATTGGCACAGTGAAATGAAATCACCGTGCAGCCATACAGTAAAAATAAAGAACACAACTGAGTTGATAGTATTCAACATAAAACATCCCCACACAGCAGGATCAAAATTTTCTAGTGTAAGGGAAGGCACCAAAGTCAGCCTCTTCCTCAGATGTTCCCCATTGTTCACCTATGGTCGGGGCCTCCCCGAGCCCTCCATAGTTGCCGCTATGTTCAGGCCCCCTCGCCGGGGTGATGTAAGTCCGACGTCGGGGCTGGGGGATGTCCTCAGCGGCCTGGACCCCGTGTCGGCCCCCTCCTACCGGAGTCTGTGGCTCCCAAAGTCCGCAGGCCGCGCCGGGTGGAGATGCAGCGCTGGCGGCCCTCGGCAACGGCCCCAGGACTCCACGGAGTTGTTCAGCGCCGCCCGCGTTGGAAGCTCTCCCCAAACCAGAGCAAGATGTTGGAAAAGCGGCCCAACGCTGCGGAGCTCCAAATGGCGACCCAGGTACGTATCGCCCGCTCCGTGGTGACTCCTGCGCCGCCGCTGTTGTAGCCCTGGTCTGGTTCCCGGTCCCCGACAGGAAAGGCCGCTCCGATCCAGGAGGTAGGCCGCGAGGTGGGGGGGCGAGGACGCGATTCGGAGAAATAGTCGCGTCCCCTCCAGGAAGCGACTGGGAGTTAGTTTCCCCCCTACCCTGCCCCCCTCACCCACATATAAACATATAAGACTCCCCCAAAAACAAATTTTCAACTGACTAAAAATAAAAAAAAGATGGAAAAACAAACGGGCTGCAGGCAGAGGCTGCTGTCAGTGCAGCGCCCCCTAGTGGTGGTTTCATTCTTTCAAACTGATTTCACTCATCAGACTAGTCTGTGGCCGGATATGTCTGATGAAGGGTCTCAATCCAAAATGTCGCCTATTCCTTTTTTCCAGAGATGTTGCCTGATCCGGTGAGTTATTCCAGCATTTTGTGTATCTTCGGTATGAACCAGAATCTACAGTTCCTTCTTACACAAAGAACAGGAATAGTTCACTCGGTTCCTTGTGCCCATTCTGTCACTTAGAGTCATAGAGTCATTGAGTGATATAATGTGGAAACAGGCCCTTCAGCCCAGCTCGCCCACATCAGCCAAAATGTCCCAGCTACACAAGTCCCACCTGCCTGCACTCGGTCCATATCCTTCCAAACCTGTCCTATCCATGCACCTGTCTAACTGGTTCTTAAATGTTGGGATAGTCCCAGCCTCAACAACCTGATACAGCAGCTTGTTCCATACACCAACCACCCTTTGTGTGAGAAAGTCACCCCTCAGATTCCTATTAAATCTTTTCCCCTTCACCTTGAACCTATGTCCTCTGGACCTCGATTCCCCTACTCTGGGCAAGAGACTCTCATGATTTTTTAAACCTCTATAAGATCACCCCTCATCCTCCTGCTCTCCAACGAATAGAGACCCAGCCTACTCAACCTCACCCTATAGTTCACACCCTCTAGTCCTGACGCATCCTTGGAAATCTTCTCTGAACCCTTTCAAGCATGACAATATCTTTCCTATAACATGGTGCCCAGAACTGAACACAATATTCTAAATGCGGACTCACCAACTGCAACATGACCTCCCAACTTCAATACTTTATACTCTGATGAAGGCCAATGTACCAAAATGTTTTTTGACCACCTTATCTACCTGCGACTCGACCTTCAAGGAACCATGCACCTGCATTCCTAGATCCCTCTGCTCTACACCTCTACCCAGAGGCCTACCATTCGCTATGTAGGTCCTGCCCTAGTTAGACGTCCCTTAAATGCCACACCTCACACTTCTCAGTATTAAATTTGTATGATTATGGCTGATCTGCACATTTGTAAGTATCTCAATTCCTGTTTCCAACTTTTAAAATTCTATAATTCCCATTACAAACTTCAGTAATAAATGTCTCGCTTTAAGCAAATGTTACTGCTCTAGTGCAGTGTGATATCACAGCACATGGTTATGTCCCCCAGTGCTGTGTTTCATTGAATATAATACACAATGGATTGAGGATGTTTCTGCACTGCAGAGAATCCAGTGATGCAGAAAAGCTTTTAGCTCTGTTGACAGCTTTCTGGCTTGGAAATGTATCAACTTTTCAACGTTATGGGAAAAATGGACATCGACTTGATTCTTTCCATTTTATTCAAATATAGTTCATCTATATTCACTTGTTTGGATTTCATATTCTTAATTGGATGAATTATGAAACAGATACATCTAAAATTCAATTATTTTTACAGATTCCTGTTTGTATGTATACATTTTGAAGGTTCCTCCCCAATGAAATTCTACCGATGGAGAGCTGGTGCAATGGAATTTATTCTCATCATTTTTGTTTGCATCGAGCACAAAATTTCTGTTAATGATTAAATCTGAGCTTGAATCCAAGATCAAAATGTGGCATCATGGAACATAACTCAAAATAGCAAGTGCGTTGTATGTTTTTCTTGCCCTTCCTTTAAACATAGGAAAATTCCCCAATGTGCAATGCAGGGTATGTTTTATCACAAGTGAGATATGAATTTCTTGGATTTCAGAAGAACGGGTGACTTTCTTGGCTTAAGAAGCCGTATGAGGGGGAAATACAGTGCTGAGACATTGGGAGAGGCAGTGCTGAGGCTTTGGCTCAAGAGGCTTTGGCGAGAGGGCTGAGCAATGATCTGAAGAAGGGTCTCGGCCCAAAACATCACCCATTCCTTCAATAGAAACATAGAAAATTTGGCTATTCGAGCCAGCACCACCATTCAATATGCTCATGGCTGTTCATTCAGAATCAGTACCCTGTTCCTGCTTTCTCCCCATATCCCTTGATTCTGTTACCCATAAGAGCTATATCTAACTCTCTTGAATACATCCAGTGAATTGGCCTCCACTGCCTTCTGTGGCAGAGAATTCCACAGATTCACAACTTTCTGGCTGAGAGGGGTATGGGGGACATTTTTCCTGCATCTAGCTTGTCCAATCCCTTGAGAATGTTATATATTTCTATAAGATCCCCTCTTCCTTCTAAATTCCAGTGAATATAAGCCCAGCTGATCCATTCTTTCATCATATGTCAGTCCCGCCATCCCGGGAATTAACCTGGTGAACCTACACTGCACTCCCTCAATAGCAAGAATTTCCTTCCTCAAATCCAGAGATGCTGCCTGTCCCGCTGATTTACTCCAACATTTTCTGTGCAACTAAAGGGTGAGAGCAGGTTAAGCTACAGTCTGTTTTTGTGTATAATTGGTCCCTTGGTGTAGTAGAGATAGCAGGTGGGATAGTGGAGTCTCCTCCTGCAGGATGTTGGAAGTCGGAGTAATTTCCAATGCAGCAGCAGAGGTCTGGTCTGCAGTGTCGGGCCTGGTTCTGAGGCACAGCAAGGAAGGGAAATGTCAGACAGAGCCAGAGAGATAGGGGGATACCGTGGCATCAAATGAACAATTCTGAAGGATGCATTTATCAGTTCTCATTAATGTTGCATAGTTTATCCATTCTGTTATGATTCCCCCAACCCTGTGCTACCTTGTAATGATCAGCACCCATTACACTTCAGCTGTTTACTGACACAAAAAGGTCTGATAAAGTGCGAAAAATGAAGCTTGAAATCTATTGGAGACGTCCCATTTATCCTTAAAATAGGTTGTGGCACCATTTTGAGCAAACAAATCTATTTTTTTGATAAGGAATTATGAAGTTGGCAGACAATTCACAGGGAAAGTGGTGGAATCACGAGGCTTTGATGTGCACTTGACATTTACTCAGATGAATAGTTACAGATGGGTAGCTACGGTTTGATTAGTACGGGTGTCAGGGGTTATGGGGAGAAGGTAGCCGAATGGGGCTAAGAGGGTTAGATAGATCAGCCATGATTGAATGGCAGAGTAGATTTGATGGGCCGAATGGCCTAATTCTGCTCCTGACACTTGTGAACTTATGGACCAAGCTAAGCTTACAACCACCTTCTCAAGAGCAATTAAAATGGGCAATAAATAGAGAAATTAAAAAACCCAGTCCCCGTACGTTTCTGTAGGAGCACCCACCAAATTACTCATGAACAAGCACATCAATCAGATTGGAACACCTCTAATTTGCACTACATCCCTATTAGAACGTTCGTTGCTGTTCCTTTATCATCATTGGTACAGATTCCTGGAACTCTCCACCTAAACACATTCGAAGAGCAGCAGTTTGAGAATGCTTCAGGCTGCCATCTTCTCAGCGACAATTAAGTATAAGAGTTAGGGGGTTACACAAAGGGCTGGAGAAACTCAGCGAGTGCAGCAGCATCTAAGGAGCGAAGGAGATAGGCGACGTTTCGGGTCGAGACCCTTCTTCAGACTGGTTAGGGATCAGGGAAACGAGAGATATAGACGGTGATGTGGAGAGATAAAGAACAATGAATGAAAGATATGCAAAAAAGTATCCATGATAAAGGGAACAAGCCATTGTAAGCTGTTTGTAGTGTGAAAATGAGAAGCTAGTGCGACTAGGGTGGGGGAGAGAGATAGAGAGAGAGGGAATGCCAGGGCCCGAGGGCTGAGGGAGAGGTGAGGGAGGAGACAGCAAGGGTTAACAGAATTGAGAAAATTCAATGTTCAAGCCCAGAGGATGCAGACTCCCCAAGCGGAATATGAGGTGCTGTTCCTCCAACTTGCGGTGTTGCTCACTCTGGCCGTGGAGGAGGCCCAGGACCGAGAGGTCGGATACGGAATGGGAGGGGGAGTTGAAGTGCTGAGCCACCGGGAGGTCGGCTTGGTTATTGCAGACCGAGTGGAGGTGTTCGGCGAAACAATCGCCAAGCCTCCGCTTGGTCTCACCGATATAGATCATCTGGCATCTGGAGCAGCAGATGAGGTTGGAGGAGGTGCAGGTGAACCTCTGTCGGACCTGGAAGGACTGCTTGGGTCCCTGAAAGGAGTGTAGGGGGGAGGTGAAGGGACAAGTATCGCATTTCTTGCGGTTGCAAGGGAAAGTGCCCGGGGAAGGGGTAGAGCAGGAGGGAAGGGAAGAATTGACAAGGGAGTTGCGGAGGGAGCGGTTTTTGCGGAAGGCAGACGGGGGGGAGATGGGAAGATGTGACGAGTGGAGGGGTCACGTTGGAGGTGGCAAAACTGGCGGAGGACTATGTGTTGTATTTGCCGGCTGGTGGGGTGAAAGGTGAGGACCAGCGGGACTCTGCCCTTGTTGGCAGTGGGGGAATGGGGAGAGAGGGCAGTGTTGCGGGGTATGGAGGAGACCCTGGTGCGAGCCTCATCTATAGTAGGGGAGGGGAATCCCCGTTCTCTGAAGAATTAGGCCATTTGTGATAACCTGGTGTGGAACACCTCATCCTGGGAGCAGATGCGGCGTAGACGGAGGAATTGGGAATTGGGGATGGAGTCCTTACAGGAAGCAGGGTGGGAGGAAGAGTAGTCAAGGTAGCTGTGGGAGTCAGTTGGTTTGTAGTGGATGTCGGTCAGGAATGTATCACCTGCAATAGAGATGGTGAGGTCGAGGAATGGTAGGGAAATGTCGGAAATGGTCCAAGTGTATTTGAGTGCCGGATGGAAGTTGGTGGTGAAATGGATGAAGTCAGTCAGTTGTGTGTGGGTGCAGGAGGTGACAGCAAATCAGTCGTCGATGTAACGGAGGTAGAGGTCGGGGATGGGGCCCTGGCACGCCGAGAACAAGGATTGAGAGTTCGCCGAGAACAAGTATAAGAGTTAGTCTGGTTCCATGAATAAATAAAATGAAAAAAGGCAGATTAGAATGATCGACAGTCAGTATTGCCAAACAATCGCATCTATAGACCAAGTATACCTACAAGTAATTTGAGCCACTCTGCACTTTGCACCGTCGGTACTACTGCGATCTTGGCATATGCCTGAATCTGTTAATGGAGATCTAGATAATTCTGATAATTGCATGGAATTAATATCTCATACATTGAGGTAGCTTTGGATCAACTTCCAGCTATTTAATGCAAGTTACAACTGTATCTGAAAAACGTGGCCTCGTGTTACTTCTGAAATCTACAGTTAATGGCGAACTATTCACATTGTGCAAATTAAAAACACAGAGGAGCTGTTCAAATACTCTACCGAGGACACCTCTTCAAATGTGCACTGTTAATTAGCAGCCACTATCTAAACAGGGGGTATATTAGCTTTAATAAATGTATCATTGTCACATTAGCAGTCACCAATTAACCCCACTGTTCGGGAAATGGAAACATTTTTGACAGTCTTCTTCAGAAAGCTCTGTCCAACACAATTCACTGAGAGGATCTGCTTGGAAAAAACATACTGTACGGTATTGCAATGGACAGCTGTCACAATCGATACAATGGTCTGCAAGTCTGCATGTTGGAATCACTTTGCACACACTGAGGTGCAGTGATTTGAGTAAATATTAGATGTAGCCAGTTTATTTGCTCTTATTGACATTTTACAGTTGCCATTTGTAAGTTATCACAGTGCAAAAAGCACAATGTGCTATTTCTTTCAATGTAAAAAAGGAATCGTTGCATTTATTTTAGACTTAATTTCAGTTAAATGTCTATAGCAATGCTGAATATATTATACTGGTATAGTTTAAATTCAAAATCTCAAATATTGAACTACCGAAGTATAACGTTCAAGAAGGAACTGCAGATGCTGGAGAATCGAAGGTAGACAAAATTGCTGGAGAAACGCAGCGGGTGCGGCAGCATCTATGGAGCGAAGGAAATAGGCAACGTTTCGGGCTGAAACCCTTCTTCAGACTGATGCAGGGTGGGGGGGTGGCAGGAAGAAGAAAGGAAGAGGAGGAGCCAGAGGGCTGAGGGAGAGCTGAGAAGGGGAGGAGATTCGGACGGCTCCCATGGCTATCTAGACCACACTTCTTCCCACCCTGTTTCCTGTAAGGACTCCATTCCCTACTCCCAATTCCTCCGTCTATGCCGCATCTGCTCCCAGGATGGGGTGTTCCACACCAGGGCATCGGAAATATCCTCATTCTTCATGGAACGGGGGTTCCCCTCCCCTACCATAGATGAGGCTCTCACCAGGGTCTCTTCAGTACCCCGCAACACTGCTCTCTCTCCCCATCACCCCACTCGGAGCAAGGGCAGAGTCCCCCTAGTCCTCACCTTCCACCTCACTAGCCGTCATATACAACACATAGTCCTCCGTCATTTTTGCCACCTCCAACGTGACCCCAGCACTCGCCACATCTTCCCATCTCCCCCCCTGTCTGTTTTCCGCAAAGACCGCTCCCTCCGTAACTCCCTGGTCAATTCTTCCCTTCCCACCCACACCACCCCCTCCCCGGGCACTTTCCCTTACAACCGCAAGAGATGCTACACGTGTCACTTTACCTCCCCCGTCGACTCCATTCAAGGACCCAAGCAGTCGTTCCAGATGTGACAGAGGTTCACCTGCACCTCCTCCAACCTCATCTATTGCATCCGCTGCTCTGGATGTCAGCTGATCAACATCGATGAGACCAAGCTTAGGCTTGGCGATCGTTTCGCCTAACACCTCCGCTCGGTCCGCATTAAAGAACCTGATCTCCCTGTGGCTCAGCACTTCAACTCCCCCTCCCATTCCAAATCCGACCTTTCTGTCCTGGGCCTCCTCCATTGTCAGAGAGAGCACCACCGGAAACTGGAGGAGCAGCACCTCATATTCCACTTGGGCAGTCTGCATCCCACTGCCTGAACATTGAATTCTCCCATTTCTGGTAGCCCTTGCTCCTCCCCATCTCAGCTCTCCCTCAGCTCTCTGGCTCCTCCTCTTCCTTTCTTCTTCCCGCTCACCCCCCCCCCCCCCCCCCCCCCCCCCCCCCCCCCCCCCCACCCCACCCTGCATCAGTCTGAAGAAGGGTTTCGGCCCAAAACGTTGCCTGTTTCCTTCGCTCCATAGATGCTGCCGCACCCGCTGAGTTTCTCCAGCAATTTTGTCTACCGAAGTACAACCACAGATGTAGCAGTACAGAAGGGGGCCATGTGCTCCATCGGGTGCCGTCACTAATGAAATTATCCTGAACAGAAATATTGTCTGTCCTCTTCCTTCCACACATGCTGTCTGTCCTGCTGAGTTCAATCAGCAGTTTTTATTTTTTGCTCAAGATTACAGCATCTGCAGTCTCGTGTGTCTGCCTTCACTGATTCTGTGTTGGAGTGAACCACAATGAATTCCACTACCCTACTTTCTCCCCATAGCCTGATGCTGTAACTATACTGGGTATATCATATGAAGATGATCTTTAAAAAATATATTGAACACAGAGAGTGACGTATTTTTCCTCGTTTGGTTGCTATTGACTAGATATTCTACTACTTTGCTACCATTTATGTCCGTAAGGTGGTAGAGATTGAAGAAACTATTTTGGTTGCAAAATGCTCCTAAACATTTTGTGCATTGACTTTAAGGGTGGCACAGTGGTGCATTTGGGAGAGATGCTGCCTCATAGCATCAGAGACCCTGGTTCGATCCTGACCTTTGGAGCTGTCTGTGTGGAGTTTGTACATTCTCCCTGTGACTGCGTGGATTTCCTTCTGGTTCTCTAGTTTCCCCCACATCCCAAAGATGTGCAGGTTTTTAGGTTAATCGGCCTCTGTAAATTGCCCCTGGTGTGTAAGGATTGGATGAGAAAGTGGGATAAGATAGAACTGGTGTGATCAGGTGATCAATTGTCATTGTGGACTAGGCAGGCCGAAGGGCCTGTTTCCATACTGTATCTCTAAACTACACTAAACTAATGAATGGGAGAAATTGGACACCACTTGCTCTATTTGCAATGGATTTTCCAATGACTCTCTTGTACTCAGATCCCGAGAAAGAAGATATGGGTCTTTACATCTACTGTATCACACATGTGCAACACAGAATTAAAATCATAGCCCAAAGTAGCATCAGAAACCTCGGCTTAAAAATATCACTGCTTAGGCTCAAGTACCTGTCTATTAACTTTACCCCAAATGCACACCATCATCCTTTGTTCTTTCCCCTTCGATTGCCTTCTTCAGGCAGTTCATCCAGAAACTAAATTGCTCCTCAAGGAAACATTCAGTGCATTACTTGGAACTGTTTCAATTAGTTTGGATAACTGGTAAGTCAAACAAATTACCATTTAATAAATCAGAAATTGAATTTCCTTGATTAACGTCAATGATTGCAATAAATGAAAAAAATAACTAATTCGCCCACTCCATTATGTTTAAGATGGCGCCATAATTTCCCCTGAAGTGTACTGATTAAAAGGAATGAGAAGAAACTTATGGGGAACATTAACCACAAAGTCTATTAGGATCAAGAACATAACAGGATGTTAAATCAGAGAGAGGCACACTCAATTCCAGCAATTCCATTAAAACCTATTCTTCAGAAATAACTCTCCACAAAATCAGTGGGACTTTATGTACACTCAGTTACCTTTATGCATAGTTTACTTGAATGTGCTACATTTTAATACTATAGAAGGTGTCTATTGGTGGGGGGGGGGGGGGGGGGGGGGGGGGGGGGGGGGGGACAAGGTGATTAAAGTGTTTTAATTCCCAGCTTTACCATTGAATGAGGTTCCTGTCCAGGATTTACCATAGTAGTGTGGCATGTTACCTTTTATATCTTACCAGCCAGCTGCTTGTTGAAAAATAAAATAAAAAGAGCAAATAACCAGTTACCAACAATGACTTGGGTATATAACACTCTGTTAAATGACTCGTGTCCAAATGGTGTACCAGATTGGATAAGGCATCAAGACCACAGACTTGTGGAGCCTCGAAGAGATCACCTTCTCGCCCACAAAAATCTATTTCAAATCTTAGTGTTTAAGCACCAGGTTTAAGAGAATGGTGTGCAGGCTACCTTGTTCCTGCTGAAAAGGCCGTTAAACTAACATTTGTTCATGTACATCACAGGTCCTTGAACAGAGCACACTGATGGAGCTGTAGATGGACACAAAAGCTGGAGTAACCCAGCGGGGCAGGCAGCATCTCTGGAGAGAAGGAATGGTTGTCGTTTCGGGTCGAGACCCTTCTTCAGACTGGTTAGGGATAAGGGAAACAAGAGATATAGACGGTGATGTAGAGAGATAAAGAACGATGAATGAAAGATATGCAAAAAAGTGACGATGATAAAGGAAACAGGCCATTGTAAGATGTTTGTAGGGTGAAAATAGTAAGGTTAAACGAGAACTTGCCAGTTCGAAGTTTGATCTTTATTTTATGAGGAGTAACGATGAGGGATTACGTGAAGAAGCCCCGCCTGGCGCTAGAACGGCATACTTCAAAGCAGCGGCATGAAAAACACAGAACACAATAGCCGGAGTAAGATAGTAAGGCTCATCATAGATTTAGAACCACCAGATGATCATTTATTTTATGAGGGTGTGGAGTGGAGGGCACGTAATCCCTCATCGTTACTCCTCATAAAATAAAGATCAAACTTCGAACTGGTAAGTTCTCGTTTAATCTTACTATTTTACTTCGGAGTCACGTGAGTGACTACGTGAAGATTTTGAAGCTTCTGTGTTTTCCATGTCGTAGAATTCTTCCATACGACAGTCCGGCTAAGTCATCACATACATGAGTAAAAAACCTTTTACCAGACTAGTTTTAGTTCTTTCCATAAATCTTTTAATGATAAAAGAACATATAATAACCCTCTTTTTACATCTGAGGGAACCATTGCAAAGTGATAAAAGATATAAGTGATAACATAATTGATAATATCAATCAATAGTGAAACAAAGCAGGTGATTATAGTGAACCAACACCGCGTGTCCAAAGCCTGTCATTGTGTGAACAGGTTTATTGTAGAACTTTGAAAAAGTTTCTTCTTTACACCACCCTGCGGTTTCTAAAATATGTTCGAGTGGTACGTCCTGTAACTTCGCCGCGGATGTAGCTGCTGCCCTGGTGGAGTGAGATTTGAACACATCAGTGTCTACTCCTGCTAAAAGTAACGCCTGTTTTAACCACCTTGAGATTGTTTGCACTGAAGCTTTTGTGTGTGGTTTCTTATGCGTAATCATTAATGTTTTTTCATCACCTCGAAGAGTTTTGGTAACTTTTACATAATGATTCAAATGTTTAACTACACACAACGTTGGATCAATGGGGTAAGCTTGAACCATTACCTTTGCTCCAGTTCTCCCTGGTCTACTTTGTTTGATCAGATCGTAAACATAGAACACAATGTTATCTGCAGTCACATGCATACAGTCTAAACGTAACATTTGTAATGTTTGCACCCTTTGAGCTGAAACCAATGCCATTAACATTACTAATTTAAATGTTAACTTTTCCAATGACAAAACTTCGATTGGAGTCCATTGCCTAAGTAAAGTAAGTACAATGCTAACATCCCAAATTTCTGTATATCTTGGTTTGGGTGGATTTTTGTTAAAGATTCTTTTCATAAATCTGGATATTAATGGATGTGATCCAATTGATTTCTGGTCAGAGATTTGTCCTAAATAAGATGATAAGGCACTACGTGCACTATTAATGGCACTATAACTTAAGTGTTGTTCAAAATACAACTCGGCAAGGAAACTCCAATATGTTTGCAATGTTCACAGTATGATAGGATATATTTGACTGTCTGCAAAAATTTTCCCATTTCTTTATATGTGTCATATATTGTCTCTGAGTGCTATCTTGCCATGATGCAACTATAATATCCATAGTTCTATCCGACAATCCAAGCTCTTGTAGTGGTCTGGTCAAAACCTGCAGATTAACAAATTCATATAAGCATGTAATGGATGAATTTCTTTGGTTACTGGTTTTATCAATAAATCACTGCTGCTAGGAATTGACATATATGGTTTTTTAATCATGTTTAACATCAATGGGAACCATGGTTGTGTCGGCCAATTTGGAATCACCAATAATCCCGTGGCAGAATCTTGTTCTATTTTCTTCAGACATTGCTGAACCAGAGCAAATGGCGGAAAAGCATAAAAGAACATATTCCCCCAGTGTAGTGAAAAAGCATCTACTGCTACTACTGCATCTGGATCTGGTTCCCAAGACACATATTTAGGCAATTGATGATTTAGTCTTGATGCAAACAGATCAATGTCTGGTGACCCATATTGAGTCACAATTTTACTGAAAATTACTGGGTTCAACATCCATTCTGTGTTGTCTTTAAACATCCTTGATCTATTGTCTGCCACCACATTGTCTTTACCTGGGATGTAATTTGCCGAAATCCAAATTTGGTGCTTAATACACCACTGCCATATCTGATTGACCAAACAATCACATGATACCGATCAGACTCCACCCATGTGATTAATATATGCAACAGCTGTTTTATTGTCTAATTGTATCAGTACATGCAGATTCTTTTTTGTAGAACAATAGGCTTTCAACCCATAAAATGCACCCAATAATTCTAAATAGTTAATACCATATGTTTGGAGAAACATTTCCTCGTGGACAGTCCATCTGCCCCCACAGCTGGTGAATGAATCTGTCGCCCCCCATCCGAGAGCACTAGCATCCGTTTGTAAAATTACTTCAGGCTGCTGTATCAGAATGTTTTTAGCAGCTTGTGGGACATTTTCAATCCACCATTGTAGTTCCAATAAAGCTTCTTTTGTTAATTGCATAGGCCTATCAAAATGGCCAGCTCTCTTTTTTAGAGCTCTTATTTTGTCCCTTAGAAGGTTTTGGTAATGTAATGGACCAAATTCTACTGCAGGAAATGCTGCCACTAATTTACCAATAACTTTTGCTACTTCTCGGATGGAGGGATAAGGTTTGTGAATGAGACCCCTACAGGTCACTAAAATATCATCAATCTTATCTGTTGGCAAAGTTACTAACATAGTAACTGAATTAATCACAAACCCCAAATAGTTAATTGACTGTGCTGGCTGCAGATGGGACTTAATTGGATGAATCAAGAAACCTAACTTCTCAAATAAAGTTTTAGTTGCTGAAACTGATTTTTCAGCTGAGTCCTGATTACTATTGATGATTAAAATGTCATCCAGATAAGCCATAATGATGTGTTTTTGTGCTCTTAATTGTGCTAAAGCTGGTTTCAACAGCTTTGTAAAGAGCCTGGGAACTGAACTTAACCCATTTGGTAAAGCTTTGAATTGCCACAGCTGTCCTAGCCAACTAAATTTTAAATAACTTCGAAAGAACTGATGTATTGGTACTGAATAGTATGCATCCTTTAAATCAATTGTAGCCATATAACAATCTGCTGATATCAAATGTCTTGCAGTGTTGAATGTTTCCATCTTAAAATGTTTATATTCGACACATTTATTAAAGTTTGTAAGGTCCAGAATAATTCTGCAACCACCATCTTTTTTACTTCTTGGAAATATATTTGACACAAATTGATGCTCATGTTCAACAGTTTTTTTCAATAACACCTTTTTTAAACAATTTGTCAATTTCCACATTAATTTCTGCCTCTTCAATTGCAGAAAACATAAAACCATAAGCAGGTTTATTTTGTACCGGAGAATTAACACCTTCTTTGAATGTAATAGTAGCTCCTGAAACTGTTTGTAAAATAAACCGATCAGATGTGATGGCAAGCCATTCATCATAAAACATTTGTAATCTCCCTCCAACTGGAGATTTGTCCACAGTTTCTTTAAGAATAGAATAAATGTTTTGTACCTCTCCATATGACCGTGGTGGTCTCCTTCTCCCCGTATATGGGTTGAACATTAGGCTGTGTCGGATGATAATATTTTCTTATCATATTCCTGCCTCTGTTTCCAAAATCAAATCCCCTTCTTGACGAAAAATACCTTTTTTGTCCAAAGACGAAAGGTCTCATGTGGCTAATAGATTTAGCCTCTTCATCCATTTCTCTTATTTGCTTAGGCAGGTTCTCTCCAAATAGATAACCAGGAGCTTGAACACCACTTGATCGACACAGACCTGCAAACCTTGGATGAAATATGGGCCGAATCGCAATTTTCCTCATACAATTAATTTCATAGAAGGAATTGCATAATAAGCCCAAAGTATCTTTTTGGATTTTATCCATCTCCAACCCCTCCATTTGCCTTCCAAAAGCAGTAATGGCAGCTGAAATCAATTTGAGGATTCTTTGAAATCTTATTTCTTGTCCTCTCATGCCTGGAGTCATAGGCGTCCATATAGACGGATTAACCGTAGGTACCTTCAATGAGGTGCAATTTTCCGGTGTTTTATATAATTCTGCTGTTTTTGTACCTTCACAGAATCTTGAAGTTGGTGAGATACCATATAATTAATACTGGCAGCTAGGTTTTCTTCCATAGCCTCACCACTTCCTTCAGGTATAGCAAAATCTTTTGCCATATCAGGCACATCTGGCCTCCTCTTTTTTATTCGTGGTGTGCACTCATAATCCACATCACCACTTGCAGGGTCTGTCTTTTGCAGCCCTGATACACTTGGAATTATATCCAATGAGACTTCCTCCGCCCTTAATCCTGGGTCTGGAGTTTCAAATTCCCAATTTGGCACATAGCCATATTCTGTATATTCAAACCCCTCAGGGTCATTTTGGGAAAACTTCTGGGTACTGTGACCCTTGTCTCATTATATTTTGGAGCACTTTCTCCATATGTTCCATTTTTAGCCACATAGCTTTATTATCCGGAGGACTTTCATTATCAGAGTCATTATCAGAAACCACGGGCCTCACGGATTTCTTTTTACTTTTTCTAGGAACATTTTCCTCCGTGGTTTGCATTTCTGGAGAAATTATAGTCTCACTAACGGGTGAATCAGCGGCCACCGGTATCGGAACCGGATCCGCACTAAACTCTTGTCCCGACTCTTTAGCTTCACCCCGGGACGATCTTTTTACCCGCGAAATTTTCCTTTGAGACTTCTCCATTTTTCTTTTTCATTATCTGGCTAAATCAGTACGCCAGCATGACTCTGATTTTAAATTTTACTTTCTCTTTTGCTGGTTTTACCAGCGTAACGTCTTTTTTAGAACGTCCCCTCTTTCCTTGCACTTAACTGCGGGTCCGTTCCGGCCGCTGCGAGGAGCTGCGCTCTGCAGCTCTTGCTTCTGCCGTCAGCGTCGACGTAATGCCGTTCTAGCGCCAGGCGGGGCTTCTTCACGTAGTCACTCACGTGACTCCGAAGTAAAATGAGAAGCTAGTGCGACTTGGGTGGGGGAGGGATGGAGAGAGAGGGAATGCCGGGTCTACCTGAAGTGAGAAAAATCAATATTCATACCACTGGGTGTAAGCTGCCCAACCAAAAATATGCGATGCTGTTCCTCCAATTTGCGTTTAGCCTCACTCTGACAATGGAGGAAACCGTGGACAGAAATGTCTGTGTAGGAATGGGAAGGAGAATTAAAGTGTCCAGCAACCGGGAAATCAGGTTGGTTCACGCGGGCTGAGAGAAGATGTTCTAAGAAACGATCACCCAGTCTGCGTTTGGTCTCGCTGATGGATAAGAGTCCACATTTTGAACAACGATACAGTAGATAAGGTTGAAAGAGGTGCAAGTGAACCTCTGCCTAACCTGAAAGGACTGTCAGGGTCCCTGGACAAAGTTGAGGGAGGAGGTATAGCGACAGGTGTTGCATCTTCTACGATTGCAGGGGAAGGAACCTGGAGAGGTGGTGGTTTGGGTGGGAAGGGATGAGTTAACAAAGGGCAAAGGACAAAGGACATTTATTGTCACGTACACCAGTTGGTGTAGTGAAATTTGATTTGCCATGCAGCACACAAATAAAGATAAGACACAACATCATAGGATTTAACAGTAGACATAAAAACATCCCCCCACAATGGTTCCCACTGTGGGTGAAGGCAGCAAAGTCCAGTCCCATCCCCAGTTCACCCATAGTCGGGCCTATTGAGGCCTCCGCAGTCGCTGCTATGGGGCCCGATGTTCCAGGCTGTTCTCGCCGGGTGATGGTGCTCCGGCGTTTGGGAGCACCCTCTTAGCGGCTTGGGACACCTGGAACGGCCGCCTCTTATTGGAGTCCGCGGCTTCCGAAGCCAACAAGGCCACACCGGATGGAGCTCAACCACTGGGATGGAGGCTCCCGATGTAAAGTTCAGCGCCGCCGCCCGCAGCTGACCGCTCCGCAGTCCCGCAGCTCCGCGATGTTTTTTGTCGGCGGTCTTCAGCTCATCGAAGTTCCAGCGCGGCGACGCAGGCAAGGCATCGCCCGCTCCTCTCCAGCGGCCGTTCCAGATGTCCCAAGTCGCTGCTGAAGCCAAGGTTCCAGCCGGTCCCATCAAGAAACACCGCTCCAGGCCCGCTGGTAGGCCGCGAGGACCCACTCCCCAGGTACCTTCCCCTGCAACTGCAGAAGATGCAACACCTGTCGCTATACCTCCTCCCTCGACGCTGTCCAGGGACCCCGACAGTCCTTTCAGGTTAGGCTGAAGTTCACTTGCACCTCCTCCAACCTCATCTACTGTATCCAGACTTGTTCAAGATTTGGACTCTTATACATCGGCGAGACCAAACGTAGACTGGGCGATCATTTTGCGGAACACCATCGCTCAGCCCGTGTGAACCAACCTGATCTCCCGGTTTAATTCTCCTTCCCATTCCTACACAGACCTTTCTGTTGTCGGTCTCCTCCATTGTCAGAGTGAGGCCAAATGCAAATTGAAGGAACAGCAATTCATATGTCGCTTGGGCAGCTTACAACCCAATGGTGTGAATATTGATTTCTCTCACTTCAGGTAGCCCTGGCATTCCCTCTCTCTCTATTCCTCCCCCACTCAAGTCGCACTAGCTTCACATTTTCACTCTACAAATGGCTTACAATGGCCTTTCCTATATCATCATTACTTTTTTGCATATCTTCCATTCGTTGTTCTTTATTTCTCCACATCACCGTTTATATCTATATCTTGTTTCCCTTATCCCTAACCAGTCTGAAGAAGGGTCTCGATCCGAAACGTCACCCATTCCTTCTCTACAGAGATGCTGCCTGACCTGCTGAGTTGCTCCAGCACTTTGTGTCTCTTTTTTTGTAAACCAGCATCTGTAGTTCCTTGTTGTCGCACTAAAGGGCCTGTCCCACTTATGCAATTTTTTTGGCGACTTGCCGGCACCCGTCATAGTCACAGCAGGTCTCCGAAAATTTTCAACATGTAGAAAATCCAGCAGCGACCAGAAAATGGTATGACTCTTTGCACGACTACTCATGACCACACAGGTGTCATCCCGCGACAGGCCCTTAATGGAGCTACTCATTGAGTGAGATGGGGGCTATAACTGCCCACAGATTTAGTCTTTGAAGCTTGCGGTACATTGCACACTGTAGGATTATTCAGTGAAGCATATGAAAAGATGGGTTTTACACTCACATCTGCAAAGCTGATGTTTTGTGCAATGGAGACACCAGAGACTGCAGAATCTGGGGCAAAAAATAACAGCCACAACATCTCAGCAAATAAAGCAGCATCTGTGGAGGCAAAGGAATGGTCAACGTATTGGGTCGAGACCCTGCATCAGGATTGGGAAAATAGAGGGGAAAAAGCTACTATAGAAGTGAGAGGACGGGGAGAATCAGAGGCTGGTAGATGATAGGTTGAATCAGATGTGGTGAGGAATGATGGAGTCAGTTGACAAAGGGGGTTGGAGGGTGAACCAAGGACGAAGAAACGCAGGCAGATAGGCATGTGGGTGATGGAACCAGATTGGGAATGGTGATGAGTCTGGGTAACTTTATGATGGGGGGAAGGGATGGAAAAGGTAAACAGAGAGAGAGAGACCCCTTTTGAACCAATGGGAGAGGAGAGGGAGAACAGGGCATTGAGTTACCTGGAATTGGGAAATTCCAGTGTTCATGCATGATTGGGCTGCAAACTACCCAAGTGGAATATCTAGTGCATTTGGTCTTACCGTGGCAGTGCAAAAGACTGAGAACAGATAGGTTGGTGTGGGAATGAGAAGGTGAGTTGAAATGACATGCAACCGGAAGCTGTAGATGTTCATTGTAAACAGAATGCAGGTGCTCCACAATATGTTTGCCAAGTCTACACTTGGTCTCATTGATGTAGGAGAGGCCACATGGTGAGCACCAAATGCAATGGATCAAGTCAGAGGTACTTCTGTGCACGTGCAAAATACAGTGAGCACATTTTTCATTGTGCCTGTGCCTCACCATACTTGGGCATATGACAATAAACTTGACGACTTTGCCTCATCCGAAGGGTCTGTTTTGATCTCTGGATGGTGGTGAGGGAAAAGGTGAAGGGGCAAGTGTTGCAACTCCTACGGTTGCAGGTATAAGTTCAGGGGACAGGGAAGGGTGGGTGAGGAGGGATGAGCAGACCAGAGAGTTATGGAGAGATTGATTCCCTGCAGAAAGCAAGAACATATGAGGATGGGGCGGAGAGGGTTGGGGGTTGAGGGGGGTGGGGGAGGGGGGAAAGAGGATGATGTGGCTGGTGGTGGGATTTTGTTTGAGCTGGCAAAGGTGGCGAGGATGATATGCTATACACGCATGCTATCAACCTGGCCCCATTGAACAACATTAACCTCCAACCACGATGGTTCACTGGAGGACATGGACCATTTTCCACATCTCAGGAGCCATCTGCCAGCATGGACAGCTGACAGAGATTAAATTAATCCTGGTTATTAGTGCACCAATGCAGCTTTTAGTCTCCAGAGAAACTGTGTTAAAGATTAAGGCCTCAAAGCCAGAAAACATAATCCTGTTAGAATGGTCTTGTTTACCTTGGTGTCCATGAAAAATGCAGGTGGAAGTAGCACAGCCAGAATGCAGCAGATGCAGATCTGCTCAATCACTGCAGAAGCGTCTATGGTTAATGGTTGTACCTGTCCCAGCAGGTTTACAATGTGGACCTGTAGTCACTTTATTGACTTTTGATTGGAAAAGACATTGCCTTCTTCTATTGGAAGGACTCCATCGTTACATTGGATTGAGCCAGAAATTTAATCTTCTGGTGATAGAACTCTCACACCAAGCGCAAAATTAGACAGCTAACATTATTGCTAATTACTGAATACTTAATGGCTCTGTCCCAGGCTCTAATGGGAGCACAAAGATACTGTCACTTGAAACAAACAAAAACACACTTCGAAAAGATCATTACACCCCAGCCTATCATGAAACCAGACACCCGCTGACATTATATTGTTAAAGAAGGAACTGCAGATGCTGGAGAATCGAGGGTACACAAAAGGCTGGAGAAACTCAGCGGGTGCAGCAGCATCTAAGGAGCAAAGGAGGCGACGTTTCGGGTCGAGACCCTTCTTCAGACTGGGCCATTATCATTATTTTTAGTTGCAATCTTCTGCTGCTTCCAGACTTAACTTATTTTTCCACACTGGCTTCATGCCAAAATGGTCGAAAAGTACATCGCCAAAAGAGAAAAAGGATAAGTTAAGAGAAATCCAAAGTTGCAATTGATTTCCCTCTCTTTCCATCCTTCCCCCACCCTAGTTCTCAGACTAGTTTCACTGTCCTCCTGATTAATTTTACATTGTATGCCTTGTTGTCACCTTCCCCCCAGCCAACAATGACCATTCTACATTTCCTTGATCATCCTCTGCTTTGGTCTGTCGTTTTCACACCTCACATTCTCTTTGAACCCTTCCATATCAACAGTTTCCCTCTCCCTGACTCTCAGTCTGAAGGGTCTCGACCCAAATCACCCATTTCTTCTCTCCAGAGATGTTGCCTGTCCCGCTGAGTTACTTCAGCATTTTGTGTCAATACGTTAATTATAGATCATTTTTACAGCTGTAATGTCACCTCATTATGTCCTAGGTATCAAGTCATTCTCTCATATCAAAAATATAGTTCAGAATATTCTGCTCTGGACTATGAACAAAATTTGAGATAGTTTAATCATTAAACTTAGAGCCTGGATTGACACCTGGAAATATGATGTTGTGGCAATCAGTGAAACATGGTTGCAGGAGGGCTGTGATTGGAAACTAAATATTCCAGGATTTCGTTGCTTCAGGTGTGATAGAATTGGAGGGACCAGAGGGGGAGGTGTTGCATTGCTTGTCAGAGAAGATATTACAGCAGTGCTTTGGCAGGATAGATTAGAGGGCTCGTCTAGGGAGGCTATTTGGGTGGAACTGAGAAGTGGGAACGGTGTAGCAACACTTTTAGGGGTGTATTATAGACCGCCAAATGGGGAGCGTGAATTGGAAGAGCAAATATGTAAGGAGATAGCAGATATTAGTAGTAAGCACAAGGTAGTGATTGTGGGAGATTTCAATTTTCCAAAAATAGACTGGGAAACACATTCTGTAAATGGGCTGGATGGTTTGGAGTTTGTAAAATGTGTGCAGGATAGTTTTTTGCAGCAGTACATAGAGGTATCGACCAGAGAAGGGGCAGTGCTGGACCTCCTGTTAGGAAATGAGGCAGGTCAGGTGACGGAGGTATGCGTTGGTGAGCACTTCGGGACCAGTGATCACAATACCATTAGTTTCAATATAATTATGGAGAGAGTCAGAACTGGACCTAGGGTGGAGATTTTTGATTTGAGAAAGGCTAACTTTGAGGGAATGCGTAAGGATTTTAAAGGAGTGAATTGGGACACTTTGTTTCATGGGAAGGATGTAGAAGAGAAATGGAGGACATTTAAAGGGGAAATTGTAAGAGTACAGAATCTTTATGTCCCTGTTAGGTTGAAAGGAAATAGTAAAAATTGGAAAGAGCCATGGTTTTCAAGGGAAATTGGACACTTGTTTCGAAAAAAGAGAGATATCTACAATAATTATAGGAGGCATGGAGTAAATGAGGTGCTAGAGGAGTATAAAGAATGTAAAATAATCTTAAGAAAGAAATTAGGAAGGCTAAAAGAAGATATGAGGTTGCTTTGGCAAGAAAGGTGAAAGTAAACCCAAAGGGTTTCTACAGCTATATTAATAGCAAAAGAATAACGAGGGATAAAATTGGACCATTAGAGAACCAGAATGGACAGCTATCTGCAGAGCCAAAAGAGATGGGGGAGATATTGAACAATTTCTTTTCTTCGGTATTCACCAAGGAGAAGGATATTGAACTCGGTGAGTTAAGGGGAAAAAGTAGAGTAGCTATGGAAACTATGAGATTCAAAGAGGAGGAAGTACTGACACTTTTGAAAAATATAAAAGTGGATAAGTCTCCAGGTCCTGACAGGATATTCCCTAGGACATTGAGGGAAGTTAGTGTAGAAATAGCAGGAGCTATGACAGAAATATTTCTAATGTCATTAGAAACGGGAATAGTGCCGGAGGATTGGCGTACTGCGCATGTTGTTCCATTGTTTAAAAAGGGTTCAAAGAGTAAACCTAGCAATTATAGACCTATTAGTTTGACGTCAGTGGTGGGCAAATTAATGGAAAGGATACTTAGAGATAATATATATAAGCATCTGGATAAACAGGGTCTGATCAGGAACAGTCAACATGGATTTGTGCCTGGAAGGTCATGTTTGACAAACCTTCTTGAATTTTTTGAAGCGGTAACTAGGGAAATTGATGAGGGTAAAGCAGTGGATGTTGTCTATATGGATTTCAGTAAGGCCTTTGACAAGGTTCCCCATGGAAACGTTGGTTAAGAAGGTTAAATCTTTGGGTGTTAATGGCGGAGTAGCAAGATGGATTCAACAGTGGCTGAATGGGCGATGTCAGAGAGTAATGGTGGATGGCTGTTTGTCAGGTTGGAAGCCGGTGACCAGTGGGGTGCCTCAGGGATCTGTGTTGGGTCCACTGTTGTTTGTCATGTACATCAATGATCTGGATGATGGGGTGGAAAATTGGATAAGTAAGTATGCAGATGATACTAAGATAGGTGGTGTTGTGGATAATGAAGTAGATTTTCAAAGTCTACAGAGATATTTGAGCCATTTGGAAAAGTGGGCTGAAAGATGGCAGATGGAGTTTAATGCTGATAAGTGTGATGTGCTACATCTTGGCAGGACAAATCAAAATAGGACGTACATGGTAAATGGTAGGGAATTGAGGAATGCTGTGGAACAGAGGGATCTAGGAATAACTGTGCATAGTTCCCTGAAGGTGGAATCGCATGTAGATAGGGTGGTAAAGAAAGCCTTTGGTGTGCTGGCCTTTATAAATCAGAGCATTGAATATAGGAGTAGGGAAGTAATGTTAAAATTGTACAAGGCATTGGTAAGACCAATTCTGGAGTATGGTGTACATTTTTGGTCGCCTAGTTATAGGTAGGATGTCAACAAAATAGAGAGAGTACAGAGGAGATTTACTAGAATGTTGCCAGGGTTCCAGCAACTATGTTACAGAGAAAGGTTGAACAAGTTAGGTCTTTATTCTTTGGAGCGCAGAAGGTTAAGGGGGGACTTGATTGAGGTCTTTAAAATGATGAAAGGGATAGACAGAGTTGACGTGGATACGTTTTTCCCATTGAGGGTAGGGAAGATTCAAACAAGAGGGCATGACATGAGAATTAAGGGACAGAGGTTTCGGGGTAACGTGAGGGGGAACTTCTTTACTCAGAGGGTGGTGGCTGTGTGGAATCAGCTTCCAGCAGAAGTGGTGGAGGCAGGATCGATTTTAACATTTAAGAGTAAAGTGGATAGGTATATGGACGTGAAGGGAATGGAGGGGTATGGTCTGAGTGCAAGTAGATGAGACTAGGGGAAAACAAATGGTCGGCACGGACTGGAAGGGCCGAGAGGGCCTGTTTCCGTGCTGTAATTGTTATATGGTTATATGGTTATATGTTATTATTTTTGACCTTTGTTATTTTAGTTGAGATACAATTAATTTTAATTGCATTTAAGCATTGTTGAACTCATCTTCTTCTTGCATATGTAGACAAAAGTTCTGGAGAAACTCAGCGGGTGCAGCAGCATCTGTGAAGCAAAGGAAATTTCCTTTGCTCCATAGATGCTGCTGCACCCACTGAGTTTCTCCAGCACTTTTGTCTACCTTCGATTTTTCAGCACCTGCATTTCATTCTTAAACACTGGACTTGCATATGGCGTGCACAGCCTAAAGTTGTAGCTATATTGTTCTATTTGATCTTATTTGATTGTACATGCCAGGTTGATTGCATTCGTCAATACAAGGCGGAACACGTGAAGGTTGCAATCTCCCACCCCGTTGAAGTCATGAGCATTGGCAGGTTAATTAAGGTGTTTAGATTCTTCTCGTCGAGTCCACACACAAGATCAGAGTGGAACACACACAAACACACACATCGCTTCCTTCACCAGCCCGTTATGCAGACGGGAGACAGGGCAAGCGGGGGAACGCTGTCTGAGTGAAACCAGGCGAAGACTCGGCGACCATTTCGACGAATGCTTGCACTCGTTCCGCAAAGGCTTACTGGATTGCTAGCCATTAAAACTCTTCTTCCCATTCCCAAGTCGACTTTCTGTCCTGGGCCTCCTCCATTGCCAGAGAGATGCCACACGCAAACTGGAGGAACAGTTATCTTATTTTCCTCTTGGATAGCTTACAACCCACTGATATCAACATAGGTTTCTCTACTTTTAGGTAACTTCAACCAGACTGATTCCTGGGATGGCACGACTTCCATATGAAAAAAGACTGGATAGACTCGGCTTAAGGGGTTGGACAGGCTAGATGCAGGAAGATTGTTCCCGATGTTGGGGAAGTCCAGGACAAGGGGTCACAGTTTAAGGATAAGGGGGAAGTCTTTTAGGACCAAGATGAGAAAATCGTTTTTCACACAGAGAGTGGTGAATCTGTGGAATTCTCTGCCACAGAAGGTAGTTGAGGCCAGTTCGTTGGCCATATTTAAGAGGGAGTTGGATGTGGCCCTTGTGGCTGAAGGGATCAGAGGGTATGGAGAGAAGGCAGGTACAGGATATTGAGTTGGATGATCAGCCATGATCATATTGAATGGCGGTGCAGGCTCGAAGGGCCGAATGGCCTGCTCCTGCACCTAATTTCTGTTTCCATGTTTCAAACCCGTCCTTGCCCTTCTTACTCCCATCTCCATTTATTTCCCCCTCCCCTCTCCCCTGTGCCCCAACTGATCTTGCACCTATTTATTTCTCCCTGCTCCCTCCTTTTCCACCAATATTCCTTCCACTAGCTTCCCAATTCACAACTTTTTGTCTCACACCTTCTGTCTTTATATCCCTGGCCTTTGCCCAACTATCTGCCTATCAAGAAAAATCTCCTCACCTGTATTCACCTATTACTTGCCAGGCTTTCCCCTGACCCTCCTCTCTTCTATCTTCCTTTCCCCACCCCCCAACCCGCAATCAGTCTATCAGTCTGAAGAAGGGTCCCGACCCGAAACTTCACCTGTTCTCTGGAGATGCTGCCTCTCCTGCTGAGTTACTCCAGCCATTATTTTGCATGTGCCCTTGATGATCCATTGCAGATTTGCTCTGGTACAGATGAATTGTCTGTTGAATGATATCAGATTAATTTGTCTATTGTTTCCCTTTCCCCTTGCTCTCCTTTCTTAAGTAGTGAGGTTACGTTTGTTTCCTTTCAATCTGCTCGAACCATTCTAGAATCTGTGGAGGTTTGGAAGGTGGCAGTCAGCACAGCCACTATCTGCTTAATCACCTCCTTCAGAAGTCTGAGAGGTGAGTGATCAAATCCTGAGCATTTATTGGCTTTTTGTTACACTAATTTATCCAGCTGGTGTAGTTATTTGATCTCCCCTTATAATCGAGGTCTGTACCATATAACAACCAAATAACAATTACAGCACGGAAACAGGCCCTCTCGGCCCTTCCAGTCCGTGCCGACCATTTGTTTTCCCCTAGTCCCATCTACCTGCACTCAGACCATACCCCTCCATACCCTTCACGTCCATATACCTATCCAGTTTACTTTTAAAAGTCTGTAACCCTCCATTGTTTCAGCGAAGCTTTTTATGAAGACAAGCACAAATCCTTGCTTTAATTTTTCTACTATACTGTTGCTCAATATACTGTAATTTCTTCAATCTTACTCTGAGAAGAACCCACATTGATTGGAATTGTCAGTTCCTTTTGCATGTAAGTGCTTACAATCTGTTTGCACGTTTATTACTAACCTACTAGAATATTTCACTTTCCCTCTTCATTAATTCTTCTCCCTCGGCTGAATTCTGTACTTTTCCCTCTCCTGGCTCACTGGATTTCTTTGGCAAAAATCGAAACATTTGCTTTGCTGTGATTCCATCTCTAATCTCAGCGTGGAGCATTTCTTGTCTTAAAAGTGATATCTCTTATGATTGAATTATGTTTCACTTTCATAGAAGTTAGTAAAAAAACATTTGTTTACATCTTTTTTTAATGTCATTTCACAATCGAACCTTTCTAATCCATGTCTCATGCATATGGGTTAACATGTGATGAGCGTTTGATAGCATAACGTGTGATAAGCATTTGAAGGCACTGGGCCTGAACTCGCTGGAGATTAGGAGGATGAGGGGGGACCACATTGCGACTCCGGATAGTGAGAGGCTAGGATAGAGTGTATGTGGAGAGGATGTTTCCACGAGTGGGAAAGTCTAGGACCCGATGCCATTTTAAATTTTAAATGGATATTTGAAAGGCAGAGATTGACAGATTCTTGATTAATAAAGTCAGGGTTATGGGGAGAAAGCAGGAGAATGGGGTTGAGAAGGAAAGATAAATCAGCCATAAATGAATGGTGGAGTAGATGATGGGCCAAATAGCCTAATTCTGCTCCTAGAACTGATGAACCTTATTGTAGTTTGCTTTATTCAGATTCAAGACCCTGTTTTCAAACTAAATATTTTGTTTTTGTTGTAAGATTCTATCATATTGTGATCACTATCGCCTAACAATGTCTTAACGAGTATTTATTTAATAAACACAATACTAGTTTTAAAATAGTCTCCTCCCACGTGGCATCTGAGGTGATTGCCCTCCAACAACAACCCAACATAATTCTGAAGAAGGGTCTCGACCCGAAACGTCGCCTATCTCCTTCGCTCCTTAGATGCTGCTGCACCCGCTGAGTTTCTCCAGCATTTTGTGTAACCCCCAACATAATTCTCCCCTGATTTTTCAAACTAAAAACAGAATAAAACGCTTTTATAGAAACAATAATAGACTTCAAATTTACTTGGGCTGCTTGAGACCTCACTGACTATCTTTCTGCCTTGATAACAAGTCTTACCTAGCCCCTTGAGTTCAGGTTTTTGGTCCATGTGGGATTTGGCGTGATGAATTTTCGGCACTGGGTGACCCTGGCAGATCCCAAACTGAATAAATTATCGGTGAGTAAATCTATCTTACTGGCACCATCACACCTCCCGACATCTGATTCAGAATAGTATAATGGGGAAGTAATGGGCTCAGTTTGATTTGTTCTGCTTTTTGTTGTCAAGATGCACCTCGGCAATTTCTCACTTTGTCTGATTCAGCAGCACTGCAAAATCTCCTCAAGATATACCTCCTTTGAAGAAATTCTCCTCCTCTCTCCACCAGAGTTCTGTGAGACTCTTTCTCACAGCTCCCCTCTGTGACACTTAACATAGAAACTTAGAAATTAGGTGCAGGAGTAGGCCATTCGGCCCTTCGAGCCTGCACCGCCATTCAATATGATCATGGCTGATCATCCAACTCAGTATCCTGTACCTGCCTTCTCTCCATACCCCCTGATCCCTTCAGCCACAAGGGCCACATCCAACTTCCTCTTAAATATGGCCAACGAACTGGCCTCAACTACCTTCTGTGGCAGAGAATTCCACAGATTCACCACTCTCTGTGTGAAAAACGATTTTCTCATCTCAGTCCTAAAAGACTTCCCCCTTATCCTTAAACTGTGACCCCTTGTCCTGGACTTCCCCAACATCGGGAACAATCTTCCTGCATCTAGCCTGTCCAACCCCTTAAGAATTTTGTAAGTCTCTATGAGATCATCCCTCAATCTTCTAAATTCCAGCGAGGACAAGCCGAGTCTATCCAGTCTTTCTTCATATGGAAGTCGTGCCATCCCAGGGATCAGCCTGGTGAACCTTCTCTGTACTCCCTCTATGGCAAGAATGTCTTTCCTCAGACTTTCCTTTTGCCCCCCGTTTGTTCCAGCTTTCTTCCCCCACCACATTAGCATGAAGAAGGATCCCGATTTGAAAAGTCACCTATCCATATCTTCAAGAGGTGATGCCTGACCGGCTGAGTCACTCCACCTTTTTGTAAACCAGCATCTGCTGTTCATTGTGCATACATTTTACTGGTTTACTGCAAAAGCTCTTTGTGAAATACCCATTTTGAACAAGTTCTCCCCCTCTCTGAAACTGGAGTTCTGCAAGACCCTCTCTCATGGCTAGTCTATGTTTCCTGCCCCCACCTCTTTTCCAGCTTTCTCTCTCCCTAATAAAATTAGTCTGAAGTAGGGTCCTAACGTTGTCTTCAGAGATGCTGCCTGGCCCTCTAAGTCACACCATTACCTCATTCATTGTTGATCACCATCCACTGTCTTTGCATGTTAAGTGTACATTCACTTAGTTCTTCCAATCACAGGCTGCTTCTGTATATTGCATGCAGCTCTGTGTTGTTGCTTCACCAATCTAGCATTGTTATTCCACAAAGCCTCCAGTCTCCCAGCCAGCCTTGACCCTCTGCAGATGGTTACAGTTGAAACAGGTCCATTGCAGACGTCATCTCCCTGCACCTAAACTCATTTCTGGAACAGTTAGACAACAAGGACTCCTATGTTAGACTCTCATTGATCGCACATAGCTCCATGTTCAACACCAAAATCCCAATCCAAACTCATCTCCAAACTCCTGGACCAAAGAATCAGTTCCACCTTCTGCCACTGGATCCACAACATTCTGACCCACAAAACGCAATCAGTGAGGATAGGTGACAACACCTTCTCCACAATAATTCTCAACACCAGTGCTCTGCAAGGGTGTATTCCCAGTCCTGCACTATAATCCCTATATACTCACGACTGTATGTCCAAATTTGGTTTCAACTCTACCTTCAAGATTGCTGCTGACATCACTGTGAAGGGCTAAATCACAAAAAATGATGAGGCAGAGTACAGGAAGGAGATGGAGAACTTAGAGACATGGTGTCAAGGTAATAACATCTTCCCCATGACTTGAGAAGCATAGTGGAGAACATGCCCCAAACAGCATCAATGGTGTGGAAGTGGAAATGATTGAGAGCTGCAAGTTCCTTGGTGTTAAAATTACCAATGATCTGAAATGGTCCAACCACATTGATGCGACAGCCAAAAAGACACACCTCTATTTCCTGAGGGGAATTAGGAAATTTGGTCTCCAGTGATTCTTACAAACTTCTACAGATGCACCATAGAAAGCACACTGTTGGGTTGCATCACAGCTTGATTTGGGAATAGCCTGCTGAAGTCTGCAAACAATTGCAGAGACTTGTAGATGTAGCCCAGTCCATCATGCAGACCTGATTTCCCACCATTGACTCCATCTACACCTCACGCTGCCTCAGAAAAGCAGTCAACATAATCCCATCCCAGTCATTCCTACATATCCCTGATCCAGTCTAGCAGAAGGTACAGAAGTTTTAAAGCAGGCATCACCAGGGTCAGGAACACCCTCTTCCCCTCTGTCTGCTGAACGGTCCTACCATAAGTTAGAGTGCTGTTCGATTCACATCTACCCCATTGTGAACATTGGCCATTGTCAATGGAACTGATGCACTACAATACTGAGAACTATATTCTGTACTCTATATCTTTCCCTTTGATCTATCTATTGTACAACATTGACTGGATTGTATTTGAGTATGGTACATATTTTCTGTTTGGATAGCATGCAAAACAAAGCTTTTCATTGTACCTCAGTACATGTGACAATAATAAAACCTGTACCTTAAAAGCTTGAAACCTTATTCCTTGCCTTATAATTCTTGATATAAATTGTTTATCATAATCAGGCTTCTTCAACGGCAAATCATCTTCATAGTAAATGTCATTTATTAGAATATTCCATTTGTAAAACAAGCCATTTAACAATGTAGGATTGTCATTTACATTACTGATCTACCGCTTTAATCTCAAACTTTACAGGCAATTGCCCTGCCGTTATCTGCTCAATATACTTTTGCAGTGTTGTTGTCTCATTAAATGCAGATGATCAAAATAATATAATTTGCTACATCCCATATCACTGCTATTCAGCTGTGCTAACGCCATCTGTCAGCCTGCTCAGGAAGAGCTGCAGTGGGATGGGCACCAAATTGTGCCTTTAACCATGACTGAGTTCATTTGAGAATGATAAGGCGCCTTCAAAAACACATCAAAAAGGGACAAAAAAAAAAAAAGTGTTCTGTCAAGTGTTTAAGTGGAAAACAGAAGATGATTAAATGGCAGAAGTGATACAGCCATCCAACAGTAAGAGAATTAATGAGACAAGTCAAAGAAACAAGAGGTATTTCTGAGACAGATAGAGTCTGAACAGCTAAAATGCAGGTTTACGTAGCTAAGTAGCAGGGGGAAGCAGGCCAGTGCAATATTGCAGGCTGGAGAACAGGCAGAGAGACAGCAGGATGGGTTCAGCGAATGAGAGTGAGGTTGCTTTCTAATGTGAATTGGATCGGGGAAATAATCGCATTACTCTTCAGGATCTTCAGAAAGTGTGGCGCATTCTGTCAAAATATAAATCATTTGAAAATGGCCTTTGGGATCTGGTGATCATTGTTGCTTCTCTAGCTGGCAATAGGGTCCTGTTTAAACCAAAGAAACCCAGCTTTCATATTAATGGGGCAATGGCATGTGATAGATTATCCACTGCAGGTCTTGTTGATGCAGGAACAGGAGCAATGGGATGCAGGTAATCCATTCTCAGATTGCTAACTGCATAACAACCAAGCTAAATTAAAATCAATCAAAGTGCATCACATTAAATAATTATTTTACAATAACTGTATGATCTAATTTTCCATCTCTTAGTCCACATCAATATTTTTGATTCCCTGTTCATATATATTCCCTTTTATCCCACCTGTCACTCCTTACTTTCTTCATTCTCAAGTTGTTATTTTTTATCCAATGTTATTAAATTTACTTTTGATTTCTTCTTCACTAGATTTGTTTTATCTATTTAGAATAGGCATTGCTTTATTATTGCCACAAGTACAGTGGAAAGCTTATGGGCCTGTCCCACTTAGGGGACTTTTTAGGCGACTACAGGAGGCTATGCGGTCGCCACATGGTCGCCACACGTTCGCCACATGTTGCCGGGGAATCGCCTTCATGGTCGTGAGTAGTTCCCGCATTCATGTTGAAAAATAAGGGCAACCAGAATGAAGCCGCCCTGGAGTGTAGCGAGAATTCTCGTGCCGTAAGTGCAGTGTAGTGGGTCACCAGGAGGTCGTAGATTCTCGTAGGTTGTCGCCGGTGCTGACCAGAGAATTTTGTTGGCTTATTGGGGAAAAAAACATAAGCAGTAGTTTTCAGAACCAAGGATAACTGACCAGTAATGTTAATGTCTGCCGAGCTTCACAGCCGTGTATCTCTGGCTTACTAAAAGCTGTTTCCACTCCTTCTCCCCACCCCGTCTCACCCTCCCCCCCCCCTTCTCCCCCCTCTCCACCCCTCTTTTAAAGGAAGTGACCCTTCCTATACACTGTGATTTCACTGTCTTAATTACAGCGCCAACCTTCCTGTTCATAGTGGTGTGTGTCTTCATTGGTTTTCTTCATCTTCTTAAGCCCTTTGCTCCTCTATGGAGCATAGGCCATTGACAAATGTCCTCCACCTCACTCGGTTGTTGGCAGTTCTTTCGAGATCTTCCCAGTTGAGCCCACTCTCAGACATTTCTGCTGGACACCTCTTCTCCAGCTGTGCCTGGGGTGACCTCTGTTCCTTTCTCCTTGGGGGTTCCATTTCAGGGCTTGCCGGGTGATGTTTGTGGCAGGTTTCCTGCGGGTGTGTCCAATCCAACATTTTCTCCTTCGAACTTGTTATGCTTCGCTCCCTCCTCTTCCTGTCCGGAGTAGATAATGGATTGCCCGCTGACCAATTTGATCTCCTGTGTCCATCTTGTTTCAGCCAAGCCCAGGACTAAGAGATTGTAGTGGACGATTTTGTTGGCAATTGTGGCAGCTTTGCCAGCCTGGAACATGGTTTGGATGCTCCATGTCCCCACAAGGATGGATTTCTTTGATGACCCTCGGACAATCCTTGATCAGATTTTGCTGGCTTTACCTTACTCTAAACGTTATTCCCTTATCATGTCTCTACACTGTAAATAGATAGATTGCAATCATGTATTGTCTTTCTGCTGACAGGTCAGCACGCAACAAAAGATTTTCACTGTACTTCAGTGTACGTGACAATAAACTAAACTGAAAAAATAACTGAACTAAATTGAGTAACTCAGAGTAACTGTGCCATTTTATTCATGATTCCGCTCACTTCAATAATAGCCCCCACTGGTTCAGACTCAGTAAAGGAACTGAATTAGTTGCAGGAGTGTTCAGATATTTTGAAATTGTTTTCTTTTAATTTGTAATGTTAGTCCCAAACTACCATCCAAATTTGGCTTGTGGTACTTCCCACACCTACTATGCACAGTACTTTAATTTTCCAATGCATTTTATCACAATGCATTAATAACCAAATTAGAAATCGAGTTGAGTCTGTAATTAATGCTGTGCATAGGTAATTGGATACATATTGCCCACTCTTTATAATATCAATTCATTAGCATGGCTGGTCATTTGAGTCCAAATAATTTTAAATGCAAAAAGCTAATATTTTTAACATGGCAGATAGATTTAACTAAAATAGAGTCCAAAAGTTGTAAATCAAGAATAATAATTTAGATAACAGATGCATTGGGTTGAATAGCCACCAGTGTGGGCAATAACCATATGGATCAATGATAATGACCTTGTGGTCATACTGCACTTCCTTATCCTCACTGCAACCTTACTGATAATTGACCACATTATCAGACGCCATTTTACTTTGGTAGTCCAACTCCTGTTTACTTTTGCTCTCACAGTTTAGTTTAATTTAGTTAATTGTCATGTGTACCAAAGTACAGTGCAAAGCTTGTGTTGCGTGCAAAGCAGTCAGCGGAAAGACAATCCATGATTCCAATCGATCCACCCACAGTGTACAGAAAGGTGATAAGGGAATAACGTTTAGTGCAAGATAAAGCCAGTAAAGTCCGATCAAATATAGCCGAGGGTCACCAATGAGGTAGATAGTAGTTCAGGACTACTCTCTAGTTGCGGTAGGATGGTTCAGTTGCCTAATAACAGCTGTGAAGAAACTGTCCCCTATCCATCATAGAGGATATATCTTTGGCAATGACTTTCCTTCTTATGTCTGCTGCTGGTGGCTCAGCTGTCTGTCAAAGACCTAGTCTGCTTCCTTCTCTTTCTCATCTACATGCTTTGCCTTCCTGCTGCAAGCCAAAACCAAGCAATTCACTTCTACAGGATACCCAGCCCAACTCAGCACAACCCGCAAGGTGGGGGACGATGTTTAATTTCAGCATTTAATTAGCATTCTGTCTAAGTGGATTGGTTGTCCATTATGGATTCCAACATTCCCTGCCCTTTTCCCTTGTAAAATTAAGTCAAGAGTGTTTAGCAGTCATGTGCACTGGCAACTGAACAATGAAATGCTTACTTAACAGGCCCATTAACACAGTAACACATAGATAAATACATAAATGAATCAGTAATATAATAAATTAATAACTAATAATGGGTAACCATGAGAGTACAAAAATTAAAGTCCATAACACAACCAAAGATACAGTCCATATAAGATCATACTTGCTGAGGTTAGTGCGGTGCATTGTTCAAGAACCTGATGGTTGCTGAAAGATGCTGTTCTTGATCCTGGTGCCCATGGCTTTCAGGGAACTGTATCTTCTTATTGATGGTTGTAGTAAACTAAGAGCATGGCCAAGATGGTGTGGGTTTTTGATGATATTGACGGACTTTTTGAGACAGCACCTCTTACCGATCCCTTTGTTGAAGAGGGGGGGGTCAGTCAGTACCTGTGATGAACTGAGCAATGTCTACATCTCTAGTCTCCATGTTCCTGGGCATTCGAGTAGCTGCAGCAGGCCGTGATACAACCAGCCAGTATGTTCCCCACCGTACACCTGTAAAAGTTCAATAAAGTGTTCATTAACATAGCAAATCTCCACAACCTTCTAATGAAGCAGAGGCATTTATGAGCTTTCTTTGTCATTTCATCAATGTGCATGGCCCAGAAAAGATTTTCAGAGATATGCACGTCCGAGAACTTGAGCCTGTTGATTCTCTCTACCATTGTGTCTGATGAAGACAGGTTTGTGGATCCACCACTTTTCCCTCTTGAAGTGAACAATCAGCTCCTTGCTCTTGCTCATTGTTGTTCTGGCACCATTCATATTTTTAATCTCCCTCCTGTCCTTTGATTTGTTGTTACCTGCTATTTGTCAAACAACAATAGTTGGTGATTCTTAAAGATGGTGTTGGAGCAGTGTACGTCCATACAGTCATGGGTAGAGGGAGGAGAGCGGGGGACTGAGTACGCAGCCTTGAGGCGATGCTGTGTTGATAGTTACCTGGGAGGAAGTGTTTTTGCCAATTTGTACTAATTGTGGTCTGCACGTGAGGATGTCGAGGGTCTAGTTATAAAGGTTCATCTATATTTGTCATTGGAGATTGTTGATTGTGTAGACATGAAACTAATGGTAATAGTACAGTTTTACTCCTCCCACAGTGCCAGTCGCAAGGGACATAATTAGGGCTATTTTAGTGGTGAGGCAGACACAGAAATTCGATTTCAAAATAGATGGGCACATAGCAATGAGACAATAGAACATTCATGAACTGTAATGAATGACACTTTACTGCCACATGCACCTAGGTACAGTGAAATTATTTGTGTTTGTATACAAACCGGTAAAATCATACAGCAGACTTCACCCTGGCAGTACATAAAGAGTCGCCAGGTTTCTGGCAGCGACAAAGTTAAAAAAGTTCTTCGTACAGTCTTATCTTCTTGCGACGGCCCTCCCCCGACAACTTCCTAATTTTAGCGGCCCCCCGCTGTGTCCTTCCTAGTTCTTAGCAACCTCCTGCCGGGTCCCTCTTAGTTCTCAGCAACGCCCGCCAGGTCCATCTTGGTGCGGCCCTTCCACTGGGTGGCAAACTAAACTGATTAACAATGCAAATCTCTGCTGCATGTCAATGTCTCTTATGAAGCCTACCTGTTAAATAGCAAATCTGTGATGACTTTTAACATTTGCCTGTGGTTGGAAGCTGAAACTTTAGAGCACGTCCAACATTTAGCTATGCAGTCAGGTATGATTTTAATTAAAGCTAAAGCTATGCAATATTCTTTTTCAGTCCATTACTTTGTTCATCACGGGAACAACCTTAAATTGAAATAACAGCTTTAAATCTTGCATGCCTTCAAACTTAAGATTGGATTTTTTTTCCGCAGGTTTACATTGGCATCAAGCCTCCACAGTGACTGGATGCTCATGCTCTTCTTTGTTCACACTCACCTGACCGTGACTGTCACCCTGGGCTTGCTTCTCATCCCTAAGGTATTCTCACTATTCCTTATTTTGTCAAAGAAAAACAAACCTGTGAAATATACTGTTCATTGTAAAGTATTTTAGTCCCACTTTATATAGTGAATTTTGCAATTTAATAAGAGCGAAATAGTTCAGCAATAGCCGTCATTGCACTGTGACAGTAGCAGCAAAGACCAGAATATGCATGGGTGCGGTCAAACGCAGATACTAGAGGTATCTAGTGATACCCTGCTCCGCCACAGAGTATTTTGTTTTACGAAGTTTCCCAGTTCAGTTTGAAGTTATCAATAATGTAGCCAGAAGTTAAGAAATTCACACAATAAGATACCCTGCTGCTCCGCAAGGTACATTATTTTATAAAGCTTCTCAGTTCAGTAAAGTGGCCAGAAAAAAAACCTTGAAATTGATATATTCTATTGTATGGTGTGGATTTTAACTAAAGTAAAAAGTAAAGTATCCTTTATTGTCATTCAGACGTTTCAGTCTGAACGAGATTGTATACCTTGCAGTCATAACATAGAATAAAATAACAAAACACACACTTAACACAGTTTAACATCCACCACAGTGAGTCTACCAGGCACCTCCTCACTGTGATGGAAGGCAAAAGTCTTAAAGTCCTTGTCTCTTCCCTCCTCGTCTCCCTCTGCGTTGAGGCGATCCAGCTTTCGATGTAGGGACCCCGCCGTTGATGGTAAGTCCAGCGGCCGCATCCGAACTCCGCGAACGGGCTGGTTCAAATTCCGCGGCTCGGGACGATCGAAGCTGCCGAAGCTGTCACCCTCCAGTCCAGCGGACGAAGCTGTCGTTGCGGGAGCTCCAGAAAACCGGTCCCAACCTGGGACCTACGAGCTCCCGACGTTGTCGTCCACTGGGCCCGCGGCCGAGCCCCTGAGGCTCCGAAGTCGGGTCACTGCCGCCGCATTAATCTAATTCATTAATCTATATTTACTGCTTAGCAACTTCTCTGGTCTCACTAATTTGTGCGAGATTTGAAATGATAGTGCGTTAGTTTACAAAATGTTTGTTTATATTTCCAGCTGAATTTCAAGTGTGTGTGTTCCAACTTTTATTTCGCATAATCTGTAAAGTTTAAAATATCAATGTGAAAAAAATTGTGTTTTTTTTAACTTTCTGGTTTGCTGCCTTTGAGCATGATCACCCATTTAATGACATCACTTGATGACATCTTTTGATGACATCATGGTTTCTGGGTGGCAGAGATCCACAGGGCTGCCAATATTGGGCGTTTAAAGGACATCAAAGGGTATCGGGAAAAGAGAGGCGAATGGGGTTGAGAAGGAAAAATAGGTTAGCCATGATTGAATGGCAGCGCAGACTTGATGGGCTGAATGGCCTAATTCTGCTCTTATGGACTCAAGGTTTTTTGATATTGGAAAAGAAGAAATTCAATTTGCAAAGTTCAGTAGATCTTTGTGAATAGCTTCCTTTGATGTCATAGGCAACTGCTGATAATTTACCTGGGACAATATTAGTGTTTAAATTGCTTGTTAAATCTTTTTTCATGAAATTACAACAAAGTTGAAATTTTTTTAGAGATACAATGTGGAAACAGGCCCTTTGGCCCACCGAGTCTGCACTGACCAGCGATCACCGCACATTAACACACTAGGGAAAATTTACACATACACAGACAATTAGACGTATGTCTTTAGAGTGTGGGAGAAAGCCGAAGATCTCGGGGAGAACGCACAAACTCCGTGCAGACAGTATCTGTAGTCGTGATCAAGCCCCGGACTCCAGCGCTGCAAACGCTGTTAGGCAGCAATTCTACTGCTGTGCCACTGTGCTGCCCATCGTGCTTACAGCGTGTTGGACTCAGATCTAGTTGATCACAAATTCAAAGAGTGAGCCAGCATCATTTCTATGACCTCTTCCTTTTAATATTTCCCTATTATTTGTGCTGGCTTTTCAAAGCAATCTGATCAAAGGAGGAACACAAAGCAAAATCCTGAAATGAGCTCAAAATGATTCCCAAAATTAACCAGAATCTTTCAGTTAAATTTCCAATACACCAGAATTTTTCAGGCAAATTACTTACTGAAATAGCTGTTGGGGAAGTAGTTTGTAATGGAACAGAATTGAGTGTGTTTTTTTAATGTTATTTGCTAACATATCAGTGTTTGGTTCTACTTAGGGTAGTTGACTGGGTTAGGGAAACAATGAAGGTCAAACCTCAATTTTCTACTTCATCCTCAATTTTAAAAAAAAGTAAGATTAAATGAGAACTTACCAGTTTGAAGTTTGATCTTTATTTTATGAGGAGTTGCGATGAGGGATTTCATGAAGACCCCGCCAGCACGCATGCGCGACATTCTTCAAAGCAGCGGTGTAGAATCACAGATAACAACAATGACTGAAGATAGTAAGATTAAAGAGACTCTAACATACCAGTTGACGTTATGATAGAGGGTTGGGAGCGGAGGGCACGAAATCCCTCATCGCACTGCTCATAAAATAAAGATCAAACTTCAAACTGGTAAGTTCTCGTTTAATCTTACTATTTTACTTCGGAGTCACGTGAGTGACTTCGTGAAGATTTCAAAGCTCTGTGATTCCATGCCCTGGACCACGTCCATGCTCACACACTGCCGTAATACTGATGGAGGAAGTATGTTAACGTATTTCAGACTTGAACAAGCTGAAAAATAATAACATATTTGTTGATACAAACAATAAACCCCTGGACTCGGGGACAAACGTTTAGGGAACAGCACTTAAAACTGACTCTGCAAACGTTGTGGGAGCGGCCACAGGTTTGTTATAAAAACGCTGAAATGTAGTTTCACTGGCCCAGCCCGCTATTGCGAGGACATGATTCATGAGTACCTCCATGTTCCTCGCCGCTGATGTGGATGCAGCCCTGGTAGAATGAGATTTTAAAATGTTAGTGTCTTACCTGCTGCACCGAATACCACCCTGAGCCACCTGGAGATAGTCTGCAACGTCACCCTGCGATGTGGGTTTTCATGGCTGATAACAGACCCGTCTCCATATTCCTGATGCCCATTTTCAGACCTGTAGACCCAGGTCTGTGTTGTTTAAGCAACTCATCTATAAAGAAAGTCACTTTATCGGGGGTCGACCATTCTATCCAGTTTTAGTTCCTGTAGAGTCTGGACCCGTTGAGCTGTGGTCAGTGCCATTAACATCACCACTTTGAAGGCGAGTTAGTCCAGTGGTAAATCCGTCATAGGCGACCAGCTCCTGAATAGGGTCAACACCACCCCTATATTCCAGGTAATATAATATCGTGGTCAGGGGAGGGTTGGATAGAATATACCCCTCATAGTTTGGATACCAGCTGTTGAGATCCCACTCCAATGTTGAGATAGGATGACAGTGCACTCCTGGCACTGTATATGGCACTGTAACTGAGGGCCTCATCATAATGAAGGCCCGCGAGATTCCAACACATTGGAGATCAAGTTGTAGGTGGTCTTGGTCCGACTACAGAAAACCTCCCATTTCCTTATGTGGGTGGGGTACTGCTTCCTTGTGGATTCTCTGCACGATGCCCATGGTTTTTGATGACAGCCCGAATTCCAGTAGTGGCCTCTTCAGAACCTGCAAGCCAACAGGTTCAGATGACCATGGCACGGATGATTTTCCCCTGTTGTGGGATTGGTCCCCAATTCGGGCATTTGGTAACCTGTGCCCATGGTTCTTTTATCATGTTGAGGGCCACCTGGTACCATGGTTGTGTGGGCCAGTCGGGTATTATCAGTATACCTGTTGCAGAATCTGGTTGAATTTTCTGCAATACCCGACTGATGAAGCAGAATGGGGGAAAGACTAGAAAACCCATTTCCCCCAACGTAGCGAGAACGCATCCATCGCCACTGCCCCAGGATCTGGTTCCCAAGAGACATATGTTGGTATCTGATGGTTCAACCTGGAAGCAAAGAGGTCGATATCTGGTGTTCCATATTTGGCTATAATTTTAGCAAATATTTGGAGCTTCAACATCCACTTGATGTCATTATTAAATACTCGTGACCTGGTGTCCGCCACTATATTGAGCTTAACTGGAAGGTACGTAGCTGATATCCAAATATTTCTTTCAATACACCAGAGCCAAATTAATTTTTGTCAATTCATCACAAGATATTGACATGATACCACCCATATGGTTTAAATATGCTCCCAGCATTTCTAAATAGTTTATACCTTGTGATTGAAGAAGAGTAGACTTGTGCAAATCCCATCTGCTGCCCCAACTGGAAATGGTGTTGGTAGCTCCCCAGCCCTTGGCACATGCGTCGGTTTGTAACACGACTGATGGGTTTGATATAATGATGGGATTAAAACAATCACAAATATTGCTAATCCACCATTGTAGCTCAATTTATGCCTTGTTTGGCAGCTGCATAGGCCTGTAAAAATGTCCAGCATTCGATTTTAATGCTGAGATTTTTGCTCTTTGCAAGCTTTGATAGTGTAACGGCCCAAATTGTGCAGCTGGAATGTAGCTACAAGTTTACCAATTACCTTAGCAGCATGTCTAATAGTCGGTTTCCTGGCGCAAGCAAGGCTGTTACATGCCTCTATTATGTCTATTGCTTTGTTCCCTGGGATAGTGACAATCAGAATCCCATGCATCCCAGAATGTTTGTAACCTCCCTCCTACTCGTGAGGTTATCCATGCAGCACTCCCAAGAGAACCAGACCCCCTTACCTCCATACCCCCTTATCTCCATGGTTACCGGCGGCCTTGATGTTCTGGGATTTTTTGGTTCGTAGTGTTGCTGGGATGTGGGGTTGTCGCATCTTCCACGCTGGTTGCTGTGGGCCCTGCCTAAAAAGGCTTTTGTAGATAGGATGCGACCGGTGGATAGGTTCTGATTGCCTTGTCGGGTTGAAACCGAGGCCTGATAGACGTAGCGTAAGGATGCTGTCTGTGATACGCCGGTGGCCTGCTTGAGGATGGTGGTTTCGTTAACCCGACTGCTTTTGCCTCCTCATCCAGGTCTTTTATCTGTTTTGGTGGGTCTTCACCGAACAACTGTATCGGTGGCGGCGTAGCAGAGGTTTTGCACAAACCCGCGAATTTTGGGTTGTGAGTTGGTTTGATGGAGATTTTCCAGAAGGAGTTTATCTTGTATTGTGTGTTACACAGAAGCACAAGAGCATCTTCCTGCTCCTCCGTCATCTCCGTGCCGTCAATCGACCTGGCAAAGGCAGTGATTCCTGACATCAACAATTTCAGGATTTAATGAAGTTTGAGCTCCTGTGCTCTAATCCCTGGACTGATGTTGCCCCAGATGGGCGTGTTGACTGTGGGCACGTTCAGCGAAACACAGTTGTTCGGGCCTTGTATTTGTTCATTCATCGGTCAGACCTGTTCCTGCAGCTGGTGTGTTGTGAGGAGTCAATGCTTGCCGCTAGTTTTGGCAAATTTGGAAACCACATCAAGAAGTTCCTCTTGGGGTTTCTCAGGTGCTGCAGGTTCCTGCACCAACCCCTCTTCAACATCAGCCAGCTACTGACTCCTGGCACTCCCCACCGATGAAGGGGATATGCTGGGTGGCCCAGATGCATGTCTCCTGGACTTGAGGACATCCGATCCTGCTGCGGGAGATCTCGCTCAAGGAGTCGCTCCATCATGCGCTCCATGTGGGCCATGCGACCGCCGCCGCATCTGCGGACAGCAAGTCGACTTCCTCAGGTTCTCCTGAACTACTGAGGCTTCTGCCATCAGCACGCACCACGTCGAGGTGATGTCTAGGGTGCCTAGGCAGGATGTCGCTGCCTGCCGCTCCAGCGGGGCTCTGTGACCCCCGCGCGGACATGCCGCTAGTCCGCGGTCTTCCGGACTGTGGCGGCCCGCCTGCCTGGAAAGACATGAGCGGTGAGGAGTCGGTTCCAGCCGCCGAAGTGGGGTTCACCGATATCCGCGCAGGCTTCCCGCCTGTCTTCCCCCGGGACAAGGCGACGTTCGGTCACGTCCAGCCGCTAACGCGGGGTGCGGTGACCGAGATGATTTACCGATCTGGCAGGCTCCCCCGGTGGTGAGTCTGCGACGGCCGCACCTGCGGGGCTCCCAGACTCAGACCTCGATCCTTCACCGGACCGCGATCTGGCAGACTGCTCCCGTGGCAAGTCGGCGCCTTTTTGACCTTAGTGCGGTTCTTCCCCTGGTCCGCCCTCTGGTGACCTGCATTGAAGGGGAGACAGAACGTGCCACAGAGCGGGGAACACGTTTACGCACTTTCATACCACTGTCCCAATGTTTAGGTGACAGTGGTAGGGAGTCAGGGTCTTCCCTACCCTGCTCCCGTACGGTGCTCCTACCACCATGTGGTTCCATAGTCAGCCATGGTGGAGAGTCGGGTCCTGGCTGCGCAGAGCTCCCCGGTTTCCGCGTTCTTATACCGGCACGCGGAGCAGGTGCTGCCGGTGTTACGGGCAGCTCCGGGGATAGTGGCCGCTGACTCCAATCCAAAGTCCCGTGGCCCTTGGAGGCATGCTTTGATACCTTCATTCTGGTCTCCCATCCATCGTTTCTGTAAGCAAAGTCTACTACAAAAGCTAAGCAACTCAAGGTTAGTATAACTTACCTGAGGGCTATTTTGAAGCTGCCGGTGGAGGAGCGCACTCCCCCCTCCCCCCGCACCCCCCCCCCCCCCCCCCCCAGCTCCCATGGTGACCAGACTCTCATGCGGGAATATATACTGCCGCTAACGGCAAGTCTCCCGTCTATGCTGTGAGTCGAGGCCCTGGTTCTGTCTTCGCTACCTCTACCGGGTAGCGTTGCCGTCAGTCCACGGCCTGCGGTGTTGAGTCGGAGCTCCTGCTCTGTCTCCGAGCCTGGACTCTCCTGGGTCACAGGCTTGCCCGACTTCTGGGTAGCGTTGCCATCAGCAACGCTACCCGGAAGTGATCCTGCGGGCTGCGGTGTTGAGTCGGGCTGCCACTCTGCCGTCGCTACCTGCAAACGGCGAGTCTGTAAGCACGGACCCTGCCGGGTCAACGGGCTGCCCAACGTCCCGTAGAATTCACGCCGTCAGTCCGCGGTCATCCTGCGGGCTGCGGTGTAGAGTCGGGCTGCCGCTCTGCCGTCGCTACGAACGTCGAGTCTGTGAACCCGGACCCTCCTGGGTCAACGACTGCCCGACTCCGACTGCCCACATCCCGCGGTCCGCAGTCAGTCTCGAAGCGGCCCATGGAGTACTCTGTCACACAGAGTCCCTGGTGAAGAAAAAAACGACCGCAGGTTAGTTTACCTTACCTGTAGGTCCGTTGCAGTAGAGGAGCGACCCTCCTCCCTGCCTGTCGCTTCGCATGCGGTCGACGATATATCGTGCATGCGTGCTGGCGGGGTCTTCACGAAGTCACTCACGTGACTCCGAAGTAAAATAATTTAATGGTTGCTTCTTGCCATGATTAAACCCAGTTCAGTGCCTGTAATGGGATATTATGTTATTAAAAAATACAAAGATAATGCAGAGTTATTGTTTAATCACTGCTCGTGCAGATCACTTCCAGAATAAAAGACCACAGCATACAATATTAATTCCACGGATTACTTGATCCAATCCATATTCGGGGTTCTCACTGTCCTTCCTTGGGTGGGTAAGCTGGAAAACTCTGCAAAACCTTTTTGGTTTTCAATTGACAGGGCAGTAAAAAGGTGAAAATGATACCGGAAAGCATATCAGATTCCATTAACAATCAACACAGTATATTTGTCCATTCAAGGAGTACACCTGACAAAAGAGATGTGCCAATGGAGTATCAGATGGAACTGGATATTTCATTATGGAAATTCGCCAAGTCAAGACCTAAGATCTACACTGCACTATACTATCAGTTCTCCACTATCCAAAGAATGCTTCCTTTAAATCAGATGTACTTAAACGATTAATGAATATTACATTTCCAAGGTGATGAAGGGATTTTAAAAGTGCTGGAGTAACTCAGTGGCCAGGCAATATCTCTGGAGAACATGGATAGTCAACGTTTCAGGTCGGGACCCTTCCTCAGAGGCATGTGGGCCAAACATCTGCACGTGGGACTACTGTAGATGGGGCATCAAGATAGGCATGGGCATGTAGGGCCGAAGGGCCTGTTTATGTGTTATGATGCCACAAATGAATATTTTCTCCATCTGATACCTGCCAGAAACTCAATTGTTTACCTTGGATTGTACCTCCCTTCAAACTGTTTGCATTATGGGAAAATATTGAACCCAGAGTGCAACTACATCAATGGTGGGAATGACCAGAAGTGGACCACTTTAACATCTTATTTATAAAAGATTGCTTCCAGCGCGCTACTTTTGTTATACCCTCAGGACACCTCAGTGAATGTTGAACCCATGACCACCCATAGTGGCACGGAATTAACCATACAAAGCAGAGCTTGCAGGAGGAACATTCATTAATGTCCCAATCTGGATGTCTCCTCAAGGGCAATTCTTGAAATTACACTTGCAGAGGAGCTTCATGAAGCTAAGCTTGCTCTGCCATTAATCTTTTCAATTCCATGTTCCTGCAACAACAGCAGAAATGCTAGAAGCAGCTTGTGCCATCGTAACAACCTGGAGCACAATGATCTTAAGATGGTGGAATTGATTGTAGACTTTAGGAGAGCTCCCCCTCCCCTCACCCCCACTCACCATCAACAACACCACAGTCACATTTGTGGAGTAATTTAAGTTCCTTGGAACCATCATCTCCTGGGACCTTAAATGGAAGGCCACCATCGACTCCACAGTCAAAAAGGCCCAACAGAGGATGTACTTGCGGCAGCTGAGAAAACACAATCTGCCACGGGCAACGATGGTCTAGTTTTATACTGCCATCATAGAGTCTGTCCTCACCTTCTTCATCATGGTCTGGTTTGGCTCAGCCACCAACCACGACATCCGGAGGCTGCAGCGCTTCGTTTGATCAGCCGAGAAGGTTGTTGACTGCAACCTTCCCCCCATCTGAACTGTACACTGCAAGGGCCAGGAAGCGAGCGGGTAAGATAATCTCTGACCCCTCTCACCCTGGCCACAAACTCTGGGAGGCAACTGCGGACTATCAAAGCCGCCACAGCCAGGCATAAAAACAGCTTTTTTTTAACGAGCAATAGCTCTACGCAACAGCCAAAAGGCTGTAGCCTCCTTTGCTCTGGTATTGAATTTCATTCTTCACATGTTTAAATTATAATGTTTTATTTTTAATCATCTACTGTATATCGTGTTGTTACTTGCGAGCAAATCACCATGGCAAATTATTTGTACGTATACATACTTGGCTAATAAAATGTATTCAATTCAATTCAGATCAGGCTGCTTCAGTGGGAAGAGTAACAGTTGGCGATTTGGGTCAGGGACCCAAACACCAAAATTGAAAGACGTCTGAAGAAGGGTCTTGACCCGAAATGGCACCCATTCCTTCTCTCCAGAGATGCTGCCTGTCTCACTGAGTTACTCCGGCATTTTGTGTCTATCTTAGATGAGAAGGCAAGCATGTTTTCAGTTGCAGAACAAGTGAGCTGAACAGAACAGAGTCTGTGATACATGCAGATTAAAGTCGTCAAAATGATGCTTCCATTAAAAGCCAGCAGTTGAAACAAAATGATACAGGAACAAATTGAAATACATTCACCTAAACAAAAGAGAGAGTTTATCTTAAACTAGTAAATTCAGTATTAAATCCTGACAGTTGTCATGTCTCCAGTTGGAAGATGAATTACTGTTCCTCAAGCTTAAACTGGACATCACTGAATCAATGTTTGAGGCCAAAGATAGATAAATCAGAGTGGGTGATGCAGGGGCAGAGAATTAAAGCAATATGTGATTGGACATTCGGGGTTACACATGCAGACTATATGAAATGTTCCACAGAGTGATCACCCAATCTGCCGTTAGTATATTTGATGTATAAGAGAAAATATCAAGAGCAACAAATACAGTAAGCTAAACTTGAAGTAATTCAAGTGAATTGTTGCTTCATCTGAAAAACCTGTTTGATCTCCGTTCAATGGGAAGAGGGAAGGGAAGGGATATTAGGAAGGATGTGGCTTATTTGGTTAGCACACAACAAAAGCTTTTCACGATACCTCAGTACACATGACATTGAACTAAACTCAAACTCAAACAGCTGCATGAGAAAGGTGGTGTGAAAAGCAGAGTAGCTGGTAGAGATGGAAAGGTTGTAGGGAATGGTCTCTTCTGTATTGAGATGGCAGGGGAAAGGAAGTGGTATATTTTCCATGCAACTGCAGAAGATGTAACACCTGACCCTTTATCAATTCCCTTCCCACCTTACACGTTCCCAAACAGCCCTTCTAATTGAAGTAATGATTCATTTGCACATATTCCAATATGATGCATTGCATGCAATGCTCATCATATGGCATGCAATGGAATGACCAAAAAACAGACGAGACAATTGCATTGCTGGACACCTTCATTCAGTTAAGGAGGTGAGCCTGGGATTACAGTTACAGGTCATTTTAATTTGGCATCCCCCTTCTACTCCAATTGTCTGCTTTACCCCATCTGCATTATAAGCAGAATTAATTGCTTAGTGTCAACTGAAGGAACAACACCTCATCTTCTGATGAGTCACGCTCCAACCTTGTGAACAATATTGAGCTTCATAATTCCAAGTATACCCCCTTCCTTTTCACACATGTGCTTTATTTCAGTTTGTTACATTTTAATTTATTTCAATTGTCAGTTCCGAAAGTAATTTTTATCTTGACAGCTTTGGTCTGCACCTTATCACATATATCATCTTCATTCTTTCTATCTCTCCTCGGCAATAGCTTAAAATGCTCTTGTCCTAGAATGTAGAGCAGAGAAAAGTACAGCGCAGAGCAAACCCTTAACATAGTTAACCCACAATATCCATGCTGAACATGATACCAAGATAACCTAATCACATCAGTCTGACATAGAAACATAGAAATTAGGTGCAGGAGCAGGCCATTCGGCCCTTCGAGCCTGCACCGCCCTTCAATATGATCATGGCTGATCATCCAACTCAGTATCCTGTACCTGCCTTCTCTCCATACCCCCTGATCCCTTCAGCCACAAGGGCCACATCCAACTCCCTCTTAAATATGGCCAGCGAACTGGCCTCAACTACCTTCTGTGGCAGAGAATTCCACAGATTCACCACTCTCTGTGTGAAAAAACGATTTTCTCATCTCGGTCCTAAAAGACTTCCCCCTTATCCTTAAACTGTGACCCCTTGTCCTGGACTTCCCCAACATCGGGAACAATCTTCCTGCATCTAGCCTGTCCAACCCCTTAAGAATTTTGTAAGTCTCTATGAGATCACCCCTCAATCTTCTAAATTCCAGCGAGTACAAGCCAAGTCTATCCAGTCTTTCTTCATATGGAAGTCGTGCCATCCCAGGAATCAGCCTGGTGAACCTTCTCTGTACTCCCTCTATGGCAAGAAGTCTTTCCTCAGATTAGGAGACCAAAACTGTACGCAATACTCCAGGTGTGGCCTCACCAAGACCCTGTACAACTGCAGTAGAACCTCCCTGCTCTTGCACTCAAATCCTTTTGCTATGAATGCCAACATACCATTCGCTTTCTTCACAGCCTGCTGCACCTGCATGCCTACTTTCAATGACTGGTGTACCATGACATCCAGGTCGCGCTGCATCTCCCCTTTTCCTAAACGGTCACCATTCAAATTATAGTCTACCTTCCTGTTTTTGCCACCAAAGTGGATAACCTCACATTTATCCACATTATACTGCATCTGCCATGCATTTGCCCACTCACCCAGTCTATCCAAGTCATCCTGCAGCCTCCTAGCATCCTCCTCACAGCTAACACTGCCCCCCCAGCTTCGTGTCATCCGCAAAACTTCGAGATGTTGCATTTAATTCCCTTCCAAATCATTAATGTATATTGTAAATAGCTGGGTCCCAGCACTGAGCCTTGCGGCACCCACTAGTCACTGTCTGCCATCCTGAAAAGGACCCGTTCACTCCTACTCTTTGCTTCCTGTCTGCCAGCCAGTTCTCTATCCACATCAATACTGAACCACCAATACCGTGTGCTTTAAGTTTGTATACCAATCTCTTGTGTGGGACCTTGTCGAACGCCTTCTGAAAGTCCAGATACAACACATCCACTGCTTCTCCCTTATCCACTCTACTAGTTACATCCTCAAAAAATTCAATAAGATTCGTCAGACATGATTTACTCTTCGTAAATCCATGCTGACTTTGTCCAATGATTTCACCACTTTCCAAATGCGCTGCTATCCATCTTTAATAATTGACTCTAGCAGTTTCCCCACTACCGATGTTAGACTAACTGGTCTGTAATTCCCCGTTTTCTCTCTCCCTCCCTTTTTAAAAAGTGGGGTTACATTAGCTACCCTCCAATCCTCAGGAACTACTCCAGAATCTAAAGAGTTTTGAAAAATTATCACTAAGGCATCTGCTATTTCTGGGGCTACTTCCTTAAGTACCCTGGATGCAGCCTATCTGGCCCTGTGGATTTATCGCCTTTAATCCATTCAATTTACCCAACACCACTTTCAGCTAAACTGGATTTCACTCATTTCCTCCATCTCATTTGACCCGCGATCCCCTGCTATTTCCGCAAATTATTTATCTTCCTTAGTGAAGACAGAACCAAAGTAGTTATTCAATTGATCTGCCATGTCCTTGTTCCTCATGATCAATTCACCCGTTTCTGACTGCAAGGGACCTACATTTGTTTTAACTAATCTTTTGCGCTTCACATATCGATAAAAACTTTTGCAGTCAGTTTTTTATGTTTCCTGCCAGCTTTCATACTCCATTTTCCCTTTCCTAATTAAGCCCTTTGTCCTCCTCTGTGGGTCTCTGAATTTCTCCCAGTCCTCTGGTAGGCTGCTTTTTCTGGCTAATTTGTACGCTTCATCTTTTTCTTTGATACTATCCCTGATTTCCCTCGTTATCCACGGATGCGCCACCTTCCCTGATTTATTCTTTTGCCAAACTGGGATGAACAATTGTTGTAGTTCATCCATGCAGTCTTTATATGCCTTCCATTGCATATCCAATGCCTTCCATTGCATATCCAATGCCTTCCATTGCATATCCATATCCCTCCCTTTCCTGCATATCCACGTGTCTATCTAAAAGTCTCTTACACACCATTATCGTATCTGCCTCCACCATTGCCCCTGGCATTGTGTTCCAGGCACCCGCCACCCTCTGCAAAAATACCCTCCCCCCCACACATTTCCTATGGCCCTCTCGCCTTAAAGATATACCCTCTGGTCTGATATTTCCAGAAAAAGTTCCAACTGTATCCCCTATCCATACCTATCAGTATTTCATATACTTCTATCAGGCCTCCCCTGAATCTTTGGTGTCCAGTGAAAACAATCCATATTTTTCCAACCTCCCCTTGTAACTAATACTCTCTAATCCAAGCAGCATTTTAGTAAACCTGCATCCTCTCCAAATCCTCCTGTAAAGGGGCAACTGGTACTGCACACAACACTCCAAATGCAGCCTACACAAAGTCTTATAGAGTTGCATTGTCATATTCTGACAATTATACTCATAACCCTGACGAGTGAAGGTGAGCTACCATATGCCTTCCTTACCACTCTATCTATATGTGTAGCCATATAACAATTACAGCACGGAAACAGGCCCTCTTGGCCCTTCCAGTCCATGCCGACGATTTGTTTTCCCCTAGTCCCATCTACCTGCACTCAGACCATACCCCTCCATTCCCTTCACGTCCATATACCTATCCACTTTACTCTTAAATGTTAAAATCGATCCTGCCTCCACCACTTCTGCTGGAAGCTGATTCCACACAGCCACCACCCTCTGAGTAAAGAAGTTCCCCCTCACGTTACCCCGAAACCTCTGTCCCTTAATTCTCATGTCATGCCCTCTTATTTGAAACTTCCCTACCCTCAATGGGAAAAACGTATCCACGTCAACTCTGTCTATCCCTTTCATCATTTTAAAGACCTCAATCAAGTCCCCCTTAACCTTCTGCGCTCCAAAGAATAAAGACCTAACTTGCTCAACCTTTCTCTGTAACATAGTTGCTGGAACCCTGCAACATTCTAGTAAATCTCCTCTGTACTCTCTCTATTTTGTTGACATCCTTCCTATAACTAGGCGACCAAAATTGTACACCATACTCCAGAATTGGTCTTACCAATGCCTTGTACAATTTTAACATTACTTCCCTACTCCTATATTCAATGCTCTGATTTATAAAGGCAGCACACCAAAGGCTTTCTTTACCACCCTATCTACATGCGATTCCACCTTCAGGGAACTATGCACAGTTATTCCTAGATCCCTCTGTTCCACAGCATTCCTCCCTATACACTTCACACTTATCAGCATTTAAACTCCATCTTTTTCCAAATGGCCCAAATCTCCTGTAGACTTTGAAAATCTACTTTATTATCCACAACACCACCTATCTTAGTATCATCTGCATACTTACTTATCCAATTTCCACCCCATCATCCAGATCATTGATGTACATGACAAACAACAGTGGAACCCAACACAGATCCCTGAGGCACCCCACTGGTCACAACCTGACAAACCCATCCACCATTACTCTCTGACATCTCCCATTCAGCCACTGTTGAATCCATCTTGGATTGAACTTTCTTTTTTGTCAAAGCCTGAAATGACAACATACTGCTTTATCCAATTTCCTAGTTACTTCAAAAAAATAATCAAGAAGGTTTTGTCAAACATGACCTTCCAACAAATCCATGACTTATATATATTATCTCTAAGAAGCCATGACGTCAAACTAATAGGTCTATAATTGCTAGGTTTTATTCTTTGAACCCAAACTGGAACAACATGTGCAGTACTCCAATCCTCCGGCACTATTCCCGTTTCTAATGACATTTGAAATATTCTGTCATAGCTCCTGCTTTTTCTACACTAACTTCCCTTAATGTCCCTAGGGAATATCCTGTCAGGACCTGGAGACTTATCCACTTTTATATTTTTCAAAAGTGTCAGTACAATCTCATAGTTTCCATAGCTACTCTACTCTTTCCCCTTAACTCACCGAGTTCAATATCCTTCTCCTTGGTGAATACCGAAGAAAAGAAATTGTTCAATATCTCCCCCATCTCTTTTGGCTCTGCAGATAGCTGTCCATTCTGGTTCAATGGTCCAATTTTTATCCCTCGTTATCCTTTTGCTATTAATATAGCTGTAGAAACCCTTTGGGTTTACTTTTTCTTGGCAACCTCATATCTTCTTTTAGCCTCCTAATTTCTTCTTCTTAAGATTCTTTACCATTCGTTATGCTCATTTTTTCAAACAAGCTGTTGTAAAGATTCTGTACTCTTTAAGGTGCAAACACTTTTGCTTTTCCACCCTCCTTTTCCATCTACTGGCAGGCACTCTTCATGGAGAAGTAAATTGAGGCAACATCCAGAGGCTTGTGTAATAAGTAAAAACTCAACCCCCGAGTCTTTTGTTGCTGTCTTTTCGAATACATTTCACTGAAGTGCACTTTTTTGTCTGTGTACCATCCGCTGCTGTAATTGACTTGAAGCATAATGAGACAAACTCCTGAAGCTTGAAATTATACACAAACTGCACCCACCATCTGTCGCATTCTCAACCTCCAGTCCCAAACATTTGTCAGATCATACCGGCATTTTGTGAGCGATGCTTTGCTGTTGTAAATACCCTGTGTTTTGCACCTAATGCATCAGTCATCTGCACCGTCATACTCTCATATACAATCAAACTCTGTGCACACTGTTTACTCTGAGAGCCTCAAGTGAGGAAGGAATTTCATTGCATCCTCATGCATATAACAATAAACTAATCTGAATCTGGATGCAGAACAGATTTTAATTCTACATACATTTGGAAAATGCATGCATTTGAGGCTCTAATCTCATCACAATATGCCTCAATATGTTCTATGCCTAATTCAGATGTTTTGTCATCATGTCTTTTCCTATCCACTTGTATAAACATCAGATATAGAATAGGGTACAATTATCATAAAATTAAAAGGATTTTAATTGTAGTATAGAGTCACAGAGATATACTGAACAGAAACAGGCCCTTCATCACAACTCGTCCATTCCATCCAAGTTGCCGAACCCCACTTGCCTGCATTGGCCCAGAAATTTGTATTGACTGGAATTTACGTAGAAGGATGAGAGGCTATCTTATAGAAACATATAAAAGTCTTAAAGGATTGGACAGGCTAGATGCAAGAAAAATGTTCCAAATGCTTGGGGAGTCCAGAACCAGGGGTCACAGTTTAAGAATAAAGGGTAGGCCTTTTAGGACTGAGATGTGGAAAAACTTCTTAACCCAGAGAGTTGTGAATCTGGAATTCTCTGCCACAGAAGGCAGTAGAGGTCAATTCACTGGATGTTTTCAAGAGAGAGTTAGATTTAGCTATTAGGGCTAAAGGAATTAAGGGATATGGGGAAAAGGCAGGAATGGGATGCTGATTTTAGATGATCAGCCATGATCATATTGAATGGCGGTGCTGGCTCGAAGGGCCGAATGGCCTACTCCTGCATCTCTTTTTGTATGTTTCTAAATGTCCACACCTTTCCGATCCATGCACCTGTCCAGATGTATTTTAAATGCCATAATTGTACCCACCTCAGCCACTTCCCCTGACAGCCCATTCCATGTACACACCATCATTGGTGTGAAGACGTTGTCCCTCACACTACTATGGGGGGGGGGGGTAATGGGCCTAGTCACCTAATCTAGGCCCACCGATTTTAAATATTCCTTTCTGCTAACTGGTTAGCATGCAGAAAAAGCTTTTCACTGTACCTTAGTACACGTCACAATGAACCAAACTGAAACTGAGAAGGTCACCCATCAACCTCCAGTACTCCAGACAAAAACAAGCCAGTATATCAAGCCTCTCCTCATAACTCAAACCTTCCAGGCCCAGAAACATTCTCATAAATCTTTTCCAGTTTAATGACTCATGCCTAACTGCACAGTACTCCAAATGCGGGCGGAGCACCAAGGCACATTCCTTGTATGTAAATACTTGGCCAATAAACGTATTCATTCGTTCATTCATTCATGTGGCCTTACCAGCATCTTGTGCAGTCATAGCATATCCCATTTCCTGCACTCAAAACCCTGACCAATAAAGGCAAGCATGCCAAACAATTTCTTCACCTCCCTGTTCACCTGTGTCACCACATTCATAGAACTATGTACCTACACTCCTTGGTCTCTCCGCTCTGCCATAGTCCCGGTACTCTACCATTTACTCAGTAAGTCCTGCCCTGGTTTGTCATACCAGGCCAAGATTTACTCCAGTCCGTAATAACCCTCTTATTACCTGCCCTGGTTTGTTACACCATGGCAGAGTTGCTACCTTACAGGGTTTGCAGCGCCGGAGACCCGGGTTCGATCCCGACTAAAGGTGCTGTCTGTACGGAGTTTGTACGTTCTCCCCGTGACCATGTGGGTTTTTTCCGAGATCTTCAGTTTCCTCCCGCACTCCAAAGACGTACAGGTTTGTAGGTAAATTGGCTTGGTATAAATGTAAATTGTCCCTAGAGTGTGTAGGATAGTATTAATGTGTGGGAGTTGTTGGTCTGTGCAGACGGTTCGATGGTGGGCCGAAGGGCCTGTTTCCTTGCTGTATCTCTAAGCTAAACTAAAATGCAAAACCTAACATTTATCTGAATTAAACTCATTTTGCTCTTCCTTGGACCGGGTGGTTAAGATTCTGTTGTAATTTTAAGTAACCTTCTTCATTGTTAACTACTCCACTAATTTTAGGCCATTTACACACTCACTAATCACACCACCTACATTCACAAACAATTAACAAATAATGAACAGTGCACTTGCCACCAACCCTTATGGTTCACCACATTTTACAGCCCTCCTGTCTGTGATAACACCTTAACACTGCCCTGTATTTTTTCCTTTCCGTCAAATTTGTAACCAATTGGCAGATGCCATGTAATCTAACCTTCAAGACTAGCCTCCCATGATTGACTCCAGCTTCATCCCACCACCGATGTCAGGCTAACTGGTCTATAATTCCCTGTTTTCTCTCCCCTGCCTATCTTAAAAAGTGGAATAACATTAACGACCATTCAATTCACAGGAACTGTTGCTGAACCTATAGAACAGTGGAAAATTATCACCAATGCGTCCACGATTTCTCGAGCCACTTCCTTAAGTACCATGGGATGCAGACCATCAGCCCTGGGGATTTATCAGCCTTCAGTCCCATCAGTTACCCACCACAATTTCCTGCCTAATGTGGATGTCCTTCAGTTCCTCCGTCACCACAGAACCTCTGGCCACTAGTACATCAGGAAGATTGTTTGTGTCCTCCTTAGTGAAGATGGATCCTAAGTACCTGTTTAACTCATCCGCCATTTCCTTGTTCCCCATAATAAATTCACATTTTTCAGTCTTGAAGTGTCCAACTTTGGTATAAACTAATGTTTCCCTCTTCACATACCTAAAGAAGCTTTTACTATCCTCCTTTATATTCTTGGCTAGCTTACCTTCATACCTCATCTTTTCTCCCCATATTGTCTTTTTAGTTATCTTCTGTTGTTCTTTAAACATTATCCAATCCTCTTGCTTCCCGCCCATCTTTGCTACATTGTACTTCTCATCTTTTATTTTTATATTGTCCCTGATGTCCCTTGTCAGCCACGGTTGCCCCTTATTCCCCTTGGAATATTTCTTCCAAGGGGAATAAGGGGAATGAAGTGATCCTGCACCTTCTGTATTATTCCCAGAAATACCTGCCATTGTTGTTCCACTGTCATCCCTGCTAGGGTATCTTTCCAGTCAACTTTGGCCAGCTCCTCCCTCATGGCTCCATAGTCCCCTTTATTCAGCTGTAACAATGACACCTTCAATTTACCCTTCTTCCTCTCCAATTGTAGATTATACCTGACCATATTGTGGTTACTACCTCCTAATGGCTCCTTAACCTCAAGTTCCTTTTATCAAATCCAGTTCATTACATAACACTAAATCCAGTATTGCATTCTCTTTGGTAGGCTCCAATACAGGCTGCTCTAAGAATCCATCACGGAGGCATTCCACAAACTCCCTTTCTTGGGGTCCAGTACCAACCTGATTTTCCCAGTCTACCTGCATGTTGAAATCTCCCAGAACATCCGTAGCATTACCTTAACTCCTCGTTCAACTTGCACCCTATATCCAGCCTACTGTTTGGGGGCCTGTAGATAAGTCCCATTAGGGTATTTTTATCCTTAAAATTCCTTAGTTCTATCCATACTGACTCCGCATCTCCTGTTTCAATGTCACCCCTTGCAAGGACTGAATTTCATTCCTCACCAACAGAGCTACCCCACCCCCTCTGCCCACCAGTCTGTCTATTCGATAGGAGGTATACCCTTGAGTATTCAGTTCCCAGCCCTGGCCCTCTTGCAGCCATGTCTCTGTAATTCCCACAACATCATACTTGCCAATTTCTGAGCCTCAAGCTCATTCACTTTATTTCTTATACTTTGCACATTCATATACAACACGTTGACCTCGGTATTTACCTCCCCTCTCACACCGCTCGCAATTGGCCCTGCCCTTACTCTCTTATCGCTTCTCGATCTTTCCTTCCCATTAATTCGGGAGTCTTTTGTAACTTTTCCTGTACTAACTTCCCCTTCAACTCCATCTTTATACTCACAATTTGTTAATCCTTCCCCCCCACTATTTAGTTTAAACCCACACGTGTAGCCCTAGCAAACCTGCCTGCCAGAATGTTGGTCCCCCCTCCAGTCAAGGTGTAACCCGTCCCTTTTGTACAGGTCACCCTACCCCAGAAGAGATCCCAGTGGTCTATAAATCTAAATCCTTGCTCCCTGCACCAGCCCCTCAGCCACACATTCAGATCCCCCATCTCCCTGTTCCTCTCCTCACTAGCATGAGGTACTGGAAGAAATCCAGAGATAACCACCCTAGAAGTCCTGCTTTTCAGTCTTCTTCCTAACTCTCTGAACTCACGTTGCAGAAACTCCTTCCTCTTCTTCCCGATGTCATTTGTGCCTACGTGCACAACTACTGCCGGCTGTTCACCTTCCATCTCGAGGATGTTCTGAATTTGGTTCATGACATCTTGAACCCTGGCACCAGGGAGGCAACAGACCATTGTCGCGTCTCGCCTGCCGCCACAGAATCTCCTGTCCACAACTCGGACAATGGAGTCACCCACCACTATGGCTCTGCCCGGCGTCGGTCTCGCCGGTCGAGTCCCATCTCTAGGATTGGAGCCACCGACGTGTCCGCCGCTCGGACTGGAAGCGTCGTCTCCCCCGACAGTTCCCAAGACGGCGTACCCGTTTTCATTTGGCACAGCCGCCTGGGTCTCCTGCACTCCACGTTTACCACCCTTTCTCTCAGTCACACACCTTTGTTCTTCCCGTATCCTTGGTGTGACAACCTCACTGTAGGTCCTGTCCAGGAAACTCTCGTTTTCCCGGATGGACCCGAGGTCATCCAGCTGCTTCTCCAGTGCCCCAACACAGCCCTTCAGGAGCTGAATCTGGACACACTTGCTACAGTTGTAGCAGCCAGAGGCTCCATCCGTGTCCCTGGCTTCCCACATCCTGCAAGCATCACACTGCCGCATATTACCCGTCATGTGGAGGCCAAGTCACTGGATGGATTTAAGAGAGCGTTAGATAGAGCTCTAGGGGCTAGTGGAATCAGGCTAGTGGAGAAGACAGGCATGGGTTATTGATTGGGGCTCGAAGGGCCGAATGGCCTCCTCCTGCACCTATTTTCTATGTTTCTATGTGTTCACCGCGTCCCGTCCTCTCCAACTTTTTGCATAGTCTCTTATCCTCAGCTTCCTCGCCGAAGACTCTGGAGCCTAAGACTCGCACTTTTCTCACAAGACACTTCCCTCGACAAGTCACTCCCCAACAGCAAACCTTGTTTACATTGGCTGATAAATTGCCCAATTTGTCACTCAATCAATTAACCAATTAGCGAATTGCTTACCTTACAGCCAATCACCGAACTCCCTCCTGCTGCTCCCGAGCTTGAAGGAAAGTGTTCCGAGCTGGTCGGGCCCGGTTATTAAACTAACCGCTCCTGAAAGGGAACAAAAGAAACTCCCAGGAGCTTACCTTACAGCCGACCACCGAACTCCCTCCTGCCGCTCCCGAGTCTCTTGCTGAAAAATTGACCCAGACCACTGTAAGGCATGAACCCATTACCTTGGCACAGATCTCAGCGCTATGCATTGTACAGTAAGAAGCTGCCGAAGGAGGTAGTTGCGGCAGAAACTGTAACAACCTTTAAAATACATTTAGACAGGTCCATGGATATGAAAGGCTCAGAGGGATATGGGCCAAACACTGGCAGATGGGACTAGTATGGATGGGACACATTGGTCGGAATGGGCAAGCTGGGCTGAAGGGCCTGTTTCTGTGCTGTATGATTCTATAGTAAGACAGCAATAATTATTGCACCATGGACCCCAAAGAGAAGTATGAAAATTTACATTGATGGGAGCCTAGAGCAGAATTTCCTATGACATTTAATAGGTAGGCAGCTAGGATGACATGGCACTGCCAATTCCTTGGGTGGTCAGTGCCTAAGGACACACAAGGAAGGGCTTTGAGGGATCAAGGCTATGGAAAGCTCGGAGGTTCTTTGTCTGTAAAAAAGAATTTTGTTGTTGAAAATTTTACTTAATATTCAAGTCCAATTAAGTCTATGACATGTCGCAGACATCCGTCAATTTATCAGCATATTTGAACAGCAGTGTGATTGAAAATAGGAATCTTTCTCAGGAGCACCTTCAAGGTTCATTGGTGAAGGGCTCCTCTATATTTAAGCCACTTTTGAAAACTTCTTTGATTGTTCCCTTTTATGATTTCCTCTCTCAGCAGGTGCTATGTCTTATTTCTTTCCATCTCCCTTTTCATTACTCCTTTGGTTCCCATTTCTCTATTTCTTGTGGTCCTCCATCCATCCCCCTTTTACTGCATTAGTCTCTCGCTATTGTTTCATCATTTGACTCAGAGCCTGAGGAGTAGAATGCATGGCTACAATTTAAAATACTTCTTTATGGTCATATGGCTAAGGAGATAAACTTCTCTTAAAACATGAATGAAATGTTTCTTGCAATACCTCCTCAAGAAGTGATTGGGAGGAGAAAGTAAACAGAGCAGCAGCACCCTCTAGTGTTGACAGGGCAGGATGATAAGAATGAAGAACATAAAACAGGCAGCTGGAGGATGTCTGCGAGTCAGGCAGCATTTTTGGAGGGAAATGGGCAGACAACGTTTCTCGTTCGGGTTGGGCCGCCTAGTCCATTGAGTTATTTGTTTTCCAGCATCTGCCGTCTCTTGTTTCTCAAGGATAAGAATTATAGTTAGCATGCAAGGTAAAATATCAAGTCCTACCCAAGCCTGACATAGTGGTGATATCCTGGATGGATGTTACTGTGCACGTGATTTGATGGATTAGTGGAACATTGACATTTGGTCAGGGACTGCATGCAGGCACATTTCAGGAAGTGGGCCTACAGAGATCTAGAAATGGATGACATGGTGACACAGCTGGCAGAGCTGCTGCCTCACAGCGCCAAAAACATGATTTGATCTTGACATTGACCTTGAGTTCTGTCTGTGTAGAATGTGCATGTCCTCCCTGTAATCACATAGGTTTCCTCCGGGTGCTTCTGTTTCCTTCTACATTAAAAGACGTGCGTTTTTGTAGGTTAATTGACCTCTCTAAATTGCCCCTAGTGTCTAGAGAGTGGATGAGAAAGTGGAACGAGATAGAACTATTGTGAACGGGTGATCAATGGCTGGCATAGACTTAGTGTGTCAAAAGGACGTGTTTCCATGCTGTGTCTTTCAATCCATCAACATCAACCAATGAAAGAAACTGCCAGGACATATGGAGAAAAGTGAAAGATGAGTTTCAGTTTGGTACTTTGCAGGTTTTAGCTGGTTCAAGAAAGTTTGTTTGGCTTTTGTGGGAATGATCCTTTCCAGACAAAGTCAGCAATGGATTCAACCTTCTGCTTCTCCATCTTTAGCCAATTCCTGCTGGCAACATTCCACAATGTCCATGGTGGTCAAGTGTGTGACAGAGTTTAATGTAGAAGGAAACAGAAGCACTCAAAAGAGGTAAAGTTTGTGACAGATATTTCCCTTCAATTCCAAGCAGCTATCTTTTGCGAAGTACAAAATAGCAATTAATTAAATCTGGTCATGTCGAGTGCCATTTGCAATGCATGAATGGCAACTGGTGTGATAAAGATGTGGATCAATTAGAAGAGATGCCAGTTTCGGAATGTGACCCAAGGAATATGTTAATTCTGGGAGAACACAGACCACTGGAGGATTTGTAATTGTGAGGAAAACATGGCCTAATTTTGTGAACAAACTTTGACTTCCATTAATCTGTCTGATAAACTCATAAGGGCTGGGGTCAACATCTGTGATCCTAAATGCTGCAATTCGTTTGCATTTTTATTCCCTTGGGCATACAGTATACTCCTTTACTGCAAAAAAAACAACAGCATCATTTAGTCTTAATAGAACAACACAGAAAAAGACCCCTCTGCCCACAATATCTGTGCTGAACGATGCCAAGCTAAACCAATCCCTTCTGCCTGCATGTGACCCATATCTCTCCATTCCCTGCATACCCATGCACTGATGAAGGTTGTGACAGATTACAATTAAAACACAAAGTATTTGTGCTATAACACCAGGATAAGCGCTCAACCAAGAAAACCAAGCCCAAAGCCAAACTGATTATACCAATTTATGCTAAGGACAGTAACTAACTCCATAAAGGAAACTATAGATGATTAATTCACTCTAACAAATGCTAAACACTCGAAACCCATCTTCCACTTACCCTAACCCATCATTAAACTTGTAACGCCACAAATATCAACCTTGCATAAAACCAGGATACACTTACACAGAATATACCTACAAAGAAATACACATACCGCCCCCATCTGACACTATTTCTTCTCCACCAGATGCACCGACTAACTTGCTATGATGTCTCTGACATCTCTAACATTGACCATCTATTTCCCTCTGCAGATGCTCTGACCCTTTGAGTTCCTCCAAAGCTCTCTCTTTTTTGGCTCCAGATTCCAGCATTTGCAATCCCTTTTGCCTCCACAAGCATTTTGTTGAAGTTCTGATGCTATATTGTAAATTGTTACCTTGACAACTTTCTCACAGATGGACTCAGTGGGCTGTTCTGTCCATTCTGTACTTACCAGGGCGATTATGCTTATGTACGGGGATAGTCTTGCGGAGCCATATGCAAAACATTTATTTCATTGTACAACCGCGGAACCATTGAAACATTTATCTCATTTGCTTCCCCTCTCAGCAAGTTATTGTTTTGATGAATGACCAGTTTTGATACAACGTTGCTGCCAAAAATTGTTCAATTCAATGTTACTTGTTGATTTACCACTGACATCATTTTGATGAATAATGCAACAGGGTCCAGACTGTAGAAAATGTTGCATTGAGTGTTGTATGATTTGGCTTGGAACAGCTGCACATCCAGAGGTCTGAAATCTCATGAGGATGAGCCAATTTGAACTGTCAGGCCTAATTTTAATATCTGAGGTTGTCTTCCACTTGATGTCAGGGAAAATGATTTATTATGAGAGATTTAAGCACAGCAATAAAAAGGTTTCTTCCTGCAATTATATTGGCCCTTTGTGAGACAATATTGAGAACGGTGTACAGTTTTGCTTTCCTCACAGCCAGGGTACTTTCTACAGAGTGAATAATGATCCACTTGACTGATTCCAGGGATGCGGGTTTGCCACATGAGATTGAATAGATTGGGACTATATTCTACGGTATTTAAAAGAATGAGAAGAGACCAAAAATCTTTAAATTAATTTATTGAAACACAAGTTTTGTGCTGAGTACAGGAAAGTCCAGAATCAGGGATGAAAAGAAGTAAAAGGTCATAGAGGGCTGAGATGAGTAGGAATTTCTGCATTCAAAACCTGACGAATCTTTGGAAATCTCAACCCCAGAGGGATGTGGAGGATCATTTGTCGAGTTCATTCAAAATAAAGATCAATGGATTTCTGGATATTAAAGAAATCAAGGAATATAGCGATAGTGCAGGGAAATGGCATTGAGGTAGAAGATCAACCATGATTGTGATGAGTGGTGGAGCAAGTTTGAAGATTCAAATTACCTGCTCCCTCCCCTATTTCATATGTTCTTATGGCATCAAGGTCAGTGGGCACAAGGCAGCGTACAATGAGGATTTGCAGTAACTCAGTGTAGAGAGAACTGACACAGGCGATGGTCCATTAAGTTTTTCTGTTCCAATAGACAAGAGACAATAGGTGCAGGAGTAGGCCATTTGACCCTTCGAGCCAGAACCGTAATTCAATGTGATCATGGCTGTTCATCCCCAATCAGTACCCTGTTCCTGCCTTCTCCCCATATCCCCTGACTCCGCTATCTTTAATAGCCCTGTCTACCTCTCTCTTGAAAGTATCCAGAGAACCAGCCTCCACCGCCCTCTGAGGCAGAGAATTCCACAGACTCACAACTCTCTGTGAGAAAAAGTCTTTCCTCGACTCCATTCTAAATGGCTTACCCCTTATTTGTAAACTGTGGCCCCTGGTTCTGGACTCCCCCAACATCGGGAACATGTTTCCTGCCTCTGGCGTGTCCAAACCCTTAACAATCATATATGTTTCAATAAGATCCCCTCTCATCCTTCTAAACTCCAGAGTGTAAAAGCCCAGCCCGTCCATTCTCTCAGCATATAACAGTCACGCCATCCCGGGAATTAACCTTGTAAACCTACGCTGCACTCCCTCAATAGCAAGAATGTCCTTCCTCATATTAGGGGACCAAAACTGCACACAATACTCCAGGTGTGGTCTCACTAGGGCCCTGTACAAATGCAGAAGGACCTCTTTGCTCCTATATTCAACTGCTCTTGTTATAAAGGCCAACATGCCATTCGCTTTCTTCACTGCCTGCGGTACCTGCATGCTTACTTTCATAGACTGATGAACAGGGACCCCCAGATCCCGTTGTACTTCCCCTTTTCCCAACTTGACACATTTAGATAGTAATCTGCCTTCCTGTTTTTTATACCAAAGTAGCTAACCTCACTTTTATCCACATTAAACTTCATCTGCCATGCATCCGCCCACTCCCCCAACCTGTCCAAGTCACCCTGCATTCTCATGGCATCCTCCTCACAGTTCACACTGCCACCCAGCTTTGTGTCATCTGCAAATTTGCTAATTTTACTTTGAATCCCTTCATCGAAATCATTGATATATATTGTAAATAGCTGCGGTCCCAGCACCGAGCCTTGCGGTACCCCACTAGTCACTGCCTGACATTCTGAAAGGGACCCGTTAATCCCTACTTTTTGTTTCCTGTCTGCCAACCTGTGTCCCAATTTTGTCCACTAATCTCCCATGTGGGACCTTATCAAATGCTTTCTGAAAGTCCAGGTACACTACATCCACTGGCTCTCCCTTGTCCATTTTCCTTGCTACATCCTCAATAAATTCCAGAAGATTAGTCAAGCATGATTTCCCCTTCGTAAATCCATGCTGACTCGGACCGATCCTGTTAGTGCTATCCAAATGTGCGGCTATTTCATCTTTTATAATTGACTCCAGCATCTTCCCCCCCCCCCCCCCCCCCACTGTGCCATAATGTTGTCCACTAATCTCCTATGTGGGACCTTATCAAATGCTTTCTGAAAGTCCAGGTACACTATATCCGGCTAACTGGTCTATAATTCCCTGTTTTCTCTCTCCTGCCTTTTTTAAAAGTGCGATATCATTAGCTTCCCTCCAATCCACAGGAACTGATCCTGAGTCTACAGAACATTGGAAAATTATCACCAATGCATCCACGATTTCCTTAAGTACTATGGGATGCAGACCATCAGGCCCTGGGGATTTATCAGCCTTCAGTCCGATCAGTCTATCCAACACCATTTCCTGCCTAATGTGGATTTCCTTCAGTTCCTCTGTCACCCCAGATCCTCTGGCCACTACTATATCACAAAGATTGTTTGTGTCCTCCTTAGTGAAGATGGATCCAAAGTACCTGTTCAACTCATCTGCCATTTCCTTTCTCCCCATAATGAAACTGGAATCGCATGTAGATGGGGTGGTAAAGAAAGCCTTTGGTGTGCTGGCCTTTATAAATCAGAGCATTGAATATAGGAGTAGGGAAGTAATGTTAAAATTGTACAAGGCATTGGTAAGACCAATTCTGGAGTATGGTGTACAATTTTGGTCGCCTAATTATAGGAAGGATGTCAACAAAATAGAGAGAATACAGAGGAGATTTACTAGAATGTTGCCTGGGTTCCAGCAACTATGTTACAGAGAAAGGTTGAACAAATTAGGTCTTTGTTCTTTGGAGCGCAGAAGGTTAAGGGGGGACTTGAGTGAGGTCTTTAAAATGATGAAAGGGATAGGCAGAGTTGACATGGATAAGCTTTTCCCATTGAGGGTAGGGAAGATTCAAACAAGAGGGCATGACATGCGAATTAAGGGACGGAAGTTTAGGGGTAACGTGAGGGGGAACTTCTTTCCTCAGAGGGTGGTGGCTGTGTGGAATGAGCTTCCAGCAGAAGTGGTGGAGGCAGAATCGATTTTAACATTTAAAAGTAAAGTGGATAGGTATATGGACGTGAAGGGAATGGAGGGGTATGGTCTGAGTGCAGGTAGATGGGACTAGGGGAAAACAAATGATCGGCACGGACTGGAAGGGCCGAGAGGGCCTGTTTCCGTGCTGTAATTGTTATATGGGTATAATAAATTCACCTTTTTCGGTCTTCAAGGGTCCAACTTAGAAATACCTGCCACTGTTGTTCCACTGTCATCCCTGCTAGGGTATCTTTCCAGTCAACTTTGGCCAGCTCGTCCCTCATGGTCCCATAGTCCCCTTTATTCAACTGTAACACTGACACCTCCGATCTACCCTTCTCCCTCTCCAATTGTAGATTAAACCTGACAACATTATGGTCACTACCTCCTAATGTTCCCTCTGATTCTTAAGAAATCTTCCCTGTTTTCTCTGGTGTAGAACTCTGCTAGAGATCCCATTGCTACAGAGATATCACCAATATGTGGATGAGAGTAAAATTGGTGGTATAATAGACAGTGAAGCAGGTTATCTTAAATATCAATGGGATCTTGACCAACTGGGGAAATGGACCGAGGAATGGCAGATAGAGTTTAATTCAGATTAATGCAAGAAGCTGCATTTAGGTAAAACAAGCCAGGGCAGGACACACAATAGATGGTAGGATCCTAAAGATGGTTGTACTATTGAGAAAACTAAGGATGACAATACGTTGGTATGGCCACATTTAGATGTATATGCAGTTCTTGTCTCCTTACAATAGGAAGGATGTCATTTATCTGGAAAGGGTACAAAAAAAAAACAAGGATATTACTGGTCTGGAAGATTTGAGTTATAATGAGGGACCAGGGCGTCTCAGACCTTTTCCCCTGGAGAATAGAAGGCTGATGGATGATCTTATAGTTTTATAACATTTGTAAGGCATAGATAAGGTGAATGGGCAGAGTCTTTCCACAAAGTAGGTTAGACGTTTTGATCAGGTTCCACATGATAGGCTGCTCTAGAAGGTTGGATTGCATGGGATCCAGGTAGAGCTAGCCAACTGGACAGAGAGTTTGTTTTAGAAGGAACTGCAGATGCTGGAAAATCGAAGGTAGATAAAAATGATGGAGAAACTCAGCGGGTGAGGCAGCATCTATGGACAGAATATTGGTTTCCTGGAAGGGAGCAGAAGGTGAAGGTAGAAGTTGGTTTTTCGGACTGGAAGCCTGTGATTTGTGCTGTGCCTCAGGGATTGGTGGTGGGCCCATTGCTGTTTGTGATTTATGTCAATGATTTAAATGAGAATATAGAAGACATAATTAGTAAATTGCTGTCAGGTCTCGCGTTTAATCTAGGTTCTGTTCCTTATTGGTTTTCAGTATTTGAGTTTGCATTCTTGTTTTATTTTGGTGCCTCATCTCCTCTTGTTTCAGCTGCCATTTCCTGTCAGGTCGTTTACCCTCATGTGATTGTTGACCCCGCCCTGATGTGTTTCACCTGTGTCTCGTTATGCCCTGTTAAGTCTGTATTTAAGTCTTTGTGTTTTAGGTTTCTTTGCCAGTTCATTGTGTATGCTACCTGGTATCACCTCGTTCCAGCTCTAGAAATATTGTGACTTTGTGTACTCGACCACTGCCTGTTTTTCGACCACTGTTTTTGCCTGCTCCTAGATTACTGTTGCTTCAGTGTTTGCTTACCTGTGTACCGACTTGATTAAACTCTGAATACGGATCTGCCCTATGTCTGAGCCTGCATTTGTGTCCTCCTCGTTCAGTTCTGACAGTTGCAGATGAACCTAATGTGGGCGGTATGGTAGATTGTGACGATGTCTATCAGAAATTACAGAAGGATCGATCAGTTGCGCAAGTGAGCTGAGGAATGGTTAATACATTTTAGTGCAGATAAGTAAGTGTGAGATGTTGCACTTTGGCAAGTCAAAGCAGGGGAAGACTTTTGCAGTGAATGGCAGGATCCTGGGCAGCATTGTAGAGCAGAGGAATGCAGGTACATAGTTCCTTGAAAGTGGTGTCACCAGTAGATAGGGTGGTCAAGAAGGCTTTCGGTATATTGGCCTTCCAGTCAGGGTATTGAGTATAGAAGTTGGGATATTATGTTACAGTAAGACATTGGTGCAGCATTTGGAGTATTGTGTTCAGTTTGGTCACCCTGTTGTAGGAAGATGTTAAGCTGGAAAGGGTGCAGAGAAGATTTACGAGAATGTTGCAGGACTCGTGAGCCTGAGCTATAGGGAGAGGTTGAGCAAGCTAGGACTTCATTCCTTGGAGCTCAGGAGGATGAGGGATGCTCATATGAAGATGTATATGTTCATGAGGGGAATAGATTGGGTAAATACACAGTTGATTTCCCAGAGTAGGGGAATCGAGAACCAGGGTTTAACGTGAGAGGGGTGTGATTTTAATAGGAATCTGAGGGGCACCTTTCTCATGCAGTGGGTATATGGAACCAGCTGCCAGAGGAGATTGTTGACGGAGGTATTGAAACAACATTTAAAGGACATTTGGACAAGCTCATGGATCTTCTTCTTCTTCGAGTCCGTTGCAATCTCAGATGTTCTGCGGTATCTGGTGCAGGTCACAGCTGGTCAGTTCAGCCAGGTCCTGGGGGCTGCACTGGGGGGGGCGTCGTCACACTCCAGTAGGTGGGACATTGTCTGTACTGCTCCACACTGCATGTGTCTTCTGCCTGGTAGTTCCATGCTTTCATAAGTGCTTTGCACCTCCCCTGCTCCACTCGTAATCTGTTGAGGGTCTTCCAGGTTGGCCATGGGAGGTCGTGCCCGATGGCGAGGCATTCAGTCGGAGTGATTCCTCTCTCCATCCAGTCGTGGGCTCATGTGTTGAGCTGGTTCCAGATGTTGGTCCTTGCTGTTTCTTTGGTTGTCTGGAGAGGTGGGACTGTCTGTAAGAAACTGGCTCTGGATTTCAGTCGGGGTGGAGGTGCTGTGTGTCCGTGCAGGGGGTGCCTGGTATCGTTCTCCTTTGCTCTCCGCTCATCTTGAGTGACGATGGATCGTCTGATATGGGGGGGGGTGGGGGCAATACCAGCTAGGGCGTAGAGGCACGGGACTGGCGTTGTCTTTATGCATCCCATGATGATGCGGCAGGTGTCGTTGAGGGCTGTGTCAACCAGTTTGGTGTGGCGGGAGCGGCTCCAGCTTGAGCACGCGTATTCAGCTGTGGAGAAGCACAGGGCTAGGGCAGTTGCGCGGTTGGTTGGTGGATCAGCGCCCCACTTTGAGTTTGCCGGTGTTGACCTTGGCTTTGGTGTTCTGAAGGTGGGTTTTGAAAGCGAGTGTCCTGTCGAGTGTCACTCCGAGGTACACGGGGTGGAAGTGGTTGGAGAGTTTGTGGCCATTGCATGAGGCGCTCAGTAGTTTTCCTGCATCTCGATTTTTAAGGTGGAAGCTGCATAGTTGGGTTTTTGATGGGTTGGGTTTCAGGTGGTTGTTATTGTAGTAGGTTGTCATCTCTTGGAGGGTGCTTTCCAGGACAGACTCAATCTTCTGGAAGTTCTCCTGTTGGGTGGTGATGCAGAGGTCATCAACATAGATGAAGTGGCGGCATTGTGGGGGAAGTGGTTGGTCGTTGGTGTAGATGTTGAAGAGGAGGGGGGCCAGTACGCTGCCTTGAGGTAGGCCATTCTTTTGGGCTTTCCATTTGCTCTTGTCGTTTAGTTGGACGAAGAAGCGCCTGTTGTTGAGAAGGCTTTTGGTGACTTGGCACAGGTCGAGGTCAGCAGTCATGTCAAAAAGTTTCCTGATCATGGTGCGGTGCTGGACAGTGTCGTAGGCAGCGGAGAGGTCTATGAAAGCTGCTCCGGTGATGAGTTTGCACTCAAAACCGTCTTCAATGTGTTGGGTGAGGTTCTGTAGCTGCCTGGCACAGGAGCGGCCAGGGCGGAAGCCAGCTTGATCTTTAGTAAGCTTGGTGTCTATAAGTGGCATAAGGCGTTGGAGTAGTAGCCTCTTGTAGAGCTTGTAGGGGATGCAGTTCATGGATAGGAAATATTTAGAGAGATCTGGGCTAAATGTGGCAGGTGGCACAGGTGTAAATGTAGCATCTTGGTCGGCATAGGTGAGTTGGGCCAAAAGGCCTGCTTCCGTGTTAATGTATACGATTCCATGACTCTATGAGTCAAACTAAAGGGCATAGGTTAAGAGTGAGAGGGACCCGAGGGACAACTTTTTCACATATTGATACCTATAAGGAACAAGATGCCAGTGGGCATGATTGAGGTGGCATAATTAGACAGGTACATGAATAGGAAAGGTTTGGAAGTATATAGATCAGGTCAGGCAAGTGGTGTTCAGTTATATTAGTGACCTGAAGTGAGCATATAATTATCTTATCTACTTTACCAATCCAAAAATATATCTTTGCTGTTTGAAGTCCTATGCCAAAAAAATGAATTCAAGTCCATAGATTGAAGCCTGCAGGTTTTCTGGATATTGAAAGCAGGAACCTAATAAAACTGGTTGGAAAATGCAATGCAGTAAAGGATCTACCGTTGGGTCTCAGCTGTGATAGTTTGATGGCATCCAATTGTGATTCTTTCGTTTCTCCCCTAGTTTCTTCAAGCAGGCATCAACCCCAGGGATGACATAGCAACAGAGGCCTATGAAGATGAGTTGGACATGGGCCGATCGGGATCCTACTTGAACAGCAGCATTACCTCGGCCTGGAGTGAGCACAGCCTGGATCCTGATGATATTAGGGTAAAATTCCTTAACTTTACCCTTCAAAGTTCCCTTCATAATTGGGATTTAATTCACCCTGCAAACATTAGGCTGCGCTTGTTTGACTTTAAAGTGGGTATGGAATTCAATTAGCTGGTGAAGTGACATTGATGGTAGTAGTGTGACCAGGTAAGTAGACCAAAGTATGCTGTGACATTTCCACATGTTTGACCATTTTTGCACCATAGACAAAGACGCTTGAGTGATCAAGTGACAAGAACTGTTACAGGATAGGATAATTTCTGCCTGAACAGCAAAACCGTAGTTTAGATTTGGTCTTATGCATAGACACAAAGTACTGGAGTAACTCAGCGGGTCAGGCAGCATCTTCTCCCTGAGATGAACGATGAAGCTTATAATTTGATTTGCTGATCAATTAATATAGAAAGACAGTATTACCTTTTGAGAGAAGAAACAGTGCTGGAGTAGCTCAGCAGATCAGGCAGCATCTCAGGAGAGCGTGGCTAGGCAATGTTTCTAGTTGGAACCCTTTTTCAGACTCCTTTGTGTGAATTAGTGTCATGTTAAATTGATATAATAGTAACACAATAGTAGCTACGTAGATTGTAATTGTAATTCGGCATTAAAATGCAACTGATTTTAACCACTGACAGCTAGGTTTCTAAGGCCTTGAGAAATCTGGCAGCTTAAAGAAGGTGAGGTGTCTCCACACATGCCTTATGGTCAAGAGACAGGGGGATTTCACTGGGCTAACAAGCCATCCAGTAAAAACTCAACTGCCGCCATCCCGAAATTAGTATAGCCCCCGTGACCCCCACCACACCCCACATCAGACCTCATTTTTCCTGCTCACAATTCCCCCTCCCAGCCAGCCCTGATGACCATGGCAGTGGCCTCTGGGTATGTTTTAATGAAAATTTTACATTTTTCCAAGAAGCTGAGTGAAATGCATAGGAGAGGTGCGGTGGTACAGCTGGCAGTGCTCCAGTGACTGGTGTTCTATCCTGACCTTCACTGCTCTCTGTGTGGAGTTTGCACTTTCTCCCTGTGATGATGTGAATTTCTGCTGCATGCTCTGGTTTCCTCCCACATACAAAAGAAGGGTAGCTCAGTGGGTTAATTAGCCACTGTGGCTTGCCTCTTGTATGTAGGTGAGTTGTAGATTCTGGCAGTGGATGATATGAATGTGGGGATAATTAAGTACAATTAGTGTAGGATCAGTGTAAATGGTTGCTTGATGGTTAGCACAGATTCAATAGGCCAAAGGGCCACCTTTCAAGATGTAGAAATAGAATTCTATGATTCCTTGAGAAAGGCTGGTAATGAAAGTAAACAAAGGTTAAGTCAATACTGCACCAGTTCGTCAGTGTAATTTGAATTAATGAGTAAAATGATTACTTCTATTTGCCATTCATTTCATTTGTGCGTGACAACTACAGTTTTCTGAAAAGAGATGTAAAATATTGCGCTGATACAGAACTGTACGGTGTGTTGTATTTAGTGCATTTTATTCTCATATTTCATTATTTTTCTTTTCGCAGGATGAGCTGAAGAAACTGTATGCGCAGCTGGAGATCTACAAAAGGAAAAAGATGACAACCAACAACCCCCACCTGCAAAAGAAGAGAAGCTCCAAGAAAGGCTTGGGGCGATCAATAATGAGGCGGATCACTGAGATCCCAGAGACAGTGAGCAGGCAGTGCAGCCGGGAGGACAAGGAGCACATGGACCCTGCTTTGGCCAGAAACAGCATCAGCATTGGTAGGAGGAACCCATTTGATCCCACTGGGTCTAGTCTGAAAGCCAAAGAAGACTCCATGAAAAATAAAGCTTTACTGCTGCAGAAATCTCTCAGCAGCTATGACCACATGAGAGACCAAGGTGAAGATTCGAGCATCTCTGACGCAGACAGGGTGGATGTTTCCAGCACAGAAGCTGGACTGCTCGATTCGCTAATGGGGCAGAAGTTGGTCAAAAAGACCAACGAGAAGGCGGATGATCTTTCCACAGAATCGGTCCCTCTCGTCTGCAAGTCTGCCAGCGCACATAACTTGAGCTCTGACAAGAAACCTCTGCACCGAAGAACAGCCATGTTACAGAAATCTCTCAGTGTCATGGCCAGTGCAAAGGAAAAGACCTTGGGAATAACCGGCAAGGCACAAAGCATGGAGGAACACACAAGGGCAATTAAAGTTCAGCAGAGAAGTAAAAACACCAACAAAGGCCATTCCTCAATGGATAACAATGAAATGGGAACAGCCCAACCAAAAAATTCCTCGAGCCACTCTCTGACATCTGAGGAATCAAAAAGAGCCCCAAAAGCTGGAATTATGAAACAACCTCCTGACAGTCAATCTATGGGGAGTCCCGATGCAACAAACCCTTTACTGAGCGATGAATTTGACATAGCTGAGGTCTGTCCATGGGAGCTCCAAGACCAGCCTTCTGCTCCTTCAGAATCAAGAGTTCAAAAGCATGTGTCTATTGCACCAGTGGAATCCCAAAATATTCACAGTTCCCATTCCAGTGCGAAGACACAGAACGCCAACAAACACAAGAAGGTGGAGAATATTACCAAATCGAATCAGACGTCACAAGGTAACACTGAGAGAGCTGAAGTGTGTCACTGGGACCTTGAGGAGCCACAATCAACCCTTGAAGAGGGCAGGAAATCTGTAACTCACCAGCCTGAAAATATTTGCATTGAAAAAGATATCCACACAAACAATGTTGGCAAGGTTATTGAAGTTTGCCCCTGGGACTTCAGTGAAATGTCGAGCGATGCCTCGGAGAAAAGTCAGTATGTTAAAGGGGAGGACAAGAAAGGAGAAGCCTTGGGAGATGAACAGGAGAAAGGGCCCATGCCAGAGTTCTTAACATCAAGCGGTAGCCAGCAGCAACTTTCTATTAATAGAGCAAATGTTTGTCCTTGGGAGTTTGAACCATCAGAGTCACCAGAGTCAGAGAAAAGCCCAGCATCCACCGCCTCAGCCTTATTATTAAGCAGCATTCCCCAGAAGAAGTCAACAGTGAAAGGGTTTGGGATATCTGTCAAAACCTTGGTTTCCACTGGAAGAGGCAAGGAACCGGAGAAAGCAAAAGAGAAAAAAGAAGAGAAAGTGAGAATGAAAGGTAAATACAAGGAAAAGGACACAAAAGATAAAATGCCAGAAATATCAGTGGACAAATCGCCTCTGGCTGAAAGATGTCCCAGGGAAGTCAAAATAACCCCTGGTTCTGCAACCGGAAAGGGCAAAAACGCAAGCGACAATGAGGAAGGAAAGGAGAAAAGCAAACGTGCCGAAGTATGTCCTTGGGATATTGGGGAAGGCAGTTCCCCTGAACATGCCACAGGAGGAAGCGCAGTCACACTTAAGGACAATAAAAATTCACGTGGCGTAGATGTGGACACGTCAAAACTGGCCTCAATCTGTCCATGGGATTTTGATGATCAGAAAGATGTGTGACAATAAATCTGATCAACTGGCTCCTGAACAGTGACAGTTTTCATATCATCAAACTAAGAATTCCATATCATTGAATTTTATTAAAAGGACACATAGAAACAGTGAAAGCAGGATTGAAGTTAAGAATTGGTACAATGGTCTTCATTTCCTCAATTTTCTTTCATCAGCATCCAATCTAACAAGAACATATTTTGTCAGGTGTCCATGCATTCTGGAATGCTGTAGTATTTAGAAACCACTTGTGTGGCAAAACCACTCTAATTTATGCAATGGTTATGTACTGTTACACCAAGCTGAAGCAACTAGGATAACTAATGGGAGCTACTTTCTTTCTGTTTGTTACTTAACAACATAACAATAGTGAGCTTAGACCTGGCCCACAAGCCAAAATCTTTTCTGGGAGCACTGTTATCTTCAGTGTGATTTATATTGCAAGCCCTTTGTTTTAATTAGTGTTCATAAATTCTGATGTACTCCCTGGGAATTATAGTTTGGTATTAATAGCTCTTTTATTACATTTTTAATATGAATCAGTAATTTCCCGTGGTTTCTTTCCTCCTCCCCCCGGAGATCATTCCTCGTGAACATAGCCACTGTTAATGGTGGAACTCATAGTCCTACCTAGCTTAATCACATAGAACCAACTTCATCTTACTTTCTATCCGCTGATTCCTTCTGAGCCCCTGATTCCAGAATATAAAGATCAGCTGTGTTACATGACAATCTTCGGTTTGCACTTTTAAAAAACTTATTTCTGCAAATTTGTTTATAGGTGAAATGGCTTTAAACAAGAATGCATTATCCATTGAATCATAAACTTCAACAATCTTTAACTCTGCGGTATTTAGCACCTAAAAAGATCAAATCTGTAACCTCATATATTTGCATCTGTGTTTCTGCATGCAATATGACTGGTAGGACTGACATCTTGCTAAACCTCTGACCTTTAGCATTTGGACTGTACTAAGTTGTATAGTGAGTGAGGCTGTATCCTGTACACTGTATTCTGTGTTTGTTATATCTACTGACAAGCTCTGGACTCCACCAGGGAATATTTGATAGATTTCTTTTATGGTGTGTGGCAGCATGTAAATAAGGTACCTTATCTGCAATAAAATTACATTTATATTATACCAACACATGTGTTTATGATTGCCATGAGCAAAACGATCAATAACTGGGCATTGGGATGGGATATATGCACAGCGAAGCAATTAAATCTGGCAATTAAAAGACACTGATTAAAAAAGTTTGAATAGCTCTGCATTTTACTCATATTATTGAATAAGCCTTGCAATGTAAAGTCCAAAATGAAGGACGGAGGTAGGGAATACTATCTGAAATTCTAGAAGTACCACGATGACCAATTTGAAATTTAGTTTTAACTTTTCTCATTTTAGAGATACAGCGTGGAAACAGGCCTATTGGCCTGCCGAGGCTAAGCCGACCAGCGATCACTGCACATTAATTAATCAATCAATCAGTTTTATCCTATACACACTAGGGATTTTTAAAAATAATTTTACTGAAGCCAGTTAACCTACAAACTCGTCCGTCTTTGAAGTGTGAGACGAAACGGGAGCTCCCGGGGAAAACCCACGCAGGTCACGGGCAGAACCTACACACTCCGTACAGACCGCACCCGTAGTCAGGATCAAACCCGTGTCTTTGGCACTAAGGCAGTAATTCTAATGCTGCGCCATCCTGCCACCCGCTATTTAAAGTATTATTTGTGGTTTAAAGTATTATATTAGGATATCTCTGGAAGTTTCTCAGCTAAATTAGATTTATTCCTTTAAATACAATAATTGTTATTTCACTGGATACATATATATTAATGCACAGATTATGTGAAAGAGTAGCCCACAGCCCTTCGATGTTTGCAAAGATTGGGGCTGATCTAATTTTAACCTTAAATTTGCTCTGACAACCCATTATAACATGTCACCATACTTACCAAAAATATATCTACCTTTATCTTAAAAATACTCAAACATTCTGCTTCCGCTATCCTTCAGAGTTCCAAAGATTCATAACCTGCTGAGAGACAAATCGTTTATTTTAAATGGATGGCTCCACCCCTGGTTCGAGAATCTCTCATGAAATGAAATCTCCTCTCCAAATCTAGCTTGTTAAGATATCTCAGCGTTTTATGCTAAAATCAAGTTGCCTCTCCCTTTTAAACTCCAGTGGATGCAGACCTCAGTTGGCCAATCCTTCCTTCACAAGTGAACCCCACCTTTCAGGGTGTTAAATTAATAAATGTCTGTGAACTGCCTCCACTGCATTAATAGATAATATACATGAACAGGCCCTTCAGCCCGCAATTTCTCGGCAGAACATGATGCCAAGCTGAACTTGAGGTAGACAGCATTTTATAGGGATGCAACACAGCACCGATTGGGAACAGCTCCATCCAAGACTGCAAGAAATTGTAGAGAATTGTGGACGCAGCTCAGGCCATCAGGTAAACCAACCCCATTCCATCGACTCCATCTATATTTCATGCAGCCTCAGCAAGGCCTCTAGCATAACTAAGAATGAATCTCACCCTTGACACACCCTCTTCACCCTTCTCCCATCAGCCAAGAAGTACAGAAGTATGAAAATGCATACCTCTGCATTCAGGGACAGTTTCTTCCCAGCTGTTATCAGGCCACTGAACCATCCTATCACCAACTAGAGAGCTGTCCTGACCTACCATAAACCTTATGGAGACCATCGGACTAGCTTGAATCGGACGTCACTGGACTTTGTCTTGCAATATTACTCCCTTTACCCTGTATCTGTACACTGTGGATGGATTAATTGTAACCATGCATTTCCACTGACGGATTAATATACAATATAAAAGCCTTTCACTGTACTTCAGTACACGTGACAATAAACTAAACTAAACTATTCTCATCTGCCTCCACATGATCTGTATCACTCCATTCCCTGCATGTAAATGCAAATCTTTTATTCCCTCTAGAAGTGGTCTCACCAATGTTCCATATAACAGAAGCTATTCTTGTATTTAGATTTCCTTAACAATAACTGTAAAATATCCGCCTCTGTCTCCAATGCCGCAAACGCCATTGCCTGTCCACAGACTCCCACAAATATCTTGACTATACGTTCTTCCACCTGCCTCCTGTTGGGACTCTTCCTTCTCTCATTTCATCCATCTCGATAACATTTGCTCTGAAGATGGGGCATTCCACTGGAATGTCTTCCAGATTAGTGAACCGTGGCTTTGCCTAGGATAGTGCACAAAGCCCTCGACTGCATCTCATTAATTTCCCTCACTTCTGCATTCGGCTCCTCACTTCATGTACAGAGCAAAACAGTGCTCCCCTGAACCTCATCTTCCAACCCACCAGCCTTCACATTCCTAGTCATAGAGTTAGACTGTTTGTTAAAAAGGCCCTTCGGCCCATCACATCCACACCGACCAAGATGTCTACCTTAGTACCATTTGCCTGCATTTGACCCATGTTCCTATAAACCTTTATTATCCATATACCTGTCTCAATGTCTTTTAAACTTTGTAATTCTAGTAGCCTCTACAGTTTCCTCTGGCAACTCTTTCTATGTTCCTTCTGTGTGGTAAGGTTCTCCTGTAGATACCTTTTAAAGCTTTCATCTCTCGATTTAAACCTATGTCCTCCATTTGTAGATTATCCTATGATGGGAAAAGACCCTGTGACCATTCACTTATCTATGCTCCTCATCCTTTTACAGTATATACCTTCTTCTTGCGTATGGCGTGCACAGCCTAAAGTTGTAAGACAACTTGTTCTGTTTGATCTTTTTGTGCATGCCAGGCTGATTGCATTCGTCGAAACAGGGTGGACCACGTGAAGGTTGCAATCTCCCACCCCACAGTATATATATAAACAAAAGGTCACCCATAAGCATTCTACATTCCAGGAAAAAAATGTCTCAAACCTATCCAGTCTCTCCTTATAACTGAAGTTCCACAGTCCATGCAGCATCCTCATGAATCTTTTCTGCACCCTTTCCAGCTTAACAATGTCCTTCCTGTAGCTGTACCTGCACCCAGAACTTCTCACGGTTATCTGTGAATGGATCATCTGCCTCAGTGGGCGATTCTTTGTATTGACTCAATGGATCATCCTTCACAATTTCAGACTGTTCCAGTAAGGTTCCACATTTTCCTCCCCTACCCTTTCAGCACTCCAAATAACAACATTGTTATCGCGACTCCCTGCTCCGGTCTTTAAACATCACCAATAAAGCCCCATCTTATGGCAGTTTCTCATGCCATCTGTTTCAATAGAGAGATGGAACTTGGAAACTTGGAAAACTTTATTGTCATTCAGACCTTGCGTTCTGAACGAAATTTTTTTGCAGTCATGCATATAGTAAATAACAAAACACACAATAAACACATATTTAACATCCACCACAGTGAGTTCACCAGACACCTCCTCACTGTGGTGGAAGGCAAAAATCTTGTCTTTGTCTCTTCCCTTCTTCCTCTTCCTCTTCCTCTGCGCTGAGGCGACCCGGGCCTCTGATGTTGTGACCACACCGGGTGATGTAAATAAGTTCCGCAGGTGAACCGCGCTCCGCGAGCGGGCCGGTTCAACTCCGCGGCCCGGGGCGGCCGAAGCTGCCGCCCTCCAGTCCAGCGGACGCAGCTGTTGCCGCGGGAGCTCCGGATAAACAGGTCACCAACCTGCAGAAGGGATTAACCTGAATGCTTGTTGGAATGGAGGTCTGCAGTTGCAAAGAGAGATTGGATAGGCTGAGTTTGTACTCACTGGAATGCAGGAGGCTGAGGGATGACCTGTTTTGGGTTAACGCAATGATAAGGAGCATAGATAGGATAGACAGTCAGAATATTTTATCTGGGGCTAGAGAGTTGTGAACTACTCTAGGCTTAAGCTGAGAGTGGAGAAAGTTAAAGGAGATCGGAGGGGATGACACAGAGGGTGGTGAATATTTGAAATGAGCTGCAGAGAAGGAAGTGGAGGCAGGTACTATTCCAACATTTAAAAGGCATTTAGACAGGAAATGAATAGAGAGATACAGCCTAATACGAATAAATGAAAATAGCATGGATAAGCTTCACAGTCAGCATTGATAGCTGCCAGTTTTTGTGCTGTACATTTCTATAATTCTGTGATTCCATGAATGACAGAAGGTGTAACGTCTGTCTTTCATCTCTTCCAGATAAGGCAGAGACTCACTTACATCTCTTCCAAGCAAGCGTACTGTATTTGGTATTCATAGAGTCACAGAGTCATAGAGTGCCACAATGTGGAAACAGGCCCTTCGGCTCCTTGCCCACACTGGCCAACGAGTCCCAGCTACACTAGTCCCACCTGCCCTGCGTTTGGTCCATATCCCTCCAAAACTTTCCTATCTATATACCTATCTGACTGTTTCTTAAACGTTGGAATAGTCCCTGCCTCAACTACCTCCTGCGGCAGCTTGTTCTGTACACCCACCACCCTTTGTGTGAAAAGGTTACCTCTCAGATTCCTATTAAATCTTTTCCCCTTCACCTTGAACCTATGGCCTCTGGTCCTCGATTCCCCACCTCTGGGCAAGAGATTCCGTGCATCTACCCGATCTATTCACAATATAGTCCGCTCTACTTTGGCGTAATGAACGCAGAGTACTGAAGAAGGGTCTCAACCCGAAACGTCACCTATTTCTTCGCTCCATATATGGTGCCTTACCCGCTGAGTTTCTCCAGCATTTTTGTCTACCTACAGAGTAGATGATCACTTTGTAGATCATCTGTGTTCAGTTCACAGGAATTACCTCTGCTTATGGTTGTATGCCATTTTAATTCCCAAACCACTCCCACTCAAATCATTCTGCCTTTAATCTACCTATGGCCTCCCGCATTGTAACAGTGAGGTCTAAAGTAAGCTTGAGAAACAACACATCTTTTTCCAACTGGGCCTCATTATTACATTTTCCAACTTTAGGTAACTTCTCTTTTGTCTAAATTAGAACTGGCTATTTCTACCCGTCATCATTATCATTCAGATTTTCCTTCTCTATAAACGATCTGTTGGACATATCACAAGAAGCACACTTGTAACTATTATGCTAATCTCCCCCATTAATCATTTGTTATCACTCCATCAGAGATATTCTCGATGTTCTACCAATCACTTCCCCAATTTTCTCTGCCACAATAAACTAATATGATTTTCTCTCCCAGTTCTGACAATGGGTCCTAGATCTGAAACATTAACTGCTTTTCTCTCTTTACAGATGCTGCCTGACATGCTTACAGTTTACAGACATGTGACATGACATTTTTACAGCATTTTCTGCTTTCTTTTAATTTTCACAAGTTCTCAAGTAGAATTAAGGGGCTGTCCCACTGCGGCGACTAATTGGCGAGTTTAGAAGAGTTTAGGAGAGTTTGAAGAAATGTCACGTTGAGGACCTCCTTCGACTATGTAGATGACCTCCTTCGACCTCCTTCGACTATGTTGAAGACTAGCTTCGGCTAGCTTCGGGAAAATTGGACACCGAATAGTGGAGAGTGAAGACGACCTCCTTCGATCTTCTTCGACCTCCCTTCGACTATGTTGAAGACTATCTACAACTACCTTTGTTTACCTTCGATTACCCTTGATTACCTACGAATACCATGCTGACCTACTACAACCTACTTCGACTAAACCTACGTGTAAAAAAAGTATAAATTTTTTCCATGGCGACCTTTTTTTACTCGCGGGCATTTTTCAGCATGTTGCAAAATACACCGCGACCTAGCTGAGGCCTCGAGTATGCGGGGACTACTCTCGAGCATGAAGGAGAGTTACAAAGACCTCCAAGGGCCTCGTGTCGACCATGCTGCGAGTATGAGTCGAGGGCAAACTCGCCACAGTGGAACAGCCCCTTTAGGAGTAAAATTAGGCCATTCAGCCCATCGAGTCCACTCCACCATTCAATCATGGCTGATCTCTGCCTCCTAATCTCATTTTCCTGCCTTCTCCTTATAACCCTTCTAATCAAGAATGTGTCTATCTCTGCCTTAACAATATCCACTAACGTTATCCACAGCCCTCTGTGACAATGAGTTCCACAGATTAACTACCCTCCGACTAAAGAAGTTTCTCCTCACCTTCTTTCTAAAAGAGTGCCCTTTATGCTAATGTTTTATTAGCTTTCTTTGTTACTTGCATATAATCCTTTGGTGAATCATTCACTACCTCTGCATCTCAGGACTCCATTTTAGATAGGTTGCTGTTTTATTTTATTCTGCCAAAATAGACGATTAAATATTTTCCGATTTTACCGTCCATTTGACAGATCTTTCCTCACTCATGTTACATCAATATCCTTTGATAGCTTCCTCATGTTCTATAACCACGGTGGCACAGCGGTAGAGTTGCTGCCTTACAGCGCTTGCAGCGCCGGAGACCTGGGTTCGATCCCGACTACAGGTGCTGTCCACAGACAGTTGGACAGGTACAGGTGCGGAGTTTGTACGTTTTCCCCGTGACCGTGTGGGTTTTCTCCGAGATCTTTGGTTTCCTCCCACACTCCAAAGACATACAGGTATGGAGGTTAATTAGCTTGGTATAAGTGTAAATTGTCCCTAGTGATAGTGTTAATGTGTGGGGATCGCTGGTCGGTGCGGACTCTGTGGGCCGAAGGGCCCGTTTCCATGCTGTATCTAAACTAAACTTTCTGACCTATCTTTATGTCATCGGTTGTTTCGCATGTGTACCTTTGATGCCTTCAACTGAGTCATTTATGTAAATCATAATAAATTGAGGATCCAGCACCGATCCCTGTAGCACATTGCTTGTTTCATCTTGCCAACCTGATAAAAAACATTTTTGCCAATTCTCTGTTTCCTGACTGCCAGAAAGTCTTCTATCAACAACAATGTGGACGGAAGAAGCCTAATGAAGCTGTAGAACCAAACTATTCAATTATTGCTGATCTCTACCTAACTCAGTTATTCACATCCTGAGATATTTTACCTGTCTCAAACTTGAACATATCTGTTCACCCACCATCCATTGCCTTTCTGGTGAGCAAAGTGCAGGTTTCCACTCCACAGCGTGTCTGACTGCACTTCTAGATATCACAATGGTCTGGTCCTAATTTCAATGATGGGAACACACTCATTCACAGAAAATAGAACATAGCACATCGAATAGCACAGAATAGGAAAAGGCCATGCTGAACACGATGTGCTGAATCAATCAGTGCTGAACATGATGCCAAATTAAACAAATCTTATCTGCCTGCATTTCCCTCTCATCCATATCCCTCCATTCCCTGCATATACATGTGCCTTTCTAAAAGCCTCGTAGATACTACTGTTTTGTCTACTAACACCACCTTTCCTGCCAGCATGTACCAGGCACCTACTACTCTCTGTGTCCTTTCCTGTCAACTCCCCCCTCTTACCTTAAAGCTCGGCCATCCAGTATTTGTGACTTACACCCTGCGATAAAGATTCTGACCATGATTCTGATTCTGATCTGTGCCTCTCATTGTATAAACATTTATCAGGTCTCCCCTCAGCCTCCAACGCTCCAGACAAAACAATGCAAGTTTGTATAACCTTTCATTGTAATTAATACCCTGTAATCCAGGAAGCATTCTGGTAAACTTCGGCACTCTCTTCAAAGCCTTGACATCTTACCTGTGACAGGACAACCAGAAGTGCACACAATACTCAAAATGCAACCTAATCAAAGTTGATAAGAATGCAACACGGCTTCATGACTCTTATACTTACTTACTTAGTTCCTTCCACACTGTTGAGTGCATTGGGCAGCAAGCTGTCGCCATTCTGTTTGGTTATGAGCGATGTCTTCCACCCTCAATAGGCTTGCGACCCGGCCTTCCAAATCCTTCTGGAATGTTCGCCTCCATGTGAGTTTTGGTTGGCCTCTTTTCCTTCTTCCGTTAGGTTGCCATGTCATTGCTATCTTAGGTTCATATTCTGGTGACATTCTGAGTACATGTCCTGCAAATTTCATCCTGCGTACCTCCATGTCCAGGCTGAGAGGCTTTGTTGTAGTTTCCCGGTAGATCTCCCCATTTGTGATGTGGTCTCTGTAGCTAGTCTTCAGGATCTTCCTCAAGCAGCGTTGTTGGAATGCATCCAATTTATTTTTCATCTTCACAGTGATTTTCCACGTCTCACTGGCATAGAGGGCTGTAGGGAGGACCAAGCACTGGAAGAGCTTGACTTTTAGCATCTTGGATATCCTGCCACTAAACCATATTGGCTGCATTCATCTGAAGACTGATGCAAGTTTACCAATTCAGGAGTTGAAGTCAACCTCTACATCTCCATCTACTTGTGAACTTACTGCCAAGATAGGTAAATCTTGCGACTTTTTCCACAGGTTCCCCATTGATTATCAGTTGGTCTATTCGCTGCTGGTCTCCAGTCTGCATGGTCTTAGTCTTCTGGCACCTGATCTTTAATCCAACCATTAATCTTGAACCTGATCTTTAATCCAACAGTTCAACTTGAACTTGAACGTGAACTGGATGCATTCTCTTGAAGGGTGTGTCTCACAATAATGCAATCTCATCAGTAGAATCTAGGTCTGTGAGGCGTCTTCCTGTGCTCCACAGTATTCCAAAATCAGGTTTGTTCATTGTCTTCCGCATGACATAGTCGATCCTGACAATAAACAGTAATGGGGCTGTCCCACTGTCCAAGTTAATTCAAGAGTTCTCCCGAGTTTCCTATGATTCGAACTCAGAGAATTACGATAATAGCTGCTCGTAGGTACTCGGGGCTCTCGTGGACATTTTCCAACATGTTGAAAAATCTTCACGAGTCTTCCCGAGCTTACCGCATTCCCCGAGTACCTGCCATTAGTGTTACGAATAGCTAAGAGTCGTCTCGAGCTCCGACGTAACCGCTACGTACATTCTACGTGCTTCCACGAGTTTGATTTTTTTTTAACTCGGGAGAGCTCTTGAATTAGCACGTACAGTGGGACAGCCCCATAAGGGGGATAGAAGGCAACCTTGTCTTACCCCTGTGACAATGTCAAAGATTTCTGTGTTTCCTGAAGCAACCTTGATGCAGCAACTGGATCCCTCGTAAAGGTTCCTGAAAGCATCTGGGATGCCATACACTTTAAGAATTTGCCACAGGGTGTCTCTATGTACACTATCGAATGCCTTTTTGAAATCAACAAAGTTTATTAGTAATGGCTTCTGAAATTCCAGGCATTGTTCTGCCACATTTCGTAACACAAAGATCTGTTCGCTGCAGGTTGTACCAACATAAATAGGTTCCAAGTGTTACAAGAAGGAGATGACATTTAACAACAGTGGCAAACTTACACTTAACTTACACTTAACAGCCTGATAAATAAAAGCAAGTATACTATTCTTTACCACTCTAGCTACTTGTGTCGCTACTTTCAGGGAGCTATGAACTTGGACTCCAAGATACCTCTGTACGCAATGCTGTAAAGGGTCCTGCCATTAACTGTATACTTTCCCCGAACATTTGGCTTTCCAAAGAGCAACGCCTCACATTTTCTCAGATTGATCTCCATCTGACACTGCTCCATCCATTTGAGTATCTGATCTAAATCACGATGTATCCTTTGAAAGCCTTCTTCATTGTCCACAACCCCACCAATTTGTATGTCATCTGCAAACTTACTAACCAACTCCACTACATTTACATCCAAGTCATTCATATACAGTATATCACAAACAACAGTGGTCCCAGCACTGATATCTGTTGAACATCACTAGTCACAAACTTCCAGCCTGGATAACAACCTTCCAACTCTATCCACTGTCTTTGATGAGTACACCAGTTTTAAATCTAAACTAGCAGGTCATTGTGGATCCCATCCATCTTAATTCCCCGGTTCACCTCACCATGAGGTACCATGTCAAATACTTTACTAAAATCCATGCAGGCAACATTCACTGCCTACATTCACCTTTGCCACCTCCACAAAAAACTAATTTGTTAATAAGACATGACCAGGCCCTAATCATTTTACTAATTATTTATTTTTTCACTCTCTATTTTTTACCTAATTATAACTTTAATATTGAATTGAATTATAAGTTTTGTTCAAGGAGATATGTCCGGGAGGAAGACTTACTTGATCTAAAATTCATCTATCTTGTGTTCGGGTGTAATGTCGGGTCTAGTGTGCTGATCCATTTGCTCTTTGATAGACCACCCTACCCATAAGATGCAAGATGCTAATATGAAATTGGGGGTGAAGGAATTACATTTTGTAGTATTCTACAATACTATCAAACACTTTACTCAACCAAAACGATAGAACGTTCTGCAAGAATGGAATCATTTTTACAGAAATGTAATTTTACAGGTTTAGATCTGAAAGAGTGGGAATTACTAGGTGCTGAAATAACAATAAAATACATTGAAGAGTCTATTAGAGCTTTAAAAAACGGAAAGGCCACAGGCCCTGATGGCCTAAGCTCTGAATTTTATTAAAAAAATGTATGATCTAATTTCTCCACGTCTACAGACATTGTATAATTGCGCCTTTACTCAACAGAAACTGCCAGAAACTTCAAACGAATCAACAATAATCCTTATATGAAAAAATGGATAAGGACCTTGAAGACCCAGGCTCATATAGAGCAATTGCTCTCTTAAATACCGATCAGAAAATATTAACCAAAATTCTAGCCCATAGATTAAGTTTTGTGATTCATAAATTAATACACCCTGATCAAACAGGTTTTATTCCAAAACGTTATTCATCTTATAATATGACACGATTATTTAATATTATATATTCAAATAGAATAGCTAATGTAGATCTAGCAGTCATTTCGCTAGATGCTGAAAAAGCATTTGATCAGGTAGAATGGCCCTATTTATTTTTGGTGATGGAAAATTTTCAACTGGGCAAGAAGTACTGCACATGGGTTAAGCTTTTATATACTAACCCAACAGCTAGAATATTGGCAAAACAAATGTTATCACCTAAATTTAATTTATCTAGAGGTTGTAGACAAGGATGCCCGCTATCCCCATTATTATTCGCTCTTGCTATTGAACCATTGGCATAAAGTGTTAGAGCCCACCAGAATACATGGGTATAATACTAAAGATACAGTCAATAGAATTTATTTATGTGCAGATGATGTATTAATATTCATCACAAACCCGGAAACTAGCACCCCAAGTCTTACAACTCAATTTGGCTCATTTTTGGGATATAGAATTAATTGAAACAAAAGTGAAATTATGCCAATAACGGAACTCAACCTACATACATTGCAACAATTCCCCTTTAAAATAGTTAACGAATAATTTAAATTTCTAGGAATTTATTTGACTAAGAAATATACTTCATTATTTCAATTAAATTTCCTGCTTTTTCTTAATAAACTGCACAATAATATTCAGTATTGGAAAACACTACCCATCTCAATGTTTGATAGAATTAATGCTATAAAAATGATCTTTCTTCCGCAATTACTGTACCTCTTTCAATCAATCCCGATATATCTTCCAAAAACATTGTTTTTTAAAGTTGATTCTATTGTCACAAGTTTTATTTGGGATTATAAGAACCATAGAATAAGTAAAAAACAAAGGTTTTTTACAATGGAAAAATCATGGAATTAAAAAGATGGGTCATCTCTATAGGAAAGGTACCTTTCTGTCATTTCAGGTTACAATAAATTTACGGACTCCACTCAAATCACTATTTCAGATATTTACAACTTGTGTTAAATCAAATACACAAGACTACAGAACTAGAGATCCAGAAACTCTTGATGAAAGTTTGAATAAACATCCTAATACAGATAAATTAATATCTCATATCTATAATATCCTATTAGATAGTGACGGAATTATATAGGCAAAAATGGGAAAATGAACTAGGCCAACCAATAGTGAAAAATATGTGGGACTAAAGTTTACAACATTTACATCAATGCTCGTTAAATGCCAGACATTCTTCAATACAATTTAAAGTATTACATAGGTTACATTACTCAATAACGAAATCAAATCGAATCTTCCCACATATATCTCCTATTTGCGAAAATGTCAGCATTTAGAGGCTAACTTAACTCATACATTTGTAAATTGAATAAAAATTAAAAACTTTTGGAGGAAATTTTTAAGATAATTTCGGAAGTTGTCAACACCCAATTGGATCCTGACTCAAAACTAATAATACTAGGAATATCAGTACAAAGCCTAACACTTACTACAAGCCAAAGAAACTTTCTCGACTATAGTATAATAACTGGGAAAAAACTAATATTAAAATTTTGGAAAGGCTCTATAAGCCCCACAATTAAAATGTGGATTATGGAAATGTCGGAGACCTTACATTTGGAAAGAACTAGACTTGTCTTAATGGACAAACAAGAACTTTTTGTCAGAATATGGTCTCCATTTATTGACTATTTGAAGGGGTAGAATGGTTCGACCCTAAGGCCCTAACTCAGGATTAGATGAAAAGTTATACTTAATAATTTTCGAACCTATCTCCAATGCTGTAATATTAGTAAATTATTCCATTCTTCTTTATCATGCTTTTTTTCCTCTCTTTATTATTTTCTATCTATACAAAAAAAATAGCAGAGTCATTAAATAATTGATAATATTAGCAATGTATGACATATACATGAAATGTTCTTATTATGTACTTGCTTCTAATAAAAAAATTAGTTAAAAAACAAAAAACATTTATGTAAATTCAAGACGAATGAAGGATTAGCTTTACCAAATTTTTTGTTTTAATTCTGGGCAGTTAGTATAAAAAATATGAACTTCTGGTTGGAAGATATCGATCAGCAACCAGACTGGTTAAATAACTTTTTTAGATATCTACAACTTAGAGATTATGTATATATGTATAATCACATACACAAGATTACAGAACTAGAGAGCCAGAGACTCTTGATGAATGTTTGAATAAACATCCTAATACAGATAACTTAATCTCTCACATTTATAATACTCTTCTAAATAGTGAGGTCCCATCGACAGAATTATAGAGACAACCATGGGAAAATGAATTAGACCAACCTATAATGAAAAATATTTGGAACAAAAGTCTACAAAATATACATCAATGCACGTTAAATGCCAGACACTCTTTAATACAATTTAAAGAACTACATAGGCTGCATTACTCTAAAACAAAATTAAATAGGATTTTCCCACATATCTCCCCTATCTGTGATAAATGTCAACACTCAGAGGCTAATTTAACTCATACTTTTGTAAATTGTATAAAAATCAAAAAAATTTGGACGGATATTTTTAGAATAATTTCTGAAGTTGTTAATACCCAATTGGATCCCGACTCAAAACTAATAATATTAGGAATATCAGAACAAAGGCTAAAACTTACAAGCCAAATAAACTTCCTTGATTATAGTATAATAACTGGGAAAAAAAATTAATATTAAAATTTTGGAAAAATCCAACAACCCCCACAATTAAAATGTGGATTATGGAGATGTCGGAGACCTTACATTTGGGAAGAACCAGACTTGTCTTAATTGACAAACAAGCATTATTTGCTAGAATATGGTCTCCATTTATTGAATTTTTGTAATGGTAAATTGGTCTGGCACGGAAGACTGACTGAAGCTTGAACCCAGGATTAGATTAATAATTATGTTTAATAATCTACAGACCTATCTCCAAAGGTGTATTATTGGTAACTTTATTTTTTTAATCGTTTTATTCTCCTTTCTTCCTATCTATAAAAAAAACCCCAAAAACAAATAGAAGCAGAGTTAATATGTTATTAATAAATGAGGACCCTTACTACTTTGATAGCTGGAATCCCATTTATTAACAATATGTAACTGATAAACAAAATGTGTTTTGATTATGATATGTATATGCTTCAAGTAAAAATATTAAATAAAAAAATGACCAGGCCCAGATAAACCCACGTTGACTATTAGCTATTATGAGCACAATACATGGAAATTCTATGCCAAAGTATCTTCTCTGATAGCTTCTCTACCACAGGGGTAAGGCTTATTGGCCTATAATTTCCTATTTCTCTTCTTGAACACATTTGAATAAATGGCTACCATTTGCACCAGTCTTTCGGTCATTGTGCATCAGTCAATGAAAGTAAGCATGCAGGTACAGCAGGCAGTGAAGAAAGCGAATAGCATGTTGGCCTTCATAACAAGAGGAGTTGAGTATAGGAGCAAAGAGGTCCTTCTGCAGTTGTACGGAGCCCTAGTGAGACCACACCTGGAGTATTGTGTGCAGTTGTGGTCTCCAAATTTGAGGAAGGTCATTCGTGCTATTGAGGGAGTGCAGCGTAGGTTCACAAGGTTAATACCTGGGATAGCGGGACTGTCATGTGCTGAGAGAATGGAGCAGCTGGGCTTGACTACTCTGGAATTTAGAAGGATGAGAGGGGATCTAATTAAAACATATGATTATTAAGGATTTGGACATGCTAGTGGCAGAAAACATGTTCCCGGTGTCGGGGGAGTCAGAACCAGGGGCCACAGTTTAAGAATAAGGGGTAAGCCATTTAGAATGAAGATGAGGAAACACTTTTTCACACAGAGTGTTGTGAGTCTGTGGAATTCTCTGCCTCAGAGGGTGGTGGAGGCCAGTTTTCTGGATAATTTCAAGAGAGAGCTAGATAGAGCTCTTGAAGATAGCGGAGTCAGGGGATAGAGGGGATGGAGTCAGTTAGATAGAGCTCCAGGGGTTAGTGGAGTCGAGGGATATGGGGAGAAGGCAGGCACGGGTTATTGATAGGGGACGATCAACCATGATCGCAATGAATGGCGGTGTTGGGTCGAAGGGCCGAATGGCCTCCACCTGCACCTATTTTCTATGTTTCTATATATGTATGTATATATATGGGGAGAAGGCAGGAACGGATTACTGATTGTGGATGATCAGCGCATTGAATAGCAGTGCTGGCTCGAAGGGCCCTATGGCCTACTTCTGCACCTATTGTCTATTGTCTATAATCTGACCCAGTGCTATTTACTTAGAGGAAAAATGGATCTAAGGAGAACACCATCTCTCTGGTCACAAAGTGCTGGAGTAACTCAGCAGGTCTGGCAGCATCACTGGTGAACATGGATACGTGAAGTTTCAGGTCAAATTTTAAGAATTCTAACATGTAACCAATCATCCTCAGAGAGCTGGAGTGAACTCAGCCAACTGTGTGGTTGTCGACCCATAGCAGATAATCTATCTTTTACTCTGGTGATATGGTGATACTTTTGTTCATTGGGGCATTCTATTAATTTGAATCTGACTATTTTCAGTACCTCGGGGAGAGATAATCTCATCATTGTCTCCTATGTTTCTAAATACTATGGTAGAAAAAATGTTAGCAAGGAGAGGAAGATATAGAATATTTAGTTTAGTTTAGTTTAGTTTAAAGATACAGCATGGAAACAGGCCCTTCAGCCAACTGAGTCCACATGAACCAGCGATCCCCACATGTTAACAGTATCTTATACACACTGGGTTCAATTTACATTTATACCAAGCCAATTAACCTACAACCTGTACGTCTTTGGACTCAAGTCAAGTCAAGTCAAGAGTCAAGAGTGTTTTATTGTCATATGTCCCAGATGGGACAATGAAATTCTTACTTGCTGCAGCACAACAGAATATGTGAATATGTAAACATTGTATATAACGGGAAAATAAATAAATAAATAATCAATAAATAACAAATAAAGTGCAAATAACAAATAATAATATAGTCTTTTACAGGTCAAAGCTCATAGCTTATTCGTTGTGTTTAATAGCCTGATGGTTGTGGGGAAGAATCTGTTCCTGAAACGTGAAATAACAGTCTTCAGGCTCCTGTACCTTCTTCCTGATGTCAGTGGTGAGATAAGTGTGTGGCCAGGATGATGTGGGTCCTTGATGACTTTGGCAGCCTTTTTGAGGCAGCGACTATGATAGATCCCTTCAACAGTGGGGAGGTCAAAGCTGGTGATGGACTGGGCAGTGGTCACAACTTTTTGTAGTCTTTTTCACTCCTGGATGTTCGAGTTGCCGAACCAGGCCACGATGAACCAGTCAGAATGCTCTCTACCATGCACCTGTAGAAGTTTAGGAGAATCTTCGACATGCCGGATCTCCGTAATCTTTTCAGGAAGTCGAGTCGCTGATGTGCCTTCTTTACAATTGCATCAGTGTGCTGGGTCCAGGAAAGATCTTCTGATATATGCATGCCCAGGAATTTGAAGTTATTGACCCTCTCCTCCATCGCCCCGTTGATATGAACAGGATTGTGGGTCCTCATCCTTCCCCTACTAAAGTCCACAATCAGTTCCTTGGTCTTACTGATGTTGAGAGCCAGGTTGTTGAGCTGGCACCATTTGGTCAGTCGGTCGATCTCACTTCTATACTCTGACTCGTAACCATCTGCGATTCGTCCAACCACAGTGGTGTCATCGGCAAATTTGATGATGGAGTTCGCACTATGACCGGCTACGCAGTCATGGGTATAGAGTGAGTACAGCAGGGGACTGAGCACACAGCCTTGAGGTGCTCCCGTACTAATTGTTACTGAGGATGAAGTGGTTCATCCAATTCGAACAGACTATGGTCTGTGGATGAGGAAGTCGAGGATCTAATTGCAGAGGGATGCGCAGAGGCCCAGTTCCGTGAGCTTGGTAACCAGCTTGGAAGGGATGGTGGTATTAAATGCCGAGCTGTAGTCTATAAACAACAGCCTGACGTAGGTGTTTTTATTGTCCAAGTGGTCCAGTGCGGAGTGGAGAACCAGTGAAATTGCATTTACCGTTGACTTGTTGTGGTGGTATGTGAACTGTAGTTGTTCGAGGTTCTTGTCAAGGCAGGAGTTGATGTGCACCATAACCAACCTCTCAAAGCACTTCATCACCACAGACCTTAGTGCCTCTGGAGAAAACCGAAGATCTCGGAGAAAACCCATGCAGATCACAGGGGGAACGTACAAACTCTATACAGACAGCATCCATAGTCAGGATTGAACCTGGGTCTCTAGCGTTGTAGCGTTGTAATGCAACAACTCTGCCACTGCACCACTGTACTTCTCCCGTTCAAATATTGAAGGGGAGAAGCAGCAGTTCTGTGAAATCTTTGAAACAATGATGGGATAGATGGAAATTTAAGAGGTTGGAAATACTAAATGAAAGTACAATTGGCAGTGGTAAAATGAAGCAGCAGTAATCTGGGTACACAACTCCAGAGGTTCAGGTTCAATCCTAGCCTTGGCTGCTCTCTGTGAGGAGTTTGCACTTTCTTCCTGTGACCCCTTTACTTTGGGTTCTTCGGTTTCCTCCCTCATGCCAAGGACATGTGGGTTTGTAGGTTAATTGCCCCTGATGTGCAGGGAGTGGATGAGAAAATGGGATAGCGTAGAATTTGTGTGAATGGGTGATCGATGATCAGCAAGGGCCTGTTCCAATGCTGTTAAACTAAACTAAACTAAACTGAAACAAAAGGTAATGTCCTGAGAATGGGAGAAGGGAGCATGGGCTTATTATTCTTTGACCAGGCCACAGAAGGATTTGAAAGATGGATTCACGATCCGGAGCTTTGAAGATATGGGCAGGGCTGGATTTACGTACAAGCATCATAGGCTTAAGCCTAGGGCCTTGAAATCTACATAGACATAGAAACATAGAAACATAGAAACATAGACACATATAAATTAGGTGCAGGAGTAGGCCATTCAGCCCTTCGAGCCTGCACCGCCATTCAATATGATCATGGCTGATCATCCAACTCAGTATCCCGTACCTGCCTTCTCTCCATACCCTCTGATCCCCTTAGCCACAAGGGCCACATCCAACTCACTCTTAAATATAGCCAATGAACTGGCCTCAACTACCCTCTGTGGCAGAGAGTTCCAGAGACTCACCACTCTCTGTGTGAAAAAAGTCTTTCTCATCTCGGTCTTAAAGGATTTCCCCCTTATCCTTAAGCTGTGACCCCTTGTCCTGGACTTCCCCAACATCGGGAACAATCTTCCTGCATCTAGCCTGTCCAACCCCTTAAGAATTTTGTAAGTTTCTATAAGATCCCCTCTTAATCTCCTAAATTCCAGAGAGTATAAATCTAGGGGGCCTCTGGCCAAGGCAGGATACCTGCCGTTCAACTCTGGACGGGCCCCCCACTCTATCTCTCTCTCTCTGTCACTCTTTGCTTCCGCCCGCCATCCGTATCCGTGTCCAGGCCTTCAGGCTCCGCTCTCCGCTCGCTCCTCCTCCGCCGGCACGGCAGGCCGCCTTGCACATGCGCACTGCTACGGCCAGCACATCCTCCCCCTGCACATGCGCACAACAATGGCCATCACATCATTGGCCGCCCTGCACATGCGCACTGTCAAGGCAACTAGTCTGCGCTGGGCGCTTTCTCCCTCGCTTTGAATTGTGGGAGATCTGGCCGCCATTGCTGTCCGGTCGACGCCTCGCCGCAAGCACTGAAAACCCACGCAGAATCACTCCCTGACCCTGGAGCTGGAGTAATTCCCTGGAGTAACTCTTGCTTCTGGTTTCCTGGTCCTCCAAAAATATTCTAAATTAAATTTAAACTGGAAGTGGTGGAGGGCTGAACAAAACAGCCTATTGCATTTTATCTGTTTATTTATTGTGTATATACAGTGGCTTGCAAAGGTTTTCATACCCCTTGAAATTTTCCACATTTTGCCACGTTACAGCCACAAATGTAAATGTGTTTTATTGGGATTTTATGTGATAGACCAACACAAAGTAGTGCATAATTGTGAAGTGGAAGGAAAATGATACATGGTTTCAAAATTTTATTACAAATAAAAAACTGAAAAGTGTGGTGTGCAAAAGTATTCATCCCCCGTGAGTCAATACTTTGTAGAACCACCTTTCGCTGCAATTACAGCTGCAAGTCTTTTGGGGTATGTCTCTACCAGCTTTGCACATCTAGAGACTGACATTTTTAGCACATTCTTCTTTGCAAAATAGCTCAACCTCAGTCAGATTGGATGGAGAGTGTCTGTGAACAGCAATTTTCAAGTCTTGCCAGAGATTCTCAATTGGATTAATGTCTGGACTTTGACTGGGCCATTCTAACACATGAATATGCTTTGATCTAAACCATTCCATTGTAGCTCTGGCTGTATGTTTAGGGCCGTTGTCCTGCTGGAAGGTGAACCTCCGCCCCAGTCTCAAGTCTTTTGCAGACTCTAACATGTTTTCTTCCCATACTGCCTTGTATTTGGCTCCATCCATCTTCTCATCAACTCTGACCAGCTTCCCTGTCCCTGCTGAAGGAAAGCATCCCCACCCACAGCATGATGCTGCCACCACCATGTTTCACAGTGGGGATGGTGTGTTCAGGGTGATGTGCAGTGTTAGTTTTCCGCCACACATAGCATTTTACATTTAGGCCAAAAACTTCAATTTTGGCCTCATCAGACCAGAGCACCTTCCTCCACATATTTGCTGTGTCCCCCACATGGCTTGTGGCACACTGCAAACGGGACTTCTTATGGCTTTGTTTCAACAATGGCTTTCTTCTTGCCACTCTTCCATAAAGGCCCGATTTGTGGAGTGCATGACTAATAGTTGTCCTGTGGACAAATTCTCCCACTTGAGCTGTGGATCTCTGCAGCTCCTCCAGTTACCGTGGGCCTTTTGGCTGCTTCTCTGATCACTGCTCTCCTTGCCCGGCCTGTCAGTTTAGGTGGACGGCCATGTCTTGGTAGGTTTGCAGTTGTGCCATACTCTTTCCATTTTCGGATGATGGATTGAACAGTGCTCTGTGAGATGGTCAAAGCTTGGGATTTTTTTTATAACCTAACCCTGCTTTAAACTTCTCCACAACTTTATCCCTGACCTGTCTGGTGTGCTCCTGTCTGGGCTTCATGATGCTGTTTGTTCACTAATGTTCTCTAACAAACCTGTGAGGCCTTCACAGAACAGCTGTATTTATACTGAGATTAGATTACACACGTGGACTCGATTTACTAATTAGGTGACTTCTGAAGGCAATTGGTTGCACTGGATTTTATCTAGGGGTATCAGAGTAAAGGGGGCTGAATACTTTTGCACGCCACACTTTTCAGTTTTTTATTTGTAAAAAAAATTGAAAACCATGTATAATTTTCCTTCCACTTCACAATTATGCGTCACTTTGTTTTGGTCTATCACATAAAATCCCAATAAATACATTTACATTTGTGGTTGTAACATGAAAAATGTGGAAAAGTTCAAGGGGTATGAAAACGTTTGCAAGCCACTGTATATGGTATATAAACACACTGAACTTTTATCTCCTGTTCTGTATTATGGTTACATATTCTGTTGTGCTGCAGCAAGCAAGACTTTCATTGTCCTATCTGGGACACATTACAATAATACTCTCTTGGCTCTTGACTTAAAAAAAGGTTCTTGGGCAAAAAAGAGCTACCTTAAATTTAGTTGCGTCTGGTTGGGTAACTATGGTAGGGTGAAGACTATTCCATGCTTTAATTGTGCAGGGGAACTCCATGGAGCAGCCAGCAACTCTGGATAGAAGAAATTGGGTGATGTTTCGGGTAGAAACCCTTCTTTAGACTCCCTCTGGTTTTAGTGTTTTTAGTTTAATTTAAAGATACAGCGTGGAAACAGGCCCTTGGGCCCACCGAGTCCACGCAGACCACTGATCACCCGTACACTAGTTCTATGCCCACACATGAGCGGAGGAAGTCAAGAGTCAAGAGTGTTTTAGCAGCACAACAGAATATGTAAACATAGTACTCTGTAAACAATGTTACAAAGGAGAAAACAAAACTGTGTATATTTATATATGAATATATAACTATATAAATATATATGTGTGTGTGTGTGTGTGTGTGTGTGTGTGTGTGTGTGTGTGTGTGTGTGTGTGTGTGTGTGTGTGTGTGTGTGTGTGTGTGTGTGTGTGTGTGTGTGCGCGTGTGCGTATGCATGTGTGTGTGCAACAGCAACCATGCGCAGGATCAATTCCGAGTCTCTGGTACTTTTAGGCAGCAACTTTATGGCCAATGTACTGCCCCATAGTCTTAAACTGAATTAAAACATACTGTAGCTGTAAAGGGGGACATAGCGTCACTTGAAGATTTAAGACTGAAAATTGATATTTTCATTTTTTCAGTAACCAAAGTTATCAACGTATAATTTTTTGTTTGTTGGAAAACAAAATATAGTGGCACAGCTGGTAGACTTGCTGCCTCACAGTGCAGAGATCTGTGTTTGATCCTGTCATCGGGCCCTGTCTGTGTTGAATTTGCACATTCTCCCTGCAAGCGTGTGGATTTCCTCCCACATCCCAAAGACGCATTGGCTTTGTAGGTTAACTTGTCTCTGTAAAATTGCCCCTAACGTGTAGGGAATGCGTGAGGAAAGTGGGATAACAGAACTTGTGTGAATGGGTGGACAAAAATGTTGGAGAATCTCAGCGGGTGAGGCAGCATCTCTGGAGCGAATGAAATAGGCGGCGTTTCAGGTCGAGACCCTTCTTCAGACTGATGTGAGGGTGGGGGGGGGGGGTCGGGAAGAAGAAAAGAAGAGGCGGAGACAGTGGGCTGACAGTGGACAGTGGGCTGGGAAGGGGGGGAGAAAGCAGGGACTACCTGAAATTGAAGAAGTGTATGTTCATACCGCTGGGTGTAAACTGCCCAATCGATATATGAGGTGCTGCTCCTCCAATTTACAGTGGGCCTCACTCTGGCCACGGAAAAAGCCCAGGACAGAAAGGTCAGATTCGGAATGGGAGGGGGAGTTGAAGTGCTGAGCCACCGGGAGATCAGATTGGTTATTGCAAACCGAGCGGAGGTGTTGGGCGAAGCTGGAGAAAATGGGTAAGGCAGCATCTATGAAACGAAGGAATAGGCAACATTTCGGGTCGAGACCCTTTTTCAGATTGATGGTGGGGGGGGAAGGGGGGAGGGGGGGGGGGGAAGGGGGGAGGGGGGCAACATGAAAAAGAAAGGAAGAGGCAGAGAGAGTAGGCTGTGGGAGAGCTGGGAATGGGAGGGGAAGGAGGGAGAAAGCAAGGACTACCTGAAATTAAAGATGCCACTGGGTGTAAAGTACCCAAGCAAATATGAGGTGCTGCTCCTCCAATATGCGGAGGGCCTCATTCTGGCCATGGAGGAAGCCCAGGACAGAAAGGTCGGATTCGGAATGGGAGGGGGAGTTGAAGTGTTGAGCCACCGGGAGATCAGGTTGGTTATTGCGAACTGAGTGGAGGTATTGTGCGAAGCGACCGCCAAGCCTGCGCTTGGTCTCACCGAAGTTGATCATACGCTGAATAATCCAGCCACATTTCTGTTTGGAAGTGGAAAGAAATAATAGAAATTACCTTCTTTACAACGTGTAAAAAGAGTTGAGATACTGTATTATAATGTTTCTGCATGTCATTGTGGTATATATCATGTCTTGATTGGTGAATATGTTTAGTTTGTGACTTTATTTGAAGCAGAAATAATATGTGAATGCTTCATTCAGTGGTAACTGCGCACTTCGTCCAAGCACATTATCACACGTGTCATGCAAGCCGTCTTAAATGACCACTTAAACTGTCAGTTGGCAACGTAAAAAGCTGCCAAGGTTGCCCGGCTGACAACAGAGAAAAAAAAATTAAGTGAGAGCCCTGCAAGGTGTATAATATTTTTGACACTGTCATAGGCCTTTCTGACATATGCTGTCACAACGCACTGTAGTCGCTAAACAACCCTTCAGTAATTTTCCTTGCCCTCCATTTCAGAATAATAGTAAGAATAAACGAGAACTTACCAGTTTGATGTTTGATCTTTATTTTATGAGGAGTTACGATGAGGGATTATGTGAAGAAGCCCGCCAGCCCGCATACGCGTCAATGTTCAAAGCAGCGGTGTGAAATCACAGATAACAGTTGTTGAACTCAATATAGGAAAATTCGAGAGACCAGAAATACCAGCTGACATTTATTAGAGAGGGTTGGGAGCGGAGGGTATGTAATCCCTCATCGTAACTCCTCATAAAATAAAGATCAAACTTCAAACTGGTAAGTTCTCATCTTACTATTTTACTTCGGAGTCACGTGAGTGATTACATGAAGATTTCAAAGCTCTGTGATTTAATGCCGTGAACACGAGTCCACACAATCACAACTGCATCAGTTGACCACAGATGAATGAACATTAATAATACATTCAGACATGACATAGATTTAAACATGCTGATGCTTTTAAATGAACACATAATAATAATTGTAACCTCTCTCATCCGGGAGGATACTATAACAGAACCTAAAATAGAGCTGGCAAATACCCCTGGTCTGGCAATGGGTTTGTTATAAAACGTTTGGAAAGGTTCATTCGTTTGACCATCCTGCAGCCGCTAGGATGTGGTCCAGCGGAATGTTCATAACCCTTGCTGTTGATGTTGTTGCAGCTCTGGTGGAGTGAGATTTGACACTGTCAGTGTTCACTCCTTCACAAGCCATAACCCGATATAACCACCTGGAGATGGTCTGTACTGATACCTTTTTATGAGGTTTCATGTAACTAACAAACATAGCTAGTTGAGAGCCTTTAAGGCTCTAGGTTACCTTAACATACTGTTGTAGATGTGTGACCACACACAACCGAAGGTACATGGGGTATGCAAAAATCTAGTTTGAGACCTGATGCCCTTGGTCTGATCTGCTTGACTAAGTCATAAACATAAAATGTTATTTTACCCACAGATGTAACCATCCTGTCCAATTGCAGCTTATGCAACGACTGGATCTATAACGCTGAAACCAGCGGCATGAGCGTAACCACATGTAACTGAGTTTGACCAAGGACAGGGATGTAGCTGGAGCCCACCGGCGAAGCAGCGTCAGCACAATGTCAGCATCACATATCTCTGAGTATCTGGCACTGGGAGGTTTTGAGCCGAAGATACCCTTAATAAATCTGGGTATCTCTATCAGTGGGTGAGATCCGACAAAGTGATGTCCCGATCCCAGCAACAAGTATGACGCCAAGGCACCTTCTGGCACAAATTATGGCATTATAGTTGTATTCCTCGTCAACATTAGTTAGAGAGGATTCCAAACATCTGTATACGTGCTGTGACATTCGTATGTTGGACTGTAGACAGAACACTTCCCACTTATTGATATAAGAGATGTACTACTTCTTGATACTATCTCTGCAGGCCGCAGTGATCATGACCAACATACGACCAGACAGTCTGAGCCCCAGATATGATTTTCTCAGATTGCAATCTACGACTTGATTCGGTCATGCAGAGGATGGTCATGTCCAGTCACGGGGTGAACCAGCAGATATCTGCGTTTGGGAACAGCCCTAAAAGGCTCTGGTATCATTCCCAATGTGAGTGGGAATCATGGCTGTGTAGGCCAGTCAGGCACCACCAAAATGCCCAAGGCGGAGTCTTGCTGGATCTTCAGCAAGCACCGCCTGATGAGGCAAAATGGAGGGAAAGTACAAAGAACATTCCTCCCTAGTGTATCGAGAATGCATCTACTGCCACTGCCCCTGGATCTGATTCTCGTGCAACATACTTTAGCAACTTGTGATTAAGTCGAGATGCGAACAAATCGATATCCGGTGTTCCATACCTGTTCGGAATGGATGGAGGTAAATAATGAGACCTATTTACCAGCGTCTCTAACTCCAGGTCGTTTACCTTTGCTGGAACTTCAGCGAAGTTTCATTCGCAGACTCTGTCCATCATGTTTGTCATTTCTGCTGCTGGCCAACTTCTCTTGTAGTGGCTAGTCCGTCTCCGACAGAGCAGCAATTTTAGAGGCAAAGCACACTGCTTTCCCACATGCGATTGTCGTACATTATGCATCAAAGCATGGGATCCCGGTACATAGTCATATTCAGGTTCCTGTTTGGAGTTAATCCATACTAACCTTTGACATTCTGTTAGAATGGGAGTAGATTACACCTGAACCAGGTGTTACCCTCCGTATTCCTCGAATTGTCTGTGGATGCTTCTGTACCGGGCATGTTTTGCGACACAATCTCCCACAATCTTTTGGGGGAGGCAATGCGAACCTTGAATCAAGGCAGCTGCAGGCATATGACTTGAACTGCCTGTGTATGCTTCCATGATACGGGCATAATATATATGGCTCCATCTTCATCCTTCATACATCTGGATGGGAGGACTTATGCAACCTGTACCAGGAGCTGCCTCAGGCTTGTGTGCATATACGTTTGCACCATCTCCATCACTACGTTCACCGAGTGGGAGGAATTGCAACCCTGAACCAGGCGCTGCTTCAGGCTGGTGCGCATACTTCTTTAGCACCATCTTCACCACTCCGCTTATTTGAGTTGGAAGGAATTTGCAGTCCTTAACCAGGAGCTGCTCCCTGGCATGCCTCAAGACGGAGCCTTCTTTGTGAGACTTGGCACTTTGCCCTGTGTTGGGGTCGTCTGGTTGCTCCCTTCAGCAGCCGCCAGGACTAGCTGTGCAACTCCATGCTCTGTTGGCATCCTTATTTACCAAACAGGCTGCACGTGCTAGTTACTCCGAGATCTGCACCTTTCAGATGCCAATGCAGTATACAGGGAAGGACTGGAGCGCCTCAGGCCCCCATACGCTAGACAAAGTGAGAAACCCTGCCAGGTATTAGTCATGGGAAATGACGTTTACATGAATGAAAACCCCCATCACAATTAAATCAGAGATTTGATCACTTTATTGACAAGATGACTCCTTTGGAAGAACCTTCCACAGTCCCCTCTAATGAGCAGAATACCATCATGCCACCATGTGTAGCTCCCACAGGTGACTAATAGGCACAGCTCAAATAAAGCTTCCCAAGCCCAGGCTCTAGACTGCCACGGTCCAATTCCATTACATCTTTTATTGGTTTAAATGATATTAATATTCCTTGTAAAAACATAATCTAAATTGGCATAATAATGCAGCTGGTAGAGCTGATGCCGGGGTCCTGGGCTAAATCTTGACCATAGATATATCTGTGTGGAGTTTGCAGCACATAAGATGTATTGGTTATGATAGTCACAAACGTAACCCTGTGGCACCTATAATAATGCCCACTCCATTATAGCCATACAAAATAATACACTATAACTGTCCACACAACCCATGTTTTGGAAGAACCAGACCCACATACCTGCATGGTTACCGGTGGTCTTATGGTAGGCCCAAAGGTCCCTGATATGAGTTCTATTCCCGTCCTTGACTTGGAGGGTAGGACTGCTGGGGTTGGTGGATGCACCTTTTCCCTGAAGGCTGGCTTTGGCTAGGCCTGAAGACTTCTGCCCAGAGAATGAGCTTCTAGCTTCGACCAGCTTCAGTGAACCGCTTACTGCCAATGGAGGCGTAGAGGTGTTATAGCCGAAACAGTGAAGCTTATTCATCGTTGGTACCTTGAATAGTCCGACAGCTTATGCTTCCTCTTTCTGGTCCTTTACCTGTTGGATGGGTTTTCCCCTGAAGAGAAGATTCTGCGGATGGACTCCATAGTCTTAATTTACAGGTGTATGGTATTTTCCGTCACCTGTTCTTGAAATATTGTGACGTGAGGTAGGTGATGCTTACAAGGCTTGTAACGTGAGGGGAACTCTGCCCCCCCCCCCCCCCCCAGATATTCTGGAACCTTACTCATGAATACCAGTATATGTCATGGACATACTTCTCGTACATTGACCCCTCGTACTCCCCTCCACAGAGAAGGAGATTTGTGAGCAGCCCTGAAACAGGCGCTGCGGTAGGCCCCTGAGGACCTGCACTGATATGGCCCTGTTTCATGGACCATATCAGGATGGGTTAAACGTTCGATGACGTACCCATGTATGTCGGAGGGGAACCCTCCTGGCCTGGCTCATCCCAGCCCAGGCCTCTCCGACTACGTTTAGCTGTCCAACTTTTCTGGGGCTGCGGAAGTCGGAGTCGCTGTCACTGTCAGCGACTCAGGTAGCGAACCCGACGACCGCCGGGTACCCGCACTTCCGCGGTCCGTAGCTGGTTCCACCGTGGTCAGTAGTTTCCCCCGCGGCCCGTCCGGATATCGCTCCAATCCTCGGGAGTTGCTGACCGCAATGTCAGCGACTTAAGTAGCGAACCCGACGGCCGCCGGCTACCCGCACTTCCGCAGTCCGTAGCCGGTTTCCCCGCGGTCAGTAATTTCCGCCGCGGCCCGTCCGTATATCGCTCCGTATCTCAATCTCGGGAGTCGCTGACCGCAATGTCAGCAACTTAGGTAGTGAAACTGACGGCCGCCGGCCACACGCACTACCGCGGTACATAGCCGGTATACCCGCGGTCCACAACCGGTTTCCCCGCGGGCCGTCCAGGTTTCGCCCCATATTTAAATATCCTGCAGGAAACTCTGCAAAAGAGATTCCTGCAACAAAGGACAACCTGCCAGCCAGTCGTGCACCATGCATTAGACGTATTTGACGCACATGCAGGCTGGCGGGCTTCTTCACGTAGTCACTCACGTGACTCCGAAGTAAAATAGTGTTTTAAGCCGATAACTCGACACTAGCACTGGCAATAAATTAATATATAAAAAGCGCAGCTTTCCAGCCCCTTATATCATTGGCCACACTCGGATGCAAATCGGTCTCAATCTGGTGGACCATATTCCTCTAGTAGTGGGGGGTGGCGTTTGGATGGGGCCTCACAAGTGGAACAGCCTAGGGCCTCTCTTCATCTAAATCCGTCCATGGAGATGGGTTGTGGAGGCAGTAAAGCTGATGTGGATGCAAAGAGGGGAAATTTAGATCTTTGCAGTGTGGGGAATGTGAGCTGTAATATTCCATATGAACTAATTCAGGGCCATGCACTATCTGCTCGAGAAGGAAACACTATAACATTTGGGGCAAATCCACATGCAAGCATGCACAACCTCAAAAAAATGTTTATTTTACTGATTATTTGTGAACCCCTCAGACCTTGTTTCAAACTTAGTAGACTTTCCACCACAAAATCTTTAATGGTCTTTCAGTACTGAAATCTGCAGCAAACATCCCATGACAGAATTAGTGATTGGAACACTGCTGCAACTGGTGGAGCTGCTGCCTCACACATCCAGTGACATGGAGTCAATACTGATATCCAGTGCAGAAACAAGGAACTGCAGAAGCTGGTTTACAAATAAAAGCACACAAAGTGCTGCAGTAACTCAGGTGGTCAGGCAGAAACCCTGGAGAACATGGATAGGTGATGTTTTGTGTCAGGACCCACCTTCAGACTGATCTTGGGTAGGAGAGAGAGGGGAAAGAAAGCTAGAAGAGAGGAGGGGCAGGACAAAGCATGGTAGGTAATAGGTGAACACAAGCAAAAGGGGGTTTTGATAAGCAAAGGCCAGAGATGAAAAAAAAGTGTGAAACAAAAGGATTGAAGAGTTGTGAATTGTGAATTCAGAGAAAGAAATGCAGTTGGAAGGGAATTGGGGGGGGGGGGGGGGGGGGGGGAATAGGTGTCTGGGTCAGGCACAAGGGAGGGGAGGGGAAAGAAATGGGGGTGTGGGAGAGAAAGGAGAGAGGGAGGATTGTTAGAGTTTACGTAAAATTGGAGAATACAATGTTCATACTGTTGGGTTGTAAGCCACCCAAGTGGAAAATGAAGAGCTGTTCCTTGTTTCTGCACTGGATATCAGTATTGACTCCATGTCACTGGATGTGTGAGGCAGCAGCTCCACCAGTTGCAGCAGTGTTCCAATCACTAATTCTGTCATGGGATGTTTGCTGCAGATTTCAGTACTGAAAGACCATTAAAGATTTTGTGGTGGAAAGTCTACTAAGTTGAAACAAGGTCTGAGGGGTTCACAAATAATCAGTAAAATAAAAACATTTTTTTGAGGTTGTGCATGCTTGCATGTGGATTTGCCCCAAATGTTATAGTGTTTTCCTTCTCGAGCAGATAGTGCATGGCCCTGAATTAGTTTGCATGGGGCCTCAATGTAGCAATGGAGGAGGTCCAGGACAAAATATGTGAATGGGATGGGGAGTTAAAATGGTTTGCAACTGAGAGATCCAGGAGGCCTAGGTGAACTAAGCACAAGTGTTCAGTGAAAGTTGTCTAGTCTACACTTAGTCTCATTGATGTATAGGAGGCCAAATCGGGAATACCAGATCCAGTGGATGAAGTTAGATCAGTGCAGTCTGTGCATAATTTGCACATTCATTGCAAATGTATGGGTTTCCACTGGGTCATATGGTTTCCTCCCACAACCCATAGACAAGCAGGTTGGCCACTATAAATCGCTGGAATTTAGAAGATTGAGGGGTGATCTCATAGAGACTTACAAAATTCTTAAGGGGTTGGACAGGCTAGATGCAGGAAGATTGTTCCTGATGTTGGGGAAGTCCAGGACAAGGGGTCACAGTTTAAGGATAAGGGGGAGGTCTTTTAGGACCGAAATGAGAAAATCGTTTTTCACACAGAGAGTGGTGAATCTGTGGAATTCTCTGCCACAGAAGGTAGTTGAGGCCAGTTCGTTGAGATATTTAAGAGGGAGTTGGATGTGGCCCTTGTGGCTGAAGGGATCAGGGGGTATGGAGAGAAGGCAGGTACAGGATACTGAGTTGGATGATCAGCCATGATCATATTGAATGGCGGTGCAGGCTCGAAGGGCCGAATGGCCTGCTCCTGCACCTAATTTCCATGTTTCTATGTTTCTATGTTTCAGTGTGCAGGTGAGTGGCAAAATTCTGATGGAGTAAATCGAATGGGCGATAATAAAATTGATCAATGCAGGATGCATGTGAATGGATAGTCTGCATGGTCTTGGTGAGCCAGATGTTGTGCTGTATGGCTCTTTGACATCTTAATCACATCCAATGAACATCCACTTGCGTGCAGTGAAATTCTCTGAACAATGGCCCATTGTTGTCATCATCATTTCTCCCAGATATTTTATTAAAACTAAGCTTAATAATTCTTCCCAAAAAATAGTATGTTGAAAATGTAGTGATTTGTTCTGTCAATTTTTATTTCCACAAGACAGAACATTGTTTAATCAATTATAGTGTACCAGATGAATACATTTTATTTTATGGCTTTTTTATGGACATTTTACAGGCACTCAGTGGAATATTATGTGAGTGCAATGTCAACTTCTGTCATGATTACAGCCAAGGTTGGTTGGAAAGGATCCAGAGAGAAAGAAAGAATCTCCCTCAGGAAAGGACAGAGACAGAGAGCTAGTCAGGCAATCTGTGCACATCCCTCAGCCTGTCACCTCCGACTGACAAGAGACTGCAGCAGAAAGTAGATTAGCCTTTGACTTTCAGCTAATGCATCGGTACATGACAAAAGGCTCCCCTCCAGCTCACCCACATGGTGTGAGGGAGACCTTTAAGGCGCTCATAGCAGAGCCATCTAAATGAAAGTAGGAAGTCAGACAGAATTTTTTTCTCAGGCTCAATTGAGATATTGAACATGTGAATTGAGAGTCTATTGAACTGAACAGCATTAATGTTGTAGGCATGGAATCTTGGATGACGAGAGAATTAAATTTAGCCCAAGAAAAAGGAAGCACACGTGTGCTGAAATTGCTGAAAATCAAAAGCTGAAATTGGATGTGGCCATTGGGGGATGTAGAGGAAGCAGGAGATAATTTAAATAGGGAATCAGGAGGGCTAAAAGTGGCCATGAAATGTAGGAATAAAGAGAATCCCATGAAATGCTATACATGCATTAACAATAATAGGGTAACAAGGAGAGGGTTGGACAACTCATGGATAATAGTTAATTTTTGCCTGGAGTCAGAGGAAGTAAGCAACGTAATAAATGAGTACCTCACATTGGTATTCACCAAGAAGGACATGGAGGATAGTGAGGAAATCGAGGGGTATCAGGTATCCCTTATCCCTTATCCCTATAAGGAGTATCAATACATTGTAAATGGCTCGATTGTAATTGTGCATTGTCTTTCCACTAACTGGTTAGCACACAACTAAAGTTTTTCACTGACAATAAACCAAACAGAACTGAATGGATCTGAAAACGGAGCTGAATTGTTGGTGCTCTGGAAGAATGTGATGGTGGATAAGCCCCCAGGGCCTAATGGGATCTACACCAGGTTATTGAGACCATCCAGCACATCTTTTGGATGTGGGAGGAAACTGGGGCACTTAGTGGTCACAGGGAGTATGTGCAAATTGAAGTAGTCACAGGGAGAATGTGCAAACTCCACAGAGACTCAATTTCAGGACTGTACCTTGGTCTCTGGCATTGTGAGGCAGGGGCTCTACAAGCTCTGCTACTCTGCCATCCTAAGTAAGAATAATGGGAAACATTTAAGCATATTCTCACTTAAGAGACTCATGGAAACGTGGAAGTAATGGTTGGATCAAATTATAACTGGGCAAAATTAAATTCCACTCCAGAATAAGTGTATGAATAAGTGCTTCACTGGGGAACAATTTCTATTAAAACTTACTGATTAGCCCTTGACTTTAGTTTAGTTTAGTTGTTTAGTTTAGTTTAGTTTAGTTTAGTTTTCATTAGTTTAGTTTAGAGATACAGCATGGAAACAGGCCCTTCGGCCCACCGCACACTTGTTCTATCCTACACACTAGGGATAACTTACAAAGCCAATTAAGCTACAACCTACACATCTTTGGAATGTGGGGGGGAAACTGGAGCACCTGGAGAAAACCCACATGGTCACAGGGAGAATATACAAACTCGGTACAGGCAGCACCCGAAGTCAGGATCGGACCTGGGTCTCTGGCGCGGTAAGGCAGCAACTCTACCTACCACTGTGCCATTGTGCTTCTCAATTACCAGCGCATCTGTTTAATTTTTAGAATTACCAGTACATCTGTTTATTTTTTTTTAATCTAATGCATTGCCTAAAGCAGTAGAATGATTTAGATTTCAAATCATCTTTAGATCAAATCTTTTGAAATCTGACTCCCTACACTTTTCAAGTGGAGTATTCAAATTAGTACAATGCCAAGGAATTGCTGTGATTGCCTCCCCATCTTGAATAAAAACTTAACAATCATTTTTTACCACTTCTGTCATTTCCTCGGAGCTGCTCAAATATTCCAATGAATTTATGACGAGATTTCAAGAACCCCAATGGAAAATCATGGTCACGTAATCTATTTGCCTGATCTGGTGAGCTCAATGAAAATTCTTACAGCAATAAATATATAGTTTCAGGAGAGGGCTAGCAGGCACTCTCAAGGCAAGGGAGTGAAGGGCTAGGTTGATAGAGAGAAGGTAGAAAAGGAAATAATAAAAAATGCTATTACAATTTTTTAATTTATTAGTTGTTGGATTTTCTGACTAAGAAACAGATTTAAGAAACAGGGCCTTTGCTCCACCTTATCCACGCCCATTCAAACTAGTTCTATATTATCCCACTTTCTCATTCATTCCCTGTACACTAAAGGTAATTTTCAGAGGCCATCTATATAACTAAAAGTCTCATCTTGGCCACTTCTCGTCTGTGCTCTATATTGATTTTAGAAAAAATGCTACCATATATTGCTATGATTTTTGGCTATCTTTCTCACAGTCCTCCTCTGTTGAGGCAGCCATGAGGGTTTTTCCGAATGATGAAAAATAAAAAATTATGAGTGTTTAAAAAATCTTGAGATCGGCTGATTGGTCCTCTCGCCTGGCATTCACCATGATGAAGGTAACGCCCCTTCTGGGGGTGGGGGGGGCGGGGGGGGCAGGACTATAAAATCCCGGATGCCTGGTCGTGAGTCAGCCACTCTGGAAGATCGTGAGGGAGATTCTAAGCTGTGAATCAACTGGACTGTGAGTCTACAATGTACTTGCAATAAATGATTTGTTAGCCCTTAATGACACTGCAATGAGTTGTTTGGCAATTTGGTGGCCTGCACCCTGCCTGAAATGCTGTGAAATTGAGTTTGGCGGCCTGCACTCTGCCTGAAATGCTGTGAAATTGAGTTTGGCGGCCTGCACTCTGCCTGAAATGCTGTGAAATTGAGTTTGGCGGCCTGCACACTGCCTGAAATGCTGTGAAATTTAGCTTGGTGGCCTAAACTCTGCCTGAAATGCTGTGAAATTGAAATTGGGTTTGGCGACCTGCACGCTGCCTGAAATGCTGTGAAATTGAAATTGAGTTTGGTGGCCTGCACTCTGCCTGAAATGCTGTGAAATTGAAATTGAGTTTGGTGGCCTGCACTCTGCCTGAAATGCTGTGAAATTGAGTTTGGTGGCCTGCACCCTGCCTGAAATGCTGTGAAATTGAGCTTGGTGGCCTAAACTCTGCCTGAAATGCTGTGAAATTGAAATTGGGTTTGGCGACCTGCACTCTGCCTGAAATGCTGTGAAATTGAAATTATGTTTGGTGGCCGGCACTTTGCCTGAAATGTTGTGAAATTGAGTTTGGTGGCCTGCACTCTGCCTAAAATGCTATGAAATTGAAAAGGAGTTTGGTGGCCTGCACTCTGCCTGAAATGCTGTGAAATTGAGTTTGGTGGCCTGCACTCCGTCTAAAATGCTGTGAAATTGAAATTGGATTTGGCGGCCTGCACTCTACCTGAAATGCTGTGAAATGGAAATTGAGTTTGGCGGCATGCACTCTGCCTGAAATGCTGTGAAATTGAGTTTGGTGGCCTGCACTCTGCATGAAATGCTGTGAAATTGAGTTTGGCAGCCTGCACTCTGCCCGAGATGCTGCGAAATTGAAATTTAGTTTGGCGGTTTGGCTGCCTGCACTCTGCCTGAAATGCTATGAAATTATGTTTGGTGGTCTGCACTCTGCCTGAAATGCTATGAAATCGAGTTTGGTGGCCTGCACTCTGCCTGAAATATAATAGAATAGAATGCCATTTATTGTCATTCAAACAGACTTGGTTCAAACAAAATTTCGTTCCTGCAGTTATAACATTTAAAAAAAAACCAAGACACACAATTTACATAAACATCCATCAGAGTGGATCTCCAAACACCTCCTCACTGTGATGGAAGGCAAAAGTCTTGTCTCTCTTGTCTCTTTCCTGTTCTTCATTCTTCTCCCGCGGTCTAGCAGTCCAGCTGCTGCATCGAGGCGACCGGGGCTCCCGACATTAAAGCCCCCGGTGGGCAATGGTAAGTCCCGCGGCCGTTAAGGCCACACCGGGCGATGTATGGCCCTGCTCCGGGTCGTGATTTTAGGGCCGCCGGCGGGCGATGCTAAGTCCCACGGCCGGGCGACGTAAGGCGGATCCAAAGTCAGGTCACAGCCGCGAGCTACCCCAGCTCTCCACAATCCGGAGTCGGCCAGCTCCGCAATGGTGAGTCCGCAGGCTCCACGACTGGAGCCCTCAGGTTGGTTCCAGTTGAAGGCCACCGGCTCCACGATGTTAGGCCCAATGACAACGGAGACCCGACAGGGAAAAGGTCGGGTCCCCCTACAGGGAAGAGATTAAAAAGTTAAAAAAGTTTCCCCCATCCCCCCCCCCCACCCTCCCACATATACACATCTAAAAAATAAATAAATAACATACAACTAACGGGACAAAAAGAAAGAAAAAACGAACGGACTGCAGTTGAGTCACTGCCACAAGGCGCCTCCACACCGAAAAAACGGTGGACTGCTATGAAATCGAGTTCTTCCTGAAATGCTACGAAATCAAATTTAGTGACCTGAACTCTGCTTGAAATGCTATGAAATTGAATTTGGCGGCCTGCACTCTGCTTGAAACATAGAAACATAGAAATTAGGTGCAGGAGCAGGCCATTCGGCCCTTCGAGCCTGCACCGCCATTCAATATGATCATGGCTGATCATCCAACTCAGTATCCTGTACCTGCCTTCTCTCCATACCCCCTGATCCCTTCAGCCACAAGGGCCACATCCAACTCCCTCTTAAATATGGCCAACGAACTGGCCTCAACTACCCACTGTGGCAGAGAATTCCACAAATTCACCACTCTCTGTGTGAAAAATGATTTTCTCAAATGGTATTTCAAGGAATAGCGGTGAGTGAACTACCAGCCCACCAGCCCTGAGTGACTGATCTCCTAGCCCACCAGCCCTGAGTGACTGAGCTGCCAGTCCACCAGCCCTGAGTGACTGAGCTGCCAGCCCACCAGGCCTGAGTGACTGAGCTGCCATTTCACCAGCCCTGACTGAGCTGCTTGCCCACCAGCCCTGAGTGATTGAGCTGCCAGCCCACCAGGTCTGAGTGACAGAGCTGCCAGCCCACCAGGTCTGAGTGTGAGCTGTCAGCCCACCAGGCCTGAGTGACTGAGCTGCCAGCCCACCTGACCTGTGTGACTAATTTGCCAGCCCAAGAATCCATTTGGCCCACAACGTCCATACTAGCCCTGTGGAAAGCCCCCTCCCCACTGGCCACCAATATTGGAATTGGTGGAGAGGTGGAATATTGCGTTGGGGGACCTGGTGAAGATTGACCCCACGGATCCCACTTAGTCTAGTTTAACCTAAACGTTTGCATGCCTTTTGGATGTGGGAGGAAACCCATACAGACCTGACCTCGGGTACTCTCTGAGTGGTGTTTGCGGGTTCTCCCTTTGACTGCGTGGTTTTCCTCTGGGTGCTCTGATTTCCTCCCACATCCCAAAGACGTGCAGGGTAATTGGATTCTGTACATTGGATTTTGCAGGTTAATTAGATTCTGTACATTGCTCCTAGTGAGTAAGTGGGATAACATAGAACTAGTGAGAATGAGTGATCAATGATTGGCGAAGACTCGGTGGGCCGAAGGGCCTGTTTACAAGCTGTATCACTACAACTCTAAAACTGCACCTGAGGTCAGGATCAAATCCAGGTCTCAGGTGCTAGAGGCAGAAGCTTTACCAGTTGCAAAACTGTGCAGGTCATCTCTTAAATTTTCCAATAAATGATGGATGAAAGCAAAGGAACAATTTGCATTTATGCAGTGCCTTTCACAATCCCCAGACATCTCAAATTATTTCACGTACAGTGAATATTCCCATTAATAGACAGCAGTCTTGTTATTAAACCAAAAAGGCTACATCACATGCATAAATAAATGCTGGATCTGAAATTGGACTTAATAAAATGAACATTTTAAAATAATTTATTGTAAATATTTCTGACTGCTGTCATGTTTTATCCAACGGTGTCCATCACAGTTTACTTTAAAACTGAGAGAACCACTTAAAGTGCAAGAATGAAAAACTGTCAAACTAAATGTCTTGTCAGAAGCTGTATGCAAATTCAGAAAATGAGGGCTGACAATTTGTAAACCTTTTCCCCTAGAGTTACACATCAATGGCTCTGCAGCTCATCACATATTATGACAAGCATACTGTCCTTCTTTTAGTAAATAGCCTTGTGAAGCAACCAATGTCTGCTCATTTGCATGCCCTATCAAATCCATGACTGGAAACTCGATGATTGGGCAAAACTATGGACTGAGTGGATACAGGAAACTATTAACCCATTTGTATTGCATCAATCCAGCATAAAGTAATGCAAGTGGATGCGGTCACTCCTTTGTTCCTCCACTGTCTCTAATCTCTCACCATTGTGTAAATATTCCCATCCCCATCTTCTTTGGCTCTCATGCCTTAGCCTTGCCCCAAAGTCCCTCTACCACAATGTTGCCCATTGTTTGGAAAGTCTATGCCACGATGTATCCAATATTCCAATTAACTAAATTTTCAAATTACCTTGTGAATGACTCAAAGAGTAAGATTCAGTGTGAAGTTTGGTAATGATTATGAACTGGCTGAGTGGTAATAATCAATGTATCCTGAGATGGCGCGTCTTCTCTGAAGGCCACTCTGATTCCCATCACCGGCAGGTGGGCCAGGTGGAGCCAATGACCAGCACCACAAGCAGTGCTTAGCTGCTAGAAAACACCAGCACCCTGGACAACACTGAGATGAGGCCAACGCCAGAGGAGAAACAGTTGGATCCAATGTCAGGATTGGATCACTTCACCTACACCTTGTCAGCCCCATTCATTAAAACCAAGGCAGTTCCAGCCAGGAGATAGAGAGGAGGAAATGGTGTATCCCTACTACCAGTGCCTCTCTTTGCAGGAGCAGGACAGAACCATCAGCCCGAGACTGTCCGCACCCCTTCATCTGCCCACAGATGACAAGGGACTGTGCCCCACATGGACTCAGAACTGTTCCTAACCATCCCTTTATTTTTATCTGCGAATAAAAGTCTTCATATGAGGTTACCATTCCACGAGTGTGTCAGTGTAATCATTGTTGATCTCGCATCTTCCTTGACGCCACTTCCCTATGATACGTCATGCTGTGGAAAATGAAGTGTGAGGTATTGTAGGAATTAATGGGAATTAAAGAATCCATGAATTCAATTGTACCAGTAATACAGAGCATCTGACAACAATTCAGCTGCACGTCTTATATATATGTGGAATTCCTTCACTGTCATATAAATGCCATTAGTCATGGTTGGGGCCAAGAAGTGACTTTTGCCAGATGGTACCATGTTTTGGTTGGCTAGGAACCCACCACTAAGCCAAGTCCTCACCACTAGAAATAGAATGTGTATAAACCTGGGGCAGACCCATTCACAAACAACTTTTATCCATCAAGTGATATGTGGATAGGGCAGGTTTGGAGGGATATGGACCAAACGCAGGCAGGTGGGACTAGTGTAGCTGGGACATGTTGTCCCGTGTGGGCAAGTTGGGCTGAAGGGCCTGTTTCCACACTGTATCACTCTATGACTCTAAGTCACTTCAGTATGAGGATTGTTGACCATCCTACAGGACTCAAACACATGATGATAACTATATCATTCCTTGGTTAATTCCTTGAATAGAAACGGATAATTACAGGTAATTATCCTTTGTTCAGATGCCTTGACCATGAGAGAACAAAACAAATAATAAATGATATTATTCATGGTTGCCACAGAAGGCTATAGAGGCCAAGTCAGTAGATATTTTTAAGGCGGGGATAGATAGATTTTTGATTCGTACTGGTGTTTGAGGTTATGGGGAGAAGGCAGGAAAATGCGGTTAGGAGGGAGAGTTAGATCAGCCATGATTGAATGGGGGAGTAGACTTGATGGGCCGAATAGCCTAATTCTGCTCCTATCACATGACCGTATGATATGTGTCAATATCAATCAGCTGTCTGCACTGCAGACTCATAAATGGGATTAATTTCAATGTTTACTAAATTATCCACCAATAATTGACAAATATTCTATCTCCCTGCCTGTTGGTTTGACCTATCAACTTAAGCATTAGAAAGTAAAACAATAGAGTTTAAAGCATGCTGACGTGAGCTCATTTGGATTATAGACTAGCTGGGTTAAATAGTCAAATTCTTGAGTGTAAGTATTCTATAACACAAATTCTCTGACTAAATCTCTTTGTAGAAATTAGGTCTTCATAATACGTCATCTTAACGCTCCAGTTTTAGAATATGTTGACACATTGTGCCTAAAGCTGAATGCAATTAAACTTTATTTTCCATTTCTCTCTCTTAAAACAATCTTTGTGGATTATAAGACCTCAAAGGTGCACCCAATGCTTTAATGATTGAGTGATACTTTATTGTCACGTGTATCCAGATACAGTGAAATTCTTTGTTTTGCATGCAATTCAGTAACATTTTACCATGCCTAAGCACAATCATCCCTAACTACAAAAGTGCAACAATTATAGTGAAGAACAGTAGATAACAGTGAGACAGTGCACAAAGAATTACCACGTTCCCATCTTTCTGTTTCAAAGTTCTTAAAACATAGTCTTGATTTGGCCTTAAAGGCTCATTGCCCCGGCTGCGGCACTGGATCAACCTTGCAGGGATCAGCCTGGCCTGGTGATGCTCCCCTGCTGCTCCGCCGCAAAGTGCCGCTGCAGGCCGCATCTGATCTGTGTGCTCATCCGACCAATGTGTGGCCTCCATCTAATCTATGCAATCCCCCAGCTGCTGCAGGGCCTCAAGCTCCCATAACGCTATCCCGCAGCAAATTATCTTGACAATAAATAAAATACCACAAGGAAACTCCATTGAGATAGCTAGCTGTGTGTGATGATTGCCACGTTGTTAAGGACAGTTGTGTTGATTCAATAAGAAGACGTTATAACATTTTTCATATACTCCAGAGATAGCATGTCAACAATTCCATCTTCGATGGAAGATTCCATCTTCCACCCTTGAAATATAAATGAAAAATCTTAAATACAACGAATGTATTGGTAAAAAGATTGTGAGTGTGTCATAAGTTGCAGTCAGGTGGCACCGGACTTCCGGTGGCGCCATGCAGCTGTGAGAGGCGCAGCATTCAGCTCCGCTCCTGATGAATGCGTTAAATCACTAAAAAAGACAATTAGGAAGATGGGACCGATCTAAAAATACTCACCGGAGATGCCTGACGTCGTGTAAGTGATGTCATCAGAAATCGCCGCTAAATAACGGGGAATAATGGGACTTTTAAATGAGATAGAGGAATCCTCACAAAAGACCTACTACAAGACCTCTTACAAGACTCTGTGTTAAAGAGCTGGGTAAAACTCTGCAATCTACATCAGAAAGGTCAGAAGAAGAAACTGAAGCTCAAAGATTAGCTACTGAAATGGCTACAAAGGAAAAACAAATGGAACAAGTGCAACAATCTATAAGAGCTTCGGTAGTGAAATACTTTGCTGAGATTCTACATGATAAGATTTCTGCACTGGATACTAGTCTGACTAAAAATATGAAGCTCGGGAATCTGGAAGTAATCGAGACAGTTGGTACTCTAAGGAAATGTATTGATGAAGTTGAGACCGACTTAAGTGCAGAAATCGGACGGGTTGGAAAGGAGTGCAATGAAAAGTTGGAGTCTGTTCCTCATACCACGAAAGCATACAGCACTGCTATGAAAGAAATGGAAACTGTGATGAAGGAAATGTCTGATGAAGAGAATGAGGAAAGACCAAGACCATGTCTCGGGGCAACTGGCTAAAATGACTGACAAATGCGTTGATTTGGAAGCCCGATCAAGATGGCAGAATTTAAGGATAGTTGGAGAGAGAGAGGGAAAGGAGACGGTTATGGATTCTCGGGAGTTTGCGGCCAACTTACTTAAACAAGTATTCAAGCTGCCTGACAAACCAAAAATAGATGTTGCACACCGGGTTTGAAGAGCTCAATCGAGGCCAGGAGCCCCCCCAAGACAGATCAGTTGAGAACTTCCGTCGACGTTAAATTACATTAAGCTCCGCTCCCTTAACCAGATATTGTAGAAAGGAAGAAGGGCCAGTTCAAGACCGGGTGATATGTAGAGAAACGTCAATCATGTGGATCTACTTAAATCTTCAAATAAACATGTATTTACTATATACTAATAGTTACTATGTTTAACTTCACAATCAAAACCCTGTGTTTTAAAATAAGAACCTGCTGGTTGGAAGGGGTTAACCAAAGTTACCCTCTTGGCTGCTTGCCAGTTGTTTAAATCGCTTCCCTTCCAGCTATATATTCCATATATCAATATATTTAACACACCGTCACAGATTCATTAATCATTCATTAACACCCCCCCCCCCCCCCCCCCCCCCCCCCCCCCCCCCCCCCCCCCCGGTGAAGTGAATCACTATTTGGTTATACTAATTCATATTAGTTTGGTATAGCTAGGTTAATTCAGTTATTTATGTGTTAATATATGATTATGAATATCTTTTTATTAGTAAATTAGTAAATTATTACTTTCAACTACATTTAATTTAATTTTTCCATGTTCCACGACTCTTTGTTTTCAAGTCTATCATTCGAGAAAAAAGTTTGTCCTTGGGTTAACGTTCCAGGGTTGATAAGAATGTCTAGACTTCACCACGTGTAGTATTCCGCCGTCTTAACGAGTGCATTTATAGTCACATTTATTTAAGAAGTCTTATTTTTTCAGCTTCCCCTCTCCCGATATAATTCTGTGATTTTTCCATTGTAAAAAACCTTTATCCATCATTGAGGGTTTAAATGTAGGGTTGTTTACAATGGGAAGAAGTAGTGATAAATTATCCAATTTAATTTTTTTAATTTTTTCCAAATTCCACTATGTATTATGGGGGTTTTCACTATAGGTTTTTTTGCTTAATTTAGTAGTAGCAAATAAGATTGACCCAATTTCAAAGGATAAACAGTCTTCCTTTTCCATTTTTAACCAATCTGGTTGTTGGTCCAGTTCTTCCAACCAAAAATTCATATTTTGAATGTTAACTGCCCAGAAATAGAATATAAAATTCGGTAGGGCTAAACCTCCATTAATTTTTGATTTACATAAGTGCTTTTTATTTATTCTGTGATTCTTCTAATCCCAGATAAAATTAGTGACTATAGTCAACCTTTTTGAAAAATGTTTTTGGAAGATATATCGGGATTGATTGAAAAAGGTACAGTAATTGTGAGAGAAAAATCATTTTTATTGCATTAATTCTACCAAACATTGAGATAGGTAGTTTTTCCAATATAGAATATTCTTATGTAATTTGTTCAATAAAGGCGGGAAGTTAAATTTAAATAAAGAAGTATATGTCTTTGTTACATAAATTCCAAGATATTTAAATTTTTAATTTACTATTTTGAAGGGAAATTGTTGTACTATTTGTGGACTACTTTCCATTATTGGCATTATTTCACTTTTATTCCAATTAATTCTGTATCCTGAGAACGAGCCAAATTGAGTTATTAAATTTAATAAGTTTGGGATACTAAATTTAGGTTTTGTAATGTAGATTAATACATCATCTGCATATAAGGAAATTTTATTCTCAGTGTATTTAGTATTATACCCATATATTTCAGGATGGGACCTAACAGTTTCTGCTAGTGGCTCTATGGCGAGTGCGAATAATAACGGAGATAACGGACATCCTTGTCTACAGCCTCTAGATAAATTAAATGTAGCTGATAACATTTGGTTTGTTGATATTCTAGCTGTTGGATTAGTATATAAAAGTTTTACCCATGTACCAAACTTCTCGCCCAATTGAAAATTTTTCATGACCGAAAATAAATAGGGCCATACCACCTGATCGAATGCTTTCTCAGCATCTAACAAAATAATTGCTAGATCTTCGTTAGTATTTCTCTTTGAGTATATAATATTGAATAATCGTCTCAGGTTATATGCGGAGAATTAATACAATACCTGGTCAGGGTGTATTAATTTTTGATCACTGTGATTAATCTTTGTGCTAGGATTTTAGTTAATATTTTCGATCAGTATTTAGGAGAGCTATAGCTCTATATGAACCTGGATCTTCCAGATCCTTATCTATTTTTGGTATAAGTGTTATTATAGCATTTAGCATTTCTGGTAGTTTCTGTTGGGTATAGATATGTTCATACAGTGTCTTTAAACGTGGAGCGATCAGATCATAATTTTTTTTATAGAATTCAGAGCTTATACCGTCGGGACCCGGGGCCTTACCATTTTTTAGAGATCTGATAGACTCTTCAATTTCTTTTACTGTTATTTCAGCGTCTAGTAATTCTCTATCTTTCAAATCTAACCCTTTAAGGTTGCTTTTTTGTAAGAATGCTTCCATTCCTGTCCGGTAATCTATCTTTGCAGCTGAGTAGAGGTTTTGATAATATTGCAGAAATGTCTCATTAATATCCTTAGATTGTACTAGTGGTTCTTCTGTTTCTGATCTATTCTTATGAATTGTTTTTTCCCCGTCCAGTTTCCAAAGTTGACGAGTCAATAATTTTTGGGGTTTATCGCCGAAATCAAAATGTAGTTATTTAGTGTATTGGTAAAATTTTATAACTTGGTCTGAATATATTTTATTTAATTTATCTTTCAGTGCTGCAATTTTATTGTGTTTTATCATAGTTGTTGCAGCCACATTTTCTATGTCTAATTGTCTTATTTCCCTTTCCAATGCCTGTTGTTTAACCCGATTCTCTTTATTGTGAAATGCTTGGGAGGAGATCATTGTTCCTCGAGTAAATGCTTTAAATATTTCCCAAAGTAGGGAAGCAGACGTTTCAGGATTATCATTGGTTTCAAAGAACATATTAATCTGTTTAGTAAGATATTCCTGACATACTTTTTCCTTTAAGATTTTTGGGTTAAGTCTCCATTGTGACTGTTTCTCCGTCCTTCCATTTAATTTAATCATAAATGTTAAGGGAGCATGGTCCGAGATTATAATATTGTGATATTTCGAGTTGTATGTAAATGGAATAAGCTTGGAATCCACCAAAAATAATCTATTCTTGAATATGTTTTATGTACTGATGAGTAAAATGAATATTCTCGTCCGGTTGGGTTTTCAATTCTCCACACATCCTTAATATTACTAGTATCTATATATGCTTTAATAAGTCACTTGACTGCGATTTTATTTTCCGTTGTCTTGATGATCTGTCTAAATAGGGGTCTAATGTACAATTTATGTCTCTTCCAATTATTAAATTGTGTTGTATTAATTCCGGAATTATATCAAATATTTTCTTAAAAAACAAGGGACTATCAAAATTTGGTCCATCAATTTAGTGTAGTGGTAAAATTTTATAACTTGGTCTGATAGAATTTTCTTACAGGAAACACACTTGAAACCCCAAGCTCGGACCAGGCTGAAGGCAAATTGGATCGGCCAAACATATCATTCCTGCTATATCTCTAAATCCAGAGGCACGGCAATTATAATTCGCAAAGGCATACCATTTAAACTAAATAATACAATAGTAGACAAAGAGGGGAGGTATGTTATAGTTACGGGAGAGATATACTCTACTTCACTTACTATAGTAAATATTAATGCACCTAATTTCGATAACCCGCAATTTTGAAATAAAATTCTGAATATAATTTCTGAGTTTAATTATCATAATGTGATAATTAGGGGAGACTTCAATTGCATTCTGGATCAATATTGCTATATTTAAGAGTGAGTTGGATGTGGCCCTTGTGGCTAAGGGGATCAGAGGGTATGGAGAGAAGGCAGGTACGGGATACTGAGTTGGATGATCAGCCATGATCATATTGAATGGCGGTGCAGGCTCAAAAGGCTGAATGGCCTACTCCTGCACCTAATTTCTATGTCTATGTTTCTATTAATATCTGGATAAATCTGCACAACAAAAGCGACTTAACATAAAATCAAAATCCAGCGAACTATTAAATACATACATAAAAAACACAAATACAACAGATGTATGGAGGATTGCAAACCCAGCTGGAAGGGAATATTTATTTTACTCAATGGTACATAAAACTTACTCACGTATTGATTATTTCCTAGTGGACACAAAATTAATCCCCTTCACAACTAATTCTAAATATCATAATAGCATCATCTCTGATCACTCCCTGTTAACTTTCTTTCTAAAACTAGAAGGAATGCCCAATAAAAAATTGTTTTGAAGGTTCAATCCCCAAATTGTAAACAACCCATAGGGTTGTACATATTTAAAACAACAGATGGAACTTTTTTTTGAGACTAATGACACCCCAGGCATCTCACCCTCTTTATTATGGGAATCTTTTAAGGCATTTATCAGAGGATCTATAATTTCATACCAAGCCTTTCAAAATAAAAAGAATAAGACCGAACAATTGGAACTAGAAGAACAAATTAGACAATTAGATTTAGACAATGCGAAAGAGCCGACCATAGACAAACACAATAAGATAACAATACTAAAATTTAAACTAAACATAATCTTATCTGCAAGAGTTATCAGATTATTTCAAATCACAAAACAGGAAAATTTCGAATTCGGCAATAAACCACATAAACTTTTGGCACGTTAGTTGAAAAAACTGAAAAAGGATCATACGATTCCAAAAATTAAAGGTGAATTGTTAACGCTTCCTAAAGATATTAATAAAAGATTTGCTCAATTTTATCAAAATGTATATAAACATAGAAACATAGAAAATTAGGTGCAGGAGCAGGCCATTCGGCCCTTCGAGCCTGTACCGCCATTCAATATGATCATGGCTGATCATCCAACTCAGTATCCCGTACCTGCCTTTTCTCCATACCCTCTGATCCCCTTAGCCACAAGGGCCACATCTAACTCCCTCTTAAATATAGCAAATGAACTGGCCTCAACTACCCTCTGTGGCAGAGAGTTCCAGAGACTCACCACTCTCTGTGTGAAAAAAGTCTTTCTCATCTCGGTCTTAAAGGATTTCCCCCTTATCCTTAAGCTGTGACCCCTTGTCCTGGACTTCCCCAACATCGGGAACAATCTTCCTGCATCTAGCCTGTCCAACCCCTTAAGAATTTTGTAAGTTTCTATAAGATCCCCTCTCAATCTTCTAAATTCTAAAGAGTATAAACCGAGTCTATCTAGTCTTTCGTCATAAGACAGTCCTGACATCCCAGGAATCAGCCTGGTGAACCTTCTCTGCACTCCCTCTATGGCAATAATGTCCTTCCTCAGATTTGGAGACCAAAACTGTATGCAATACTCCAGGTGTGGTCTCACCAAGACCCTGTACAACTGAAGTAGAACCTCCCTCGTCCTATACTCAAATCATTTTGCTATGAAAGCTAACATTCCATTCTCTGCTATGAAAGCTAACATACCATTCGCAATATACATCCAAAACATCTACAGATAGCATTAAAGTTATACATTTTTTGGATAATTGTAACCTCCCAAAACTCAATCTGTTGGAACAAGAGGAATTAGGAGCACAGGTCTCAATTAAAGAAATAGAAGAGACAATAAACTCATTGAAGAACGGTAAAACACAAGTAATAAATTAAAAAAAAGATTTTACGAGATAATCTCACCATGTTTACACAAGCTTTATACATACGCTTTTAAAGAACAGACATTACCAGAAACACTAGCGGAATCAACTATCACACTTGTACCTAAAAAAGATAAAGACCTAGAAGACCCTGGTTCATACAGAGCTATTGCACTGTTAAATACAGATCAGAAAATAATAGTGAAAACTCTAGCAAGAAGATTAAGCAAATATGTTAGTAAATTAATAAGTGCGGATCAGACAGGGTTTATACCCAAGAGACACTCATTATATAATATGAAACGTCTTTTCAACATAATGCATTCACATAAAATTGAGGAGGAATTAGAATGGGGATACCTCTTCAAAGTATTGCAAACATTTCAAATGGGAGAGAATTTTATCTCATGGGTAAAATTATTATATGATAAGCCGACTGCTAGAATATTGACCAATAACATATTGTAGCTTTAATTTTGACTATCCAGGGGCAATAGACAGGGCTGTGCATTATCACCCCTGCTATTTGCTCTTGCGATAGGGCCCTTAGTATCCGAATATCCACGGTTGTAACACTAAACACTCAAATAATAAAATATCACTATTTGCAGATGACGTATTGCAAAATCGCAAATTAGCATACCAAACATATTAAATTTAATAGAGGAATTTGGTTCCTTCTCACGATATAGAATAAACTGGAACAAAAGTGAAATGGCCAGCAGAGATCAACAGAAGCTGCTGTAACAACAATGGGAGCACGGCTGCAAGGAAAACCCGGAGAAAACATCGAGGGAAGTGGGGGAGGGATTCGGAATAGGCTGAGAGCCCAAGCCTTTCGTCCCCCTCTGCCCAGTCCAGTCTGGGAAGTCCAGTCCCTGGAAAACAAGCTGGATGATCTCAGGGCGAGGATCAGATTCCAGCGGGACATAAGGGACTGCAACATCCTCTGCCTGACAGAAACATGGCTGACCTCACTGATTCCGGATCAGGTAATCTGTCCAACCGAGTCATGCTGACAGAACAGAAGCATCCGGGAAATCCAAGGGTGGAGGAGTCTGCTTCATGACCAATAACAACTGGTGCAACCCTGGAAATATCAAGATGCTTTCCCATTCCTGCTCGCCGGACCTGGAGCACCTGACGATCTCATGCCGCCCATTCCACCTTCCCCGGGAGTTCGGCTCAGTGATCGTCACAGCCGTCTACATTCCAACGCAGGCGGACACCGACGTGGCACTATCGGCCCTACACAACGTGCTGTGTCGACACCAAAACAAGAACCCGGATGCAGCTATGGTGATGGCTGGAGATTTTAATAAATCAAATCTCAAGAAGGTCATGCCGAACTTCTACCAACACATCACGTGTGCCACCAGGGGGGAAAGGACATTGGACCACTGTTATACGCCGTTACGGAAGGGCTAAAAGGCCATTTCACTCCCTCCCCTAGGAAAATCTGACCACGCTGTCATTTTCCTGCTGCCGGAGTATAAACAGTGGGTAGTTCGGGAAGTGGTAGAGACGAGGGACGTAAAGCGGTGGTCCGACCAGTCAGAGGCCATGCTGCGAGATGTCGACTGGAATATGTTCCAAGCAAGTTCCAGCGACGTCCGTGAGTTCGCGGAAGCAGTCACGGACTTCATTGCAACAATAACCGACAACATCGTCCCCACGGTAAGGGTTATCATTTTTCCTAATCAAAAACCCTGGGTAGACAGGTCTGTTCGTGTTGCTTTGAATGCTCGCACCGCTGCCTACAACTCTGGCCTGGCATCCGGAAACATGGACGTCTACAAGGTAGAGTCCTACCGACTGCGAAGGGCGGTGAAGGACGCAAACAGGGACAAGATGGAGTCCCAGATGGAGCAGCAGGACACCGGACGCATGTGGCAGGGGCTACGGACTATAACCAACTACCGGAGCACCCCACCCTCATCCGCAAGTGCCGGCACCTCCCTAGCTGATGACCTGAACTCTTTTTACGCTTGGTTTGAGATGGGCAACACCACCCCAGGTCTGCCGACTATCGACAATACCACCAGTGGGCTGGCTAACGAAGCTGAAGGGAGGAATGTGCACACATTCTCGCTGTCCGAGCACGATGTGAGGAGGGCTCTGACACGGGTGAATACGAGGAAAGCTGCAGGTCCCGATGGCATCTCGGGGCGAGTACTTAAGTCCTGTGCTACGCAGCTAGCTCCGGTACTCACTACAATATTCAACCTCTCCCTGGACAAGTCCATAGTCCTTGCCTGCTTCAAAAAATCCGCCATTGTACCTGTACCAAAGAATGCCTCCCCAGCCTGTCTGAATGATTACTGTCCAGTGGCCCTCATCTCGGTAGTCATGAAATGCTTTGAGAGGCTGGTGAAGAAACACATCTGCGCCTTCCTCCCTCGCAACATGGACCCGTTACAATTTGCATACCATCCGAACAGATCCATGGACGATGCTGTCTCCCAGGTTTTGCACACCTCTCACTCTCATCTTGACAGCCAGAAGGGGGACTACATGAGGATGCTGTTCATAGACTTCAGTTCAGCCTTCAACACGATAGTCCCCACCAGACTGGCCGTGAAGCTACTGGATTTAGGGCTCAACACCCCTCTGTGTGCCTGGGTCCTGGACTTTCTCACCGCCAGGCCCCAGGTAGTCAATATGGGAGGGAATATATCAAGGTCCCTCACCCTGAGCACAGGATCCCCCCAGGGTTGCGTCCTCAGCCCCCTATTGTACTCCCTGTACACACATGACTGTGTGGCTAGGTTCAGCTCCAACTCGATAATCAACTTTGCTGATGACACCGTGGTTGTGGGCCAGATCTCAGACAACGATGAGAAGGCCTACCGGGAGGAGGTGGCTGATCTGGCACTCTGGTGTCAGGACAACAGCCTCCTCTTGAACATCAAAAAAACGAAGGAGCTGATCGTGGACTTTAGGAGGGCACATCATCCGAGGACGTACACACCATTGAGGATAAATGGGGATACTGCGGATAGGGTGAGCTGTTTTAAATACCTGGGAGTCCACATCTCTGAGGATATGACATGGACATCGCACGCTGCAGCACTCGTGAGTAAGGCAAGGCAGCGCCTTTACCACCTCAGGCAATTGAGGAAATTCAGAGTGTCTCCGAGAATCCTCCAGTGCTTCTACTCTGCGGCTGTGGAAAGCATCTTGTCCGGAAACATTATAGTCTGGTTTGGTAATTGCTCCTCCCAGGTCAAGGCTCTGCAGAGAGTAGTGCGTTCGGCCGAACGCACTACGGGAACTTCTCTCGCCCCTCTGCAGGAACTGTACATCAGGAGGTGCAACTCCAGAGCCAATAAGATAATGGGAGACCCCTTCCACGGACTGTTCCAGCTGCTACGGTCAGGCAAACGCCTCCGTTGCCATGCTGTGAGAACGGAGAGGATGAGAAAGAGTTTCATCCCAGAGGCCATTCGGACTGTAAACTCCTATCTCACCAGGGACTAACTCTACTAAGTTACTGTACCACAATACCGCCCACAATATTTAATATTAAAAAAGAACATGTGATTCTGTTTGTAGTTTGTTGGTTGTTTGTTTGTTTGTTTTTTGCACAAAGTCCGCAGGCACTGCCACTTTTCATTACACTGCACATCCCGTATGTGTATGTGACGAATAAACTTGACTTGACTTGAATTGACTTGACTTGAAATCATGACGATAAAACCTCAAGAGCCGACACACCTTTTAAAATTCCCTTTTAGAATTGCTACAGAAAAATTAAAATATCTGGGTATCCAAATTACCAGAAAATACAACTCTCTATTTAATGCAAACTATTTGCCCTTACTTACCAAATTACATGCCTTGATTCAATTTTGGAAAACACTACCTATGTCTTTAATAGGCAGGATAAATACCATAAAAATGATTTTTCTCCCACAAATTTTGCACTTATTTCAATCAATACCAATAAACCTACCTAAAAACTTTTTCAAAAAACTCGATTCCCACATCACAAATTTTATTTGGGACTATAAATCCCATAGAATCCACAGACAACACTTATGTAAACCCAAAGAATTTGGCGGACTGACACTCCCCAATTTCTTGTATTACTACTGGTCAGTGAATATTAAAAATGTAATTTACTGGTTGATCAATTCAGCCCAACAGGTTGACTGGATAGTAATGGAGAGAGAGGATTGTTCGTCTTTTAACATAGGAGCGATCCTTCTCTCCCCAATAAAATTGAAGAATACAATATACAAGAAAATTCCGATTATCCATAGCACAATACGAATTTGGAGACAAATAAAATCTACTCTTAAATTAAGAAACCTATCTCTCCTCTCTCCTATAGCTAATAATCTGTCATTTAAACCAACTATTATTGATAAAACGTTTACTCACTTGGGAAAGAATAGTAATTAAAATGTTTGGAGATATGTATGAAATGGAAAACCTTTTATCTTTTCAAAAATTACAACTCAAATACAATTTGAAAAGTAATCACTACTTTGGATACCTTCAAATTCGAGATTATTTGAAATAACATACACAAGAATACCAAACTCTGATGTCAGATATATTAGATGAAGGTATGAACAGAAAGGCAGAAGTAAATAACTTAATATCACACTTGTATAATACCATTCTAAATATAGAAATACCATCATCAGATGCAATTAGAAGAGAGTGGGAACATGAACATACAATAAAACTTTCTAAAGATAGATGGGATAAATATCTGCTACATGTACATAACTGTTCAATTAATGTAAGACATATCCTAATCCAATAAAAAAAATTACATAGACTATATTACTCGAAAACCAAACTGAATAAAATTTATCCAAATGTTTCCCCCATCTGTAATAAATGTTTATCTCAAGAAGCAGCTACAGCACACTCTTTCATCTCCTGCATAAAACTTCAAAAATTTTGGAAATAAATCTTTGAAATCTTTACAAAACTATTTAAAATAAAATTGGACCCAAACATAGAATTGATTATTTTCGGAACAACGGAAGCCTGACCCAAGCTAACTTCATTTCAAAGTCGTTTTCTTAACTATGGCTTGATAACGGCAAAAAAAAACGTATACTCAAATTTTGGAAAAATGCACCCACCCCAACGCTTAAAATGTGGATCACAAGCATGTCTGAAACGTTACATCTCGAAGATATGAGATTCGTCCAAGCAGGAAAATCAGAGGAATTCTTAAAGATATGGTCTCCTTTCATCGATTTATTACAAGTATAATATGGTGCAACATAACTCTGGAAATTAACCATTTCTGAACTGGGTGAGGGGTGTGGAAAGATATGAAGTAGGTATATCCCCTATTTGTTTTGTTTTTTTGTTTTTTTTGTATTCCTGTTTTTTTTTTCCCTGTTTTTTTACTTCATGTGTTCCTTCTCTCTATCTTTCCACAAGCTTTCAATTGTCATCTCCTGGAGTGGCACTCCAGGGGTTTACACATCACTACTTTCCTTACTCTTTTCATATTCTTTCTTCTGTTATTTCTCTATTATTATTAAATGTAAAACAAGAAGTTGTACATGAAATGTATTATGTTATACATTACGGTTTATACTACTGTACATTGCTTCTAATAAAAATATAAATAAATAAATAAATAGTTTTTTTTTTAAAGGAAATCGCCTCAATGTCAGTAGCATGTCAAGGTCACTGATTAGAACATACAATGTAGAACAGTACAGTATAGGAACAGGCCATTCAGTCCACAATATCTATGCCGATCCATGATGCCAAGATAAACTAATCTCATCTGCCTGCACATGATCCATCTGCCTCCATTCCCTGCGTATCCAGTTATGTTGGTACCACAGCTTGGTATCACAGCTTTGTATCACAGCTTGGTTTAATAAAAGCTTCATCCAAGACTGCAAGAAATTGCAGTGAATTGTTGACGCAGCCCAGACCATCACACAAACCAACCTCCCTTCTATTGAAGCGTTTCGACCCAAATCGTTGCCTATTTCCTTCGCTCCATAGATGCTGCCTCACCCGCTGAGTTTCGCCAGCATTTTTGTCTACCTCCCTTCTATTGACTCCATTTATACCTCACACTGCCTCAGCAAGGCCAGCAGCATAATCAAGGATGAGTCACACCCTGGCCACTCCTCTTCCCCCCTCTCCCATCAGGCAAAAGGTATTGAAATATGAAACCACACACACCACCAGATTCGGCGACAGTTTCTTCCCAGCTGTTATCAGGAAATTGAATCATCCTACCACAACCAGAGAGCAGTGCTGAATTATGATCTACCTCATTGGTGACCCTCGGAATACCCTTGATCGGATTTTGCTGGCTTTAAATTGCGCTAAATGTATTCCCTTATCATGTATCTCTACACTGTAAATAGATCGATTGTATTCATATATTGTCTTTCAGCTGACATGTAAGCACGCAACAAAAGCTTTTCACTGTACCTGGGTACATGTGACAATAAACTAAATTTAACTAAACTGAAAAATAAGTTCAGAATCTCCGACATTCTATTAAATATATTTGAGTTTCCAAATTATTTTTGCAACAAAATGTATTATTAAAAAAAAAAAAATCTGCCTGAGCTGGATATAGGAAGAGAGTGAGCATTTGTTGTGATATAACATTCCTGAAGTTTAAGACTGAGATGAGGAAAGACTTTTTCACTCAGAGATTTGTGAATTTGTGAAATTCTCTGCCACAGAAGGCAGTGGAGGCCAATTCACTGGAGGTTTTCAAGATAGAGTTAGATTTAGCTTTTAGGGCTAATGGAATGAAGGGAGATGAAAAAGCAGGAACGGGGTATTTGATTTGGGATGATCAGCCATGATCATATTGAATGGCTTGAAGGGCCAAATGGCGTACTTCTGCACTTATTTTCTATGTTTCTATGTTTCTATGTAAGTCTTTATTTGTCATCTATTACTTGAGAAGTTCTCTGCTTCATCAATGGCATTTCAAAACTTACCATGGGTTTTGATAGAGCCTGCGGCTGATGGAGGATTAAGTACCGGAGGACAATTTTAAAGTAATTGACAGAATTACCAGAGCGTGGTTGAGATGAATTGCTTATGGTAAGCAATGTGCAGTTAATGATCTGAAGAGGACTGCCTGCAAGAGTCGTGAAAGTGGCAGCTTTCAGAATGAAAACGTTTCAGGCCCACCGATATAGAGAACACCAGGGGACAAATTGGACTCTCTTTTTCTGATGGCAATAGGTTTATTTTTGAGCTGTAGGCTTCAATGTTTATGAAAAATGGAAGTCATTGCCGTCAACCACCACGATAGAAATTCAATTTTTTTTTCATTTTGGTTTAATATTAAAAGAATATTCCCCTAAGCATTCTAAAGCAGAACTGTAGGTTAAATTGATTACTGTATAATTAAATTGAACACTGAATATTATTGATCACTTACTTGATGATACTGATTATTGATCACTTATTTGATGATACTGTCCACCCACAGAAAAGGAGGAGGATTCACATTGAAGGAGGATTCGCAGGGAAGGAGGAGGAACAATGGACATGGACTCTATCTTGGGGTCAAGGAGGGATGGATGGATTATTAATAAATATAGTTTTGTATTAACTACCCCTCAAAAATGTATGTTAGCTCTCCTAACATAATGCTACAACACTAATTATATTTGATATTAGTAGTATTATTAATTACTAAGTACATACATTTAATACCCCACCCCGATATATATAGCCCTTAAGGCAAAAACGGAGCTGGAATTATTAACATCTTTTTTTTTTCACGGAAGTCCGTAGATTAGTAGCCACGCTAGTGTGGCTTACACCAATACTAACTGCACTAACTATAGTTGCAGTCACTTTTTTTCCCCTTTACACTTTATTAACATCACTTACTTTACTTACATTTTTAATTAATATTTTTATATTATGTATCTTATTTCATTTTATATACTATATGGATTTAAGTATGATTGGTATTAAATAGTTAGTTCAAGGAGACGTGTGTGTAAGATAATGTCACAGATATAAATGTTCATCGATCTGATGTTTGGGTATAGGATTGGGTTGGATGAGCTGAGACATCTACTCCATTATAAACCACCTTAATAATAAAATGTATGGCATTAGCACTAGGATTGGGGGTGATGGAATCACCTTCTGTAGTTGGAATGTCAAGGGAATTAACGAACCAATTAAAAGAGGTAAGGTTTCAGCTCAATTAAATAGATTGAAATCTGATATTATTTTTCTCCAAGAGACACACCTTAAAAAAGACGCACAGTATAGATTAACAGCAAAATGGATTTCCAAAGTATATCACTCTTCATTTACACATGTCTAGAGGGGTAGCAATAATTATTCGTAAAGGTATACCTTTTAAACAAAGCTCAATAATAGAAGATGTTGAGGGTAGATATATAATAATTACAGGTGAATTATATTCTAAAAAAAGTAATCCTTATGAATATATATGGTCCTAATTTTGATAATCCATTATTCTTCAAGAAAATATTTAACAATATCCCTATATCCACTCAACATAATCTAATAATTGGAGATGATTTTAATTGTACCTTAGATAATTATTTAGATAGATCATCAATGAAAAGGAAAACCACTTCTAAGTCAAGTACATTTATAAATTATTTTATTAACACAGCAAACGTTAAGGATATCTGGAGAACAGATAACCCATCTGGTCAAGAATATTCATTCTTTTTCCCTGTATTTGGAACCTGCTCAAGGATAGACTATTTTTTAATAGATTCAAAACTAATCCCATTTACATATGACTCAAAATATCATAATATTATTATCTCGGATCACGCTCCATTAACATTTAAGATAAAATTAAAAGACATAACTATTAAAACCCCTAACTGGAGACTCAACCCCCAAATATTAAAGGATAGGGCTTGTTATGATAACTTGGTAAAACAGATTAAATTATTTTTTGAAACTAATGACAAACCTGGAATTTCACCATCACTGCTCTGGGATACATTTAAAGCATTTATGCGTGGTGCAATAATATCAGCACACACATACTTTAATAAGGAAAATTGAAAGACTCAACAAAAGTTGGAAAATGAAATAAAACAATTAGATATTGAAAATGCAATATCCCCTTCTAAGGGGCTAAGTAATAAAATTGCATCATTAAAATATAAGCTAAATAAAATATACTCAAACCAGATTATTAAACTTTTTCAACAGACTAAACAAATACACTTTGAATTTGGGGATAAACCACAAAAATTACTGGCACGTCAGCTTCGAAAATTAGATGAGGAGAAAATGATATCTAAAATTAGATCTGAACAAGGAGAAATATTGACTTTACCAAAAGATATCAATGATACATTTTTACAATATTATCAAAATCTTTACTCATCTAAACTAGCACGACGATCAGATGGAATGGACATTCCTACAAGAATGTCATATTAACAGTTTAGATCAGGAAGGTAGAGACTTGCTAAATGCTGATATATCAGTAAAAGATATTGAAGAATCAATCGGATCATTAAATAACGGAAAAGCCGCAGGCCCTGATGGCTTAAGTGTTGAATTTTATAAGATGTTTCATGATCTGATCTCTCCACGTTTACATACAATATATAAATATGCTTATGAACAAGGAAAGTTACCAGAATCATTAAATGAGTCTACAATCACACTTATCCCTAAAGCTGATAAAGATTTGGAAGACCCTAGATCATACAGAGCAATAGCTCTTTTAAATACTGATCAAAAAATACTAACTAAAATTTTAACTCGGAGGCTAAGTTTAGTGATTAATAAGTTAATACATCATGACCAAACAGGTTTTATTCCAAAACACTATTCATCCTATAATCTGAGACGTCTATTCAATGTCATGTACTCAAAAAGAGTGAATGATATTGAACTAGCAGTCATATCCTTAGATGCTGAAAAAGAATTTGATCAGGTTGATGGCCATATTTATTTAAAATAATGCAGAAATTTCAACTGGGGGATAGATTTTCCAAATGGGTAAAAATCATATACTCGAATCCATCTGAAAGAATATTAACAAATCAAATACTGTCAGCAAAATTTAATCTATTTAGGGGTTGCAGACAAGGATGCCCGTTATCACCATTACTATTTGCTCTGGTAATAGAACCATTAGCTGAAATGATTAGATCAGAACCAGAAATATATGGATATAATACCAAAACTACAACGAATAAAATATCTCTATATGCAGATGACATCTTAATTTATATCACAAAACCGGAGATTAGTATTTCCTAATCTATTTAATGTTATAACTAAGTTTAGTACATTTTCTGGGTATAGAATTAATTGGAATAAAAGTGAAATTATGCCTATAACTGGAATAAAATTAAATATATTAGAACAATTCCCACTTAAAATAGTCACGGACAAACTCAAATATCTAGGAATAAATGTACCTAAATCGTATAACTTTCTATTTAAATATAATTACCCTCAATTATTAAATAAACTAAAAAAATATATTTTATATTGGAAAACACTACCTATATCAATGATCGGTAGAATAAATGCTATAAAAATGATTTTTTTTACCACAATTGTTATATTTATTTCAAGCCATACCTTTATATCTCCCTACAATGTTTTTAAAAAAATAGATATTTTGGTTGATAGTTTTATTTGGGACTATAAAAACCATCGAATAAGTAAAAAACATCTATGTAAATCTAAAATAAATGGTGGACTAGCACTACCAAATTTCTTATATTATTTCTGGGCAGTTCAGATTAAGAATATGAATTTTTGGTTGGTAAATTTTAGATCATGAACCAAGCTGGCTAAAGATGGAAAAGGAAGACTGTTTGCCTTTTGATGTAGGTTTGATTCTTTTTGCACCAAGGGAAGTACAAAAAAAAATGTATGGGGACAACCCTATAATTGATAGCAATAGACGTATTTGGAAACAAATAGTTAAGACCCTACATATGGATAATTTGTCACTTTGTTTGCCAATTATAAATAATCCCTTGTTTAGGCCCTCTGTATTGGACAAGGGGTTTAAACACTGGAATGATTTAGGAATTAAAAGGATAGAACATCTTTACAAGAAAGGAACATTTCTTTCATTTCAAGAGTTACAGGATATATATGGATTGCAGTCAAATAACATATTTAGGTATTTACAAATTATAAACTATATTAAGTCAAATACGCAAGACTTTAAAAATAGAAAACCAGGATTATTAGATGAATTGTTTAATAAACACCCAAATACAGAAAACTTAATAGCGTATATATACAATACTATCTTGGATAGGGAAATCCCAACTTCGGAAATATATCGACAAACATGGGAAAATGAAATAGGTTTATCTATAACGAAGGAAACTTGGGAAGAAAGCCTACAATGTATACATCGCTGCTCATTAAAGGCTAGACATATATTGATACAATTTAAGGTATTACACAGATTACATTATTCAAAAACGAAATTAAATAGAATTTATTCTAACATTTCTCCTATTTGTGATAAATGTCAGAACTTGGAAGCTAATTTAACGCATAGTTTTGTAACATGTATAAAACTTAATTATTATTGGACAGAAATCTTTAGAGTTATCTCTGAAGTTCTTCAAATTAAACTGGACACAGATCCAAAATTAATAATATTAGGAGTTCCGGATTCAAATCTAATATTAACAGTAAACCAAAGAAAGTTTTTGGATTACTGTTTGATAATAGGGGAAAAATTAATATTGAAATTTGGAAGGGAATATTATCCCCCACAATTAAAATGTGGACAGTGGAAATGTTGGAGACGTTGCATTTGGAAAGAATCAGATTTGTCCTAATGGACAAATACGAACTCTTTGAACAGATATTGTCTCCATATACAGAATATTTGAAGGGGTAGCTGTTCTTGGCATCACAACTCAATGGGTACCCGGCAGGATCATATGAAAATAACTTTCTGTTTTTCTTTTTGATTTATATACATGTCTCTATTGATATCGTTATTTGAAATTGTGTTATTCACTATTAAGATGTATACTATAATCTCTCTTTTTTTAATATATATATAATACTTTGTTTTAATTAAATACATATAACAAGAATATATACATATTTTTTTTCTCTCTCTCTCTCTTCTCTTTCTATATAATCAAAATTATTATTTAATCGCTATTCTTATTGATTAAAATCTATTCTTTTCTTTTTCTACTTTCTAAAAAAATAGAAGTTTATGAGAATTACTTGTAACATTCGTATACTTATTGAAATAAGTTGGTTGCGTATTTGAAAAGTTGTTATACTGTTGTTATGATGGATTACTTCTAATAAAAATATTATTACATTAAATTGATTACTGTATATTAATTTCCCTGAATGTTGATGGGTGGTATCAGAATCAGAGGATGTTTATGGGAATGTGTGAGAGAATAGATTATGGAGAAGTAATTGGGGGAATGGGATTGATGGGATTACTTAGGGCGTCTTTCTATGTTTATTTTAGTTCAGAACAGCATGGAAACTGACCCTTCGATCCCACCAACCTAACGCTGACCATCGATCACCATTCATACCAGTGATCTCACTTTCTCATCCACTCCCTACACTTTATGGGCAATTTTACAGGAGTCAATTCACCTACATAACTCGTACATCTTTAGGACATGGGTGGAAACCGGTGCACCCAGCGGAATCCCACGCAGACACAGGGAGAAGGTGCAAACTCCACGCAGACAGCAGTCGAGGTCAAGATCGAACCCTGGTCTCCAACGCTGTGAGGCAGCAGCTCTATCAGCTGCAAATGAGAAATAGTGAGAAAATATGAAAAGCTATGTTAAAAAGCTTCAAATTATTTGCCATATTTTGTTCTAGATATTCACCAGAAGTTTATGAGCATGCTGAACATTCAGTCAACATTTCCACCCCTCACTAATTCCTGGAGTTCACAAATCAGTTTAATTTTGACAATGCCGGAGTGCAGACCAGGGCATTCCGTGTGATGGCTGCTGATGCATTTCTTGATGGCAAAGGGAGACTCTTAGCATCTGCTGCTAATTAAAAGGGAATTGCTGGAGAGCAAAAACCCTGCGGAGAGAGGAAAGGATATGAGATAATTTAACATGAATCTTCCATGACTTGGTTGAGCTGTTTGAAATACCTCCTTGTGGAGTTATATTAAATGTTCTTCAAATCCAATCCATTGGATTTCTGACATCCCTATGAACTTTGTGACATAATGGACAGAGTAAGACTTCAGCTGATCATAACCTGTTCCACACAACTCTGTCACCTTATTAAGCCACAGTGAGATTAAAACTGTGTAGTTTCCTTGTGTCTAAAATCATGTGGTCTCAGGGCAGTTGAGATATCTCATACAGGTGCCTATGTGGAGGCGGAATAGAGCTGCTTCCTTACAGCACTAGAGACCTGTGTTTGATCCTGATCTTGGGTGCTGTCTCTGTAGAGTTTGCACGTTCTCCCTGTGACTGCATGCTTTCCACCAGGTGCTTCAGTTTCCTCCCACATCCCACAGACGTGCGGGTTTATAGCTTAATTACTCCCTGTAAATTGTCCCAGTCTGTGGGGAATGGATATGAAAGTGGGATCATGTAAAACTAGTGTGAATATGTGTACCATAGGTTGGCATGGACTCAGTGGGCCAATGGGTTTCCATGCTGTATCTTTCAAGTTTAATTTCAAGTTTGCGTTTATTGTCATTTAACCAACTAAGGTACAATGCAATTTGAGTTACCATACAGCCATACTAAGTAAAAGGCAACAATACACACAGCCACATAAAATAAAACTTAACATAAAGATCCATCACAGTGGAATCACATTCTTCACTAGGATGGAAGGCAATAAAGTTCAGTCATCTTCCTCCTTTGTTCACCCACGGTCGGGGCCTTTGAACCCTCCGCACTTGCTGCTGCCGATGATCCGATGTTCAAGTCCTCTCGTCGGGATGAATAAAACTCCGGCGTCGGGATGGATCAGAACACTCTGCGGCATGGAGCTCCCGAGTCGGCCTCTTCTTACTGGACACCGCGGCTTCATGGTGTTAAAGTCCACAGGCCCCGCCGTCAGAGCTCCGCTGGCAACCCTGAGCAAAGGATCGCAGCTCCCGATGTTAAAGTCTGCACCGTGCCCATGGCTTGAGGTTCCAGGCCGGTCTCCAGGAAAGGCTGCACCACTCCACGTTGTTAGGCTGCAAAGGGGGAGCGGAGAAGCGACACCGAGAAAAATTGCATTTCCGTCGAGATAAATGGCTGAAAAAAGTTTCCCCCGATTTCCCCCCACCTCCCTTAACCTCCCACATAAAATACCAAGAAACATTGAAACATACATTTAAGACATACTTAAAATAAGAAAAACAGAGAAGGAACAAGACAGACTGTTGGCGAGGTGGCCATTACGGGCGCCACCCGGTGGTGAATTCAACCTATCGAATCTGGGTTAACATGATGAAAAGTCTTTGGGGAATTTCTTTCTGTCCCTTACTTTTCCCTTCCTTGATTCTCAACAATCCGTGATATCTTGGGTAGACACAAAATGCTGGAGTAACTCAGCGGGACAGGAGGCATCTCTGGAGAGCAGGAATGGGTGACGTTTCGGGTCAAGCTCCATGATATCTAGCCCAGGTGTGGCCGTGTATCAACAACCAGCTATTCCCTTCATCATCACCTTACTAAGAGTGAAGAGCTTCAACTCGTTTAGCCCATTTGATAACAAATATGCCTTCAATTGAGAAACAGTTTTAGCTAGCCTCAAAACCCTGTCTGCACCCGTAATATCCATGAACAAGCATAGAAACCATGAATGAGCTAATGTTATGCTGGGGTGAAAGAATATAATGAATAATTTAATACTCTCTCCTTTGGTTATGTAGGACGTTAGGATGCCCACTGGATATGGCTATCCCTGGGCACCGAGCCAGCCCACGGAAAAGCAACCCAATCATACCTCCCTAGCCCAGCCCATGTCTTACATGGAGTTGCTGAGATTTAGATTCCTTGGCAAAGCTGTTCAGCAGCAGCTTGGATCACATGCAGTGTTACTAACTTGGTGAGATGTTGGAGCTTCCCAAGGCACCATATTCTGTACCTCTACACAGGTCAGCGCATCAAGAGGGGCGCATAAAAATTGGAGCACAAGCTCAGGAAATTGCGACCACACACCACTGAATAATGTCCACTGAATATGAAACTGAATGCAGCCATTTGTAGCCCAGGGAACATGAGCAATGCACTGCACTCGTAGTTCACTTGCCTCATGCTATCTCGCAAAATATTTTCTTGTAAGTAGGCTTACATATTAACAAAATGAGCTAGTCTCAGAGACAGAACAATGTCAAAGAAAATATCCATGGCTATTTCAGTTCCACAAGTTTAGTGGAATGAAAAAATGTTCCGTTACTAACTTGATTTGAATAATCTTCTGTGGGTGAGGTCATGATGATATGTGGTCATTACCCTGAGAAAAACAATTATATTTTTTCTAGATCAAAATCATCAGTTCAGTTCAACACTACATTGCTGAACAAATCCGATAAGTTAAAACAGCTTTAAAAATTATGAAGAATCTGGTTGTGGTGAAATTGGGAGATGGGTGATTTCATTTTTGAACAACTTCTTTGACACAAGGGAAGCATTTTCAGTGAATGTTCAGAACACTCTGATCACACAGTGCTAAAATCTACCGATTGTTTGTGTGTTGTCTTAGGATGACAATGAACATTAATTCCAATATGTTTGAGCTCAAAGTACTGTCCCAGGTTGATACACCGGAGATACTTTAAACAACTGTAAAATTAAATTGCAACTGTGTTCAGTCTTCTCGTGCATGTGTTGAAGTATTTCTGTAGTATGCATGTAGATCATTCTGTGATTCTGCTTAAACACAATGCATGATTCCTCTTAAGCTGGACTGACCCCCTATGTTTGTCCCCAGCTAGCACTCATTAATTTATATCAGAATTAACTTGTTTAGCCACAGTGTGCTTTCGCTGGAAAGGACAGAAGGTAATTTCTAACTTCAAGTTTCATTTAATAACGGATTTGCAAGTTCCTTGCTATGAAGCCCATATAAAGGAAAGTGTCTTGCACTGTAAGACAGAGGGATCTTAGGGTGATCGGTACTTGGACTGTGCTGTCAGGCTTGATTTTGTTGACTGATATCCTGTAGATGGGATTAATGGGGGGTGGGGGGTGGACTGGTGTTCATGTTGGATTGAGCAGCATCCATAACTCTCTGCAATTTCTTGTGATCTTGGGCACAACAATTGCCAAACCTGACAGGATGAGCTCTGTGGTGCCTCTGTAGAAATTGGTAAGAGTCAATGGAGACCTGCAACATTTCCTTAGTCTTTTGAGAGAGTATAGAACTCAGAACGTAGGACAGTACAGCATAGGAACAGGCCCTACTGGGCAACTATCTATGCCACACATGATGAAAAGACCAACCCTTTGTCTGTTGGTTATTCTGATCAGAGATAAGAAGGCTCACTACATGATAGTGTATCTTTAGAATTAATAAGAACATAACTGAAGAAATCAGAAAGTTAAAAACCTGAAATGCTGGAAATCTGAAATAAAAACAAACACTGGAAACACTCAGCAGATTTGGCAGCACCGGTGACAAGTGCAACTGAGTTAATGTTTCAGGTCAGAGACACTTTATCAGATGAATATGATCATTGCAACATAAATATAGAAACATAGAAACATACAAAATAGGTGCAGGAGTTGGCCATTCGGCCCTTCGAGCCAGCACCGCCATTCAATATGATCATGGCTGGTCATCCAGAATCAGTACCCTGTTCCTGCTTTCTCCCCATATCCCTTGATTCTGTTAGCCCTAAGAGCTACAGTGGCTTGCAAAAGTTTTCATACCCCTTGAACTTTTCCACATGTTGTCACGTTACAACCACAAACGTAAATGTATTTTATTGGGGATTATGTGGTAGACCAACACAAAGTGGCGCATAATTGTGAAGTGGAAGGAAAATGATACATGGTTTTCAAATTATTTTACAAATAAAAAACTGATAAGTGTGGCGTGCAAAAGTATTCAGCCCCTTTACTCTGATACTCCTAAATAAAATCCAGTGCAACCAATTGCCTTCAGAAATCACCTAATTAGTAAATAGAGTCCACTTGTGTGTAATTTAATCTTAGTATAAATACAACTGTTCTGTGAAGGCCTCAGAGGTTTGTTAGAGAACATTAGTGAACAAACAGCATCATGAAGCCCAAGGAACACACCAGACAGGTCAGGGATAAAGTTGGTAGATGTGCAAAGCTGGTAGATACATACCCCAAAAGACTTGCAGCTGTAATTGTAGCGAAAGGTGGTTCTACCAAGTATTGACTCAGTTAGGGTTAGGGTTAGGGTTGGGGTTAGGGACCACAGATGTGGTCTGAAATATTCTTTCTTCAATGCATGGATTTTAAACATTAGTATTTCAAAATTAATACAATAAAATCAATTGTGCAAATGAAAATATATCTGAATCATTCAGTTTTATTTATAGATGTATTGGTCCGTTTCCAGATCCGACTGCTGTCTCTTTTGCACAGGGATGGATTCAGTGAGTGTAGACTGAACTCCACTCTCCCCTCTCCCCTCTTCCCCCCTCCTGCTCCCATCCCTCCTTCTCCACTCCTCCCCTCCCCTCCCCTCTCCCCCCTTCTTCCCTTCCCCCTCTTCCTCCCTGCTCTACTTTTCTCCCCCTTATACACTACCCTGCCTCCCCTCACATCCCCTACTCCCCCTCTCCCTCCCTTCTCCCATTCTCCATCTCCCCCCCCCCACATTCCCCGACGCTCCCCCATTTGTGGACCCAACCTGCGACCAGCGATCCCCGCGCACTATTCAACACACGCTATGGACAATTTATACAAACCTGTGCGCCTTTGGAGTGTGGGATGAAACCCAAACCCTAACCCTAACCCTAGCCCTATCCCTAATCCTACCCCAAACTCTAGCTTCTGTCTGCTCTTTATGGGAACTAAACTGTTGGTCACGAGTTGTTAGTGGGATCTAGCTGTCACTGGCTGGGCCCACAAATGGGGGGGGGGGCGTCCCCCTTTCCTCCCTTCTCCCTGCTCCACTCTTATCCCCCCTTTATCCACTACCCCCTCCCCACACATTCCCTTCTCCCCTCTCCCTCCCTTCTCCCATTCTCCTCCCCCCTCCCCCACTTTCCCCGACAACCCCCATTTGTGGGGGTTAGGGCTAGAGTTAGGGCTAGGGTTAGGGTTAGGGTTAGGACTAGGGCTGGGGTTACGGTTAGGGTTTGGGTTTCCTCCCGCACTCCAAAGGCGCACAGGTTTGTATTAATTGTCCGTAGCATGTGTGGGATAGTGTGCGGGGGATCGCTGGTCGCAGGCTGGGTCCAGAAATGGGGTGCGTCTGGGAAAGTGGGGGTGGGGGGTGGGGGGGGTGGAGAATGGGAGAGGGAGGGAGAGAGGGAGAAGGGGATGTGAGGGGAGGGGGTAGTGGATAAGGAGAAGTGGAGCAGGGAGTAGGGAGGAAGAGGGGGGAAGGGACGAAGAGGGGTGAGAGGGGAGGGGAGAAGGGTAGGGGGAGTGGAGATGGATGGATGGGGGCGGGAGGGGGGAAGAGGGGAGAGGGGAGTTCAGTCTACACTCACTGAATACATCCCTGGTGATCGGATCTGGAAGTGACCAATACATCTATAAGTAAAACAGAACGACTCTTTCATTTGCACAATTGATTTTATTGTATTAAATTAAATATATTAATGTTTAAAATCCATGCATTGAAGAAAGAATATTTTACAGCCTCAACTCTAACCAGACGTCACCCGCATGACAGCATACGTCAGGGTGTATGTGGTGCAACTTGACGGTTTTATGGGCATCAGTCACTGACGCTTCGCAGTCGCCCAAATGTCGCCCAAGTGGGACAGGCCCTTTATTCCAGCATTTTGTGTCTATCTTCGGTGATTAAACATAGTGTTGGCTGTGTGGTTGCTGTCTACTTTGCCATTGTTGATGCCAAATCAATCTGTCTACCTTCTATAGTTCCACTGTACAAAAGTACCATATGCAGTTTGGTGCTGTTCAATTTACTGGATGGTTCAAATTGTGCTTGTAATTCACCAAAGAAGTTAGTAACAAAATAGCCCCATAAAATTTGAGATGGTGGATGTGAATAACACTAGTGCTCTGGCTTCAATTGTATGGCCAGTATCTCCACTCATTTCATGCACGAATAGTTAGTGGAGCTCTGAAATGGGATAATGACTGTCTGAGATCATTATGGCTAACAATTGCAATGGCTGACTCATTAACTCCTGAGTGCGCCTATTACAACAACAATCACTTTTTGGTGTTAGTGGCACCAAGCTGCTTCCTTCTGTCAAGGACACTGAAAGAAATCCTCTGAAATTTTACTTATAAACGTTCAATGGTACAATGGTTCATTCGTACTTTATTATCACATGTACCGAGGTACAGTGAAATTATTTTTTGTGTGCACAATATAGTGTGAAATGACCATTCTGCTTGGACTCATATCCAATAATTTTATAGTTTTTTATTATTCCCTCATAGTTTAGTTACATTTAGTTTAGAGATATAGCCTGGAAACAGGACCTTCAGCCCACTGTGTCCACACTGACCAATGATCCCTGTTCACTAACATTATCTGACACACTGGGTACGATTCACAATTTTTACCAAAGCAAATTAGAAACATAGAAAGAGTACACAAAATGCTGGAGAGACTGAGCGGGTGCAGCAGCATCTATGGAGCGTAGGAGATAGGCAATGTTTTAGGCCAAAACCCTTCTTTAACACTAGAAACATAGAAATATAGAAACATAGAAAATAGGTGCAGGAGGAGGCCATTCAGCCCTTCGAGCCAGCACCGCCATTCATTGTGATCATGGCTGATTGACCCCTATCAATAACCCGTGCCTGCCTTCTCCCTATATCCCTTGACTCCACAAGCCCCTAGAGCTCTATCTAACTCTCTCTAAAATCCATCCAGTGACTTGGCCACCACTGCCCTCTCTGGCAGGAAATTCCATAAATTCACAACTCTCTGGGTGAAAATGTTTTTTCTCACCTCAGTCTTAAATGACCTCCCCTTTATTCTAATAATGTGGCCCCAGGTTCTGGAATCGCCCAACATTGGGAACATTTTTCCTGAATCTAGCTTGTCCAGTCCTTTTATAATTTTATATGTTTCTATAAGATCCCCCTCATTCTTCTAAACTCTAGTGAATACAAGCCTAGTCATTTCAATCTTTCCTCATATGACAGTCCTGCCATCCCAGGGATCAATCTTGTGAACCTACGCTGCACTGCCTCAATCACAAGGATGTCCTTCCTCAAATTAGGAGACCAAAACTGTACACAATACTCCAGATGTGGTCTCACCAGAGCCCTATACAACTGCAGAAGAACCTCTTTACTCCTATACTGAAATCCTTTTGTTATGAAGGCCAACATTCCATTAGCTTTCTTCACTGCCTGCTGTACCTGCACGCCAACTTTCAGTGACCGGTGTACAAAGATGCCCAGGTCTCGCTGTATCTCCCCCTTACCTAACCTAACCCCATTGAGATAATAATCTGCTCTCTTGTTTTTGCCGCCAAAGTGGATAACTCACATTTATCTATATACTGCATCTGCCACGCATCTGCCCACTCAACCTGTCCATGTCACCCTGCAACCTCCTAACATCCTCTTCAAAGTTCACACTGCCACCCAGCTTTGTGTCATCCGCAAACTTGCTAGTGTTGCTCCTAATTCCCTCTTACAAATCATTAATATATATGGTAAACTGTTGCGGCCCCAACACCAAGCCTTGCGGCACTCCACTCGCCACTGCCTGCCATTCTGAAAAGGAACCGTTCACTCGTACTCTTTGCTTCCTGTCTGGCAACCAATTTTCTATCCATGTCAACACCCTACCCCCAATACCATGTGCTCTAATTTTAGTCACCAGTCTCCCATGCGGGACCTTATCAAAGGCTTTCTGAAAGTCTAGATACACTTCAACCACTGGCACCCCTTCATCCATTTTACTTGTCACATCCTCAAAACATTCCAGAAGCATGATTTCCCTTTCATAAATCTATGTTGACTTGGACTAATCCGTTTACTGCTATCCAAATGCCCCATTATTACCTCTTTAATATTTGACTCCAGCATCTTTCTCACCACCGAAGTCAGGCTAACTGGTCTGTAATTCCCTGTTTTCTCTCTTGCTCCTTTCTTGAATAGTGGGATAACATTAGCTATCCTCCAATCCACAGGAACTGATCCTGAATATATTGAACATTGGAAAATGATCACCAATGCGTTCACTACCTCTAGAGCCACCTCCCTGAGGACCCTGGGATGCAGACCATCAGGCCCAGGGGATTTATCATCCTTCAGTCCCATAAGCCTACCCAATACTATTTCTCGCCTAAAGAAAATTTCTTTCAGTTCCTCTACCCCCTTAGATCCTCTGTCCTCCAGCACATCTGGGAGATTATATGTGTCTTCCTTAGTGAAGACAGATCCGAAGTACCTATTCAACTCTTCTGCCATTTCTTTGTTGCCCATAATAATTTCACCCGCGTCTGCCTACAAGGGACCCATGGTTGACTTTGCTACTCTTTTTCCCTTAACATACCTAAAGAAGCTTTTACTGTCCTTCTTTATATTCCTGGCCAGCTTCCCTTCGTACGTCATCTTTTCAGCTTGTATTGCCCGTTTTGTTTCCTTCTGTTGTCCTATGAAAGTTTCCCAATCCTCTGGCTTCTGGCTACTATTTGCTGTGTTATACATCTTTTCTTTTAGTTTTATTCTATCCCTAACTTCTCTTGTCAGCCGCGGTTGCCTCCTACTTCCCTTAGAATCTTTCTTCCTTTTTGGAATAAAATAATCCTGCGTCTTCCGGATTATGCCCAGAAATTCCTGCCATTGCTGTACCACCGTCATTCCTGCTGGGATCCCTTTCCAGTCTACTTTGGCCAGCTCCCCTCTCATGCCTTCATAGTACCCTTTGTTCAACTGCTTCACTGACACCTTCTCCTTCTCAAATTGCAGAATAAAACTAATCATATTATGATCACTACCTCCAAGCGGTCCCTTTACCTCGAGTTCTCTTATCTTATCTGGCTCATTGGACAACATTAAATCCAGAATTGCCTTTTCCCTGGTCGGCTCCATTACAAGCTGCTCTAAAAATCCATCTCGGAGGCATTCTACAAATTCTCTTTCTTGGGGTCCTGAACCAACCTGATTTTCCCAGTCTACCTGCATATTGAAATCCCCCATCACCATATTGGCATTACCTTTGTTACATGCCAGTTTTAACTCCTGATACAACTTACACCCTACATCCGGGCTACTATTTGCGGGTCTATAGATAACACCAATTAGTGTCTTCTTGCCTTTACAATTCCTCAACTCAATCCACAGTGACTCTACCTCGTCAGTCCCTATGTCATCCCTCGCAAGGGACTGAATTCCATTCCTCACCAGCAGAGCTACCCCCCCTCCTCTGCCAACCAGCCTGTCCTTTCTATAAGATGTATAACCCTGAATATTAAGTTCCCAGGCCCGATCCTCCTGCAGCCACGTCTCAGTAATCCACACATTGTCATATATACCAACCTCTAACTGAGCCTCAAGCTCATCTACTTTACTTCTTATACTTTGCGCATTCATATACAATACTTTTAATTCCTAATGCGTCTCACCTTTCACATCTATCCCTATTACACTTGGCCATACTCTCCTATCCCTTTGTGAGTTTCCTTTCCCGTTAATTCTGGGGTTATTAACTATCCCTTTGCTCTCTTTCCCTTTAACTCCATCCATGACTATCCCATTTGACACCCCACCCCCCTTATTCAGTTTAAAACCACCCGTGTAGCAGTGGCAAACCTGCCTGCCAGAATGTTAGTCCTTCACCTGCTAAGATGCAATATATCCCTTTTGTACAGTTCCCCCTTACTCCAAAACAGATCCTGCAAACCTGTACGTCTTTGAAGTGTGGCAACCCAGGTCTGTAAGGCAACAACTCCACTTCTGCACCACCATGCCAACTTATTTTAAGACATTCTGAGGTCCCCTCTAGCATTAAAAAGACCACTATCACACTGGTGTCACAGAAAAGTAAGGAAGCATACCTTAATGATCACTGTCCAGTAGCTCGGACACCCATTACCATGAGTGCTTCAAGAGAACTGGTGATGGCGCACATTAACCTGAGCCTCCCAACCAGCCTTGATCCACTGCAGTTTGGTTACCATCGCAGCAGATCCACAGCAGGCACCATCTCTTTGCCCTAAACTCAATTCCTGAACACCTAAACAACAAAAACTCCTGCTTCAATGCCATAATCCCATCCAAATGCATCACCAAACTCTTGGACATTGGAATCAGATTGTATTGTATTGTATTGTATTGAATATCTTTATAATAATTTTTCCTGAGTACTTACATACCCAGAGGAAACGAAAAAAACGTTGCTCAACCAGTGTCCATTCAGTGTGCGGTAAAAAATAAATAGAAATAAAAATAAAAATACATATATCGTGAGTTCCAATCGGCAGCGGCTCAACAATGGCTCTGCTTCAGTGTGTCCAGGTTGGTGGTTTTTTTGCGCGATACTTTGGCAGGGGGCAAAGTCCGTTTATCAGTCTTATAGCCTGCGGGAAGAAGCTGAGGAGCATCCTACTGGTTTTGCAGCTGATGCTCCTGTACCTCTTCCCAGATGGCAGGATGGAGAATGTGATGCGATGGGTGGTAGGGGTCTATGATGATGGAGATGGCTCTGCTGATACATCTCTTCCTGTATATGTCCAGCAGGAAAGGGAGTGGAGCACCAATAATCCTGCTGGCGGTCTTCACAATCCTGTCCAGTTGGTGCCGTTCGTACGCCTTGCAGCTCCCGAACCAGGAAGTGATGCCGTAGGTTAATGTGCTCTCGATTGTCCCCCTACAAAAGGTTCGTAGGTGTGCAGAGGGGAGACCTGCTTTCCGTAGTCTACGGAGAGGGTGTAGTCGCTGCTGGGCTCTCTTGACCAGTGCTGTGGTGTTGGTCGTGGACGTCTGGTCATCTGACAGGTGGAGTCCTAGGAACTTCACACTGCTGACCCTTTCCACATCAGCTCCATCAATGCGCAGAGGTGTATGGCGTTGTTTTCCCGCCCTTCTGAAGTCAACCACCATCTATCTCCTTTGTTTTTCCCACGTTGAGAATGAGGTTGTGGGATTTGCACCATTCTGTGAGCAGCTCCACCTCCATCCTGTACGCCGACTCATCATTGTCACTGATCTCCCCTCTGCTACTGGATCCACGACTTTCTGACCAACAGATCTAAATTAGTGAGGATAGATGACAACACCCCTTCCACCATAATTCTCAACACTTGTGCCCCACAGGGATGTGTTCTCCATCCCATATTATACTCCCTATATACTCACGACTGTATAGCCAAATATGATCATAATTCCATCCACGTTTGCAGATTACGCCACTGTGGTGGGCCAAATCACGAACCATGATGAGACAGAATAGAGGAAAGCGATGGAGAAATTAGTTTAGTTTAGTTTAGTTCAGGTTATTATTGTCACATGTACCAAGATACAGTGAAAAGCTTTTTTGTTACCTGCTATTCAGCAAAATGACAATAATATTTACAATGAGGCTGTCCACAGTATACAGATATGAGATAAAGAGAATAACGTTTAGTGCAAGATAAAGTCCAGTAAAGTCCAATTAAAGATAGTTCAAAGGTGTTCATTGAATTGATGGTAGTTCAGGTTCTGCTGTCTAGTTGGTGATAGGGTGTTTGGGGAGCTAGTCATTGACTTTGGGAAGGATGGGAGAGTACATGCCCCAATCAGCATCAATGGTACAAATTGTTTTGTGCTTCAGGTTCCTTGGCATTCATATTACCAATGACCTGTCGTGGACCAACCACATTGATGTGACAGCCAAGAACCGCATTTATGCGACATCCTTACTTCTTGAGGCGACTGAGGAAAACAGGCATGTCTCCAGTGACTTTGCAAACTTTTGCCGAATGCATACTGTTAGGTTGCGTCACAACTTGGTTTGGGAACAGCTCTGCACAAGACCACAAGAAATTGCAGAAAGTTGTAGATGTAGCCTAGTCTATCACACTGATCAGACTTCACACCATTGTCTTCATTTATATTTCATTTATACTTCCTTGGAAAAGTAGCCAACCTAAACAAAAATGGTAATTCCTTCTTCTTCCTGCAGAACGTACAGAAGTTTGAAAGCATGCACCACTAGACTCAACAACAGCTTCTTCTCCTCTATTTTCAGGCTTCTGTACAATCCTTCCATAGGCTTGGGTACTGTCCATTTCACCTCTAACCAAGGACATTGGACTTTATCTATGGAACTGATGTTCTACAATGTACTACAATGCTGCAAACTATATTTTACACTCTGTATCTTTTCCTTTGCTCTATCTATTGTATCTGAGCTTGACATGATTGTATTTATATTGTATGGTATATCCGATCTAATTTTACTTCGGAGACACGTGAGTGACTACGTGAAGAAGGCCGTTAGCTCACATGCGTGTCATTACGTTGACTCGCTCTGAGCAAACGAGTCGACTGGTGGCAGCGTTGCTCTGTCCAGCGGTAAGTTCAACCTGACGGTAAGTTTTACCTTATTTCCAGGTTTTTTAGTTTTTCTTTTTTGCAGGAATCTCTGTACAGAGATATACCTGCACGTCTAATTGGGGCGAAGTCCAGACGGGCCGCGAAACCGGACATGGACCGTGGGGAATCCCGGCCTCGGCCACGGTTCCCTGGAAGGGGGTAAAAGAAACCACAAACCGGCAAGGTCTGTAAGGCAGACCAGGAGCCCCCCCCCCACATACAGGGGCCAGGTTTTTCCAGACCGCTGTGGTTCCCCAGGTAGGAGATTAAACTAACAGCAGTCGGGCAGGCCTGTGGAAGTCAGGCCAGGAGGGACCCCTCCAACATATAGCGGTCAGCCGCTTCCAGACCGTTGTGGGTCCCCAGAAAGTGGGTAAAACTAAAGGTAATGTGGTCAGGCCTGTGGACTAGGGGAGTCAGACCAGGAGGTTTCTTGATGGAGAGGATTCCCTCCTACATGGGTAACATCTTTAAACGTTCAAACCCACATGGAGCACCTGATGGAGAATTGCTCCACAATGATATACTCCAAAGGAGGGAGTTATCAGCCCGGGTATTATGGAGAATCCGCAGGCAGCGGCACCTGTTACAGGGCTGCACAAGCGGAGCATTCAGGGTCAGTTTCAGTCTGACCCAGAGCAAAAAACCTGACATAGGGCCGATGGAGGGGCCATGTCAGCGCAGGAATCCTCAGGGGCCTCAGGCAGCACCTGTTTTCAGGGCTGCCGACGAATCTCCCTCTCTGTGGAGGGGAGTGCGAGTGGTCAGTATGTAACTGACTTCAAATTCAAAGTATATCCGTGGAACATACTGGAGCACATGCATATGGCTTCAAGAGATACTCGCAAATGATATAAGTGCCTGCAGTGAACAGCGCTATCAGGGTGACATCGGAGGGCATGAAATCCAGGAAATGAAACCAGCCGCCAAATCCTCTCTTAGGGTAAGACTTTTCCCACAGGTAAGACCAGGATGAGGAAGCAAAAGCTGTCGGACTAATCAAGGTACCGACGATGAGCAAAGCTGCATCGGTAGGCGACGACACACCCCACGCCTCCATCGGGGGTAAGCGGTTCACTGAAGCCAGTGGCAGCTTGAAAGCTGGGCACAGAAATATGGCCAGCGTTGTCTTTCGAGGCAGGCTCAGAATTATGGCCAGAGCTGTCTTACGAGGCAGGCTCAGCATGATAAGTTTTTCAGACCAAGGCCCAAGCTGGTCTCAGGGGAAATATGGAATCTACGCACCCTACCAGTCCTACTCTCCAATCAAGGCGGTGAAAAAGAACCCGCATCAGTGGCCTTTGTGCTTACCATAAGACCACCGGTAGCCATGGAGGTAGGTGGGTTTGGTTCTTCCAAAACATGGCGTTGCGGACCATTTACATATTGGAATATTTACAATTGTGTTTTTTGTGCAATTGAAAATGATAACATGAGATTCAGATCTGGGTTTAATAAACTGATGATAACATGTGAGTATTTTATACTGCACAACATACATAGGTTCCAAGCAGGCTTGGAATTGGGGCTGGAGTTGTCTCTCGAGACAGGCCCAGTATTATGGGCAGGATTGCCTTTCAGGACAGGGTGAAAGATGGAGGATGTCACTTCATCCAGATTTAACACGTATGTGCAGTATAGACTTTCAAAATGGGAATCTTCGTTACTGTCTAACTATTGATTCTATTGGAGCTATATGGCAAGCATCGATCTCAAAGATGCATGCTATTCAGTTCCTATTCACAGGGATCACCAGAGATATTTGAAATTTATCTGGATGGGTCAATGCTAACAGTTAAAGCGTTGCAAAATGGGCTAACTTCAGCTCCCAGGTTTATTTACCAACTTATTTAAACCGGTGCTTGGGCTGCTCAGAGCTCTAGAACATTTGTTATTACCTATCTGGATGATGCTTTATACACTGTATTTTACTATTTACTGTTGCAGCCCAAACTATATTTGATGAATTGGGGTCCTTTAATTCATCCAGTTAAATTTAAGTTGATACCAATCAGAACAATTGACTATTGGGATTTACATTTAACTATCAACTTAACAGGGACTCTGCCCTGGGGCAAGAGGTGGAATTAACAGAAGCCTGTAACAACCTCGTTGTTACTAAGCAGCCTTCTATTCATCAAGTGTAATTGGCAATATAGCAGCTGTGTTTCAGCGGTGCAAATTGGGCCTTTGCATTATCAGAACTTACAACATGCAAAGAATTAACCCCTCAAGTACCATGTAGGTCATTGTTAATAGACCTATGCCTTTCCCAGCTGAAGCTACCGAAGTCACAATGGTGGCAGTATTCAGCATTGCTCCTGTAATTTAGGTCAGTAATCCTCAGTAATTACAAACTGATGCTAGTCCTCAAAGATGAGAAATTATTACTGCCATCTCCAGTGACGGAGGCGGATGCGGTTTGCATGAGTCACCAATTTTTCAGTTATTGGTATCAACTACCTATAAACACTAGGTGCATCCTATAGGTTAAAGGTTATTGTGAGAATATGCATAATCTGCATGCTCAACTCAAGTTGATACACTATGGTGGTGGCATATGTTAGTCACATGGGTGCAATAAAATATCCTATGATATTAACCTAACCTTGTTTGAGGCGATTGTATCATCAAGTGAAATCAATGACAACACAGAATGGATGTTGGATCACAAAGTATTTAATGTCATCATGGCTCGATAGAACACCAAATATCGATATGTTTACATCCAGGCTCATTTACCAGTTGCAAAATGTGTGGCATACAGTGGCGAGAGCTACACTATCCACACTGGGGAGGAATGTTTCTTGCATGTCATTCCTCCATACTGCCACATCAGTCAGGTCTTGCAATAAATCCAGCACGACACCGTTTCAGGCGTTTCGAACTGTCTGACTGGCATACGCAGCCATGGTTCCTGCTAATGTTGGGAATAATATAGAACCTAATATGGTTATTCAAAACATAAAACTTGCTGGTTATGCCTGTGACATGGGAAACCAGCCTCTGCAAGAAAATCAATTCATTGACTTGCAGACTCTGAGACGACTATGCCTGCGGCTTGGGTTGTCAGACTGGCAGCAGCAGGGAAAGCACCAAAAGGCAGCACATTTCCACTTCAGCAGATGGGAAGCATTTTGTTTAAAAACACGTGTTACATACCATACAGCATGGATAACTGACGTCTTACAGTTCATTTTCAAATGGGTCTTTGACAATAATTAAGTTAAAGTGCCATTAACTGTGCCAACGTGCCTTCTCATCATATTTGCTGCAGCAGTGGGACACACACTGTCGGGTCTCACCCTCTGATATCCAGAATTATATAGGATATCTTTAACACAAGTTCTCCCAGGCCCGGTAACACGAAAGTATGGGACATTGACGTAATGTTAACATTATTTCACCAGGGGGCTCCAGCTACATCCTTATCTTTAGCCGGCTCACATAACGTGGCACTGGCATCAGCGCAACGGGTCCAGTCACTACATAAATAGCGACTGGACAGGATGGTAACATCTGCTAATAACATAATATTTTACGTTTTTGATTTAATTAACCAGAACTAACCAAGGGCATTAGGTCACAAACTAGTTTCATGGCATACCCTATGGACCTTCGGTAATGTGTGGTCACACATTTACAACCAGGTCTAGGTCACCTAGAGCCTCAAAGGCTCCAAACTAGCAATGTTTGTTAGTTACAAAAAACTTCATAAAAAGTATTAGTTCTACCATCTCCAGCTGGATAAAACGAGGTTTTGGCTAATGCATGATTCGCTACTAATTTTTACAACACTCACTCCACCAGGGCCACTACTACATCAGCCCAAGGGATATGTACGTTCCACTGGACCACATCCTCGCAGCTGCAGGATGGTCAAACGAACATAGTTTACCAACATTTTATATTACCCATTGCCAAACCGGGGGTATTTGCCAACTCCATTTTAGATTCTGCTTTATAGTTTCCCCCTGGATGAAAGGGGTCACTATTATTTTCTTTTGATGATTAAAGCATCCGCTGAGTTCCTCAGTTGCCTGAGCACAGCTCCTGGGATCCAGGTTCAATCCTAGCTGTTTAGAAACATAGAAACATAGAAATTAGGTGCAGGAGCAGGCCATTCGGCACTTCGAGCCTGCACCGCCATTCAATATGATCATGGCTGATCATCCAACTCAGTATCCTGTACCTGCCTTCTCTCCATACCCCCTGATCCCTTCAGCCACAAGGGCCACATACAACTCCCTCTTAAATATGGCAAACGAACTGGCCTCAACTACCTTCTGTGGCAGAGAATTCCACAGATTCACCACTCTCTGTGTGAAAAACGATTTTCTCATCTCGGTCCTAAAAGACTTCCCCCTTATCCTTAAACTGTGACCCCTTGTCCTGGACTTCCCCAACATCGGGAACAATCTTCCTGCATCTAGCCTGTCCAACCCCTTAAGAATTTTGTAAGTCTCTATGAGATCACCCCTCAATCTTCTAAATTCCAGCGAGTACAAGCCAAGTCTATCCAGTCTTTCTTCATATGGAAGTCCTGCCATCCCAGGAATCAGTCTGGTGAACCTTCTCTGTACTCCCTCTATGGCAAAAAAGTCTTTCCTCAGATTAGGAGACCAAAACTGTACGCAATACTCCAGGTGTGGCCTCACCAAGACCCTGTACAACTGCAGTAGAACCTCCCTGCTTTTGTACTCAAATCCTTTTGCTATGAATGCCAACATACCATTCGCTTTCTTCACAGCCTGCTGCACCTGCCTGCCTACTTTCAATGACTGGTGTACCATGACACCCAGGTCTCGATGCATCTCCCCTTTTCCTAATCGGTCAACATTCAAATAATAGTCTACCTTCCTGCTTTTGCCACCAAAGTGGATAACCTCACATTTATCCACATTATACTGCATCTGCCATGCATTTGCCCACTCACCCAATCTATCCAAGTCATCCTGCAGCCTCCTAGCATCCTCCTCACAGCTAACACTGCCCCCCAGCTTCGTGTCATCCGCAAACTTCGAGATGTTGCATTTAATTCCCTGGTCGAAATCATTAATGTATATTGTAAATAGCTGGGGTCCCAGCACTGAGCCTTGCGGCACCCCACTAGTCACTGTCTGCCATCCTGAAAAGGACCCGTTCACTCCTACCCTTTGCTTCCTGTTTGCCAGCCAGTTCTCTATCCACATCAATACTGTACCACCAATACCGTGTGCTTTAAGTTTGTATACCAATCTATCGTGTGGGACCTTGTCGAAAGCCTTCTGAAAGTCCAGATACAACACATCCACTGCTTCTCCCTTATCCACTCTACTAGTTACATCCTCAAAATATTCAATAAGATTCGTCAGACATGATTTACCCTTCGTAAATCCATGCTGACTTTGTCCAATGATTTCACCACTTTCCAAATGCGCTGCTATCCCATCTTTAATAATTGACTCTAGCAGTTTCCCTACTACCGATGTTAGACTAACTGGTCTGTAATTCCCCGTTTTCTCTCTCGCTCCCTTTTTAAAAAGTGGGGTTACATTAGCTACCCTCCAATCCTCAGGAACTACTCCAGAATCTAAAGAGTTTTGAAAAATTATCACTAAGGCATCTGCTATTTCTGGGGCTACTTCCTTAAGTACCCTGGGATGCAGCCTATCTGGCCCTGGGGATTTATCGGCCTTTAATCCATCCAACAGAGCAATCCATTTTACACTCACAGTGAAAGATAACTTGTAAATGTGAGGGTGTAAAGCCAACACCAGATGGCACTATATAGCTGCAGATGAAAAGAAATGTGATAAGTCACTCGCTTAGTTGTTTGTGTATGGCACTAATCAAAAAGATGTCAGTCTTGTCCATGGAATTATTTATACGTGCCAGTGCTAACTGTTAAGGCTTCCACATTAATTGAAGAGCGCACTCCTGACCATGAATATGTAATGTAATTATCAATGTTATTTGATAGGTTTCAATGTTTAATCTTTAGTAGAATAAATAACACAGCAATCGTTTACAGAATTCATGATTAAGCAATGGCAATTAAGCAGAGAAAGCAATTAATTGCTCATGTCTAAATTTGGATTATTTTAAATTAGTGGCAATGCTATTGAAATGCATGATGCACAGAGTTCTAATTTCAGAGTGTTTGCAGAAGCTGGATTGCTAATGAAGGGATATATGGGCTTGGAACTAACAGAGAATTATAAATATTCTGAATGGTTGTTTCCTTAATGTCCAATAGGGAAGACACGGATAACATATATGATTTGTAATCAGGGTTACACAGAGAAATGTTTGACATAAAGTTCTAAACCGACTTTATACTGAAGTCTAAAGTCAGAAATCGATGTAAGCTAATTGCATGAGAGACACAAGGAACAACAAATGCTGGAATCTTGAGAAAAAGTACTAGAGTAACTTAAGGGGCTGTCCCACTGCGGCGCCTAATCTGCGAGTTCAGGCAAGTTTTCCCTCGACTCAAACTCGCAGCATGGTGGACACGAGGTCCTAGGAGGTCCTATGGGGTCACTGGAACTCTCCTTCATGCTCGAGGGAAGTTCCTGAATACTCGCGACCTCAGCTAGGTCGCGGAAAGTTTTTCAGCATGTTGAAAAATTTTCCGCAAGTAAAATTTGGTCGGCATGGTTCTTTTTAACTCGTAGTGCTGCGGAATGGGGTTGCTATTTAGTTACAGGCAGTTGAGGGCAGCCGTAGGCAATCTCCTTCGCTGACCGGGCATTTTGATTGGCTAATTGGAGTTTTCAGGACCAAGGAAAACCGACCGGTAGGGAAAATGCCCACTAAACTTTATTAAACGTTGTCTGACTTATTAAAAGTGTCTCCACTCCTTCTCCCCCCCTTCAACCTCCCTCTTCTCCCCCCCTTCTCCACCTCCTCCCCTCTTCTCTCCCCTTCTCTCTCCTTCTCTCTCCCCTCTCTCCTTCCCTCTCCTTCTCTCCCCTTCTCTCCCCCTCTCCCCCCTCCCTCCCCCACCGCCCTCTCCGGGATCTCTAAAGGACTTACCATTACTGTGCAGCCTCCTTTCTCATCGTGGGTGTGAATTTCAAAAAGAGCTCCCCTGCTTTCCCTGGCCCCCACCTTGGCGATGTGTTTGTGTGTGTGTGTGCGGTCGGTCAATCCAGCTCGTGGTTTCAACGCAGACGGTCGATCCAGCTCGAGGTTTTCCAGGCGAGTGCCCTCGAGCATGAAGGTCGAAAACACTCTTCTTAACTCGCGGATTAGGTCGCTGCAGTGGGACAGCCCCTTTAGCGTTTCTGGAGGAAATGGATAGGCTTTGTTTTGGGTTGAGACCCTTCTTCAGACAGAAGCTAATGCATTATTGACCAAATCTCCTGGGAAAGAGGAGAGGCCAAGCTGTGGAAGCACTTGGTACTAGGAGGATTTTTCAACAACAGCAGACCCCTCTTAACATAAAAGAAAAACTGCATGGGCAAACTCAACAGGAACACCATTGATGGTTTCAGGTCGATAAACCTGAAACCTTAGCTCTGTTTCGCTACCCCAGATGCTCTCCTGAGCCTAGTGAGTATTTCCAGCATTCACAGATGATAATGGATCCTCTAATTTGCAATGAAGTATTGAGTGATTGATAGAAACAGGCCCTCTGGGCTTGAGTCCACACTGACCATTGATCACCCATTCACTCTAGTTCTGTGTTAATCGATACGATATAACTTTATTTATTCCAGGAGGGAAATTAATATCTCACTTCCACATCCACTCCCACACATGAGGGACAATTATTTACGGTGACCAATTAGCCGACAAACCTGCCAGTCTATGAGAAGTGGGAGGAAATCGAAGCTCCCGGAGTAAAACCCACATGGTCACAGGGAGAATGTGCAAACCCCACATAGACAGCACCCGAGGTCAAGATTGAAGATGAATCCCTGGTGCCACTGTGCCACCCCCCAGCTTGCCTTCAATAGGCCAAGACACCAAACCGCACTGACCAGATAAAATGGTGGCTAGCGGGGATTCCAGATGGAGTAGAGTGGTTGAATGATCCATTTTAAAGGCACCTGATGATGATAATGGTGATACTTCATTGTCACATGTAACTGGGTGCAGTGAAATGTTTTGCTTTTGTATGCAAAGCACACTAAAGAGTCACCATAAAGGTGCTGACAAAGTTACAAAAACAAGTACTCATCTCTTCTTTGTTCTCTTCCCCCCCCCCCCCCCCCCCCCCACTCACTGCTGGGTCCCCTTAGTTCTTATCCCCACCCCCACCCCCACCACGTCTGGTCCACTTATGTTCTTGGCGGCCCCCCCTTGCTTGTGCCCCACTCTCAGTGAAATCTGTGGTTGCAATTAGCCCCAGTGCCCCAATTGTTTCATACTTCAAACGTCTGAGCAATAATTTCACTAGAACAATGCTATGAATGAGTGATTACACTTATTCCAAGAGATCGACTGTTTTCCTTCAGGCTGAGGGAGATGTGAGGAGTTTCGATGCAGCAGGGACAGTTTGGAGAGATTTACAATGTAGCAATTGTTTATTTTATAATTTGTGAATTTAGATTTATGGCAAATAAACCAAAGGCCACAAGAGGGCATACATGCATTATTTATGCAGTAGGTTACTGTATTATAAAATTGCCTGAAATGGCGGTGAAAGAAAGTAAGTTCAACTAAAACCTACTCTTACATTTCTAACAATACAAAGAAAGCTATTTATTCAGTCCATGACCACTCCCAAAGGAGCAATCCCATTAACACCAAACCCCTTCCTTATGTCCATGAATCCTATCAATGTAAATCTCGCTCTCACATATCCGTCAATTCCTTTCTCAAAACATTGCTTTTCCATCCCTCCACAGATGCTGTCTGAACTTCTGGAGTTACTCCAGCACTTTGTGTTTTGCTCAAGAATCCAGCACCTGCAGCTCCATGTGTCTCTCTCCTTTTTGATTTTTTTTGCCATTAACCAGTACAGTGGCACAGCGGTAGAGTTGCTGCCTTACAGCACTAGAGACCTGTCTGTATGGAGTTTGCGCATTCTCTCTGTGACAGCGTGTGTTTGTAGGTTAATTGGCTTCTGTAAATTAGTGTGTAGAACTGAACTTTTAGATAGTGATCGTCAGTCAGCACAGACTTGGTGGGCCGAAGGACCTGTTTCTACGCTGCATCTATAAACTAAACATTCAAACTAAACTAAACCGATGGAAATAGATAATTAACCATCCAGCACATCTTAGGGATGTGGGAGAATCCCAGAGTGTGTGGAGAAAGCTCACATATTCACAGGGACAAGCGATAAATTCAATAGAGGCAGCACCCATGGTTAAGATTGAACTAGAATTGTGGGGCAGCAGTGTTACAACTGTATCAGTATCATATGAATTAAAAAAAAATGAATGAATACGTGGAAGTAAAGAAATGATACAGCATTCTGAGGAAAAACCTGGAGTGTGTTGCAATGATAAAATTGCTCCACTAAAGAGGATGGATGGATGTCTTCCTGTGTCTTGCGAATTTACATTCTAGTAATTCTGCTGAAGGAGATTCTTATGCAGAGAAGATTTGCGGGATGATGCCTGGACAGGAGGAACTCAGCTACAGGGAGAGGTCGGGCAAGACAGGACTTTAGTCCTTGAACCGCAGACGGTAGATGGGTAATGTTATATAGGCACATCAAATCACGAAGGGTATGGATTGGGTGAATGCACAGAGTCTTTTATTTTGGTTAGGGTGATTAAAAACACATGGGCACATGTTTAAGGGGAGAAGGGCAAGATTTATTTGCGATGCTAGGAATTAGTTTGGGTTGAAATTACGAAGAGCGGTTATGGTAGATTGAGACTCAAAATATGATCTTTCCAAGGGTCGGATCATGAATGGGAAAACATTTTAAGGGCATGTTTGAAATGAACTGCAACTATCTTGGGAGATTTTAATCTACATATTGGACGAAGGGTATTGCTGAAAAAGAGGTTATGGACTGAGTCAGAAGTGCCTGACCGAGGGGCCTTCCAGAACTTATGGATCAGGTCTTGCGTAATGAGGGAGAAGTAACACGGGTTCTGGTAGTTAAAAATCCCGGAAGGGTTAGTATCCTCAATATGATAGAATTCCAAATGAAGTTTGAGAATGAACACCCTAGGTCTAAATACAGTATCTTCAATTTAAATAATTTTCATAAATCGCTTAGCTCTGCGAGGGTACAGAAGATTGGAAAACAGCCGTTGTACATAGAACATTGAACAAGTATTTAAGAAGGCAAATGGCATTTGGGCATTCATTGCGAAGAGGTTGGAGTTTAAAAACAGGGATGTTTTTGTTGCAATTGTACAGGGTCAGGCTTCACCTGGAATACTGCATACAGTTGTAATCTTCTTACTTAGAAAAAAGAGATAGTAACTTTAGAAACAGTTCAAATGGGACTCACCTGGCTAATTCCTGAGAGGAGAAGGTTATCCGACAGAGAGAGGCTGAATAGTTGAAGTCTACTCCCTGGAATTTAAAAGAACGAGGGTGACTGCATTCAAACATACAACATTTTAAGGAAGCTTTGAAAGAGATAATAATCAAATCTAATGACAACTTTCATGGGGCTGGGGAGTCTACAACTGACCTTGGCATGGGAATAGTCAGAGGTAGGATACCAGGTGGTGTGGCCATTCTATGGAACAAGAAGCTTGACTCATCAGTAAATGTGATTCGGCTTGATGCTGACTGGTGCATTGTAATACCTTTACTCACAACAATAAGGAATTTGTTATCCTGAATGTATATCCACCCTATGAATGCCATCAGAATGATGAATATTTAAATAGACTTGCTTTCATCTATTCTTTCATTCAAAACAATAATTTTTGTAGTGTACGTCATTGGGGATATGAATGCAGATATCTCAGATAGGAACTCATTATTTGCCAAACATATGGCTCAGTTCTGTCAAGATAATAATTTAATATTGTCAAGCAAAGTGCTTTTACCTACAGATAGCTATACTTATATTAGTGAGGCCTGGCACACCACATCATGGCTGGACCACTGTATTAGTACAGCTGATGCACATGCCTCATTGGGGTGTATGAGCATTCTGTACGGGGCAGCAATGACTGATCATATACCTGTTGCTATGACAATAAATGTTGAACACATACCTGTGGTATCCAGAGACAGAAATAGCTTTAAAACAGAAAAACTGGACTGGTCAACGCTTACAAAGGAATACATCATAGCCTATTATGCCCATACAGATAAATCCTTAAGCAATATTCATCTAGTTAAAGATGCAATAATATGTAGTAATGGTAATTGTAAAGATATGAAGCATAGGAGAGACATCTGCTCCATGTATAATGATATAGTAAGCGCCTTATATGTAGGCAGTAAGCCCTACTGCAAGCATAAAAATAAGACACATAACATCAGGCTTGGCTGGAATCAGTATGTAGCTGAGTATCATACTGAAGCCCGTGAAGCCACCAAATCATGGGCTATGGCAGGTAGACCCAGACGGGCCTGTGTTTGAGCACAAGAAGCTCACTAATGCAAGGTATAAGTATGCTATTCGCTTCATCTGTAAACATGAGCAAGCTATGAGGGCTGATTCCATGGTTAAGAAGCTGCTAAGTAACAATGCTACAGATTTTTGGAAGGAAGTGAGAGCTCTTAACAGTTGCAAAACATCTCTACCATGCACTGTAGATGGAATCTCCGGAACGGCTAATATCGCAGAGTTATGGCGACAACATTATAGTACTTTATTCAACTGTGTCCAAGGTGACTTGTATAGGGTGGACAATATTGAGAGTAATGACTCGATGGTGATTATGTCACATGAGGTGCATCATGCCATGAACAAGCTGTCCAACAACAAAGCAAGTGGCTTGGATCATATTTCTGCTGAACATCTTAAGTATGCGAGTATGAGGATAGCTCCTCTCCTAGCTATTTGTTTTACTGGCTTTATGATTCATGGCTTGTTACCAGACTCAATGTTGTCTGTTATGTTAGTGCTGGTTATTAATGACAAAGCTGGTAAAGTAGGAAGTCTAAATAATTACAGGCCAATAGCTTTTGTCAAAAGTCTTAGAAAGAGTTCTGCTGGATAGAATAAATGAGTTTGTTAACTCCACAGATAACCAGTTTGGCTTTAAAGCTAAACATGGCACTGGCCTGTGCATATATGCCCTAAAGGAGATTGTAAACAAATATAGAGGCAAAAACTCTTCAATCCTTATGTGCTTTATTGATGCTTCCAAAGCCTTTGACCGTGTTAATCACAGAAAGCTGTTTGTTAAAATGAGTCAAAGAGGGGTGCCTAAATATATTGTTAGAATTCTGGCCTACTGGTATGCCCACCAGACTATGCAAATAAAATGGGGCAATAGGGTCTCAGCCCCATTTGGGGTTAGCAATGGTGTTAGACAAGGGGGAATTTTCTCCCCAGTCCTTTTTAATCTATATATTGGTGATCTGTCTAAACAATTGAACACCTGTAATACAGTGTGCGTAATTGGTAATATTTTAGTGACCATATTATGTATGCAGATGATCTTGTGGTCTTTAGTCCATTTAGCGCTGGTCTACAGCAGCTCCTTACTACATGTTCCGTGTATGGTGTGGAACATGACATTAAATATAATGCTAGTAAGAGTGCTGTTATGGTCTGTAGAACCAAAGAGGATAAAAGCCAAAAATATCCTCATTTTAAATTGTCTGACAACAATCTTAGTGTCTGTAATAAGATAAAATATCTAGGGCATATTATTACAGAACAAATGACAGATGATGTGGCATATAACGATGCCATGAGAACACTGCTAAGGCAACCAAGATGGTGTAGTGCCAGTAATATGTTTGTGGCTGCAGGAGTCAGTACTTTAGAAGCTATGCTAAGGCACTACATGTATAAATTCATTTGCAGGATAAATGACTCTAAAAATGTGCTTATTGTGGCCTTGACAAAAATAAGGGTTAGCACTACACACTACGAATCCCAGCTGTGGAGACACTGGTATCATTGTCTCGTTGCACGACATTGATCATCTTTTACTCTGAATTTGTAACTTAAGTATTGTGGGTTTTTAAATATATAAATTATGATGTTTTTATGTGATTTACCATGATTTTATATATATTCATGATATTTGATATGCAATGCATTTTTAATGTAATGTTGCCCCTTGTCTGGACCTTGAGTCCGTAATAAAGTTATTATTATTATTATTATTATTATTATTATTATTATTATTATTATTATTATTATTATTATTATTATTAATATAGTTCACAGAGTCATTCTTCTACAAAATCATGGTCTAGTAGAACAAAAGAATGGATCGGTACCAAGTCTGAATGACTTTGCAAATTATATGGAGCACAATATGGAGGACAGGTTGTCTTTATAATAAAGACATTAAGATGGAAACTTGAGTAATAACATGTGCTTCTTTCAAGGCCATAAAGAAGCCAAGATTGAAAAAATAGTTGATGCTCCAGAGATAAGTAATAACTTGCTATTGGATGAGCTTGATTTCGACCCAGGCTATAGAATCTTTCTGTCATACCATATTCAGACTTGGTAGGAGTGTTTTACTGATAAGAAAAATGTATAGTTGCGCTAACTTTCCTTTGTTCTGTAAGTGGAGTCCGAGAAACAATGAGCATCATGTTTTATTTGTAGATGACGCCACTCCCGTCTAACAAATCGATTAAAGATTGCCTTGGTTTACCATTAGCAATTTTGTTGCTGTCTGATTTTTAAGAGACAAACTTTGACAGCTTGACAGGGTAGATGTAGGGATGCTTTCACTATTGGAAGAGTCTTGGACAAGGGGACATAGCAATGGATTAAACTGTAACCTTCCTGCAATAAAGAACAATATGTCATTGCCTGCATGACCACGTTGCATCTGCTTGCTAACTTATTGTAATCCGTCTGCAGGAACAGCTAAATTACTGTTTACTTGACTCATCTAATTTTATCCATGGAGTCTACAGTACTAGCTTCTTCTTTATTAGATTCATTAGTCATTAGATTCCTCTTACCAAAATGCATTTTATCATAGTTCCCCACGTCAAATTCCATTTGCCAAGTTTTTGCCCAGTCATTCAGCATACCGATCTCCTGTTACAAAATCCAGGCATCTTCATTGAAATGTGCCACAGGAACAAACCCTTCAGCCCACAATGTCTTCCAGCTGAACAGCTTTCCAATAACCTGAGTCCCACCCAACTTCCAGATACTTCACCGTGGTCTCCAATGGAACATATTCTTTCCAAAGTCATGGGTCATGGTCTTCTCTGTTTTCAAGTTTAGATACAATTCCTACATGACTGCATCTCTGGTCCTACCATTATCTCCCTCTCTTTTCTGAATTACTTCAGAAGGCATAGATTAGCATTTGCTTGATTTGTTTGATTGGATTTCTTAATGGTGTTTATTATGTAGGTATGTTACAAAACTTACCTTTCCCGGCGCTGCAGTTTTGCCACTGCCCGTGTGCGCGACTTTGGCGCCTTTGAGAGGGGGGCGGGTTTAAAATGCTGTTTTCTCCATTCAAATCGATTAATCTCAGGGGATTTAGTTGCTGAAGATAAATTGCTCCGACATTTGTTTTATGGATATATTTTTAAACTGCGCTGAATAATTTAATTGCTAGAGTGAATTAAAAATCATCGTCTAAAGCCGTGAACGCCGACAACGGGACGGATCTTACGTAGGGGCAAAAGAAGGTGCACAGTTTATTTTTACATAAAAACGTGCTTCTTAGGAAGCCTTTAATCAAAATTTCATGTTGCGAAAAGGTGACTTAAAAAATATATGAACCAGCAGTATTTTTCCTGCCGACTGGGGGTTAAATTCACCGCAAACCGCAACGTTCCAAACGATCGCGTTCCGCAAAATCCCACTCGCAAGTTGATTTAAATGGCCATTAATTTACGGGAATTAAACACTAAATTCCTTCAATTTGGCCTATAAATTCATGACAATGAGATTTAAAAAATCATGTTATATTGTGGATTCTTGTGTGAATGTTATTTGGACATTTAAGACTTTTTAAAAATGCTAACCTTTCCTTAAAAAATGGATAGATGTTTAGATCTAGTAATTGAATTTTGTAATTAGTTCCAATTAGGTAATTAACTAATTATATGCTTTCATTTCAGGTCATCCAAGTAAGATTGTTTTATATTTGTTTCAGAATGCTTCAATCTATAATAACTGAAAAATTCATTCAGTTCTCTTAATTTTTAAGAAAGTTATGGGCTTTTGACTGTCCTTGATCACAGATTTTGTGTTAAGTCAATGGAAAAGCAATAGGGAACAAATTGCTAATTTCTGAGTGTGAAAATGGCCATAACTTTTTTTAATACTGAAGATATGAAAGTGAATTAGGTGTCAAATGAAACTTATTTTTATGCTTTATCTGATGGGATAAATCTGATGGGACTTGATTTTTTAAATTTCAAAATTTTGTAACATTGTTATATTATGGTGTCTATTGAGTATTATGCTTATATATCTGTTGTGTTGCTGCAGGTATGAATTTCAAAAAAAGCATTCTTCAAGTTCAATTCACATTTATTGTCACATGCACCAATTGGTACAGTGAAATTTGAGTTATTAAACAGCCATACAAATAAAAAGAACACAATACATGATAGAGTTTAACATAAACGCCCACCACAGTGGAATCAACGTTTCCCACTTTGATGGAAGGCAATAAAGTTCTGTCATCTTCCTCTTTGTTCACCTCATTACTCTTGATTGGGCTCCCATTGTCACATGTATTCAAGATCGTGGTCAGTCCAACGTGAACTTGAAGTGATTCCAATAAACAGGTAGCTGTGTGCAAGTGTAAGTCCATGGATGTGGATTAACCACATGTCACAAGTCCACTCCACTCGCTTAGAAGAACATCAGAATGTCAGAATCTGTCAAAGCACTTCACAGCTAATTAACCTATTAGAACAACTGAGTGATTCACTCTAACGTGCATAGCTTCAAATCCTGAAGATTAATCAAATGAACAACTTTAGGAACTTTGTCAGTGAATGCAAGCAGTTCCACATATTTAGAAGTAGATATCAGGATCTGCAAACAACTGGCATATCCAGGCAGGATCCTATTGTGGAACACTCAAGAAATAGCGGTGTCAGATGAACCACTCTGAACTTCTCAGATCTTAGTTGTCATACAATGCTCTGCCATTAGATGACAATGTTGCACCAAATATTCTCTCCCATCCATTACACCACTTGGCATTGGAAGATAAAAAGCAGGAGCAAGTTATAAATATCATCCCACACCAGAATAATAGTAACTGAAACCTATGCAGATTGACTACAAGTTTGTTATGCTTCTTAACTGTTTTAATCTGACACTTTTATAGTTTTGGCATGAAGAAATGTGATAACCCAATGTCGGGGTTACACAAAAAGCTGGAGAAACTCAGCGGGTGCAGCAGCATCTAAGGAGCGAAGGAGATAGGCGACGTTTCGGGTCGAGACCCTTCTTCCTCCTCTCTGATAACCCAATGTGTTTGTCTCCATCGCACAGGTGCTAATACTGCTTTTTACATAGAGTTATAGAGTCATAGAGTGATACAGTGTGGAAACAGCCCCTTCGTCCCCACCTTGCCCACACCGGCCAACATGTCCCAGCTACACTAGTCCCACCTTGCCCTCGAATTGCACATATCCCTCCAAATCTGTCCTATCCATATACCTGTTTGTTTCTTAAACATTGTGATTCTCCCAGCCTCAACTACCTCCTCTAGCAGTTTGTTCAATACACCCATCACCCTTTGTGTGAAACTGTTACCCCTCAGATTAAATCTTTTCCCCTTCACCTTAAACCTATGTCCTCTGGTCCTCGATTCACGTACTCTGAGCAAAATACTTTGTGCATCTACCCGATCTACTCCTCTCATGATTTTATACACGTCCATAGGATCACCCCTCATCCTCCTGCGCTCCGAGGAATAGAGTCCTAGCCTACTTAACTTATCCCTATAGCTCACATCCTCTCATCCTGACAACATCCTCATCAATCTTCTCTGTACCCCGTCCAGCTTGACAACATTTTTCCTATAACATGGTGCCCAGAACTGAACAAAATATTCTAAATGTGGCCTCACCAACATCTTGTACAACTGTAACATGACCTCCCAACTTCTATATTCGGTACTCTGACTGATGAAGGCTAATGTGCCAAAAGCCTTTTTGACCACACGATCTACCTGCGACTCCACATTCAAGTAACCAGGCATCTGCACTGCTAGATCCTTCTGCTCTACAACACTCCCAAAAGCCCTACCATTCACTGTGTAGGTCCTGCCCATATTAGACTTCCAAAATGCCAATTCCAAAACACCTCACATTTCTCTGTATTAAATTCAATCAACCATTCCTCAGCATACCTGGCCAATCGATCAAGATCCAGCAACAACCTTCACAACCATCTTCACTATCTGCTTTTCTATCATCTGCAAACTTTCTAATCTTGCCATGTATGTTCTCATCCAAATCATTGATATAGATGACAACATTGAACTCTGAGGCACACCACTAGTCACAGCTCTCCAGTCTGAGAAGCAACCTTCCACCATCACCCTCTGCTTCCTTCCTGGAAGCTAATTTTCTATACATTCAGCTATCTCTCCTTGGATCCCATGTGATTTAACCATCCAGAGCAGCCTACCATGTGGAACCTTGTGGAGCTTGATTGATATGTTGTTGAGCTTTTATCCCAATTGATTTGGCCAGCTTTTGCTGGGACAGTATGCCTTACAGAGAGTGTGCTTTCTTGGTTAGCTAGCAGACTGGTCTCCAAGCTGTCCGACCTAGGCTTCGAACACAACATCTGCCTTTGGATAAAGGACTTCCTAACAGACTGGCCGCAGTCAGTCAGGATGGGCCCACACCACTCTCCCACTCTGCCACTCAGCACAGGGGCTCCACAAGGCTGTGTGCTGAGCCCCCTCCTCTACTCCCTCTATACCTATGACTGTATACCAACCCACAGCATGAACACAATCATTAAATGTGCAGATGACACAACAGTGGCGGGGCTGATCACTGAGGGAGATGTCAGCTTACAGGGAGGAGGACAAAGGCTAATAGGCCGGTGCTCAGAAAACGACTTGGCACTCAACACCAAAAAAAGAGCTTATCGTCGACTTAAGGAAGAAGCAGGGTGACCATCCCCCTCTGCACATAAACAGGGAAAGAGTAGATAGAATCTCCAGTTTCAGGTTCCTGGGAACCCACATCTCAGCAGATCTCAGGTGGTCAACCAACATAAATTCTCTGGTTAAGAAAGCACAACAACGGCTTCACTTCCTAAGAACACTCAGGAAAGTCAACTTGCCAGTGTCCTTCTGCCACTGCTCCATTGAGAGTGTCCTGACACATGGTATCCTGGTGTGGCATGGCCACAGTACTGCGACTGACAAGAGGGCTCTGCAGAGAGTCATCAACACAGCCCAGAAGATTACCAACACATATCTGCCTGCTATGGAAGACATCTATAGCTCTCATTGCCTGCAGAAGGCATCATGCATCCCAATGGATCCATCTCACCACGCCCATCACTTGTTTGCGCTTCTGCCCTCAGGAAAGCGCTTCAGGTCCATCAAAGCACACACCACAAGACTAACAAACAGTTTCCACCATAAGGCCATCACCTCACTGAACTCACACTCCCCATAGTCAATATGGGAGTATATGGGAAGCGGTAACTAGGGAAATTGATGAGGGTAAAGCAGTGGATGTTGTCTATATGGATTTCAGTAAGGCCTTTGACAAGGTTCCCCATGGAAGGTTGGTTAAGAAGGTTCAATCTTTGGGTGTTAATGGCGGAGTAGCAAGATGGATTCAACAGTGGCTGAATGGGAGATGTCAGAGAGTAATGGTGGATGGCTGTTTGTCAGGTTGGAAGCCGGTGACCAGTGGGGTGCCTCAGGGATCTGTGTTGGGTCCACTGTTGTTTGTCATGTACATCAATGATCTGGATGATGGGGTGGAAAATTGGATAAGTAAGTATGCAGATGATACTAAGATAGGTGGTGTTGTGGATAATGAAGTAGATTTTCAAAGTCTACAGAGAGATTTGGGCCATTTGGAAAAGTGGGCTGAAAGATGGCAGATGGAGTTAATGCTGATAAGTGTGAAGTGCTACATCTTGGCAGGACAAATCAATATAGGACGTACATGGTAAATGGTAGGGAATTGAGGAATGCTGTGGAACAGAGGGATCTAGGAATAACTGTGCATAGTTCCCTGAAGGTGGAATCGCATGTAGATAGGGTGGTAAAGAAAGCCTTTGGTGTGCTGGCCTTTATAAATCAGAGCATTGAATATAGGAGTAGGGAAGTAATGTTTAAAATTGTACAAGGCATTGGTAAGACCAATTCTGGAGTATGGTGTATAATTTTGGTCGCCTAGTTATAGGAAGGATGTCAACAAAATAGAGAGAGTACAGAGGAGATTTACTAGAATGTTGCCAGGGTTCCAGCAACTATGTTACAGAGAAAGGTTGAACAAGTTAGGTCTTTATTCTTTGGAGCGCAGAAGGTTAAGGGGGGACTTGATTGAGGTCTTTAAAATGATGAAAGGGATAGACAGAGTTGACGTGGATATGTTTTTCCCATTGAAGGTAGGGAAGATTCAAACAAGAGGGCATGACATGAGAATTAAGGGACAGAGGTTTCAGGGTAACGTGAGGGGGAACTTCTTTACTCAGAGGGTGGTGGCTGTGTGGAATCAGCTTCCAGCAGAAGTGGTGGAGGCAGGATCGATTTTAGCATTTAAGAGTAAAGTGGATAGGTATATGGACGTGAAGGGAATGGAGGGGTATGGTCTGAGTGCAGGTAGATGGGATTAGGGGAAAACAAATGGTCGGCACGGACTGGAAGGGCCGAGAGGGCCTGTTTCCGTGCTATAATTGTTATATGGTTATATGGTTAATATTTATACTGTACAATACCTACCTTTGTGCAATACTGATATATTCATTTATATTATTTATTTTTATAATAGTATTCTGTGCAATATCTTATATTCTGACAATGACCTTCTGAGAAAAATATCTTATATTCTGGTAAGGGTGCATACATAGGCATAATGTGTACGCGTGTGTGAATGTGTCACAGTATATGCAGGTGAGTGCATGAACAATTTTTATTTTTCTCACTTTTTTGCTGTTATTTTATTGTTATTTTTTATCTTGTACAACTTGTACAATTCAGCCCTTGTAATGAAATGGAACCTGTGAGATTGATAAGATAATTAGAGATGAAGTGCAGAAAATTAGAGGAAGTTGCTTGCAACAAAATATGGATCTCAATAGATGAGACAACTGATGCTGTGGGGAGATATGTTGTCATTGCGGTCATCTGTACACTGGTGGCAGGTCAACCATCAAAGGAGTATTTGTTGACATTGGAAGTATTGGAGAAGTCAAACAGCTCAACTATAGCTCAGTTGTTTACATCTTCATTTGCTGTACTTTGGCCAGAAGGTATAAAGCACGAGAATGTTCTTCTGTTTGTGACTGATGCAGCTTCGTACTTGAAAAAAGCTGATTGTGCTCTTAAAGTTTTATTCCCCAAAATGTTGCATTTGACATGCTTAGCTCAAGGACGTCATAGAATTGCCAAGTACATATGGAGCTTGTTTCCAAATGTCGATCACCTAGTTTCCAATGTAAAGAAAATCTTCCTCAAAACACCATCACGTGTGCAGTTGTTCAAGGAAATGGCACCTGAGATTCTGCTACCTCCTCAGCCCATTTTGACTAGGTGAGGAACATGGCTCTCTGCTGTACTCTATTATAGTGCAAATTTTGAAAAGATAAAATAAATCATCAACTGTTTTGAAAAAGAAGAATCTGCTGCAGTCAGGATCATCAGTGAAATCATGCAGAAAAAGTTCCTTGGAAGTAAATTTAGTTTAAAATTGGGTTTAACAAAAATATATCTTGTGTTTATTGCTTCCAATTCTGCAAACTTTCCACAAGTTATCACTTCCCTTGAGAAACGTGGTGAAACATTAGTGAATAGTCAACAAAGTAACTGACGATATTCGTAAAGTTCCTGGCAATGTAGGTAAAGACATACAAGGAAAATGTGAGAGAATGATTTTTCGTAATAAAGATCTTGAAGGATTAGAAAACATAGCTAAAGTTCTCAAAGGTAGTTGTTATGCACAAGTTATCGACATGAATATAGAGTTTGTAGCTTGTTTCAGGTATGCACTCGCAACCTCAGCTGAGGTAGAAAGACATTTTTCACAACTGAAGCATATTCTGTCTGACAGGCGGCATAGTATAACACCAGATAAATTGAAAAACATGCTAGTAATTATTTGCAACCAGGCAACTTTGGTTATTTAATGTAGTATATCTTTATATTATCATTTTTAACCATATTTTGGTGGTGGAAATAAATGCCCTTTTAGCCTTTTTTGGCAATAAATGCCTTTTCGTGCCTTTTTTGTAATATTATTATGCCTTTTTGCCTGCCTAGTTTTTTTAGTGCCTAAACATCCTGGCTCTACTTATTAGATACTTAGGCTGTTAAGCTGCAAGCCAAAAACTCTGAAGTAAGTTTAATAGTAAGATTAAATGAGAACTTACCAGTTTGAAGTTTGATCTTTATTTCATGAGGAGTTACGATGAGGGATTACGTGAAGGAGCCCCACCAGAGCGCCTGCGCATCATACTTCAAAGCAGTGGCGTGAAATCACAGTAACTACAGTCGAAGTTATATAGTAAGACTCAGAAGACTAGAACTACCAGACGATCTTTGCGATTATGAGGGTCGGGAGCGGAGGGCACGTAATCCCTCATCGTAACTCCTCATAAAATATAGATCAAACTTTAAACTGGTAAGTTCTCATTTAACCTTACTATTTTACTTCGGAGTCACGTGAGTGACTATGTGAAGATTTCAAAGCTCTGTGATTTCAAGCCGTAGTTACAATTCCACACTGCTTCGGTTGACACAGGATAAACAAATAATGTATTGAACATTGTTTAAATTATACAATGAATGTCTTAAACAATAAAAGAACAGTAATAACCCCTCTTTTGCAGAGGAAATTACAAGGGAGAACTCAAACAGAACCCAAAACAGCATGCCCAAATCTTTGCATTGCGAGGACAGGTTCATCATAAATCGTAAAAAAGGTTCCTTCACTGAACCATCCTGCGGTGAGGATATGGTCTAATGGCAGATCCTGCGTCTTTGCTGCGTACGTTGACGCCGCCCTGGTGGAGTGATTTAAACACATCAGTGTCTACTCCAGCATAATGCAAACATGTTTCAGCCATCTAGAAATAGTTTGTACTGACACCTTTGTATGAGGTTTTATGTGGCTGATGAGCATCGCTGTTTCAGAGCCTCTGAGACTCTTGATGACCTTGATATATTGGCTCAGGTGCGTAACTACACATAGTCTTAGGTCAATGGGTATATTTTAAGCTTATTTTGGTTCCAGCCGTCCCTGGCCTGCTCTGTTTGATTAGATCATATACATAAAACGTAATATTATCTACAGAAGAATGCATGTTGTCCAGTCGTAACTTTTGCAATATCTGGACCCATTGTGCTGCAACTAGCATCATGAACATGACCACTTTGAGCATTAACTTCTAGAAAGGCAGAAATGTAATTGGAGCCCATTGCAAAAGCAGTGTGAGAAGTATACCCACATCCCAGACTTCCGAATATCTAGGTCTGGGAGGGTTTTGTAAATATACCTCTTATGAATTGGGCCACCAATAGATGAGATCCGACAGAGTGTTGTCCGGACTCTTGCCCTAAATAGGAGGACAAAGCACTTCGAGCACTATAAATGGCACTATAAGTTAACTGCTCATCAAAAATGCAATGTAGCCAGGAACTCCAATACATTCAGTATGCCTGCAACATGATAAGATATATTTGACTGTAAACAGAACTTCTCCCATTTCTTAATATGAGATACATATCGTTTTTTAGTACTACCTCTCCAGGCCACCGTAATCACATCGACGGTCCTACTCGAGAGTCCGAGTCCCTGGAACAGTCTGGTCAGAAGATACAAATCAACAGATTAATACGATCATGTAAAGGGGAACTCTCCTCCTGTCCCAGGGTGAACCAACAAGTTGCTGTAATTGGGGATGATCATGAATGGCTGTGTCATCAGTCTCAGAACCAATGGGAACCGCTGTGTGGTCCAGTTAGGAACTACCAAACGCCTAAGCGTAGTCGTGCTCTATTTTGGTGAGACATTGATTAATGAGGCAGAATGGGGAAAAGCGTAAGAACGTACATCCCCAACGTAGCGAGAATGTATCATGGATCTAGTTCACATGAGATGTATTTAGGTAACTGGTGATTTAACCCGGATGCAACAGATCTATGTCTGGCAATCCATACCGGCTGACAATCATTTTGAAAATTTTGGATTCATCATCTATTCTGTGTTGTCATTGAATTCACGTGACCTGGTGTCTGCCACTTTCACATTATCTCTACCTCATATGTAGATATCTGAGACCCAGATGTTTCTCATAATGCACCAATGCGAGATGAGGTTAGCCAGATTGTCACAGAATAATGACCTAATTCCACCCATGTGATTGATATGGAACAGCTGTGGTATTGTCACTCTGAAGCTGCACATGCAAATCATGCATTGTTGAGCAGAATGCTTTAGGCCATAGAATGCACCCAGCAATTCTACATAGTTTATCCCATGCCTCTGCAGGATTAATGCCTCTTTCACATTCCATCTGCCGCCACAGCTAGACTCAATATCAGTGACTCCCCATCCCAAAGCGCTCACATCAGTTTGCAACTAAAGGTTATTGAGTCAGAATGTCTCTAGTACATCGCGAGACATTAGTTACAGTTTTGGCCGTAGGCAAAGTACTGACATGTTAATTAAATCAATGATGAACCCCAAATAGCCAATCATTCCAAATGGCACTAATTTGGATTTAATTAGATGGGTGAGGAACAGGTGTTTGGTAGCTGAATATTATGCATCTTTCAGATCTATGGTTGCCATATAACACCCTTTTGATACCAATTGCAATATTGGCTGGGGAATATTGGACACAAATTGTTGAGGCTGATATGCTGTCCTTTCAATTAACCCTTTTTTGGAATAAAATACCAATTTCATCATTCACCTGTAGAGTTAGTGGTATTGAAACCCAATACCCGACTAGGTGTATTTTGTACGGGTGGATGTACTTCCGAGATAACCTTATTTGAGACCCCCGGATACAGTCCAGTATGAATAGATCTGATGTTTATGCAGCACGATATATCATAGAACAATTGCTACCTACCCCCGACCGGTGACTGATCTCTAGAGGATATATCCTGGATTTTCAATTACCCCTTCCTGTTCTGAAAGGGTATGGTTTTTGAGGTGGTATCCTGGTCTCAGGATGAGTTTTGATGAGGCCGATTGTTTTTGCCTCATTGTCCAGAACGTTCCTTGGATATTAGAGGATCTGCGCAAGGCTGTGAACCGTTGGTTGAGTGTAGGCTGGATGGTTATTCGTGAATAAATAATTCTAAAAATGGGCATTATACAACAGGGTCCATATCCTGCTGTGTTTAGATAGTGGTGCCCTTGTACCATTTGCCCAAATGCCATTATTTCTGCACCAACCAGTTTTTTAGGACATCTGCAGCTTTAACTCATGTGCCCTCATGATGCGCTCCTTTAGAGCGATGCAGTTAACAGGTGTTTGATATGTCTTGCGAAGTTTCCTCCATTATGGAGTCCTGGAGCTGGTGAGAGGCCATATAATTAAATTGCTGGCCAGATTGTCATCCATGGCTTCACCATGGCAAATTGCTGGCCACATCCGGCATACCCGGAGCATAGCTCATATGCTTTCGTGTATGCACATAAGCAGTGGCACCAAACTTCAGGGTCAGATTCTTACTGCCCTGGCGTCTCCCGGCTCCTGCTCACGGGAGGTAACATGCAGCCCTAAACAAGGTGCTGCTGTTATGGGTCCCCATGCAGACTCGTAGGCATATTGTCCTTCATATGTGTACAGCTCTTTTGCTTAATGGACCTCTGCTAGAGGTTGCTGCTGAAAGCTGCTGGGGACCCTGGGGTATAAACCCATCTGGAACACCTCCTGGGTGTTATCATTTTGGCTATGAGGTGTTCCACATTGTCCAGACATCCCCAATGTTCATATTTTGGAAGGGAAAAGTTTTTCTGGCCTCACTCATCAGAGTTGACAGGCGTGGACAATTTACTCTTGGCCTGCCTCCCGACAAGAGTGGCCGCAGTGCTTTAAAGCACCAGAGTTGCTGCTGCTGACTGAACTGCTGGTGGCTCTAAAGTCGGCGTCTCAAAAGCCGCCGTCATCCGCAGCTACGAGTTCATCATGAGGATTTCCCCAACCATTGAGAACAAGCAAGGCTGGCAGAACTCCATCCACCACAACCTCAGCCTTAATAAGTTGTTTCATCAAAGCGCCTCGACATTACGATGACCCTGACAAGGGTAATTACTGGATGCTGGACCTGTCCAGCGACGACGTGTTCATCGGCGGGTCGACGGGCAAACTTCGCTGGCGCGGTCACGTCCCGGGGCAAATTTTTCAAGAGGGGACTTCGCCTTTCGATGTCTGGACTGGGCTCCTTGCACCATCCGAACAACACTCAATTACCCCAGCGCCGCCTCCAGTTTTCTGAACCAGGCTCCCAGTTATGGCTCGGGAGTTTGGAAATAATTCTGCATAGAATGTGTGTAATTTTCTTACATTTTTACAGCAGCCTAAGTGAAATAAAAATCCCTTGGTGAGCATAGAATAATGCTCAGTGGTTGCGGATCCGGGGTGGAGCAGATAGCTAGCGGGGATATCTCTCACCCATTGTTGAGGGGACACAGTGAACCCTTGCTCCATCAGCTTGCTGTCAGGGTAAGCCGGCTACTTCTTCCCATCCTTGCATCACACGCAGGTGGTGTAGCAGCAGAACGGACCCGGGATGCGTTCTCTCCGACCCCTTTCCACCTTCCCATGTGGACTGGCCGCAGGTAGGTTTTACTTTATAGGCGACATACGTGCCTTATTTTCATTATTTTAATATTTTCCCTTTAGGAAAGTGTCCCTGCTGGCTCCTGTAACCAGCCTTATGGAACCTAGTAAACCGCAGCAAGTTTAAAACACTTACCTGCGGGTGTTTTACTTATTGCTGGTGGAGCTGCGCTCTCCTGCCTGTCACTCACATGACTCCGAAGTAAAATGGTTAATAAATGTGCAATGTGGTATGTTCTTACAAATAATTGGAGGCAAAATCTAGAATGCCATGTTTGCGAAATAAGCAGCGGAGTGACGTTAATTGATGCACAAATCCTAGAGATTTGGAGTGTATGAATGCATTGCCTGATGGCCTGGATACGCTTGCTGATTTGTGCATCTACATCCTCTGCGTCAATAATGTGACGTTATTTATCCAGCAGGATGCAGCTCATTGTGCAACAGTTTCAGTTATATGCAAGGAACTATTGCTGTCAGTTTATTCGACACAAGGTCCAACAGACAGCAATGTATAAATAACTGAGTGATTGGTTGTTTTTTAATGCTGGAATCTGCAACTCATCTTTGCATAGATGGGTTAGTAATCTGTACTGATCTCCTGTACCCGAGAGGGAGGCAAGGACTTTGCATGTAGAATCTGGCAGCACCATCTTTCCTGCTTTGGTGACTTATTTTGTGGACTCTTCTTTAGACTTCAGGGATACGACACGTAAACAGACATTTCTGCCCACAGAGTCCCCGCTAACCAGCGATCACCTCGTACACTAGCACTATGCTACACACTAGGACAATTTAAAATTTCACCAAAGCCGAATTAACCTACAAACCTGTATGTCTTTGGAGTGTGGGAGGAAAGCGGAGCACCTGGAGAAAACACACAACGTCAGCGAGATAACACACATACTCTGTACAGACAGCACCTGTAGTCAGGATCAAATCTGGGTCTCTCGCACTGTAAGGCAACAACTCTACCATTGTGCCACTGTGCAAGAAAAGTCCCCTTGATAGTTTAGATTCTCCTTAGAAATAATAATAATTCAGCTGATCATTAGCTTTCATCACTGTCAGTACTATTTAATTTGTAAGGTGAGCTTTGTTTTCTGATACTTGAGCACTTGTCAAGGCAGCATTTTCATTGCCTCTCTGACATCTCCCTCCCCTTTCTTGTCTTCATCACATGGGACAGGCTATCGACTGATGTCTACGACAATCCTACCGACTCCCACAGTTATCTGTACCACACCTCCTCACACTCTGCCTCTTGCAAAGACACTATGCCTACTCTCAATTTCACTGTCTCCATTGCATCTGGACCCAAGATGAGGCTTTCCATTCTAGGACATCTGATCTGTCTTCTTCCTTTGGTAAATGTGGTTTCCCCTCTGCTGTTAACAATAGATCCCTGACCCACGTCTCCTCTGTGTCCTCAAGTTTGGCTCATGCTCCCCTCCCCCCAGACTGAACAAGGATAGAGTTCCCCTAGTCCTCACCTTTCACACCACCAACTCCCACATCCAACACTTCATCCGTCACCTCCAACATGATCCCAACAAAGTCATATCTTCCCATCCCTACCCCTTTCCATCTTCTGTTGCCCTCCACAAGTCCTCAGTTCACTCATCCCATCTCACCCAAACCACCCCCTCCACAGGTACTTTTCTCTGCAATCGCAGGAGATGTAACATCTGGCCCTATACCTCCTCGCTCATCTCCATCCAGGGACCCCAGAGGTCCTTTTAGGTGAGACTGAAGTTCACGTGCACATCCTCTAACCTCATCTACTGCATCTGGTGTTCCCGACGTGGGCTCCTGTATATCAGCAAGACTAGCGTAGGCTCGATGACCGTTTCACCAAACACTTGCGCTCGGTCCACCAAGCCTTATTGGATCTCTCAGTTGCGAACCATTTTAACTCGTCTTTCTGTTCCCATACTGACCCTTCTGTCCTGGGCCTCCTCCATTTCAGCTCCAGAATTCGCAACTCTTCAATTCTTTTGTCCCAAATCTGTTGTCTTTCATCTTTGGCCTTTGTCCAACCATCTGCCTAACGAAAACCCTCCTCACCTGCATCCACCTATTACCTGCCAGCTTTGTCGTGCCCTCCCCTCTTACAGCTTCCTTTCAGTACCCCCAACATCCCAACAACCTGTTTGACAAAGGGTCCCAACCCGAAATGTCACCTCTCCATGTTCTCCAGAGATGCTGCCATACCTGCCTGCTGAGTTACTCCAGCACTTTGTGTCTTTTTTTTTAAAAATCAGCATCTGTAGTTCCTTGGTTCTACAACTTTGTTGCCCTGTTGAACATAACTATAATCCCTTCATTCACTCACCTCAGAGATAAGCTGATAAAAATGTCAGTTAACATGAAATTCAATGACTTTAAGCGGCTGAATGGTGATTACCGTACATGTGGATTTTCCTCATTCACAGCCCGTGTTCATTTGCAGCTTAAACATATGAGTCGTTACTGGGCCTCATGTGAAATCCAATACAACTTTATTTGCCTTCAGTATCCTAAAATATAAATTAACACCAGCTCCTATTTAAGATTTCCACTCTACAACAAACCCTTATCTTTTAATTAGTTTGGCTCCTTTCCAAGATCTGGCACCAAAAATAGCTCAATGTTTCAGTCTGAAAGGTGCAGGTTACATTGAGTACAACTGGGCAGCTTTACACATCTGTTCAGCTATTCTTCTTGTTACCATTTTGTCCATCATTTGTATTCCACCATCTTCTCCTACTCTGAGGTTAGGATTCCAAGGAAAATCTCCCTGTAGTCCTTGCAATAGCCACCTCAGTCAACTTAAATTGTAAGCTCATGGCGTTAAATTGTAACTGTCAGTGTCATCAGTTCAAAAAAGATCAATGAGAATACTGTCAAGTCTATTTGTTAGACAATAGACAATAGACAATAGGTGCAGGAGTAGGCCATTCATCCCTTCGAGCCAGCACTGCCATTCAATGTGATCATGGCTGATCATTCACAATCAGTATCCCGTTCCTACCTTCTTTCCATATCCCTTAACTCTGCTATCCCTAAGTGCTCTACCTAACTCTCTCTTGAAAGCATCCAGAGAGCCAGCCTCCACCGCCCTCTGAGAAAGAGAATTCCACAGACTCACAACTCTCTGAGTGAAAAAGTTTTTCCTCATCTCCGTTCTTATTCCGTAGCTCATTCAAATGCTGAAGTAACTCAGCGGAACAGGCAGCATCGCTAGACGGAAGGAATGGGTAACGTTTCAAAGAGACATAGAAACATAGAAAATAGGTGCAGGAGCAGGCCATTCGGCCCTTCGAGCCTGTACCACCATTCAATATGATCATGGCTGATCATCCAACTCAGTATCCTGTACCCGCCGTCTCTCCATACCCCCGATCCCTTTAGCCACAAGGGCCACATCTAACTCCCTCTTAAATATAGCCAATGAACTGGCCTCAACTACCTTCTGTGGCAGAGAATTTCACAGATTCACCACTCTCTGTGTGAGAAATTATTTTCTCATCTCAGTCCTAAAAGACTTCCCCCTTATTCTTAAACTGTGACCCCCTGTTCTGGACTTCCCCAACATCGGGAACAATCTTCCTGCATCTAGCCTGTCCAACCCCTTAAGAATTTTGTAAGTTTCTATAAGATCCCCCCTCAATCTTCTAAATTCTAGCGTGTACAAGCCAAGTCTATCCAGTGTTTCTTCATATGGAAGTCCTGCCATCCCAGGAATCAGTTTGGTGAACCTTCTCTGTACTTCCTCGATGGCAAAAATGTCTTTCCTCGGATTAGGAGACCAAAACTGTACGCAACACTCCAGATGTGGCCTCACCAAGACCCTGTACAACTGCAGTAGAACCTCCCTGCTCCTATACTCAAGTCCTTTTGCTATGAATGCTAACATACCATTTGCTTGCTTCACTGCCTGCTGCACCTGCATGCCTACTTTCAATGACTGGTGTACCATGACACCCAAGTCTCATTGCATCTCCCCTTTTCCTAATCGGCCACCATTCTGATAATAGTCTACTTTCCTGTTTTTGCTACCAAAGTGGATAACCTCACATTTATCCACATTATACTGCATCTGCCATGCATTTGCCCACTCACCCCAAACTATCCAAGTCACCTTGCAGCCTCCTAGCATCCTCCTTACAGATAACACTGCCCCCCAGCTTTGTGTCATCCGCAAACTTGGAGATATTGCATTCAATTCCCTCATCCAGATCATTAATATATATTGTAAATAGCTGGGGTCCCAACACTGAGCTTTGCGGTACCCCACTAGTCACTGCCTGCCATTGTGAAAAGGACCCGTTTACTCCTACTCTTTGCTTCCTGTCTGCCAGCCAGTTCTCTATCCACATCAATACTGAACTCCCAATACTGTGTGCTTTAAGTTTGTATACTAATCTCTTATGTGGGATTTTGTCGAAAGCCTTCTGAAAGTCCAGATATAACACCTAACTGGTTCTCCCTTATCCACTCTGCTAGTTACATTCTTGAAAAAATTTATAAGATTTGTCAAACATGATTTATCTTTCATAAACCCATGCTGACTTTGTCCAATGATTTCACCACTTTCCAAATGTGCTGCTATCCCATCTTTAATAACTGACTCTAGCATTTTCCCCACTACCGATGTCAGACTAACTGGTCTGTAATACCCCGTTTTCTCTCCCCCTCCCTTATTAATAAGTGGGGTTACATTAGCTACCCTCCAATCCTCAGGAACTACTCCAGTATCTAAACAGTTTTGAAAAATTATCACTAATGCATCCACTATTTCTGGGGCTACTTCCTTAAGTACTCTGGGATGCTGCCCATCTGGCCCTTGGGATTTATCGGCCTTTAATCCATTAAATTTACCTAACACCACTTCCCAGCTAACCTGGATTTCACTCAGTTCCTCCATTTCATTTGACCCCCGGTCCCCTGCTATATCTTATCCCGATTATTTATCCTGATTATGTATGTCTTCCTTAGTGCAGACAGAACCAAAGTAGTTATTCAATTGGTCTGCCATGTCCTTGTTCCCCATGATCAATTCACCAGTTTCTGACTTCAAGGGACCTACATTTGTTTTAACTAACCTTTTTCTCTTCACATATCTTTGCAGTCAGTTTATATGTTCCCTGCCAGTTTTCTTTCATAATCTATTTTCCCTTTCCTAATTAAACCCCGGTAGGCTGCTTTTTCTGGCTAATTTGTGTGCTTCATCTTTTGATTTGATACTATCCCTGCTTTCCTTTGTTATCCACGGACGCACTGCCTTCCCTGATTTATTCTTTTGCCAAACTGGGATGGACAATTATTGTAGTTCATCCATGCAGTCTTTAAGTGCCTTCCATTGCATATCCACCGTCAACCCTTTAAGAATCACTTGCCAGTCTATCTTGGCCAATTCACATCTCATACCCTCAAAGTTACCTTTTTTTTAAGTTCAGAACCCTTGTTTCTGAATTAACACTCTCCATCCTAATGAAGAACTCAACCGTATTATGGTCACTCTTGCCCAAGGGGGCACGTACAACAAGGCTGCTAACTAACCCTTCCTCATTACTCAATACCTAGTCTAGAATAGCTTGCCCTCTCATTGGTTCCTCTACATGTTGGTTTGGAAAACTATCCCACATACATTCCAAGAAATCCTCTTCCTCAGCACCCCTGCTAATTTGATTCACCCAATCTATATGTAGATTGAAGTCACCCATTATAACTGTTTTACCTTTGTTGCACGCAATTCTAATTTCCTGTTTGATGCCATCCCCAACTCCACTACTACTGTTATGTGGCCTGTACACAACTCCCACTTGCGTTTTCTGCCCCTTACTATTTCGCAGCACAACCCATATCAATTCCACATCCTTGAAGCTAATGTCCTTCCTTTCTATTGCATTAATCTCCTCTATAACCAGCAAGGCTACTCCACCTCCTTTTCCTTTCTGTCTATCCCTCCTGAATGTTGAATATTGACCCAAAATGTCATCCATTCCTTCTTTCCAAAGATGCTGCCTGTTCCGCTGAGTTACTCCAGCATTTTGTGTCTATCTTTGGATAGATGATAGTTGGGATCAGGACCTTTCTTCAGACTGAAAGGTCACCTCTCCTTGTCCTCCAGAGATGCAGCCTGACCCTCTGAGTTACTAGAGTACTTAGTAAACCAGCATCTGCAGTTCCTTGTGTCTTTATAGAACAGAGCACACATTCATCCCCTTTAAGGGCTTGTCCCACTTGGGCGACCTAAGCTGCGAGTTTAGAAGAGTTTGCCCTGGACTCAAACTCACAGCATGGTCGACATGAGGTCCTAGGAGGTCATATGAGGTGGCTGGACCTCTCCTTCATGCTCGAGGGAGGTTCCCATCTACTCGCTGCCTCAGCTAAGTCGCAGAAAAATTTTGAAAATATTGAAAACTTTTCCACGAGTAAAATTTGGCCGGCATGGGTCTTTGTCACTCGTAGTGCAGTGGAGTGGGATCGCTATTTACTTACAGGCACTCGAGGGCAGCCGTCGGCCATCTCCTTTGCTGACCGGCCATTTTGATTGGCTCATTGGAGTTTCACGACCTAAGAAGACCTACTGGTAGGTAAAATGCCCACTAAACTTTATTAAACTTCTTAAAAGTGGCTCCACTCCTTCTCACCCCCTCTTCTTCCCCCCCTTCTCCCCCCCTTCTCCCCCCCTTCTCCCCCTTCTCCTCCCCCCCTCCCCTCCCATTCGTCCCTCCCCCTTCTCTCCCCTTTCTCTCCCCTTCTGTCTCCCTGCTCTACCCTGCTGTCTCCCTTCTCTCTCCTTCTCTCTCCTTCTCTCTCCTTCTCTCTCCTTCTCTCCCCTTCTCTCCCCTTCTCTTCACACCCACCCCCCCCCCCCCCCCCCCCCCCCCCCCCCCCCATGCTCTCTAAAGAACTAACGGTACTCTGTGGCAGCCATTTACCTTCCTCTTCGTCGCGCAGACAGCTCTCCTCCGATTTCCTTGGCCCATACCTTTGCGATGTGTTTGTGTGTGTGTGCAGTCGGTAGATGCAGCTCGTGGTTTCAACGCGGCCAGTCGATCCAGCTCGAGGCTTTCCAGGAGAGTGCCCTCGAGCTTGAAGGTCGAAGGCACCTTCTGGACTCGCGAATTAGGTCGCCCAAGTGGGAGAGGCCCTTTAGCTTAGAAATTCCATGCTGAACATGATGACAAGTTAAACTAATAAACATGATCCGTATCCCCCCAATTCCTGCATATCCATGTGCCCTGTCTAAAAGTCTATTTTAGACAGGGCACAGTTTATGTGAAGCAAATCTTAACATAACTCATAAACAACCTTCTATATCTGTTTCTTCTTTTTATCCTTTCCATGCTGAAAAGTCCATTAGTTCCAGAAAGGAGTCTTCTGTTAATCATCGTTATTTCATATCATTAGCCTCTTAAATGCCAATACCATATCTTCTGGGCATGTATTCTGGAAATGAACTTGTATGATATATCCTTTGTTAATTCACAGTTGCCTGAGGCCAAAGGTCACGGAGTTCACATAACTCAGCACAGATCAGGACCCTCCTTGATTTGTTAGGCATTCAGCTACTCGCTGGTTTAAACTTCCATCCCATTGGGTCGAGTACAATCCTTCATTCTAATCCCTTCTCACATGAATCAATCATTTCTTTGATAATAAGGAACTCATCGCTTGTTGAGAATTCCAACTGTGAATGAAAAGTCTCTGCATTTCACAAATAGAAATGGCACCAGAGCGTGGGGGACATTTTATGTGAAGCAACTCTTTAAATAACTCTTACAACAACCTTTAACCTGTTCACTGCCAAGTATTGGTAACTATTGGCCATGACCTGCGTATACTCAGGGGTGCCATTGAACAGGTTAATGATGGTTTCTTCTCCTTATTTATCCTTCCCAATGCTGAGAAAGTAATTAGTTCCGGCGGTGAAAGTCTTCTTTCAATCAACGCTATTTCAAAAGAACTCTGGAAACCAGTGATCTTTATTAGATCTGATGTGACCAGAGCAACTGTGAGTACAAACAAAAGTTGGAACTGCAGTCAAGCTTCATGGACACATTCCTCAAACACCATCACATGTCTCCTGCCCACAAGTGGTGTTAACACCCTTCACCAATACTACACAACCATGAAATATGGGTAATGCTCCATCCCTCACCTCAGCCGTCCGTCGGAGCTGGTCCATAGAAGCATAGAAAATAGGTGCAGGGGTAGGCCATTCGGCCCTTCGAGCTAGCACCGCCATTCAATATGATCGTGGCTGATCATCCAGAATCAGTAACCCATTCCTTCTTGCTCCCCATATCCCTTGATTCCGTTAGCCCTAAGAGCTATATCTAACTTTCTCTTGAATACATCCAGTGAATCCTGCCAGCTCACAGACAGTGAAGGAAATGTGAGGCACCCCCAGTGAAAAGAGTCATTTATCAGTGCTCTGTAGAGGCTGAGGGCCAACTTCAGAACTGCCTTGAGACAATGGATGGGGACATAGATCAGTACAGCACAGGAAAAGTCCCTTTGGCCCATAATGTCTATACCTGAACCGGGACCAAAACTTATCTTCCTACACATAATCCATATCACCTTTCCCCGCACATCCATATGCATGTCTAAATGTCTCTTAAATGTCACCACCACTGCCCCGGAGCCTGGAGTGCACATGTAGTGTAAAAAACTTGCCCCACACATCTCATTTAAACTTTTCCCCTCTCGCCTTAAAGCTATGCCCTCTAAATTAGGCTTTCGACAAGGTCCCACATAAGAGATTAGTATACAAACTTAAAGCATACGGTATTAGGGGTTCAGTATTGATGTGGATAGAGAACTGGCTGGCAAACAGGAAGCAAAGAGTAGGAGTAAACGGGTCCTTTACACAATGGCAGGCAGTAGACTCGGTTTATACTCTCTGGAATTTAGGAGATTGAGAGGGGATCTTATAGAAACTTACAAAATTCTTAAGGGGTTGGACAGGCTAGATGCAGGAAGATTGTTCCCGATGTTGGGGAAGTCCAGGACAAGGGGTCACAGCTTAAGAATAAGGGGGAAATCCTTTAAGACCGAGATGAGAAAGACTTTTTTCACACAGAGAGTGGTGAGTCTCTGGAACTCTCTGCCACAGAGGGTAGTTGAGGCCAGTTCATTGGCTATATTTAAGAGTGAGTTGGATGTGGCCCTTGTGGCTAAGGGGATCAGAGGGTATGGAGAGAAGGCAGGTACGGGATACTGAGTTGGATGATCAGCCATGATCATATTGAATGGCGGTGCAGGCTCGAAGGGCTGAATGGCCTACTCCTGCACCTAATTTCTATGTTTCTATGTTTCTATGTTTAATACTTGATATTTCCTGCCTGGAAAAAAGGTTTTGACTGTCTACCCTATCTAAATAATTTCATATATTTCTATCAGGGCTCTCCTCATTCCCTGGCATTCCAGAACAAACTATCCACGTTGGTACGACGCCATCCTGTAGCTAACACCGCCTAATGCAGGCATCATTCTGGTAAACCTCCTCTGCACCCTTTCCAAAGCCTCCACATGCTTCCTGTAATGAGGCAACCAGTACTGCACACAACAGTCCAATGCGGCCTAACCAAAGTCCTATAAACCTTCATCATGACTTCCTGACTCTTATACTCAAGGCCGTGACTCATAGGTAAGCATACCATATGCCTTCGCTACAGTGTTATCCTCTGGTGTTGCCACTTTAGACTTGGACCCAAAAGTCCTCTGTGCATCAATACTGTCAAGGGTCATGCTGTTAATTGTATATCTACCCCTTACATTTAACCTCCAAAATGCAACACCTCACACTTGCTCGGATTAAATTCCATATGATATTGCTCTGGCCATTTCTGTAGCTGATCTAGATCCTGCTGTGCAGCATAACAGCCTTCCTCTTATTTTTGGTGTCATCTGCAAACTCACAAACTATGCCATGCTAACTGTCCCTAACTAACCCAATTTCCTCCAAATGGGTGTAAATCCTATCCTAAAGAATCCTCAGCAATATAATTTCCTTCACCCTGACCCTGATCACTGATGCCTCCTGGTGGGCTGCTGCGGCAGCCGCCTCCCGGCAGGCCGTAGAATAGCTGAGGCTGGAGCCCCTGTGGGTTGGAGCCTGCAGCTGACAGAGTCGGGTGGAGCTCGCGGCAGAGATCAGAGCCCGCGCTCCACGAGTCAACAGAGCTCACAGCTGGGGCCGGGGTTGGCAGCGCGGAGGCATCCTGAGAGGACCCGGCAAGGATAATGGAGAGGTCGGTGTGGCGTTCGATGATGGCGCTGCTGCCGAGGGAAGGAACAAAGGAGGACCCGGCGTGGGGGGACTGCCATGAGGGGAGGGGGTAGGAGGAGAATAAAGGGGGACCTGACGCAGATACTGTGTATACTTTGTAACTTTGTCAGCGCCGGTATGTGGTGACGTTTGCATACCTTGGGTATGCAAGCAAAGAATTTCACTGTGAATTGTCACATGTGACAATAAAGTATCTGTCCATTCATTTATTCATTCATTCATTCATTCATTCATGCCCATCAGAGTAGTGCACTAATTCCCCTGCTCTACTCCCTGTCCACCCATGATTGTGTGGCCAGCACACATTCTTCATGGTGTGTAGCATCAGGAGGCCAGAAGTATCATCATGTATGCATGTTACTCTGGCCATTCTGCTTTCACTTTTCTACCTTCTGGCAAAAGATACAGGAGCTTGCTAGACTAGACACCCAGACTTGAGAACAGCACCTTCTCCATAGCTATCAGGCTCCACTTTCACACTCTCTTTCCAGAGGTATTCATGTCAATTCAATTCAACTTTAATGTCATTGCACAGATACAAGTATGGGTACAACGAAATGCAGTAAATTCATCGTACTCATGCTCTTAAAGGGCCTGTCCTACTTTCCCTGAGTCCTCTGCCGAGTTGAGAGGACCTTATTGGATAAATCCTGTAAGGTTCATGAGAACAGGGAATTCTATTGCACTCTAGTGTATATGACAATAAATTGACTCTGAATCCGAAAAATGTATTCTTACACTGGACTTTAATCTAAAGAATTAAATATTTTTGCTAAAGAAAGTAGTTATTTATTGGTGCACAATAACTAAAGTGAAGAGACCACTGTGCATAATGTTTATGTATGATTATTTATTTTCTTTATGTCACTATTTAAAAATTATATTAAATAGGTTAAAGCTGTGGACAAAGAAATACCTTTTGCATACATCAAGCATTCATGCACCAAAATACTCTACAGTCATTTCTCCTATGAGATAATAAAAATGTAAAAATCTATTGTTCTGGAGCTAATGCTCCTCAATAAGGTCATGATTTTCACCTTGTACCTGATAATGCTTCCAGTTTGCTTAAATTTTAAAGCACGTTTCTTACTATCTGTTGCCTTGGAAACACTGTTAAAATCTGAACTGAAACTGTTTTCTGGTCTATGCACGTATTCAGAATCACTACCCTATAATCAACCCCACAGAAAACTGTTCAATGTAATCATAGGATAAAGATTAGTTCAGCTTTGATTTATACATCAGCAATGAATGATATGATCTTGCTACATTTACTTTGAATATTAATTGCTAATCTAACAGGTATTAACAGCTAGCCCAGTTTATTTAACTGGTGCAGGTGACTAAACCTCTAGCTCATTTCTAAAAGCTAATACACAACCCTTTTCAGGTTGCTTTAACTATCCAGCAAGCAATAACTTTTGGATATTATACCAAATTCTCCACGTTAATTTTGTGTGTATTACCCCATCCCTACGAGTAAAACAACCATGTGATTGTGTGTGGCCACATGAAAATCTAAAGGAGATTTACCAATACATTTATAGAAACATATTTTATTTAGGAATCTTGGAAGAACCCCATTTACATTGGAATTATATTGTCAGCAATTTTTCCTTGTTCACTTGTGCTAAGCAGAAAATATACTGGTGGCTCTGTGCTTAATTTGCTAAATTTGGTTTATCTGATTATTTATAGAGTCATATTTCTTCAGTGAAGTTCAGTCATTTGTGTATAGGACTTTTAACATATGATCGAGCATGAAATGGAAGTGCGGCAATGTCATACCACAATTAACTACTTCAATTTCTTGGAGCTAATTAAAATACTATTTAAACATTTGTGCATTTCAACAGCTTTCAACTTACCACTAATGGCGCTGCATTGAAGGCGCCTCTGCTTTGTTTTTTCCTAACTTTTTTTTAAATTTTAGTTTGTCTAACTAGTTTTGTTTGGGCATTCTTTAGTTTTTCTATGTGGGGGAGGGAGGAGGGGTAAGGGGGAAACTGCTTCCCAGTCACTTCCTGGCGAGGATGCGACTATTTCTCAGAGTCGCGTCCTCGCCCCCCCACCTCGCGGCCTACCATATGGATTGTGGCGGCCTTTCCCACCGGAGACCAGGGACCGGACCAGAGCTTTGGTAGTGACGGTGCGGCGCTGGATTCATCGTGGAGTGGGCGATGCCTTCCAGGATCGCCGTTTGAAGCTCCGGAGCATTTGGGCCCGCTGCTCCAACATCGCGGGGCTGTGGTTTGTGGAGCTCCCAGCTGCGGGCAGCGCTGACCAACATCGCAGAGTCCTGAGGCCCTTTGCTGAGGGCCGCCAGCATTGAATCTCTGCCCGGCGCGGCCTGGGGACGTCGGGAGCTGCGGACTCCGGTGGGAAGCAGCTGATTTGGAGGTCCAAGCCGTTGAGGTTGGCCTCCTGTTCCGACGTCGGAGTGCCAACATCCCGGCGAGCGGGCCTGAGCGGCACGCTGCCCGTAGCGGCGATTGTGGAGGGCTCTGGAGGCCCTGGCCATGGGTGAACATCAGAGGAAGATGACTGACTTTGGTGCCTTCCCTCAAATTGGGAAACTTTTGATTCTGCCGTGTGGGGATGTTTTATGTTGAACTCTATTGTGTGTTGTGTTCTTTATTTGATTGTATGGATGTATGGTGATCACATTTCACTGTGCCAACTGGCACACGTGACAAATAAATGTATTTGTATCTAGTATCTTGTATCAGCTTTATTCTCCGATGCAATTCCACCAAGGAACGTGGAGTCATAGGTTTTGTCTGGAATCATTCATGTAGCACTTGAACACATCATTGCCCCCAGTCACATTGAGTAGCAGAGCAGGGTCAACTTTTGGTCAGCAACAACAATTTAGTCATAGAATAATACAGTGTGGAAACAGGCCCTTCGGCCCAACTTGCCCACACGGGCCAACATGTCCCAACTACACTAGTCCCACCTGCTTGCCTCCGGACGTGGCGGCGCTGCGTGGCAGCTGCGGCTCACCTGCAGTCCGTCTGTTTTTTTCTTTTTTCTGTCTTCTTGTGTCTGTTTTAGTTGGAATTTTGGTTTGTTAGGTTGTGGTTTTGTGTGTGTGTGTGTGGGGGGGGGGGGGGGTGGGGGGGGGGGGGGGGAGGGTGGGAGAAACAAGGTTTTTAGTCTCTCCCTTCGGGGGGATAACGACCCTTTCTCTTGTCGTGTCCCCCGTCACCATCTCCGTCTGTGCTGAGGCCTAATGGCGGAGGCCTAATGGTGGAGCTGGCGGCCTCGGAGCTGTGGCGAGTGTTCAGAGCTCCAGCGTTCCAGCGGCGGCAGTGGCACGGCTTCAGAGCTCCGGTGCTCCAGCGGCGTTCCAGCGGTGCTCCAGCGGCGGCCCAGCGGTGCTCCAGCGGCGGCATTGCTTCAGAGCTCCGGTGCTCCAGCAGCGTTCCAGTGGTGCTCCAGCGGCGGCCCAGCTTCAGAGCTCCGGTGCTCCAGCAGTTGCTCCAGCGGCGTTCCAGCGGTGCTCCAGCGGCAGCACGGCTTCAGAGCTCCGGTGCTCCAGCGGCGTTCCAGCGGTGCTCCAGCGGCGGCCCGGCTTCAGAGCTCCGGCACTCCAGTGGTAGACCCCGATTCAGAGCTGTGGCGGGGTTCCAGCATTCCGGCGACGGCAGTGGTGGCAGCCCGGCTTCGGAGGCTCGGCCGCGGGCCTAGTGGACGATAACATTGGAGGCCTGGATCGCCTCAGCGCAGAGGGAGAACAAGTAGGGAAGAAGACAAAGACTTTAAGACTTTTGCCTTCCACCACAGTGAGGAGGTGCCTGGTGAACTCACTTTGGTGGATGTTAAATATGTGTTTATTATGTTTTTTTTGTTAATTTATTGTATGTTATGACTGCAAGGTAACAAATTTCGTTCAGACCGAAAGATCTGATGACAATAAAAGAATCTAATCTAATCTAATCCATATCCCTCTAAACCTGTCCTATCCATGTACCTGTCTAACTGTTTCTTAAACGTTGGGATAGTCCCAGCCTCAACTACCTCATCTGGCAGATTTTTCCATACACCCACCACCCTTTGTGTGAAAAAATTACCCCTCAGATTCCTATTCAATTTTTTCCCCTTCAACTTGAATCTAGGTCCTCTAGTCCTCAATTCCCAAACTCTGTAAGAGGCTCTGTGCATCTATGAATTTGTACATTCATTCATGCCTTTTCATTGACTGTTCACTTCCAACATTTTTATTTTTCAAAATGTGTAACTCCATACTTAACAATGTTAATGGCAAACCTCCAGCTGAAGTCCATAGTATTTTCCAAATGATTCATGTACCATTTGGACAGTTATTCAATTATCTCCAGGTCAAATTAGATGACTTCATAATTGCCATAAAGCATTAATTTGCTTAAAGTGGTAATATTTTTATAATTTAGTTCTTGCATCTGCCCTGTTTTGAATACCACCTGAGTTTCTGCCATCATCTAATTCATTTGCAAATACTGTGACCAGTTAGGTTTTTGGCCAGACCCCCTTCCTGCCACCATCAGGAACTGACAATTATCCTGACTTTTCATCTCCTGTTACTCAGTCAATTTCCCAAACAGCTCAATAATTTGTCTTTGATTCAATGAGCCTCAGTTTTTGCTAATTAACTTATATGAAGGGCTTTATTAAATGCCTGCAGGTCACCCATTTAAATAAACAACATCCACAGACATTACCCAATCTACAACTTGAGTCACTCGTAAAAACTACAATCAGATTCCCCAAGTGTGACCTCACCTTTTACAAATCCACACTACTCGCTCTGACTAGCTGGACATTTTTTCAAGACTTCAGTCTATCTTTTCTTAATTTCAATCAATTGGAACCTATTTAGACTTGTTAAATGCTTGCTGCAATGCAGGTCGTCAAATGCTTTATTTGAGGTGTTGTTTAATAGAAATTCAGTACTAGTGGATAGGCGAGACTTTGGATGATATAGAGCAGACATTGCCCTATAAAACATCTTCCCATTTGTTTAGAATCAATCATAGTGGGCAATAGAAATTGAATAACACAAGGTTCAGACACAGGTTCAGTGCAGAAGTGGAATTGCAGTATATAAAGATCGAGGGAGCAGATCAAGGATTGGGATCCAAAAAGGTTTTGTTTAATAGCTTGGAATCAAGAGAATCGCAAGAACACAATGTTTGCAGAGGCGTTTGGCTAGGTATTTGAAGAAGATTTGGGGCAACAAGCTGACTGAGGTTAGTTGATTGTTCGGGTTGGGTGTGGGATTGAGGATTCAGGCCAAAGAAAGAGGGATATTTTGGACAGTTAGTTAGCATGGTGGAGCTGGATAGTTTGCTTGGGATTTTTCAATGAGAAGTCGATTGAGAAGCAAACTGGGTGGTTTTCTACTTTTGTTCAGTGAAATGCAGGAGGGTCGGGCACAGAGTTTGGTAAGAACATTGGGCAAGACATTGTTTTTCTGGATAGGATCACAGTGAGGTTGAGAGACCTAGGCAAGGGCTTGGTGGAGGAAACAGTGGGAATATGGTGACGCTGGAGGAGCCACCATGGTTGTTGGGCAGAGTTTGTCCGTAATGGTTGAGTACCAGGTCAAGCCAGGGTGTAAGTTGAGGTGGAATGCCGGAGGTGGTGCAGAGCATTTACAATTGAAGAACTCGCAGTGGGACTATGGGCGCAGTTGAATCAGATGGGTAGAAGTTAAAAATGAGCAGGGTGAGTTAATTAAGCAGTAGGCGTGACTGGCCAATTGAAGGACTCCAGGATATCAGGAACCTTATAACTCTTTAGTATAGACTGGGGGACCTGCAGATGAGTTTGTCTCCCTGCTAGGTCTTCTATCAACTTTACATTGAGACTGCATTCCACACACATTCACTTCAAAATTGTACTTCTGCAGTTTAGGAAACTCATTACAATTTAAAGCTCACTTGATATTACAGAAGTGTTGTAATAAAATGTAAGTTGGGTTCAACTAAAAGTAATAAACAATACTCTAAAGAAAAATTAGTTCTTTCTATCTTTTATTTTGAAGATTCAAGATTCAAGAGAAGATATATTGTCATGTGTCCAGATAGGATAACAATTCTTCCTTTTGCTTCAGCATACAGAAATAAAAGAAGGTATGAATAATACAGAACAGATCATGTGTTTCATATACCATTATAATAAATCTATACACACATGACCAAATAAACAGATAAAGTGCAAACCAACAGATAATGGGCCTATGATGTTCCAGAGTTTTGGTAGAGATTTTGCCGATTAATATCCAGAAGCTGTGAGACGTAGCTACCTGCACTGGTCGTTGCAGACTTCAGGCTCCTGTTTCTTCGAATCTGAAGTAGCAGGGAGGATGAGTTTGTGGCCAGGATTGCGTAGGGCCTCGATGCTGCTGCCAGCCATTTTGAGCAGTGACTCGATAAGATCCCCTCAATTGTAAGGGAGGTCAGAGCCGAAGATGGTCTGGGCAGATGTATACTACTTTTTTGTAGTCTCCCTGGGCACACCAGTTGCCGATTCCAACCATGATGCCAACTGGTCAGCAAGCTACACTGCTGTGCACCTTAGAAGTTAGAGAGAGTCCTCCTAGACATACTGACTCTCAGTAAACGTCTCAGGAAGTAGAGGTGATGACTGTGCCTTTCCCCCCTCTTTCTTTAATAATTGCATCAGTTTTTCAACGGACCAGGAGAGATCTTCAGAGATGTGGCACGCCAGGAATTAGAAGCACTATGACCCTTTCACCATCGACCTCCCCTTGATAGAAACAGGACCGTGGGTCCCGCCAACCTAGCGACCTTCCATAGTCCACAACAGTTCCTGGTTTTTTGCTGGTGTTGAGGGGCCTGGTTATTGTGCTGGCACCATTTGGTCAGACTCCAGTCGATCTCTCTATCTATACTCGACTTGTCCCCATCCATGATACGTCCCACCGCAGTGGTGTCGTCATCGAACTTGATTATGGTGTTTCGCACTAATGACCGCTACGCATCCGAGTATAGAGTGAGTACACAGGGGGCTGAGCACGCAGCTTGAGGTGCTCCCTCCCGGTTGATTTGTTATCGAGGCTGACACCTTTTTCCACCGAATTCGAACAGTCTGTGGTCTGGAATGAGGAAGTCGAGTGATCCCAATTGCAGAGATCCAGTTCTGCTGAGTTTGGGTACCCACTTGCAGGTGATGATTGTATAAATGCGAAGCTGTAATCCACTATATAACAGCCTGACTATGAGATTTTGTTGTCCAATTGGTCTGTTGTGTGTTAGGGCGAAACTGAGCTGGGTCCAGTATTTTGTCGAGGTAGGAGTTGATTTGCGCCCATGATCAAACTCTCAAAGCACTTCATCCCCACCGACGTTAATGCCACAGGTTGAATAGTCATTGAGGGCACGTCACCTTGCTCTTCTTTGCACCGGTATTATTGATGTCCTTTAAAGCAGGTGGGAACTCAACCTCAGAAGTGAGAGGTTGAAAATGTTCCGTAAAACTCCAGACAGTTGGTCCCGCAACCAGTTTTTAGAACACGACCGGTTATATCATCAGGTCCAGGCGCTTTTTCGAGGATTCAACCCCTCTGAAGGATATTCCTGACGTTGGCCTCTGTAACTGTGACTGAAATACTATCAAAGCGAATGGGGGCTCGAGAAGGCATATCAGTGTTCTCCCTATCAAAGCGTGCGTAAAACGCATTGAACCCGTCAGGGAGTGATGTTACGCAGACATTCAAGCTCCCTCCTGAATTCGCCTTGTAGAGAGATTCCCTTCAGAGGCCCCGCCACGGCTGCCGAGACATCCTGTCCTCATCTTTCAGCTGGAGCAGAAGTCCCCTATTGGCCTTTTAGATGGCCTTTACTAAGGTCATATCTGACCTTGGTATGACCACTGTATCATCAGACCCATGACGCTCATTGTCTGTCTTCAGAAAGAGTGTGGATCAATCAGATTCATCCAAGGCTTCTGATGTGGGAAACACTCGGAAGGTTTTTTGCATGACCCCACCCACACCCCCGCTATCAGCTCTGTAGATGAGGGGCAACTGAATTGCATTACAATGATTGATAAAAATCTAGATTCTTTCGAGGAAAGGTCTTCATGTGCACCTGTCATTGCATTGACCTCATAAAGCTGCTGTCAGGTGTCCAATTTGCAGTTGAGAAAGAAAACATCTTAATTATTGACGACTCCAGCTGAAACTCTAGGAAGTGCATAGAATCATCATCATCCACATCCACCTTGAACATGCATGCTGAATTATCCTTTTTGATCCAATATTATAATTTTGCTGTAGTGCACAGGATTTTTAAACGTATGCTGAATTATCCTATTTTATGATCAAATTATTGCATTAAATTAATGGTATCTAACTCAACCAAGCGATTGGCTCAAAGTATAGCGAAAGTCGTTATGATAATAATACCTTAAGACTGAATTGTACACAATTGAATTACTACCTACAACATTTTTTTTTTAATGTATAGAAGTCCAGAATTTTTTGGAAAAATGGTGCTTCTTTTCCTGTGTTTGTCTAGTCTGTGGCTGTTGATTAGCAGTTGATTTTGTGGTTATCTGGAAAGTCGGATACTTTTAAAGAGAGTGATTGTGAGAGTTCAAGGCATTGTTGATGTTCCTGTTCTGACTGTAATGATAAGGGTTGGGGACATAAGGGAAGTCAGAATACAATAAATTGAGCTCTGATCGGAAAACGAAGAACATGGGCCAATATTGACAGTTGTATGGTCAGGTGTATTCTTATGAGAAGTTTAGGGAACTGAAAGGACATAACTTAAAAAAGGAGGGCAAAACGGTGGCCAGGAGATAGCTCGTGGCAGATAAAACTGAATGGATAAGAATCGCAAAGCAGCTTTGTATTTCCATAAAGAACGAAAAGAGGGTACCATGTGAGCTTATACTGAGGCCCATTTCATACACTCAGATTCCGCAAAAATTGAGCAAGGTTCTCATATTACAGAGGAAACATATTTCTCTATTCTGTTTTTAATACCCATGTGGCAACCACACCACATTCAGGGAATTTGGGACAGTTAATGGAGATATCAAGATTACAGTCCATATCATGGTCAAACGACTGATTTCCTAAGCCATATGAAAGAAGATCAATCACCTGGGCGCTATCGAGATATCTGAGGACACGTGGGAATCTAGAAAAGAAATTGCAGGAACCCTGGCTGAGATAAATGAAACATCGTTAGACATGGGTGAGGTGTGGGATGGCTAATGTTTTGCCTACCTTTTAAGAAAGGAGAGAGGAAATATTCCTGGGGAACTATAACAAAATGGCAGGTAAGTTGACTCGAGAAGATTCTGTTGGGATAAGAAATATAAATATTATAAGGGATTTGTAACTCGGGAAGCTGATTAGTGAAGTCCCGCATGGTTTTGAATGTGGGAGATTAATGTCTTAATAATTTAATTTTGAAGAAATTAATCAAATGTTTGATTGAGTAGCATTCAGCCAGCTGGGCCATAGATGTTATCTATATAGACTTCCAGCAAAGCTTTGATAAGGTTTCTGCATAGGTAGCTTGCTCTAGAAAGTTGGAGTAGTGAGTGCCTGGCTTCCAGGATCCGCTCGCTAACTGTATATAAATTTGGCTTCATGGAGAGAACCAGAGATGTGGTGGAATGGTGTTTTCTTGAATCGGTGTGCCTCTCAGGGGTCTGTACAGGAGTCCATTTGCTGTACGTAATTTTATATCAAAATTTTGGATGAAAATGTACATGGATGACTAGAATTACAAGAGAGAAACAAAAGTGGGGGGGGGGGGAGTGTGGGCGTGGGGGTGGGTGGGGGGGGGGGGTTGGGGGGGGGAGGGGTGGGGGGGGGTTGGGGGGGGGTGTGTGTTCTCATAATAATAAACGAAGGAGAACCAACATCATAGTAGGGTCAATGATCAATTGTGGCAAGTACCTGAGATCAGTCTAATAGTGATGGATGTATAATTGGAAGTCAAAACAGTCAGCACCTACACAAGTAAATGGTCGCGCCCTGGGGAGTAATGTAGAACAGAAAAAGATCTAGGAGTAACAGCTACAAATTCCCTGAAAGTGACCTCACAGGTAGTTCGGTATGGTCAAGAAAATGAGGTGCATTGCCTTCATCAGTCCACGTAATAGAGTACCAGAAGATGGACATATGCTACCAGTTTATTAACAATCAACGATAATGCCACACCGCAGTAGCTAGTACAGTACAACTACACTGCTGTAGGTAGGATGAAAATTCAGCTGGAACGAGTGCAGTGAAGATGTAAATGAGAGATGTTACAGGCGTTGAGGACTCTGAGCTACCAGGGAGGAGCTTGTGGCAGGCTACAACAATTAGGGTTAAGGGGTGATCCATAGAAATGTATATAGCAACGGTGGCGCAACGGTAAGAGTTAATGCCTTAACAGAGCTCGCAGGCGCCGTACCACCCAATACAATCCCAACTAAGGATGGTGGTCTGTACGTGAGTTTTGTACACCATAGACATCGCCCAGGCTTGCAATCCGAGCCAGGATCATCACCCATGCCATTCCAAGACCGAGAGGGGCCCTACTATTATCTACACAAAGGGTTAATTCGCAGGAACCAATAAACTGCCAGCCTTGGAATGTGGAGAGAAACCAGAGCATCCATAGAAAATCCACACAGTCACAAAGCGAACATGCTATTGCACACTGAATCAATTGCAACAAGGATCTTGGGGTGTTTTGCGGAAACGCTAATTGCTGTTTTTTATTCCCTCGTCACAAATGAATGCCTTTTCCCATTTATTTCCCACACACTGATATTTTCCCATTCCTATTGAAATAACTATGGTGGCACAGTGATGGAGTTGCTTGCCTTACAAGCGCTTTGCAGAGCTGAGAACCCTGGTTCGATCCAGACTATGGGTTCTCTGTATATACGGAGTTTGTAACGTTCTCCCTGAGACGCCGCATGGGTTTTCCCCTGAGAACTTTGGTTTTCCTACCCGACACTCCAAGACTACAGTTATGCAAGGTACATTGGCTTGGTATAAGTGTAAATTATTCCTTGTGTGTGTAGGATAGTGTTATTGTGCGGGGATCACCAGCCGGTGCAGACTCGGTGGGCCGAAGGTGCCTGTATCCGCGCTGTATCTCTAAATTAAATTAACCTAAACTATAAAATCATGAGAGGAATGGACAGGGTGAATGCATAATCTTTTACTCAGGGTAGTGGTATCAAAAGGCGAGAGGGCAAGATTTAATCCAAACCTGAGCATCAACATTTTCACTCAGAAGGTGGTGAGTATATGGAACAATCTGCCAGAGGAGGTAGTTGAGTCAGGTACTAGAAAAGCATTTAAGAGACAATTGGATAGGTACACGGATAGGACTGGTTTAGAGGGAGGGGTTAATGAAGGCAAATGAAACTGGCTTAGATAGGGTATCCTGGTCATCCTGTACGAGAGGGCCGCAAGGGCTGTTTCAGTGTTGGTGACTCTATGACTCTAACATCAAGAGTTTCTTATTTGTAAAAAAAAAACAGCAAACTCTGCAGGACAATTTAACGGGTCAAACCCTTGTTTTTTGTTCAAGATTCCAACATCTGCATTCTCTTGTGTCTGGAGGTTTCCTTTAGTAGATGGTTACTTGAGAATATAACATGTGCCACAAACACTTCAGATCCACTTCAGGTTAATTAAACAGAACTAAGTTGTAATAAGCGGTCAATAAATGGAAATGCAATAAATGTAATAGACTTACTTGCTAATATAGTTCTAATTTAATTCATTAAAAATGGAGATAATATTGTAATTACAAGTTAAATGGCCTATGTGTGTGTGTGGGTTAGTTGGAGCAGGCAAGCTTGGGAGTGGTGGAATCATCATTAACTGGATCACAGATGTGCCCCGAGAAGGAGAACTATAATCGCAGATATTGTTCCATTCAATCCACCGCTGAAGCAGCACACCCAATGTCTGCAGGTACATTGCGATAACAAGGTTGAATATTTTAACCTTAGAGAGTGCCTGCTGCTGGCTGTATCCAGTCATCATACAGCAGTTTATGAAGAAAGCAGTGGCACAAGATACTCCAGGTGCTGAAATTTTAGTGATATAGTGTGGAAAACAGGCTCATGGGCTCACTAGTTCTATCCTACACACTTAGTATCAGAGGCCAATTAACCTTTAAACTAGATCGGTTGGGGGGAGGGACTCAAATAGAGAAGGCAAGTAGTCCGTTTGTGAGGCAGGAGGCAGAGAAGAGAAGCAGTCAGACGCAACACATAGGGAGGAAAGAAGAAAAAAATAAACAAACGGAGAATAAGACGGATGTCAGGGACTGTCTTATGAAGAAAGACTGGATAGACTCGGTTTATACTCGCTGGAATTTAGAAGATTGAGGGGGGATCTTATAGAAACTTACAACATTCTTAAGGGGTTGGACAGGCTAGATGCAGGAAGAATTGTTCCCGATGTTGTGGAAGTCCAGAACAAGGGGTCACAGTTTAAGGATAAGGGGGAAGTCTTTTAGGAACCGAGATGAGAAAAACATTTTTCACACAGAGAGTGGTGAATCTGTGGAATTCTCTGCCACAGAAGGTAGTTGAGGCCAGTTCGTTGGCCATATTTAAGAGGGAGTTGGATGTGGCCCTTGTGGCTGAAGGGATCAGGGGGTATGGAGAGAAGGCAGGTACAGGATACTGAGTTGGATGATCAGCCATGATCATATTGAATGGTGGTGCAGGCTCGAAGGGCCGAATGGCCTGCTCCTGCACCTAATTTCTATGTTTCTATGTTTCTAACCTACAAACCTGCATGTCTATGGGATGTGGGAGGAAACCGCAGCACCCAGAGGAAACTCACGTGGTCACAGGGAGAATGTGCAAACACCGTACAGACACCACCTGAGGTCAGGGTCGTACCTGGGTCTCTGGCACGGTAAAGCAGCAACTCTACCACTGTGCTGCACCGTAGGAGGAAGACAGTAGGTCAGGCTGCATCTGTGGGGGGAATGGACACATGATGTATCGAATGCAGCAGGTATGTTAGAAGAGGTGCACGGTTGCAGGAGGAAGTACCTGGGGAGAGGGCAGTTTGCATGGGAAGGGATGAATGAATCATATCACTCGCCAGCTATCTCTCCTTCAACTACAATCTGTCTGAAGATGGGGCCCAAATCTAAAGCATCGCCTATCCATTCCCACCACAGATGCTGCCTGACCCGTCGAGTTCCTACAACACTTTGTGTTTTCTGAAGAAAGTAGCTGGACTGGAAACTCAACATCTGCAATTTTATCTATAAGAAACAGAGACAAAAGAACATTCAATTCAATTCAATTCAACTTTAATGTCATTGCACAGATACAAGTATGGGTACAACGAAATGCAGTTTAGTGTCAGTACGTAGTGATAGCAATATATAGGTAAATACAGATAAATAAATACAGATGTGGAAATCTATCGGCGGACTCCGAGTTCAGCAATGCGATGGTGTTATTATAGAAGCTGTTCCTCATCCTGCTGGTGCGGGACCTGAGGCTCCTGTACCGCCTCCCCGATGGTAGGAGGGCATACAGTCCATGTTAGGGTGGGAGGAGGAGTCTTTGATGATCTTCCCGGCCCGTCTCAGACACCGTTTTCAGTGGAGGGCAACCATGGCAGGGAGCGGGGCAACCGATGATGTACTGGGCGGTTTTCACCACCCGTTGTAGTGCCTTCCTGTCTGCTACGGTGCAACTGCTGTACCATACCGTAAAGCAGGTGGTCAGGATGCTTTTGATGGTACAGCGGTAAAAGTTGGTCAGGATCTGGGGGGACAGGTGGGCTTTTTTGAGCCTCCTCAGGAAGTAAAGGCGCTGCTGCGCCTTTTTGATCAGCTTGGAGGTGTTGAGGGACCAGGACAGATCCTCCGAGGATCTGCAGCAGAATCTAGGGCAGTGCCTGAAAGCCAATGACTTGTTGTACCCACTTCTAACGATGAACAGGTAAGCTTAAAATAGTACTATGTTTATGTTATTGGACTGCTTCTCCAGTGGACTGATAATCAGAAGGCATGAGGTTAAATCCCTTCACATTTTAGTTAAACTGGTGGCGAGCTAATAGTGCCAATGAAACTAATGAATTGCAATAAACAACCCGATATGAAAATGGGGCCCGACCCAAAACATTACCTAACCCTTTTCTCCAGAGATGCTGTCTGACCCGCTGATTTACTCCAGCATTTTGTGTCTATCTTTACCATCAAGACCCATCTGGTTCAAATAACATATTTTAAAGCAAGGCATTTGCTGTGTTCACCTGTCTTGGATCTGCAGGTGAGTTCCATGGTCATGCAATTTATTTTTCACTGTCCTCTGAAATAGCCTAATAATTCACAAAGGTACCACGGGCCGCGGCGGGGGGCGCCAGGGGGGGGGGGGCCGGGGGGGGCGGGGGGGGGGCCCCAAACATGTATGCACCATGGTAGTGCTTCACAACAGTGGCTCCACCAGAAGGGGGGGGGGGGGGAAGGGGGGCAGTGGTAGAGAGAGCACACTGTGTTTTGCCCAAGAACAGTCAGGAATAGCTAATAAATGTTTCCTTGCCAGCAATATCCACATCTCCCCAGTGAATAATAAATGCAATCACGACCAATTCATTCCTACTGCTGGAGTATTAAGTGAAGGTTGAGTGCAGTGATGTTCTGCACTGGCGTTTGCTTGATTCAGTAGCTGAGTGACTCACCCTAATAACTGGGATATGCTAAATACTTTGTGGAGTGATGAAGGCAGGCAGATTTTAGTCTCACAAGGTGGCAAGTGGGTTGTGTTTTTTTTTTTTTTTTGCCTTGAATCCAGAGACAATTAACCAGGTTTCAATTATATTTCTTGGGTGTGCTGAAAGCTGTGATTAAGTGTGGGCTGATTATGATTAATCTCCTGGCAGCTATTTTTCTTCTTGTTTTGCTTTGCCTGGCATCACGTTTTGCAGCAGCTGGCTGCAAAGCTTATATGGCTTCAGACTCCAGCAGAGTATGTAGCTTTGAAAAAATATCTCCTGGCGATCACGATATCGTACTTGAATGCAGAGCTCCGGCTGTTTAACTTCCTACATTTCCATAAGGCTAAGCTGGTTGCCCCATGGTGAGGTGAATAAGATAAAAATATATTCCTTAGTGAATTCAGATGTTGACTCACAAACTATCAAGTTAATTAGATTCCAATGTGTTGCTTATTTTGTTTATTAAAACGAGGTTAATTCCCGGGATGGCAGGACTGTCATATGTTGAAAGAATGGAGCGGCTGGGCTTGTATACTCTGGAATTTAGAAGGATGAGAGGGAATTTTATTGAAACATATATGATTATTAAGTGTTTGGACAAGCTAGAGGCAGGAAACATGCTCCCGATGTTGGGGGAGTCCGGAACCAGGGGCCACAGTTTAAGAATAAGGGGTAGGCTATTTAGAACGGAGATGAGGACAAACTTTTTCACATAGAAGGTTGTGAATCTGTGGAAATCGCTGCCTCAGAAGGCAGTGGAGGTCAATTCTTTGGATGCTTTCAAGAGAGAGTTAGATAGAGATAGAGGAGTCAAGGGATATGGTGGGAAGGCAGGAACGGGGTACTGATTGTGGATGATCAGCCATGGTCACAGTGAAAGGTGGTGCTGGCTCAAAAGGCCGAATGGCCTACTGCATCTTTTGTCTATTGTCTATAAAATCTTACAAATTTGTGTTTTTCTCTGTCACCTGCCATAACTTAATGCATAATCAGGCTGTGGAACTGAACGCTGATAAATTGCATGATGTAAGTTCAATGCAGCCAGATTGTGTTGACTGTAAAGATTTTGGTTGAAATATGTTTCACTTGTGACAAGGAGGCACAACAGACTGCAGGTACTGGAGTCTGGAGTGAAAAAAAAAAACAATCTTCTGGAGTATACAAACACAAAATGCTGGAGCAACTGTGTGGGTCATGCTGCATCTCTGGAGAAAATGAATGTGGCGTTTCGGGTCGAGACCCTTTTTCAGATTGAAACCCTCTCAGTCTGAAGAAGGGTCTCGACCCAAATTGTTATTCCATCATTTTGTGTCTACTCTTGGTGGAAAATCAGCATCTGCAGTTCAATCCCACACAATCTGCTGGAGAAACTCATCATCTGTGGAAGGAAATGGACAGTTATTGTTTCGGTTCAAGACACTATGCCTTTACTGGTTGGAAGCCAGTACAAAGAGGTGAGGGGGGGTTGGGCAAAAGGTAGCAGGTGGGAGGCAGATCCAAATAAGGAGAGGTGTACTGGTGGATGATGTCAGGTGGGGGAGGTAGGTGCTGAGGAAGGTAACAGAGGCCTAGAGGTGATTGATGGAGGTACCAAGGAGATGGGAAATGAAGGTGGATTAAGGGACCAAATAAGGAAGATGGGGTGAGCAAGCGAGAATTGCGGGGAAAAAGGATCTGATTGGGGGAATGTGTGGGCAGCAGTAAATTGTTAAACTTGGATATTAACTGGACAGCAGTGAGCTGCTAACCTGTTTATTTATCCACTCTCATCTTTGTTTACTGTTGATCACAATTACATGAATTCTATCTTTCCTTTGTTTGTCCATCGATGGGGTCTACAATTGATTTGCTGAATTAATTGGGCATCTTTTTAGTTGGACTGACAGATGTCAGTTGTGTACACATATTGCTTGCCATGACCTCTCCCATACAACATTATAGAAACATAGAAACATAGAAAATAGGTGCAGGAGTAGGCCATTCGGCCCTTCGAGCCTGCACCGCCATTCAATATGATCATGGCTGATCATCCAACTGAGTATCCTGTACCTACCTTCTCTCCATACCCCCTGATCCCTTTAGCCACAAGGGCCACATCTAACTCCCTCTTAAATATAGCCAATGAACTGGCCTCAACTACCTTCTGTGACAGGGAATTCCAGAGACTCACCACTCTCTGTGTGAAAAATGTTTTCCTCATCTCGGTCCTAAAGGAATTCCCCCTTATCCTTAGACTGTGACCCCTTGTTCTGGACCTCCCCAATTATAGTCACATTTCACTAGCCATCAAGCACCTTGGAATGCCCGGAATATGTGAAAGGTGCCAGATACCTGTAAATGCAAAAACAACATTCTGTACATATTGGAAATCTGTAACAAATGTAGAAAAGGCCAGAAATAATGTTAACAATGTCTTTATCATTTGAGGGAGGACTCTCGAGAAAGTATAATAAAAATTGGTAACGTTTGTCACATGGTCAACCTAAGTGCCAAACAAACTAGAACAGGATTAAGGAAAACTAAGGTCAACTGAAGCAAACGTCACATTAGAAGAGGTAGTTGTTGGTTGAGGAAATTGTTTAGATTGCAAGTCTTAGTCAACTGGAACAAACAAAATATGGAGGTTAGTAGGCTGAAATACAAAGAAGTTGGTCATAAGATAGGTGTCACGGCAGAAAGATATTATTATAATTTATAACACTCATTTACAGAAGAAATGGAGAAAATGACTGTCAAGCAAAGCAAGGCTGTCAGGCAGATAGAGGATACACCCACAGAGATAAATAAGAATTAAATACTACAAAGAAAAGTCAGTTACAGATGAATTATTGTGAATATGTAAAATCCACATGTAACCATTGTAACACAAAGGATATAAATTACTTTTTTGGGTAACAAAGTAAGATTTGAATAAATTAAGTTTCTTGCGTCACTGAAGTATCTTTGAGCTCTCTCTTGAAGTGCTTCTCAGAGATATACAGTGTAATACCTGAATAAATTGACTTGTTTAGGAAACCTGCTATATGAGATTTTCTTTGTGTGCTGTCCCATTCTGAATCATAATTAAGAGGGTGACTGAACCCCCACATGAAAGCCAGTTTCAGGGTGCAGATCAGAAATCCAAATCGTCCAACACATTAAGGTCAATGAATTTTCATAAGACCTTGGCACAAAGAACATAGAATATTGACCATTCAGCCACTATGTTTATGCCAAACAGGATGTCAAGTTAAACAACTCTCATTGTGATCCATATCTCTCCAATTCCTGCTTATCTGTATGCCTATCTAAAAGGCACTGTGGCTCAGCGGTAGAGTTGCTGCCTTAGAGCTTGCATCGCCGGAGACCGGGGTTCGATCCCGACGGGTGCTGTCATAAAAACATAGAAACATAGAAATTAGGTGCAGGAGTAGGCCATTCGGCCCTTCGAGCCTGCACCACTATTCAATATGATCATGGCTGATCATCCAACTCAGTATCCTGTACCTGCCTTCTCTCCATAGCCTGTCTGTACGGAGATTGTGCATTCACCCATGCTTTTCTCCGAGATCTTCGGTTTCCTCCCACACTACATACAGGTATGTAGGTTAATTGGCTTGGTGTATGTGTAGATTTCCCCTACTGTGTGTAGGATAGTGTTAATTTGCGGGGATCGCTGGTCAGCATCAACTCGGTGGGCCGAAGGGCCTGTTTCCGTGCTGTTTCTCCAAACTAAACTAAAAGCCTCTTAAATGCAATTATCATATCTGCTTCCACCACCACCCTTGGTAGCTTGTTCCAGACACCCCACACTCTCGGTGTAAAAAAAGGGTTGCCCTGCACACCTCCTTTAAACTTTGTCCCTTTCACCTTAAAGCTATGTTTTCTGATCTTTGATATTTCCATCCTGGGAAAAAGGGTCTGACTGTCTACCGCATCTATGCCTGTTATAAGTTTATGTACTTCGATCAGATCTCCCCTCAATCTCCTGCACTCCAGATAAACCAATACAAGTTTGTTCAATCCCATTTTATAGCTAATACCTTCTAATCCAGGCAGCATGCTGGTAAACCTCCTCTACAACCTCTCTAAAGCATTTATATCCTTCCTGTACAGGGTTGTGCAGAAAAGCACACAATACTCAAAATGTGGCCTAAACAAAGTTTTATAAAGCTTGTTAGAGTTGCAGATAAAACAAGTTGTATGAGAGCAAGAAGGGAGGGGGGTAGAGAAGATAAATTATGGGCTGCATTCAGATATAAAGCATCTTATATTCAAAAACAAAGGGTGCAAGGTGTAAAATATTGATGAATGGGAACAATAATCTAAAAAAGGTGCAAGTGAAATAACTGAAATTACCAAAGTAGAGCTAATAGGACTTGATGTTTCAATCCCTGTAATAAGTCGGCACTCTTGCTATTTGCAGTGGGATTGGAGTGGTGAAAGGTAGGGTAGGTACGTCATCGGGGTCATCAGGTGGGCACCCTCCTTCTTTGACGTTTCATTCACGTTTCATTGAGGGCTCAACGGTGATACCTGGTGTTCCAGTTACACCCCCCCCCTCAAGGGAATATAGAGAAACAGTTTGATGTAGGGTCTTCAACAGGAAATGTTGGTCCAGTTTTCTTTCCACAGATAGTTGCTGACCTACTGAATGTTTCAGCATTTCACTTTTTTATTTGTTGGACTAAGTGTTACATTCAGAAGTTTTGTTGTGCGTCTTTTACTATGTAACCTCTCTTGGTAGCATTTTTGGTAACCTCTCTCTATTCTTTCAAATTGTAAACATTAGGGACAAACTATTCAATCATCTGTACAAATCCAACACTGAAAGTGGTCACCGGAGAGTAAAGATATAAAAATAAAATGAGAAATCAAATGGTGTACAAGAAATTCATTATAAATTTAGTTTGATTTCATTAATCATTTTGGAATATTATAAGTCTTAAAAATATGTGGCAACTTTGATAAATGAACTGGCCCCAGAAAGCATTCAAAACCCACTTTATAATCAGCTGTGATTTATTGTTAAACGCGCTATTGTGTTTCACAATATATTTTATAACTAACCTATCCTCACAGCACCTAAGAAAGCAATTGGAATCTATAATTAAGTCAGAGTGGCTGATTGCTGAAATGAATATGTATAGATTTGGTCACATCTGACAAATTAAATGATTTTCTTGAGGAAGTGACTAATGCAGTAGGCAGAGTGGTGGCTGGGGGCAGGGGGGAGGGTTGTGTATGGATGTAGTTTATGTGGACTTTTGGAAGACATTCAATTAAATTCCATATAAAACTTCATAGTGGAACTGCTTTGGTATTGGCATTATTATTCTGCAGAATACTCTATTGGTAATAAAAGAGCTATATGCTACAACCCTAGCAAAGACACAATGATATGTGGTATAGTACAAAACGTAGACAAGATCATAAAATTACAGAGAGAGATTCCTCGGACAAAAATGAGAAAAACCTGCAAATTGATTTCAATACATGAAACACTGTGGGCAGTTCTAGATGCTCGAGCTCAGAAAACATTACACACCTGGGAAAAAGTGGCAATGCAGGTTCACACCAATGCTACCAAGAATCAAACGTTTTTCTTATTTCATAAACCAGGTTTGTATTCCTTGGTATTTTCAAAATAGGAAGGGGGTTGGCTGTGATATTTGAAAGTTGTAAAGAAAAAAAATGGGTGAACAAAAAGCCAGGGGTCAAAATGTAAGATAAAAATTTTACATTCTGACCAAAATTGGACATATTTTTTGTTTGTCACAATTTATGATGTTAGTCATTGTTTTACCTTTTTGTCCATTGGTTATATTGTGCATTATATATATTTTTAGTTATGTATCATTGGTGGGAAATGGTAAACATGATTATTATGATTACATTTGTCTAACAATGTTACATGTACAACTTTTATTTCAATTTTAGGGGGAGCTTTTTTATTTTTTTTGTTTATTTTGATGTGTTGCATCTGATTAATATTAACCAGATTTGAGGAAAGGGTATCTTGAATGATGTGATTGGTTCAGATTCTGCTTCGTTATAATGAACATTTTCAATTGCAGCTTACTTTTAAGTTACTGAACTGCAAAGGTTTCATAAGAAATTTGAAAAATAATGTAATACTAAAATTGAAAAAGAAAAGAATCAAAAGAAGTAATCTTAAAATTCAAAAAGTCTGCTGGATATCTGCAGTGAAAAGAGAAAGTGTTGGAAACAGTCAGCATGTCAGGCAGCATCTGGGGGAAGAGAAACAGGAGTTAATGTTTCAGTCAAAGATGCAACTCCAACATGACAGATCATACCTAATGCAGCATCGTGCATTACTTTCATTTCAATTGTGATTTGGTTTAGAAGACAAAGTGGTAATCATCACTTTTTTAAAAGTGTTTTGCTTTAATTTAGTGTCAGAAACATTTAACAACTGTTTATCACTAAATACTTTTAGTGCCAGTAAAGCTGGTGAAGGTGTTTTGTCAGCTCTCTGAGTCTTGCAGGGACAAGGACACCTCTCTGTTAAGTACAGCCTTGCTTGGACCAATGCTGTGGCCTCTAGTTGCTTTGGACCAACGGGAATGGCCCTCCCATCCAGAACAGGTAAGTACAGGCATGGTGGAGTGGGAGGGGTGGAATGGGAACATTAACAGCAATTCTACACAGGAATCCAGGTCGACAAGTTTCAGTTTAGTTTTAATTTTTAGTTTAGAGATACAGCATGGAAACAGTCCCCTTGGCTCATGGAGTCATCGCTAACCATTGATCAACCGTTCAAATTAGTTCTATGTTATGCCACTGTCACATCCACTTCCTACACACTAGGAACAATCTACAGAGGCCTATTAACATACGAACCAGTAAGTCTTGAGGAACTTAAAATCTTTGTTTCCAGGAATTGTTTCCAGTATAACGGAAGCCTGTCAGAGGCTCAAAATGCCAATGGTGAAGTTATAGGAAGGGAGTCAGAATAAGACAAACCTGGCAACCCAAGCGAGATTGTATCAGTCATTTTGACGCTAAAACAGTCCCGCATGCAATTAACCTCAATTATTTAAAAATTTACAATTTTAATGATATTTATTGCATCAGCAAAAAACCTAAGCAGCATAATGCTTAAATCTACCTTGATATTAACGTTATATTAATAGGTTTAGATGGCTCCAAATGAAGAACATTGATGATTTTTGCTAAGTTTACTTTGGAAGTTGTGCGGAGATGCTAATGTTGTATCATTGTAGTTAATACTGAACAATGTTTTGTCCTTTAGAACTCTCCTTTGGTACAGAGTCTAGATAAAGAGTGTCTATTTTCTAAATTTTAAATATTATTTCAAATGTGATTCTAGATTAGAAAATCACTTTAGTTTAGAGATACAGCGAGGAAACAGGCCTTTTGGCCCACTGAGCCTGTACGAACCAGTGATCTGATCTTTGGAGTGTGGGAGGAAACCGGAGCTCCTAGAGAAAACCCACATGGTCACAGGAAGAAAGTACAAACTCCATACAGTCAGCACCCGTGGTCAGGATCGAACTAGGGTCTGTGGCAGTGTAAAGCAGGAACTCTTTCACTATGCCACTGAGCCACCATGCCACAGCAACTTAAATTGTAAAAATAGCAGAATCCTTCCATGGTTATGTTCGCAATGTTTTACTAAACTGCAGGTACTTAGCTTCTAATATTTCAGATACTGAAAGCATATGCTAATTAAATATACACCCTGGTGGGAAGTGTGCGCTAAACTGAGAACTAAACATATCATTTGATATGGAATACTATTTTGCAGTTAACTTTTTTATAATAAAGAGATATTCATCATGAAATTATAATGAGACAATAATAATTCAATTCTACCATAAGATAGAATTAGCGATTTCTCTGTAGCTCTGAAAATAATTCACTAATTTGTCCAACCAATACCTTCTCAATTGACTTATTTAACATTAAATAATCATGTAGTTTTACCTTGGTGCAGATTGCATATTTTAAAAGAACATGAGATATCAATGATCAATAGGCATATGATGGGCCTTTAACATCAGATATAAATTAGTTAATTGTATGTCAGTTTGTGATGAGAAATTGGCTTTTGAATGAGTTTAATTCAACTAGCATCAATAATTATTCCAGATTTTACATAACAGCCTCCTAAATCAAATAGAGGCTATTTTAGAAGATCAATACAAGTTATTGAAGTAGGCTTTGTGAGGCAGAGAAATTTGGACGATTGAAAATGAATTCAATTTTGAGGTTTATTTTAAAGCAGTAAAAACATCCTATTTATAAATGATGGAATGGTTCACTGCTATTGTATGCAGAGGCAAATACATCAAAATTATACAATTTAAATGGATTTATTTAACATAGATTTGCTGCCTCACAGCACCAGAGAACCGGGTTTGATCCTGACCTTGGATGCTTGTTTTTTTTAGTTTAGTTTAGAGATGCAGTGCGGAAACAGGCCCTTCGGGTCAGCACCGACCAGCGATCCCCACCTATCCTACACATACTAGGGCCAATTGTCGGAGAAAACCCACATAGGAGAACGTACAAACCTCTTACAGACAGCACTCATAGTCGGGATCGAACCCGGGTCTATGGTGCAAGGCAGCAACTCTACCACTGCGTCACCGTGCCGACCACTTGTCCAGACCACTTGTCTGTGCGGAGTTTGTATGTTCTCCCCGTGACCTGCGTGGATTTTCTCCGGGAACTCCGGTTTCCTCCCATGCTCCAAAGACATACAGTTCTTTTGCATTTATATACTGGCCACCATTGAGAACCCATGTTTAAAGAATTCCCTCCTATAAATTGGCTAATTTTCTACCTCCATTCATGATTGCTTGGCTTTGATTTGATCTGTTGATTATGGGATCACTTAGCTCCGATTAGAGCACATTGCTTCAACTTTTCTGCATAGAATGCTATTCACACTCATACTATTTAGAAAAAAATGGGATTAATTTTAAATGAACCATTATGCAAGATTATTCTGACATACCATCCAGCAATTATGCAAATGTATAAGTACAGTCCGTTGATTCCACTATTGAAAATTGTTTGACGTTTCCGATCTTAAGCAATTATGTATGTGATTTTTTAAGTAAAATAAGATGTATTAAGAAATGGACCTCTGTGTAAATCATTCGACAGTATGTCAGAATCATCTTGCGTAATGATTCATTTGAAAATTATCCCTATTATTGCAAAATTTGCTTATCACCAAACTCGCAGGATTTGGAGTCAGCACTCATCTCTGCAACTGGATCCTCGACTTCCTGACCAACAGACTCCAATCAGTGAGGATAGGGGACAAATCATCCTCCACGATTTGTTCTAGGATGCATTCTCAGCCCCTTTCTTTACTCCTTGTTCACCCACGACCGTGCAGCCATGTACAAATCTAATTCAATTTACACATTTGCAGAGGACACCACCATTGGGGGCCGGATATCAAATAATGATGAGACGGAGTACAGGAGAACCTGATGTCTTGGTGTCGAGACAACGACCTTTCATTCAATGTCAGCAAGACAAAGGAGGTAGTGGTCGACTTCAGGAAGTGAAGCAGTACATATACCCCAGTTTGCATTGACAGTGCCAAAGTAGAGATTGTTGACAACTTATAACCATATAACCATATAACAATTACAGCACGGAAACAGGCCCTCTCGGCCCTTCCAGTCCGTGCCGACCATTTGTTTTCCCCTAGTTCTATCTACCTGCACTCAGACCATACCCCTCCATTCCCTTCACGTCCATATACCTATCCACTTTACTCTTAAATGTTAAAATCGATCCTGCCTCCACCACTTCTGCTGGAAGCTGATTCCACACAGCCACCACCCTCTGAGTAAAGAAGTTCCCCCTCACGTTACCCCGAAACCTCTGTCCCTTAACTTCAAATTCCCAGGAATAAATATTACAATCAACTTCTCCTGGACCTCCCATATTGAAGTAACAACCGCAAAAGCACACCAACACCCCTACTTCCGGATAAGCCTTAGAAAGTTTGTCATTTTCCCAACAAAACTCACCAACCACTCACCAAGAGAAAGTTAGATTTAGCTCTTAAGGCTCAAGGAATCAAGAGATATGGGGAGAAAGCAGGAACGAGGTACTGATTTTAGATGATCAGCCATCTTCATATTCAGGCCCGAAGGCCTGAATGGCCTACTCCTGCACCTATTTTTCTATGTTTCAGACCTCTACAGATGCTCCTTGTGAAGCATTTTATTGGGATGCATCACAACTTGGTTTGGGAGCAGCTCCATCCAAGACTGCAAGTAATTGCATAGAATTGTGCACGTAACCCAGACCATCACACAAACCAATCTCCCTTTCATTGACTCCACTTATACATTACGATGCCTCAGCAAGGCCAGCAGCAAAATCAAAGATGTCACACCCTGGCTAATCTCCCTTTTCTTCTCTCCCATCGGGCAAAAGGTATAGATGTGTGAACAATTATATAAGGGGGTTATGTGGAGAAGGCAGGAGAATGGGGTTAGGAGGGAGAAATAGATCAGGCATGATTAAATGGCGGAGTTGACTTGACGGGCCAAATGGCCTAATTCTTCTCCTATCACATATGACCTTATGACTCTTAAAACGTACACCTCCAGATTCAGGGACAGTTTATTCCAAATTGTTATCAGGCAACTGAGCCATACAACCACAACTAGAGAGCAGTCCTGATCTACCACCTACCTCATTGGAGACCCTTGGACTATCTTTGATTGGACTTTACTGCCTTTATCTTGCGCTAAATGTTATTCCCTTATCATCTATTTGTACACAGTGAATGGTTCGATTGTAATAACGTATTGTCTTTCTGCTGGACTGGTTAACACGCAATTAAAGCTTTTCATTGTACCTAGGTGCACGTGACAATAAACTAAACTAACTAAACTAAACTAAACTAAACTAATTAATTAATGCTGTGATTTTTGATGACCACAGCAAATAACCAGGATATAATTAAAAGATAGAACCTAGTACTGCAGTTGTACAGGGCCCTGGTAATACCACACCTGGTGTATTGTGTGCAATTTTGGTCTAATTTGAGGAAGCACATTATTGCTATTGAGGGAGTGCAGTGTAGGTTCACCAGCTTAATTTATGGGATGGCGGGACTGACATATAATGAAAGAATTGGTCGACTGAGCTTGTACTCACTGGAATTTAGGATGAGAGGGGATCTTATAGAAACATATAAAATTCTTAAAGGATTGGACAGGCTAGATGCAGGAAAAATGTTCCTGATGTTGGGGGTGTCCAGAACCAGGGGTCAGAGTTTAAGAATAAGGAGTAGGCCATTTAGGATTGAGATGAAGAAAATCTTTTTCACCCAGAGAGTTGTGAATCTTTGGAACTATCTACCACAGAAGGCAGTGGAGGCCAATTCACTGGATGTTTTCATGAGGGAGTTAGATTTAGCTCTTAGGGCTCAAGGAATCAAGGGATATGGGGAAAAAGCTGAAACGGGATACTGATGATCAGCCATGATCATATTGAATGGCAGTGCTGGCTCGAAGGACCAAATGGCCTACTCCTGCACCTATTTTTTTATGTCTCCATTTTTTTCTTCTCAAGTGGCCACCTCTCTTTCTGAGCTATCCATTTGTCATCCAGAAATCACATTGTGATAATTTTAGTCATGCAATGTTGCCTTCTGCTTGTATCATCTTCCATCATGTTTGTTCAAATGTTTGATATACAACTTCTAGCACAACAACCACTAGTACTACAAATTGTCATGAAGAGAAATGAGAGTTTATCTGCAACCAAAAACTGTGAATAAATATTTCTTCTGATATTCACACTTACAAATGCCCACTAAGGACAGAATCGTGTTATCTTGTTATTTACGTGATAACTTGTTATTTTGGTGACATTGTCACATAACAGGGGTCCAGAAGAAAAGCTTAAACAAATTAATATTCCAATTTACAATGTATAACCTGCGTGAAAAGGTCAGTACTGACATTGAATTCTGCACAATACCCTGGGATGGATACTGTAGTCAATTTTTGATCAGTTTTCAGTTCAACTTTAATTTTGTATTTGTACTGAAAACAACCAACTACATTTATCTTATATATATATAAAACTCTGATCTTGTTATCTTCCGGTTTGCGCAGTCCTTCTATATGCGCAAAAATGATTTGTGATAATGCTACGATTTTTTGGCAGTTCACACTTCGTTTTCCTATGCTGCGAGTGCACCAAGTTTTGTTCCGATCGGTTGAACGTCGTAAAAGTTAGCGAGGTTTAAAAATCTTAAAAACCGCGCGTGCGCAGAGCGATCTCTTCTCCGGCCAGTCAGCGCCGTGCAGATTAGTCTCTTCACCTGTCACTCCCCGGGACGGTCCGCCCCTTCCTGCGCCATTACGTCTTTACTGGAGCTGAGGATGGCCGGCGGAGGTTTCCAACCGGACACAATTTTTGGAAGGACCCGAAGCAACCCAAAGCAGCCCAGCCCCGAGCAGCCCAGCCACAAGCAGCACAGCCACAAGCAGCCCAGCGTCAGAGACCCGACCCAGCCCAGCGTGGGAGACCCAGCCCAGCCCAGAGTCAGAGAGCCAGCCCAGCCCAGCCCAGCCCAGCGTCGGAGACCCAGCCCAGCCCAGAGTCGGAGATGTCATCGATGTCACCAAGCGGAGACTATGACCAGTGCCCGCTGTGAGTCCCCATCGCACTGCCAATTCCAGCCACAACCCCTCTGGTCCCCCTCGCTGTCTCCCCCCTCCCCCATGATGCCCCCTCTCCCCCAAGGCTCTTCCACCATCTTTTCTCCAAGCTCACTCCCCCCTCTCCCCATGCGCACACCCCTCTCCCCCCCACAACCATACAACCACCCCCCGCCTCCACAACCCCCCTCCCTGCCTCAACAACCCTCCCCGCCCCCACAACTCCCCCGACCCAACAACCCCCCCACCCCCACAACCCCCCGACCCAACAACCTCCCCCCACAACACCCCCCCCCGCACCCCCCCACCCCCACAACCCCTCCCCCTGTCTACACATACCCCTCCCCCCCACAACCCCCCAAGCCGCACGCCCCTCCACTCCCCACAAACCCCCCACCCACACACCCCTCCATCCCCCACAAACCCCCGCCACACACACACACACCCACACAGTCCCCCGCCCACACACACTGCCTCCCGCCCACACACACCCCCTCCACCCACACACACATACCCTCCCACACCCCCCGCCCACACACACCCTCCTCCCACACACACACACACCCCCGCCCACACACACCCCCATCCCACACACTCACCCTCCCCCACACACCCTCCCTCCCATGTGACTGGGACCCAACGGGTCCCACTTAGTCTAGTTCATTATATGTTCTGCAAATAATATCCTTAAAGAACTCGAGCAGTCAAACATGATTTTCCATCCAAGTATCCATTTTGCCTCTTCTCAGTCCCATTATTATTTTCAAGGTGCTCTTGGTGGTAGACGCTCCATTATATTTTATACATTGTGTAGAATTAAATATAATTATATATAACTATATCATATATAATTGGGCAACACAGTGGCACATCTACTAGAGCCTTTCCCTTACAGCTAGATACATGGGTTCAATCCTGACAGAGAAGATTTACCAGGACGTTGCCAGGACTTGAGGGCCTGAGCTATGGGGAAAGGATGAGCAGACTAGGGCTGTATTCCTTGTAGTGTAGGAGGGTGTGACCTTTTAGAGGTGCATAGGATCATGCATGGAATAGATAGAGTAGATGCACTGAGTATTTTACCCGGAGTAGGGGAATCAAGAACCAGAGGCCATAGGTTTAAGGTGAGAGGGGAAAAATTTATTAGGAATCTGAGGGGCACCTTTTCCTCACAGAGAGTGGTGGGTAAATGGAATTAGTTCCCAGAGTAGGTAGTTGAGGCAGAAACTATAACAACAATTAAACGATCTTTGGGCAAGTATATGTATTGGAAAGGTTTAAAGGGATATGGGCAAAACATTAAAAGATTGTGGCTGTTCACTTTATCTATTCTCTTCGCAGTTTTATATACTTATAAAAGGTGACCTCCTCCAAGTATTACCTGCCTCAATATGGGCATGTTGGACTAGGGCTGATGGGGCACCTTGGTCGGCATGGGCAAGTTGGGTTGGTGGTAAATATGCTCCTAAAAAGCTTAGCCCCCTTAGTCTAGTTCAGTAAAAACACCAAGTCAAGCACTGGACCAACTAAACTTTATTTTTGAACGAACAACAAAGCCCCCTATACGATACCGAAACCGCCGTGGGTTTGATCCTTGTCTCTGCCTGGCTAAGCCCTTCAGCCTCATGCAAGCAGACACTACCAAAACGTCACGCAGTCCCAAGCGCCCTTCCAGAAGATCGACTCCAATTTTCAATTCAATTCAATCTTTAATTGTCATTGTGCAGTGTACAGTACAGAGACAATGAAATTCAGTTAGCATCTCCCCAGAAGAACAAACTTAGAATAATGAACGGTAAAATATATATATATATATGTAGAAACAGTATCAGTAGTGCAATTATACTGGGGGAAGGAGTGTCCAGGAGGGTGACTGGCAATCACCGAGGTGCAGAGTTAAGTCTTGTAACAGCCGCAGGGAAGAAGCTGTTCCTGAACCTGCTGGTCCAGCAACGGAGTGACCTGTAGCACCTCCCGGATGGGAGGAGTGTACATGGGGGCTACCTTTCATTGGTCAACGAATCATGAGGAGCCAAACTACATAGGGGTGGTTCCCCTTACAAACCAATTACACATAGCGATTACATTAAAGTAATATTGACAGTCCCCCAACTCAATTACAAAGAGTCCCAAACGATGTTTCTCCAGAAGCTTCTGGAAGGAACTCAGTTAACTGAATAATGCAACATTTACCCAGGTAGTACAAACAATTCAGCCAGGGCTTCAAACTTCGGCCAGACAGCAGGGCAACTGGCTTGCAACATTACTTACATTATTTACAATCCCTTTGCAGTAATCCAATCAAAGCCATGCATCTACAACACCTTAGAGTTTGTCTGCAAAGTCCACATACATATTATCAATTGTGAGGACAGCTGGACATTCCTTATCTGATGTATTGATCTGGGACCTGGACTTCCTGGCACCAGCTTACATCTCTCAGAAAAATGCTAACAGGTCCCGTAGATGCATAAATCCTTTGCTTTATTTTAGCTCTGTTTTGGCCAGGATTTACAGAAGGGCCTATTTCCATGCTGTATTACTTTATGACTAACCTGGAGTGCCGTCTGTGTGGTTTGTATGTTTTCCTGTTGCTCCCAGTTCTACGGTTCCCTCCCACATCCCAAAGTCAGATAATTTGGTGGGTTAAGTGGACACCCTGAAATTGCTCCTAGTGGGTGTTAGAACATGGTAGGGGTGGTGGAAGTTAGTTTAGTTTATTTTAGACATACAGTGCCGAAACAGGCCCTTCAGCCCACCGAGTCCACTCAGACCACGATCCCCGCACACTAATGCTACCCTAACAGACACTAGGGAAATTTTTCATTTATACCAAGCCAATGAACCTACAAACCTGTATGTCTTTGGAATGTGGGAGGAAACCGACGATCTTGGAGAAAACCCACGCGGTCACGGGGAGAACATACAAACTCCGTATAGACACCCGTAGATGGGATCGAATCTGGGTCTCCAGCGCTGCAAGCACTGTTAGACAACAACTATACCACTATACCACTGTGCCAACCTTGATGAGAATGTAGTAAAAATATAACGTAGGATTAATGTAGGATTGACATATATGGGTGATTGATGAATGGCATGTACTTGGTGGGTCAGGATCAGCATCTGTGCTGTATCTCTCTATGATTCTACGATCACAAGTACATTGGTCCCTGAAAGTGGTGACACCGGTACTGTAGATAGCGATGAAGAACACTTGTATTTCTCACATTTGCTAGGTTTGCATGGGCTACACGTGACAAATTGGTAGTATAAAGATGGAGTTAAAGAGGAAGTGAGTACAGGAAAAGTTACAAAAGACTCCCGAATCAATGGGAAGGAAAGTTTAAGAAGGGATAAGAGAGTAAGGCAGGGCCAATAGGGACCAGTGTGAGAGGGGAGGTGAATACCAAAGTCAAAGTGTTGTATATGAATGCGCGAAGTATAAGAAATAAAGTGGACGAGCTTGAGGCTCAGTTAGAAACTGGTAAGTATGATATTGTGGGAATGACAGAGACATGGCTGCAAAAGTGCCAGGGCTGGGAACTGAATATCCAAGGGTATACCTCCTATCGAAAAGACAGACTGGTGGGCAGAGGGGGTGGGGTAGCTCTGTTGGTGAGGAATGAAATTTAGCCAAGGGGTGACATTGAAACGGGAGATGTGGAGTCAGTATGGGTAGAACTAAGGATTGTAAGGGTAAAGAGACCCTAATGGGACTTATCTACAGACCCCCGAACAGTAGGCTGGATATAGGGTGCAAGTTGAATCAGGAGTTAGAATTGGCACGTAGTAAAGCTAATGCTACGATTGTTCTGGGAGATTTCAACATGCAGGTAGACTGGGAAAATCAGGTTGGTACTGGACCCCAAGAAAGGGAGTTTGTGGAGTGCCTCCATGATGGATTCTTAGAACAGCTTGTACTGGAGCCCACCAGGAAGAAGGCAATTCTGGATTTAGTGTTGTGTAATGAACCAGATTTGATAAAGGGAACTTGAGGTTAAGGAGCCATTAGGAGGTAGTGACCATAATATGATAAGTTTTAATCTACAATTTGAGAGGGAGAAGGGTAAATTGGAGGTGTCAGTATTACAGTTGAACAAAGAGGACTATGGAGTCCACCAAAGTTGACTGGAAAGATACCCTAGCAGCGATGACAGTGGAACAACAATGGCAGGTATAATACAGTTCTGGGAATAATACAGAATGTGCAGGATCAGTTCATTCCAAAGAGGAAGAAAGATTCCAAGGGGAATAAAGAGCGACCGCGGCTGACAAGGACAGTACAGGTCAGGGACAGTATAAAATAAAAGAGAAGAAGAACAACATAGTAAAGATGAGCGGGAAGCCAGAGGATTAGGTAACTTTTAAAGAGCAACAGAAGATAACTAAAAAGGCAACACGGGGCAAAAAGATGAGGTACAAAGATAAGCTAGCTAAGAATATAAAGGAGGATAGAAAAAGCTTCTTTAGGTATGTGAAAAGGGAAAAATTAGTTAAGACCAAAGTTGGACCCTTGAAGACTGAAAAGGGTGAATTTATTATGGGGAACAAGGAAATGGCAGATGAGTTGAACAGATACTTTGGAACCATCTTCACCTTGGAGTTCATAAAATCTTCCTGATGTACTAGCCAGAGGATCTGGGGTGACAGAGGATCCGGGGTGAGGAACTGAAAGAAATCCACATCAGGCAGGAAATTGTGTTGGGTGTTGCTATTGAGGGAATGCAGCGTAGGTTTATGAGGTTAATTCCCGGGATGGCAGGACTGTCATATGCTGAGAGAATGGAGCAGCTGGGCTTGTACACTCTGGAGTTTAGAAGGATGAGAGGAGATCTTATTGAAACATATAAGATTGTTAAGGTCTTGGACACGCTGGAAACAGGAAACATGTTTCCGATGTTGGGGGAGTCCAGAACCAGGTGCCACAGTTTAAGAATAAGGAATAAGCCATTTAGAATGGAGACGAGGAAACACTTTTTCTCACAGACAATGGTGAGTCTGTGGAATTCTCTGCCTCAGAGTACGGTGGAAGCAGGTTCTCTGGATGCATTCAAGAGAGAGCTAGATAGGGGTCTTCAAAATAGCGGAGTCAGGGGATATGGGGAGAAGGCAGGAACGGGGTACTGATTGCGGATGATCAGCCATGATCACATTGCATGGCGGTGCTGGCTCGAAGGGCCAAATGGCCTACTCCTGCACCTATTGTCTATTGAAGGCTGATAAATCCCCAGCGCCTGATGGTCTGCATCCCAGGGCACTTAATGAAGTGGCTCTAAAAATCGTGGATGCATTGGTGATCATTTTCCAATGTTCTATAGATTCAGGATCAGTTCCTGTGAATTGGAGGGTAGCTAATGTTATCCCACTTTTTAAGAAAGGCGGGAGAGAGCAAACAGGGAATTATAGACCAGCTTGCCTGACATCAGTGGTGGGGAAGATGCTGGAGTCAATCATAAAAGATGAAATAGCCGCACATTTGGATAGCAATAACAGGATTGGTCCGCGTCAGCATGGATTTACGAAGGGGAAATCATGCTTGACTAATCTGGAATTTTTTGAGGATGTAACTAGGAAAATGGACAAGGGAGAGACAGTGGGTGTAGTGTACCTGGACTTTCAGAAAGCATTTGATAAGGTCCCACATAGGAGATTAGTGGGCAAAATTAGGGCACATGGTATTGGGGGTAGAGTGCTGACATGGATAGAAAAAATTTGTTGGCAGACAGGAAACAAAGATTAGGGATTAACGGGTCCCTTTCAGATTGGCTGGCAGTGACTAGTGGGGTACCGCAAGACTCGGTGCTGGGACTGTGGCTATTTACAATATGTATTCATGATTTACATGAAGGGATTACAAGTAACATTAGCAAATTTGCAGATGACACAAAGCCAGGTGGCAGTGTGAACTGTGAGGAGGATGCTATGAGAATGCAGGGTGACTTGGACAGGTTGGGTGAGTGGGCAGTTGCATGGCAGATGCAGTTTAATGTGGATAAATGTGAGGGTATCCATTTTGGTAGCAAAAAAAGGAAAGAAGATTATTATCTAAATGGTATTGTTGGGAAAAGGGGAAGTGCAAAGGGATCTAGGGGTCCTTGTTCATCAGTCAGTGAAAGTAAGCATGCAGGTGCAGCAGGCAGTGAAGAAAGCGAATAGCATGTTGACCTTCAGAACAAGAGGAGTTTTGAGTATAGTAGAAAAGAGGTCCTGCAGTAGTACATGGCTCTCGTGAGACCACACCTGGAATATTGTATTCAGTTTTGGTCTCCAAATTTGAGGAAGGTCATTCTTGCTATTGAGGGAGTGCAGCGTAGGTTCACAAGTTTAATTCCCAGGATGGCGGGGCTGTCATATGCTGAGAGAATGGAGCGGCTGGGCTTGTATTTAGAAGGATGATAGGGGATCTTATTGAAACATATAAGATTACTAAGGGTTTGGACACGCTAGAGGCAGGAAACATGTTCCCTATGTTGGGGGAGTCCAGAACCAGGGGCCACAGTTTAAGAATAAGGGGTAAGCCATTTAGAACGGAGATGAGGAAACACTTTTTCACTCGGAGAATTGTGAATCTGCACAATCACTATGCTTGAACGGCATTTGGACATGTACTAGGATAGAAAAGGTTCAGAAGAATATGAGCTGAACAGGCAAATGGACCTAATTAATGTAGGGAACTTGGTCAGAATGGATAATTTGGGCCAGTAGGTTTGCTTTCTTGCTGTATAATTATATGACTATTCATATATATTTTCCCAACCGCTGAATTTAGGTCAAGAGGATAGTTGTTTGTTGTTTTTTTTTTCTTCTTTCTTAGATAGAGGGGTCACATTTGCTACTCTCCAATCCACATGAGAATTCCAGAAACTATAGACTTTCTGTGGATGATGACCAGTAGGTTCACTATCTCTGTACCCACCTCTTCCAAAACTCTGCACAATAGACCATTGGGTTTTGTAGAATCGACATGTGAACTATGTGCTAGAAGCTGCCCTGAATACACAAACGACCCAGAGGATTTGCAGAATCTAACATGACCATTTATGGCTTCATAATTGGCTCAACGGGTGCCAGATTAGTGCAGCCGATAGAGTTGCTGCCTCAGACCATTGATCCAAATTCGATCCTGACCTCGGGTGCTGTCTGTGTGCTGTTTGCATATTCTCCCTGCGACCGTGTGGGTTTCCTCCGGGTGCTCCGGTTTCTTCCCACATCCCAGAGACATATGGGTTTGTGGGTTAATTGGCCTCCGTAAATGGTCCCTTGGGTGTAGGGAGTGGATGTGAAAATGGGATAACATGGAACTAGTGTGTACGGGTGATCGATGGTCGGCGTGGATTCGATGGGCTGAAGGGCATGTTTCCATGTTTCTCCAAACACAATTATACTAAATTACTGTATAACCTGTGATTATTACAAGACACGTGTTTCAGTATTACTGCTTCCAACAGTGGAATGCCAGAACCTTGCTGAGAGTGAAAACAGTAGCATATCTGAAATGGTGAATCTTCTCTCATTACACAAGCTGGTCGATTAATACTGATATCCACTCACTAAGTGGTGGCAGCTGTTAAGTAAATTCTTCAGATTAATTTTCATTTAACAGAAATGGTTGCCACAACGTCGATCCAGGTATTCTGGTCAGGTAATCCACATGAACCTAAAGCATATGGTATGAAGGAAAATAGAGGTATGAAATGTCAACTACCATGCTGGGCGGACAGCTAGCAAGTGGGAATCCACAGGGCAACTGAGGTGTGCATTTGGGGATCCCCTCATAATATATAACCTTGAGAACATAATACAGCACAGGTACCAGCCCTTTGCCCACAATGGCTGTGCCGATTATGATACCAAGATAAACTAGCCTCATCTGCCTGCACGCAATCCATAACCTTCTATTCCCTGCATACTGATGTGCCTATCTAAATGCCATTTAAACACCACTAACATATCTGCCTCCACCACCGTATTCCAGGAGCCCCAGCCTCCGTGAAAAAAAACTCCCCCCACTCATCTTCATTAAACTTTGCCTCTTTCTCCTTAAAGCTATGCCCTACAGACTTTGACATTTCCTCCCATGGGTTAGGTTCTGACTGTCTACGCTCTCTACGCCTCTCATAACTTTATATGCTTCTATCAGGTCTCCCCTCAACCTCCGAAGCACCAGAGTCAATGATGTGAGTCTGTTCAACCTATCCTTGCAGTTAATACCCTCTAATCCCGGCAACATTCTGCCAAACTTCTGCACCCTCCCCAAATCCTCTGGTTGCTCCGGTTTCCTCCCACATCCCAAACACATGTGGGTTTGTAGGTTAATTGGCCTCTGTAAATTGCCCCTAGTGTGTAGGGAGTGGATGTGAAAATTGAATATTATAGAACGTGTGAATGGGTGATCGATGGTAAAGCTTTAGTTTCCAAGCTGTATCTTTCAATCAATCGATCTATAAATAAATATCCCCCCATTCCTACTCCATATAAATCTGTCATCTATATAAATTGTACTTCTAATCATTAACAACTATAAACTTTTGGCAACATTTGATCCATCTAACGTGGGCAGCTTCTTGACCTGGAAGTACCCATCGTTAAATTAGCGTTTTCCAATCCTCAACCAGCGCTGACGTCCCTCGGCTTAATCATGAAAATAAAGGAAATTGCTTTGCAGAATGTGGATGAAATGTTCCATGAAAGTGTAAGAGCAATTTTTTTTAACGGCTTGTATCAGAAACCAACTGAAACATAAACTGTTAATTTTAACCTTTGGAAAGCAGAACTAATTTCCAATATTATTTAGAAGGTTCCCCTGAGGAAATGTTTTTTAAATGAACCTGTGTTGGTATGGTGCTGTTTCATCCAACTTGGGCATGCAGCTCACGAAAATAATTATTGTTGGGAACAAAATACTTCCAAGGCAGAACTTTTGTTTGACATTTCTATACCAAAATACATTAAAAGAACAATAGTTTTTTTTTAACAGTATGTTAGGAATGTTGGCAGAGCAGATAAAAGTGATAAAAGCAAGAAGGAATTTCTTAGTCAGAGGGTGGTGAATCTGTGGAATTCATTGTCACCATCGTTTTATGCATACAGTTAAATATTTGTGGATGATGATATTCGTGCCAATTCCACCCCAGTACAATATAAGACAATAATTTTGCTAAATGCTGAAAGACATGCATGACAGAACTAGGATCCAACGGAGGTGGGGCATCTAATTTTATTTTTCCCTACCTGGATCCATCTGCCCATCATTCTTCTTTCTTCTACCTATCACCCACTTACCCGTCTCACTCCTCCCCTCCTCTTTTGTTTATACTGGCTATCTTCCCACTCCACTCTGTCCTGATCCCACATCTCGACCCGCAACATCAACTATTGCTCTTCCTTCACAGATGCTGATCCTTGGTTTGTTTTTTGCTCCAGATTTCAGCAACTCCAGTCTCTTAGTGTCTCCATGATGGAGGACATCAGTTTTGCAGATGCTGAATGTAAAGTCAACCCTTTTGAATGCTTCATAAGTTCATACGTTCTAGGAGCAGAATGAGGCCATTCAGCCTTTCAAGTTTACTCCGCCATTCATTCATGGATGGACTATCTTTCTTTCTCAACCCCATTCTCCTGCCTTCACCCCATAACCCCGACACCTTTCCACCCCGAGAATCTGTCAATCTCCGCCATTAAAATGTCCACTGACGGCCTCCACAGCTATCTGTGGCAATGAATTCCACAGATTCACCACATTCTAACTAAACAATTTCTCCTCATCTTCTTTCTAATGGTACATTCTTTTATTCTGAGGCTGTGGCCTACGGTCCTAGACTCTCCCACCAGTAGAAATAGAAATATCCTCTCCATATTCACTCCATATTCACTCTATCCAGGCCCTCGGTAAGTTTCAATGGTGTCTCCCCTCATCCTTCTAAACACCAATGAGTAAAGGCCCAGTGCCTTCAAATGCTCATCTTATGTGAATGAACATACCTTCTCTGAATATTGTGCAATGCACCACAAGCTTCAAAGATTGAACCTGTGGGCTGAGCTTACCATCATATTCTGCGCTGTTTTCTCCAATGCTAACCAATGTAGAATGATCATTTGCTGTGTGTAATACAACAATTTGGATAGAAAGGTTTCATCCTCATCCTTAGACAATTTTGTTTGGAATGCCCAGCCCTTCACACCAATAACATGGTATCTCACAGGAATGTGTTTCCTGTTAATGGATAGGAAAGGTTTAGAAGGATTAGGGGCAAATGCATGCAGGTGGGGCTAATGTAGATGGGGCATCTTGGTTGGCATGGGCATTTCCCATGCTGCATGACTCTATGACTCTCTATTGCCCCCTCTGTGCCATGGTAAATAGATCTATGCTATTGTGGACCTGATGAAACTTCAAATTCGTTGTGATCAGGTTTAAAGCACTATTTTAAAGCATGAAGCAAAACCCCGGGAAAATAGCCCACATAATGAAGGATCACTTGCATCCCGGCCATCCTTGACTATCCTTGACAACCTTGATCCTTGCTGGCTGTACATTGCAGTAAAGGGCCTGTCCCACTGACCTAATTCCCGTGTTTAGAAGAGTTTGCCCTCGACGCATACTCGCAGCATGGTCGACACAAGGTCCGAGGAGGTCTTTGTAGCTCTCCTTCATGCTCGAGAATAGTCCCCGCATACTCGAGGCCTCAGCTAGGTTGCGGCGTTTTTTCAACATGCTGAAAAATGCCGTGAGAAAAAAAGGTCGGCATGGAAAAAAATCTATATTTTTTTTACTCGTAGGCTTAGACGCGGTAGGTACCTATCGGTAGGTACCTATCGTAGGAGGTAGGCGAATGCAATCGAAGGTAATGGAAGGTAGTCGAAGGTAAAGCTCGTTGAGAAAAAAAAGGTATGTAAACCAACCGGTAATGTTAAATGCACACTAAACTTTATTAAAAGTTGTCTGGCTTCTTAAAAGTGTCTACACTCCTTCTCCCCCCCTTCTCCCCCCTTCTCCCCCCTTCTCTCCCCTTCTCTCCCCTTCTCTCCCCTTCTCTCCCCTTCTCTTCATCTCTCTCCCCTTCACTCCCCCCCCCCTCCCCCCGCCCCATCCCCTCTAAAGGACTTACCATAACTGTGCCAGCTGTCTTGTACCTTACTGTTCATCGCTGGTGTGAATTTCAGACAGCGCTCCCCTCTTTCCCTGGCCCGCGCCTTTGCGATGCGTGTGTGTGTGTGTGTGTGTGTGTGTGTGTGTGTGGGGGGTGTGTGTGTGTGTGGGTGTGTGTGTGTGTGTGGGGGTGTGTGTGTGTGTGGGGGTGTGGGGGTGTGTGGGGGGTGTGTGGGGGTGTGTGTGTGTGTGTGTGTGTGTGTGTGTGGGTGTGTGTGTGTGTGTGAGTGTGAGTGTGAGTGTGAGTGTGTGTGTGTGTGTGTGTGTGTGTGTGTGTGTGTGTGTGTGTGTGTGTGTGTGTGTGTGTGTGAGTGTGTGAGTGTGTGAGTGTGTGAGTGTGTGAGAAGACGGTCAATCCGGCTCGAGATTTTACAGGCGAGTGACCTGAAATTGAAGGTCGAAGACAGTCGCTGAAAAGCCGTGTTAGTGGGACAGGCCCTTAAATGTTCTTCCCTTAACATGTATCTATACACCGTAAATGGCTCGATTGTAATCATGTATCATCTTTCTTTGTTTAATATTTTTATTAGAAGCATTGCATTTTATCTAATGTACAACAGCACTTCAAATACAAATCAGACTTATCACAAACATTGTACAGATATTACGGGATAATTTATATATGCTCCTGTTTTTGATTTTTTTTTGGGAGTGAAAAAAAAGTAAAAGTATAAATCAATAATCAAGACATTGTGATTGAATAATAATGATTATATAATAAAAAAGTAAAATAAAAAAGATATAATCAAGACGTTGTGATTAAATAATAATGATTATATAATAAAAACATAAAAAGTAAAAAAGAAAAGATAAACAAGAGAAATAAAAAAAAACAAAGAAACAATTATTATATCATTAAAAATTAAATAAAAGAATCTTTACATTGAATGGAACAGTTTCATATAACAATATCTCTTGAGACAGATGTATACAGATCCCAATACTTTTTTCATCTAATCCTACACCAGGATACTTATTGAGTTACGGTGCTGAGCTCAGCTACCCCTTTAAGTAATCAATAAATGGAGACCATATTTGTTCAAAAAGTTCATATTTGTCCATTAGGACAAACCTAATTCTCTCCAAATGCAACGTCTCCGACATTTCCACAGTCCACATTTTGATTGTGGGGGATAATGTTCCCTTCCAGAATTTTAATATTAATTTTTTTCCAATTATCAAACAGTAATCAAGAAAATGTCTTTGACTTACTGTTAATATTAAGCTTGAGTCAGGGACTCCTAATATTATTAACTTTAGATCAGGGTCCAATTTAGTTTTAAGAACCTCAGAGATTATTCCAAAAATATCAGCCCAATAACTATTAAGTTTTATGCATGTTACAAAACTATGCGTTAAGTTGGCTTCTTAATTCTGACATTTATCGCAAATAGAAGAAATGTTAGGAAAAATTCTATTTAATTTTGTTTTTGAATAGCGTAATTTAGGTATTACTTTAAATTATACCAAAGTATGTCTGGCATTTAATGAGCATCGTTGTAAACTTTCTTCCCAAGTGTCTTTCATTATAGATAGACCTATTTCATTTTCCCATATCTGTCGGTATGATTCTGTTGTTGGGACTTTCCTATCCAAAAGAGTATTATATATGCACGCTATTTTCCCCTCCCCTGTCTGGCAAAAGATACAAAAGCGTAAAAGCACGTACTGCCAGATTCAGAAGAGAGGGCCAAAGTCTAGAAAATGATCTCTTTAGACTTCATCTAAATAATCACGATGTGCCACTAATTACTGAGCCACCTGCCTCACTGGCAGAACGTCATAGGTAGTCATTTGTTCTGTTCTTCGTGACACATTTGTTCTAAAACTGAGAACAATGAGCGTCGTCACTTACTTGCCATTCAGCAGATGGTGAAGGATGAGTAGAATTGATGCCCTATAATCATTTTTGCTAGAGTGAAATTTGCTAATATTGCAAGCAACAGTGATTAAAATATCAATTAAGTTTATGTCTCATAGAGTAGTTAGTAAAGTAGTTGTTTTAGAATAAATAAAATTGGAAGGCTAATTTAATGAATCTCTGAGCAGCACAATAACTGTGTCACAGACCAGCAGCCAAGGAAAATGCCACATTCAGCAACACGGTTTCAATTTTGAAACAATTAATTGTTTTAACTATAACGTTCACCCAGCTTTCATTATGTATTATCCTAAGCATTAGAACAATTGTATTGTTTTGTGTGTCAGTGCATGTGAAATTTATTGCAAGGTGAGACCTGACCTTCTGACCGTGTACATAAAGAGAGCATTGGAGATATAACCATTAATGCTATAGTTAGATTCACAAAGCACAGCTCCTTTGGTGTGTTTTGAACATTCTTCAACTTCCAACAGCTCTGTGATCAAGGGCGACACAATGGCAGTGACCTGGGGAGCCACACATAACACCAGCCTTGTTTTCACTGGACTGTTTATGAATTATGCAGAGTAATTGAGTCACAGAGTGATACAGTGTGCAAACAGGCTCTGGCCCAACTTGCCCACACCAACCAACACGCCCCAGCTACACTAGTCCCACCTGCCTGCATTTGATGCATATCCCACTAAACCCGTCCTATCCATGTACCTGTTTCTTAAATGTTGTGATAGTACCTGCCCCAACTACCTCCTCCAGCAGCTCGTTGCATGCACCCACAACCCTTTGTGTGAAAAGGTTACCTGCCAGGCTCCTATTAAATATTTTCCCACTCATCCTGAAACCTATGTCTTCTGGATCTTGAATCCCCAATTCTGAGCAAGAGTGCTGAGCTTCTACCTGATCTACTCCTCTCATGATTTTGTACACCTCTATAAGATCACCCCTCATCCTCCTGCACTCCAAGAGTCCTGGCCTGCTCAATCTCTCCCAAGAGCTCAGCTCATTGATGGTTGCTATAACCCTTGATTGTTTTTCCATCGCCATCAACTGCTCATTATTTTACGGCACTTTTCTATGCAACAATGGAAGATGCCATGCTTGTCCATTTACCTCATCTATTCCCACCATCCAGGAATCCACTCAGTCATTCCAGATGAAATTGTAATTCACTTACACTTCTTCCAATTTTGTAAATGTTTAGTGTTACCAAAGTGGTCCCTGTTATATTCCGGATGTCAGAATGAAGAACTAGACTTACACACTGGTTGCCTGGATCACGAGAGAGAGATTTAATACCCAGCATTCCCTGCTTATATTGAATACCAACTCATTAACATACACATGAATATGCATGAATACATTACACTGCTCTCCTTTTTTTAAGTATTAAATCTAAGTATTCAGTTACAATTTTGTTGTTGTGATACTTGATTTAAACCAGTATTTATTTTACATAACTACACATTTTGGTTTTACTTGTGCAGTGAGTTATTTAACTTACAAACCTAACCTGACTACTGGTTTGCGGATCCTGCCTGATCGTCTAACAGTAACAGGTGTAACAGGTTTAGGCGTTGAATCAACTGTAGGCTTGTTTGGCTCTGTTTTAGTACCCTGACTTTGATCAGAGGAATCTGTTTCTTTGTCTGTACTAACTGAACTATGTGTTTCAATCACAGTGGACTCTTCCAACTCACTTTCAGATTAAAAACTCAGGGATTAGGACTTCATGCTCAGTTTTTGGTTCATCTTTGGCTGGCATCATTTGATCAACATGAACACTTTTGATCCTATCTCCAACTTCAACTAAGTATCTTTTTGTTCCACACACCTACTATTTTCCCAACATCCCATTGTCTCGACTGGACTTGTTGGGAGGACGGAGAACACAAACCTGCTCATCTGGCTTGAAGTTCTTCTCCTTTTTTGTGGGAGTCAAAATGGCGTTTTTGACTTAACCGTTTTTGCTCAACTCTCAAGGCCAAATTGGGTTGAACCAGCTATTTTTAGTCTTCTCTTCATCAACAGTTCTGCAGGTGAGTAACCCGTTGTTGTGTGTGGTGTGGTTCTGTACTTTAGCAAGAAACTAGCCAAACGATGTTTCATGCTGAGCTTTGAACTACCCTGCAAAACCTGTTTCTTGAGAGCATCTTTGACAATTCTAACAGACCTTTCCGCCGCCCCGTTAGAGGCTGGATGTTAGGGGGGGAACAAGTGTGTGTTTTACACCATTCCGCTGCATGAACTCTTTGAACTGTTCTGAACGAAACTGAGGGCCGTTATCAGAAACAAGTTCTTCTGGTAAACCATGGCATGCAAAAATTGATCTCAACTCATCTATGGTACACTCAATAGTCATGCTTGACCCCATATGTTTAACCTCAATCCATTTGGAATGACTACCTACTAGTACCAGAAAGTGATCATTACCCTTTTCACAAAAATCTACATGAACTCTCTGAAAAGGTCTACTTGGCCATGACCAGGGATGCAGTGATGTTTTTGGTGGTTTACTCCAGCAATTTTGGCAGACGCTACATTTGCTCACCAATGACTCGATGTCACTGTCAATACCAGGCCAATACACAAAACTTCAATTGACTTCATGCTTACTATGTCAGGATGTCGGCATGAAGTTCATTCATAATTTTTTTTCTCAAAGACTCTGGCACAACCACTCTGTAACCCAACTTATGCCCCTGTCCCACTTAGGAGACCTAACTGGAAACCTCTGGAGACTTTGCGCCCCACTCAAGGTTTCCGTGCGTTTCCCGGCGGTTCTCAGAGGTTTTTGTCAGTCTCCCTGATGGTCGAAAGTGGTTTCCATTTTAAAAATCGGTAATTTTTTAGTCGAAGCCGCTTGCAATGCTGGTTGAAGGTGGTTGCCGGAGGACAAAAACTTCCGGGAACCGCACGGAAACCTTGTGTGGGGCGCAAAGTCTCCAGAGGTTTCCGTTCAGGTTTCCTAAGTGGGACAGGGGCATAAATGCATCCTGCTCACATGATAAATCATGGCATCGATTATGCAAAGGCTTCAGCTCTGAGTTCAGAACTGAGTTCAATCCACTATCGATTTCAGTCCAACCATTCAATGTCTGTTCATAGACCCTCTTCAGCACAGTGTCTTTCTCTGTTCTGCTGCAATTTCTGTGCAGTCACTGGAAAGTCTTCATCTACAAATTGCAGTGTATAGATTGAGTTCTCACTTCCCACGTCAGAGTTCTCATGGGGCAACTGGGACAATGCATCTGCAACTGCGTTGCACTTGGATGCAAAAGCAATAGGCTTTTCCTGTCTGTCATTCATTACATGAGAGATCACTGCACCTACACCATAACTTGAAGCATCACAGGCAAGTTTCATCACACGTGTCGTGTCATAGTCACTTGTCACGTTTTCCTTGCAGATGTCATATGCACATTGCTGTTCCTTTCCCCACGTCCATTTCACATCTTTTTGTAGCAGATGATGTAGTGGCTTTAGCACAGTTGCTAAATCTGGAAGGAATCGTGACTAGAATGGCACCATCCCAAGGAATGATCATAGCTCTGACACATTGTTGGATTTTGGAGCATTTACTATTGCTTCAACATTCGCCTTCACAGGGCGAAGTCCGTTGGCGTCTACTTTGAGTCCAAGGTAGACCACCTCTAACTGCGCAAATGCACATTTACTTTGTCGCAGTTTGACATTGGTTGCATAAATGGTGTACAACCTAAGTTAATTTCCATCTGGGATCATCTCCAAGTGGTGAACTCCTCTCCGGTGTTGTCGCTTGTTTCCCGCAAGTTGTTGATTTCCTGTTTTAAGCTTGGCCTGACATGCTGAGGCAACATGACCTTTCTTCTGGCAGTTATAGCACTTGGCCATTTTGAACTGACAGAATTGGGATGAGTGATTACCATTGCAACGATAACAACTGGCTCAACTCGGCTCCTCGCCATATTTTGGTTTTCGTTTAGCGCCTCTTGGTTTGGCCATAGGCAATGCCATGTGACTGTAAACGGCCACTGCATTATGTGGTGAAGGAAACTCGCGAGCTTTCTTTGATGCCATCACCATTGTGGAAGCAATCTTGCATGCTTTCTCGAATATAAGCTCTGGAGTGTTCATGAGTTTGGACTAAATTCGTTCACCCACTGGACCACAAACAAATCTGTCGCGTAGTGCGCGTCCGAGAAAGGTTCCAAAGTTACAGTGCAAAGTTAAGTTTTTCAAGACAAGGATGAGTTCACAAACTCTATCCCATCCTCATCGCCAATTTTGTTCTATTCCGGACGGCAGAATGAAGAACTAGACTTACACACTGGTTGGCTGGATCACGAGAGAGAGATTTATTACCCAGCATTCCCTGCTTATATTGAACACCAACTCATTAACATGCACATGATTATGTGTGAATACATTACAGTCACCTCCACATTGGAGCAACCAGGTACAATGAGGCATTTGCACATCACCTGCATTCAGTTCTCAGTGGTGACTCAAATATTCTCATGGCTTTTACACCTTAATTCTCTATCCCCATTTCACTCTGGCCTTCTTGTCTTGCTGCATTGATACAATGAGGTCCAATGTAAGCTTGAGGAACACATCTCGCTTTCCATCTAGTCACGTTGCAGCCTTCTAGACACAATGATAGGAAAGAGGGAAATTGTAGGGGTGAGAGAGAGGATGTGGAAGTGTGGCAGAGGGGGGTTGTTGGAGGGAAAGGTGGAGTTTGGGAGAGAGAGAGGATATGTATAAGGAGGTTTGCTGTGAGGTTGGGGTGGGGGAGTCTGGGGAGTGATTCTGATCAGCACTCAACTATAGGTAGGACCTACAGGTCCCTTTGTTCAGGTGGCGCGACCAACGCTGCAGCGGCCTCTGCAGTCCGTCTGCCTTTTTTTTGTTTTCTGTCTCGTTGAGTATAGTTTGTAGTGTTTTTAAATTGTTTTTAACACTGTATGTGTATGGTACAAGTTCGCATCTCCGTCCTTCACCGGCGAGAACTGTGAGATCGGGGGCTGTTGGAAGACCGGAGATCCGAGAGACGGTTGAGGTGAGACTAGAGGCTGGGACACCGACTGTGGTGACAAGAAGGCACGGTACATGCTGGGCGCAGACTCCGCAAACGGACGCCGGGCCGGGGAAGGGAGAATATCAGTCATATGGTGACTCAGTCCAGGAACATCTGGATATGGGATCGTGGGTTGCATTTCCTTCACTGGTAGATGCGCTGACAGTTTCGCTGGTAAGTCCCTCCATTTGAATCGATCATGTACGAATGTGGTTCTGGTGCAGGGCTGTGGATTAAACCAAGGCGACCATGACCCTTGTCAGTTTGAAGTCGTACAACTTGACCACTTGCGAACGGCTCGAGTGGCCTGCTTGTTTTGTCATACTTGTTTATCTGGATCTCGCGCTTATGCTGAAGTTATGTTTGAATTATCATTGGCGTGCGAACCTGTGGCTGTAGTAGTTGCTTGGGTACAGGCAGCGTGGTACGGGTCTGCCTAGACATGAGGCGTTGGGCAGGAGACCCTCGCACTGGGTCGTGGGCAATGTTTCTGAGCAAGTCCAGGTAAACATCAGATTTTGCGAAATGAGATCTTTCCATCACCTGTTTGGCACTCCGGACTGCCCGCTCGGCCAGCACGTTCGATTGAGGGAATTAAGGACTGCTGGTAATGTGACGAAAGACCCATCATTGAGCAAATTCTTGAAGCACTGGCTGGTGAACTTGCTTCCATTGTCACACTGGAGTTTCACGGGCGCTCCGTGAATTGAAACGTGTCGCATTAGTTTTTGAACCACCACTGCTGCTGAAGTGGGGCTGGGAAGCAGATCGATCCCAAACCAGCCCGAGTACGAGTCAACCAGAACCAGGCATTGTTTACCATGTAATTCAAAAACGTCTGTTGGCAGTGTGGACCATGGTAGGGCAGGGACTGGGTAAGGGAGAAGCGGCTGCTTGGATTGACGGGGCACCAGGTTATTGCAAATTGCGCCAGGTTCCACCTATTCCATCCCGTATACACTCGGTCATTCTAGGCCAGACAAACATGCTCTTGGCTCGAAGCATGGTTGCCTCGATGCCAGGATGTCCCCTGTAGAAAGAGTCAAAATATTTGTCTCGGAAAGCAGTTGGTACGGCTCTTGTGTCCCTTGACAATCACACCATCCTGGAACACAAGCTCATCACAAATGGCAACCGATACCTTGTGCTGTTTACACTGCCAGCCATGCCGGATGATGGAGCATAGGGTGTCATCGGCTGCTGTCTGGGCAGCCAAGTCGTCCAGGCACTATGTGGGAAGGTAAGACACCATCATCACAATGTAGGTGTCATTGTCTGTTGCTCGCAGGTCTTGCGTGGGGCTCTGGATAGACTGTCGGCTGGGTGCATGTCTTTGCCTGGTTTGTAAACAAGTTTGATATCGTACGTTAGAAGCTGCATCATCATCCGCTGTAGCCAGGCAAGAGCAGCATGGATTGGCTTGTTCAAAATGCTGATCAGGGGTTGGTGGTCTGTTTGAACAGTCACAGTATTTCTAAAAATGAAGCCTTTGAATTTCACACAGGCGAAAACCGCTGCCAGTAGTTCCTTCTCGATTTGAGCATTGCGTTGCTCAGTCTCAGACATCGTACGAGAGGCATATGCCACAGATCTGTTGTCACCTTCACTGGTGCTCTGAAGACAGGTAGCACCCAATCTGTACTGGGAGGCTTCACAGGTTAGTGTTACAGGCAGCTTCACATCAAAGTAAACCAGAGTCGGGGCACAGGTCAACTGTTGTTTTAGGATATCTAATGCTCTCTGGTGTTGTGTGTGCCAGGACCAGGTTGCATCCTTGTGTGATAGCTGTCCCAGTGGTGTTGACAGTTCACTGAAGTTCGGAATAAACTTACCCAGGTAATTCATACATTCTCTATCTGAGATTTAATGTCCAGGAGTCTTTCTAAACTGGTTACGTTTGTGGGAACCGGCAGTTTGTTGATGGCAATGATTTTGGAAGGATCTGGTTTGAGTCCATCAATAGTAAAAATGTGTCCCACATGCTTCACTTTCCTGACACGAAATCTGCATTTTAGGGGGCTCAGCTTGAGGTTAATGTCCTTACCATGATCCAGTACTTTCTTTAAATTGGCATCGTGTTCTGACATGTCGTGGCCAGCAATGAGGATGTCATTGACAATAATGGCACAACGGTGTCCTGCTAACAGCTGTTCCATTGTGCACTGGTAAACGTCACTGGCGGAGTTGAAGCCAATGGGCATTCACAGAAACTTGTAGCGGTCAAAAGGTGTGCCAAAAGTGATTAATCCAGACGATTTGTGATCTAACGGGAGTCGCCAGAATGAACTTTTGGAATCTAAAACAGAGAACACAGTCACTTTGCCCATGTGTGCTGCAACTTCTTCTACTGTGTGCATTAGATAATGCGGGCGCTTGATCGCAGTATTCAGATCTCTGGGGTTGATACAGATTTGTATTTCATCTTTGTTTTTCTTGGTGGCCACTACCATGATTGAGACCCAGTCCGACAGGTCATTAACTGCAGCGATGGCTCCTAAGGATTCCATTCTTTGAAGTTTGCTTTGTACTCGGTAGCGCATGGCATGCAGAATTCTATGAGGGGCTCGAACAACGAGCATTATGTCAGGGTCAGTTACAATAGAATACTTGAGGGGTAGTTTGCCAAGTTTGTTATCAAAGAGTTCCTTGTACTGAGAGAGAATCTGTTCGGTAGTATCTTGGGCAGGGGAAAGTTGGTGCACCTCTTCTGCAAAGCTTACCAATCCAGATCCCGACAGGCATCAATACCAAGTAGTTTTGTTACTTTTCCTGGGACAGCAGTAGTGTTATTCATTCGAAATATTTTTTTTAAATTTATTTTTATTAGAAGTAATGTACAGTACAATAGCATAAGCCAAAAATAACTTAATACATTTCATGTACCACTTCTTGTTTTAAACTTTAATAATAGGGAAGTAACAGAAAGAAGAAGAAAAATAGAGAAAGTTAGATATGGTAAATGCATGAAAAGGTGAAAAGGAAGAGCACGTAAAGGCGTAGAATGTGAGAAAGAATTTTTTTTTTAAATGGAACGAGAAAAAGAGAAAAAAGAAAATATAAGAAAATAAGATAAGATAAAAGGGATGTACCCACTTCATATCTTTACACACACCAGGTCCTGAAACCATTTATTTTCAAAGTTATGTTGCACTGTTCAAAAGGTAACTTCAGGATAACAAAGTTTACATGACATCTCAGATAGAGAATGTATGTTTAGGCTAAAAATGTCAGGTTCCGACAAATTCCTACAAGGAGACGGCATAGCTTGAGCTCGATCAGTCAAACTGTGGGAACCATCTTACTGGAGCAGATTGACCTGCTGTTTGGGTTCTGTATGATCTCTGCGTGCATGACGGAGGTGGTTTCTTTGTTTACAGTAGTAGTATGGCAAACTTTCCCATAGGCTGGGCATTGCTCGTGGACAGCGGAGCGTGAACCACCACAATTATTACATTGAACGGGAATCCTGCTAGGCTGCCTCTCTCTGGTGGCGGGCATTGAGCACGGTAGAATGGGTTTGCATCACTCACATGGTATGATGAGTGCGACCCGATCCTGCGAGGCAGGTATGAGAGTCAGTAGCTTTGGCAATGTGGCAGACATACTCTGCCCCAATGAGAGTTAGATCAGCATCCCGTAATAGTTCACCTTTCACTTTATCATTCAAGATGCCACTCAGCAATCTGTCGAGGACAAGCTCATTGCATAGGTCTCCAAAATTACACTGGCTGGCAATGTGTTTTATGGTACTTATGTAAGCCTCAACAGGCTCACCTGGGAGCTGGTTTCTTTGATAGAATTTGTTGCGTTCCATAACCATGTTAGTCCGAAATTCACACAGGTATCTGAACTTGTTCATTAAGCAAACTGGGTCGTCGAAAGGTTCTTGGGGGGGGGTGATCTCCTCATCGTTGTCACCCAACACAGCCGGGGCATAGTGGAACCGCTCAGCTTGTTGAATAGCTTCAGATCCCGCGACGTTGAGAAGTACAGCAGTTATCTGCTCGGGAGGCGCTCCGCGATGGGCAGCCCGAATGTAGACATTGAAATCCCTTTCAAATCAACAACCAGGGGGTCAGGCTTCTTAAACGATTGAGCCATAATAAAGTGGGGAGGAGAAAGAAAATACTGGGGAATTAAAATAAAGGAAACCCGATAAACTAGGAACAGAATGGTTCCGAAAACTCTGACACCATGTAAAGCTATTAACATGTACTCCAAGTAAAGATCCAACAAGTTTATTGGCATATAATAAAGTTACACAACATGTTGACATCACTGTAACTGCATTTCAACTGACCACTAGTATCTGGAAACGTTAGTATAAATATGACTATGAGGTGAAACCTGGAATGGATTATAGATCCGAGTGGTGTATAACATATGTGAGTTAGTATTGGAGAACATATAGTCAGAGCAGATCTACATTACCTGTGATGGAATGTTTCTTATATGAGGAGAAACTGAATCAGCTGGATATGTTTTCCTTGAATTATAGAAGGCCATGGGGGGATCCTGATAGAAAAGTGCAACATTATGAAAGGTAAAAAAGGTAGATTGCAAAAACGTTTCCACTTTGCAAAAGTGTTTCAGGTGATGAATGAAAGATTTTCAGGAGATCTGAGGTTCACTTTCTGAATACAAAAGAAGATTGTAGGAAGATCTCAGTGGGTCAAGCAGCATCTGTGAAAACAAATGGTGTAAATTGCCATTCTGGGTCAAGAATCTGCCTTAGGACTGAGAGGGGTTCAGCTACAGGGAGAGAGGCAAAGTTTAATGCAGATGTGTGAGGCAGGTTTTTCATACTGAAAGTAGTTGGCCTGGAATGCATTATCAGGGGTGGTGGTGAATGCAGATACAATAGTGGCATTTAAGTGGCTTTTAGGTGGGTACATGGAAGTGCAGAGAATAGAGGGATGTGGATCATGTACAGGCAGATGAGATCAGTTTAACTTGGCATCCTGTTCGGGACAAACATTGAGGGCCGAAGAGCCCATTCCTGTGCTGTATTGCTCAGTGTGCTAAAGTTTACATTCTTTTCTCTCTGTGATCTGTCTAACTATTTTGTTTCATAATTATAATGCACAAGGTGCCTTGTTCTTCTCTCCTTAACTATTTTCATCGAATCAGATTACCTAATTTATATCTTATTGCCAGGCCAACCTTGACCTCACACATTCAGGGAACTTCTTGTTGTTCAATCCATCCTTCTATCACCTTCCCTGCAAACTTGATTTTCCCTTCCTAGTTCGAACAAATGGTCCTCAACCTGTCATTGTAATTTTGTTTCTCTTTCTCTTCTTTTGGGCGGAACAGTGGTGCAGCGGTAGAGTTGCTGCCTTACACCGCTTACAGCACTTGCAATGCCAGAGACCCAGGTTCGATCCTGGCAACGAGTGCTTGTCTGTAGGGAGATTGTACGTTCTCCCCATGACCTGCGTGGGTTTTTTTTCTGAGAACTTTGGTTTCCTCCCACATTCCAAAGACGCAGGTTTGTAGGTTAATTGGCATGGTTAAATGTAAAAGTTGTCCCTCATGTAGGATGGTGGTAATGTGCGGGGATTTCTTGTCCGAGCAGACTCGGTGGGCCAAAGGTCCTGTTTCCACGCTGTATCTCTAAAAACTAAAAACTTCCCACAGCTAATGCCTGACTTACTGACTGTTTCCAGCATCTTAGGTTTTTATTTCTATAAACTCTTCAACTCTCTAATCCCATCCTTTCCCACAAATCCCCCACCAAACTCTCCCTCCTTTCCTTTCAAAGACAATTTTCCTTTGGCATTGTTCAAAAATATTGTTAATTCATTATTGACTGACAATAGCATTTAAAATGCAATTAAGTTTCAATTATTTTTTTCATTTGATAAAGTAATACTGAATACATTTTAATCACTGAAGCCTTTTCATAATGTTGAAGGTCTTGATAATTTCATGCTAATTTATATAATAATGTCACAATATTAATAATGTGCATTGTAACAGATAAATATACTTTTGCAATTTAATTTAATAAATTGGTCGAGTCTGTATTTTTCTAACATTATTCTATGATATTTCAATTGTTACTGATCAAGTCATAGATAATTTTCTTAAGTTTGGGATACATTGGAGGAATTTACAGCTTCCATACACAGAAACAGAAATACCATATATAACTCAAAGAAGCATAGATAATGTTTCAGATCAATGTCCTGTCATAATAGTTTAGTTTAGTTTATTATAGACTAAATGGGACCTGTTGGATCCCAGTCACACGGGAGGCCTGGTACCCCCAACGCAACCCATTCTCCAACACAATATTCCACCACTCACCCATTCCCCCAACGCAACATTCCACACTCACCCATAGCCCCTAACTGCGCAAGTGCGGTTAATTTCCCCATATCCCCGAGCACTCCCTCCCCCTCCTCTTCATATGTGGGGGGGGAAGTGGGGTATGTGGCGGGGGGATGTAGAGTGGGAGGGGAGGAGGGGTGTGTGTGGACGGGGAGATGTAGTGGGGGAGAGGGTGGTGTTTGAGGAGGGGATGTGTGGGAGAGGGGGCTGTGTAGCGGGGGGGTGTGGGGTGGGGGGAGGTGTGTATGTGGAAGGGAAGGGTGTGGGGTGGGGGGAGTTGGGTATGTGGGTGGGAGGGGTGTGGGAGCGGGAGGAGGGATGTGGGAGGGGTGTGTGTGTGGGGTGTTGTGGGGGCAGAGGGGTTGTGGGGGCAGGGGTTATGAGGCGGGGGGGTTAAGGGGGCAGGGGGTTATGGGGGCAGGGGAGGTTGTGGCGGCAGGGTGGGGTTGTGGGGGCGGTGGGGTTTGTAGGGGTGTGTGAGTGGGGGGAGAAGATCATCAATCTGTAATGCTAATTTTACTCTTTCCAGTTTTTGCCTGATATTTTAGGTATTTAAGTTGCCTTGTGTTTGAGCGCTCACCTTCCTGTTCATAGCGGTGTGTGCCGAAACATATAAGATTGTTAAGGGTTTGCACACGCTGGAGGCAGGAAACATGTTCCCGATGTTGGGGGAGTCCAGAACCAGGGACCACAATTTAAGAATAAGGGGTAAGCCATTTAGAACGGAGACGAGGAAACACTTTTTCTCACAGAGAGTTGTGAGTGTGTGGAATTCTCTGCCTCGGAGGGCGGTGGAGGCAGGTTCTCTGGATGCTTTCAAGAGAGAGCTGGACAGGGCTCTTAAAGATACCGGAGTCCGGGGATATGGGAAAAAGGCAGGAACGGGGTACTGATTGCGGATGATCAGCCATGATCACATTGAATGGCGGTGCTGGCTTGAAGGGCCGAATGGCCTACTCGTGCACCTATTGTCTATTGTCTATTGTCTATGGTCTGTATCACCTTTGTTTTGCAATGTGTGAGTTTCACTCAGACAGTGCTCCCCCGTTTTCCCTGTCCCTAGCCTACATAACAGGCTGGTGAAGGAACCATAGAAACATAGAAAATAGGTGCAGGAGCATGCCATTCGGCCCTTCGAGCCTGCACCATTCAATATGATCATGGCTGATCATCCAACTCAGTATCCTGTACCTGCCTTCTCTTCATACCCCCTGATCCCTTTAGCCACAAGGGCTAACTCTTAAATATAGCCAATGAACTGGCCTCAATTACCTTCTGTGGCAGATAATTCCACAGATTCACCACTCTCTGTGTGAAAAATGATTTTCCCATCTCGGTCCTAAAAGACTTCCCCCTTATCCTTAAACTGTGACCCCTTGTTCTGGACTTCCCCAACATCGGGAACAATCTTCCTGCATCTAGCCTGTCGAACCCCTTAAGAATTTTATAAGTCTCTATAAGATCCCCCCTCAATCTTCTAAATTCCAGTGAATACAAGCTGAGTCTATCCAGTCTTTCTTCATATGGAAGTCCTGCCATCCCAGGAATTACTGGTGAACCTTCTCTGTACTCCCTCTATGGCAAGAATGTCTTTCCATAGATTAGGAGACCAAAACTGTACACAATACTCCAGTTGTGGCCTGACCAAGACCCCGTACAACTGCAGTAGAACCTCCCTGCTCTTGTACTCAAATGTGTGTGTGTGTGTGTGTGTGTGTGTGTGTGTGTGTGTGTGTGTGTGTGTGTGTGTGTGTGTGAATGTGTGTGTTCAACTCTGACAGGCGCCGTTCCAGTTGCCGGTTTTTCAGGCAACTGCCGGCAATTTGACAGTCGCCTGAAAAATTGCCTAAGTGGGACAGGCCGAATACAATGCTTGCATCGCCGGAGACCCGGGTTAGTTCCCGACTATGGGTGCTGTCTGTACGGAGTTTGCACATTCTCCCCGTGACCGTGTGGGTTTTCTTCGATATCTTCAGTTTCCTCCCACATACTAGACAATAGACACATGAATTGACCATTCGGCCCTTAGAGCCAGCACTGCCATTCAATGTGATCATGGCTGATCATCCACAATCAGTACCCCGATCCTGCCTTCTCCCCATATACTCTGACTCCGCCATCTTTAAGAGGCCTAACTAGCTCTTTCTTGAAAGTATCCAGAGAACCAGTCTCCACTACCCTCTGGCAGAGAATTCCACAGATTCACCACTCTCTTTGAGAAAAAATGTTTCTTCATCCCCGTTCTAAATGGCTTATCCCTTATTCTTAAACTGTGGCCTCTGGTTCTGGACTCCCCCAACATCGAGAACATGTTTCCTGCCTCTAGTGTGTCCAAACCCATAATAATCTTATGTTTCGATATACCCTCTCATCCTAAATTCTAGAATATACAAGCCCAGCCACTCCATTCTCTCAGCATATGAGAGTCCCGCCATCCCGGGAATTAACCCTGTGAACCTACGGTGCACTCCCTCAATAACAAGAATGTCCTTCCTCAAATTTGGAAGACCTACAGGTATGTAGGTAAATTGGCTTGGTGTATGTGTAAATTCCTAGTGTGTGTAGGATAGTGTTAGTGTGTGGGGATCACTGGTCGGGTGCGGAATCAGTGGGCCGAAGGGCCTGTTTCCACTCTCTATCTCTAAACTAAACTAAATATTTTCTCTCTACTTTAACCATATAACCTTATAACCATATAACAATTACAGCACGGAAACAGGCCCTCTCGGCCCTTCCAGTCCGTGCCGACCATTTGTTTTCCCCTAGTCCCATCTACCTGCACTCAGACCATACCCCTCCATTCCCTTCACGTCCATATACTTATCCACTTTACTCTTAAATGTTAAAATCGATCCTGCCTCCACCACTTCTGCTGGAAGCTCATTCCACACAGCCACCACCCTCTGAGTAAAGAAGTTCCCCCTCACGTTACCCGAAACCTCTGTCCCTTAATTCTCATGTCATGCCCTCTTGTTTGAATCTTCCCTACCCTCAATGGGAAAAACGTATCCACGTCAACTCTGTCTATCCCTTTCATCATTTTAAAGACCTCAATCAAGTCCCCCCTTAACCTTCTGCACTCCAAAGAATAAAGACCTAACTTGTTCATTTCTCTGTAACATAGTTGCTGGAACCCTGGCAACATTCTAGTAAATCTCCTCTGTACTCTCTCTATTTTGTTGACATCCTTCCTATAACTAGGCGACCAAAATTGTACACCATACTCCAGAATTGGTCTTACCAATGCCTTGTACAATTTTAACATTACTTCCTACTCCTATATTCAATGCTCTGATTTATAAAGGCCAGCACACCAAAGGCTTTCTTTACCACCCTATCTACATGCGATTCCACCTTCAGGGAACTATGCACAGTTATTCCTAGATCCCTCTGTTCCACAGCATTCCTCAATTCCCTACCATTTACCATGTACGTCCTATTTTGATTTGTCCTGCCAAGATGTAGCACTTCACACTTATCAGCATTAAACTCCATCTGCCATCTTTCAGCCCACTTTTCCAAATGGCCCATAATCTCTCTGTAGACTTTGAAAATCTACTTCATTATCCACAACACACCACCTATCTTAGTATCATCTGCATACTTACTTATCCAATTTTACACCCCATCATCCAGATCATTGATGTACATGACAAACAACAGTGGACCCAACACAGATCCCTGAGGCACCCCACTGGTCACCGGCTTCCAACCTGACAAACAGCCATCCACCATTACTCTCTGACATCTCCCATTCAGCCACTGTTGAATCCATCTTGCTACTCCGCCATTAACATCCAAAGATTGACCCTTCTTAACCAACCTTCCATGGGGAACCTTGTCAAAGGCCTTACTGAAATCCATATAGACAACATCCACTGCTTTACCCTCATCAATTTCCCTAGTTACCGCTTCAAAAAATTCAAGAAGGTTTGTCAAACATGACCTTCCAGGCACAAATCCATGTTGACTGTTCCTGATCAGACCCTGTTTATCCAGATGCTTATATATATTATCTCTAAGTATCCTTTCCATTAATTTGCCCACCACTGACGTCAAACTAATAGGTCGATAATTGCTAGGTTTATTCTTTGAACCCTTTTTAAACAATGGAACAACATGCGCAGTACGCCAATCCTCCGGCACTATTCCCGTTTCTAATGACATTTGTGGGTTTCGAGATTTTTTCTTTCTCTAAACGCGTTGGACACAGAATGGTTTGGAGGCATTTCCTGTACAGGATAATTGTACAAAATTTGTCAACAAAGCCAATACATAGCAGAGTGCTGCCAAACGATCGGGAGGGAAGCAGCCAATCACTTTGCTTGGCCATGCAGTCACTTCTCATCAGATCTGCACCCCCCAGGCAGAAGCAAAGGGTAAAAAAATGACAATATGTTACAGACTCCTACAGTGAAACTATTAATGTGCCCTATTCATATGAGGCAGTTTGGAATTAATATCTAGGCTTTTGAACGATTCTGTACCAACGTCCCATTGTGATGGAGACACAAGGAATTGCAGACGCTGGAATATTGAGCCAAACGCAAACACTGGAGTTAGGAAGGAACTGCTGATGCTAGTTTAAACCGACGATAGACACCAAATGCTGGAGTAACTCTGCGGGACAGGAAGCATCTCTGGATGGAAGGAATGGGTGACGTTTTGGGTTGGGACCCTTCTTCAGACTGAGTCTGGGGAGAGAGATACAAACATAAGGATGTGTAAGATGTGAAAACGAGACAAAGGGGATGTAGATAAAGGACAATGTAGAATGGATCATTGTCTGCTAGGAGAAGATAACACAAAGCAAACAGAGATAAAATGTAATCAAGGACAGTCAGACTGCTCAGAGAACTGGGAATTGGGGAGGGATGGACAGCGAGGGTTATTTGTGTATCAACATTCATATTGCTGGGGTGTAAGCTGCCCAAGCAAAATATGAGGTGTTGTTCCTCCAATTTGCGCTGGGCTTCACACTGGAGTGAATGGAGGAGGCCCAGGACAGAAAGGTTAGTGTGGGAATGGGAAGGGCAGTTAAAGTGTTTAGCAACCGGGAGATCAGGTACGTTTAGGTGGGCTGAGCGGAGGTGTTCATCGAAACGATCGCCGAGCCTGCACTTGGTCTTGCCAATATATAGGAGTCCACGTCTGGATATAGTAGATGAGGTTGGAGGAGATGCAAGTGAACCTCTGCCTTACCTGAAAAGACTTTTTGTGTCCTTGGACGGATTCGAGGGAGGAGGTATAGGGACAGGTGTTGCATTTCCTGCGGTTGCATCTCCTGAACTCAGACCCCAACGGTATGAATATTGACCTCTAACTTCAAGTAACCCTTGCTCTCCATCCCTCCCCCCTCCCCAGTTCTCTGACCAGTCTGACTGTCCTTGATTACAAATACTGGATTACGCAGCATCTGTGGAAGGAATGGATAGGCAATGTATTGGATTAGGACCCTTTTTCAGACTTTAACGCGTATCCCAACCTGAAACATCACTTACCCATTCCTTCCACAGATGCTGCCTGATCTGCTGAGTTACTCCAACTCCAGATATTCAACTGAGACCAGAGAATTAAAGACTTTGGGGCTTCTGACTTCAAGCAGCCATTTGTCTCAACTCCCACTTAGGCGCCTTCACCCAAGATAAAGCTGACCCCGTCAGTAGCCATGCAGTCAGGCTGAATCTAATGCAAATATCCATGTTTTGCTTGGGCAGCTTACAACTCAGCTGTATAAACATTGATTTCTCTCATTTCAAGTAACCCTTGCATTCCTTCCCTCCCCGGCCCCCCTATCTCAAACTATTTGTCCTACTCATTACACTATTTGCATCCCTGTATGCTTTCATTATCACCAAAGATCCTATAGCTCCACTGTAGGATCTTTGATTATCACCTCTTCTCCAGCCAACAAAGGGCTATTATGAGCTCCACCCTTCCTTGGTCATCTGCTGCTTTGTTCTGGTCTTTTCCTACCTCCAGTTCCCTCCCCTCTCCTTTCAGTCTGAAGAAGGGTCCCAACCTGAAACATCACCTATCCTTTTTCTCCAGAGATGCTGCCAGACCCTTTGAATTCAGTACTTTGTGTCTATCTTCGGTATATACTACCATCTGCTTTTCCTTTCTACACAATTATTAATTTAACTATTTCCCAACCATGATCCTATCTCATTGACAACTGTGTCATCATAAGTGATAATTCAATATATTCCTTAGGAATATCATGTTTTATAGTTGTAATATCTCACAGTCATTTTTTTTTAAATTTAAAAGTCAAACAGGCAAACTGCTTAGACTTTTTATTTTAAGGCAATCTAATTTGCATCTTTACAAAATTGTGTAGAGTTTGAATTGACCTTTGGATCATCCTCATCTCAAATGGAAAAGAGCAATTTATATCTGGATGTGAATTAAAAGAAGTATGAGGCAGGTGGACCAGCCAGGGAGCTGCTCACTGCCTGCTGAGGCTTATCAGGGAGAGACCCAGGCTGCGGTCTCTTTTGGCAGAATGCATTACACTTTGAGCTCCAAAGCTGGTAAAGACATTACACAGATGCGCACAGAGAGGTGTTATCAGCGGTGAACAGATGGAGTGCATCAACACGCATTCTAGCAGCTCACACCTGTTGATCCTGCTCCAGACCTGACAAAGTAATTGTGTCCTAATTTGGAAGCGACAGATTATGATCAGAGAGGAATCATTGAGAAATGAAACATGTTAGGCATTGATCTTCAGGGCATTTATAGGTCCTGTGGAAAGCATTGTGGAAGCATAGCACAAAGCATTTACATTCAGATTTAAGTTATTGCGTCAATTTAAATTTATACGCTAATAGAAACATAGAAACATAGAAAAATAGGTGCAGGAGTAGGCCATTCGGCCCTTCGAGCCTGCACCGCCATTCAATATGATCATGGCTGATCATCCAACTCAGTATCCCGTACCTGCCTTCTCTCCATACCCCCAAGAGCCACAAGAGCCACATCCAATTCCCTCTTGAATATAGCCAATGAACTGGCCTCAACGACCTTCTGTGGCAGAGAATTCCAGAGACTCACCATTCTCTGTGTAAAGAATGTTTTCCTCATCTCAGTCCTAAAGGAATTCCCCCTTATCCTTAGACTGTGACCCATTGTTCTGGACTCCCCCAACATCGGGAACAATCTTCCTGCATCTAGCTTGTCCAACCCCTTAAGAATTTTGTAAGTTTCTATCAGATCCCCCTCAATCTTCTAAATTCCAGTGAGTACAAGCCGAATGTACAGCATCGGCTATTAATAGGTGTTTATCTTTGCTGTAATAGTTAATTGCGTTCAAGTGCAATATCTGCAGTAATATAACTTTTTGATATAATGCTCAATACCCTTATTCATACCCTTACATTATACAATTACTCTTTTTAAATGCCTGAAGGATTCTGTAAGGTAGTAAATTGTGAAACCAAACAGGGTGTCTCCAGGTACACTGTAAAAACTGCTATATTTTGCACCACATGGTTAGAGCTAGTGTTAATCAGATGGACTTTGCATGCTGAGATGTTTGTACCAGAGCATCTAAATTTGCACTTCCTTATCTGCAAGACGTGTTACTCTAGGACATGTGGCAAGGCTGGCTTTAAGGTATTTTCTGCATTGAAAGTATTTTGCAGATGACACAAAGCTGGGTGGCAGTGTGAACTGTGAGGAGGATGCTATGAGAATGCAGGGTGACTTGGACAGGTTGGGGGAGTGGGCAGATGCATGGCAGATGAAATTTAATGCGGATAAATGTAAGGTTATCCACTTTGGTAGCAAAAACAGGAAGGCAGATTACTATCTAAATGGTGTCAAGTTGGTAAAAGGCGGGATCTAGGGGTCCTTGTACATCAGTCTATGAAAGTAAGCATGTTGGTACAGCAGGCAGTGAAGAAAGCAAATGGCATGTTGGCCTTTATAACAAGAGGAATCGAATATAGGAGCAAAGAGGTCCTTCTGCAGTTGTATAGAGTCCTAGTGAGACCACGCCTGGAATATTGTGGGCAGTTTTGGTCCCCTAATTTGAGGAAGGACATTCTTGCTATTGAGGGAGTGCAGCATAGGTTTACAAGGTTAATTCACAGGATGGTGGGACTGACATATACTGTGAGAATGGAGCAGCTGGGCTTGTACACTCTGGAGTTTTAGAAGGCTGAGAGGGGATCTCATTGAAACATATAAGATTGTTAAGGGCTTGGACATGCTAGAGGCAGGAAACATGTTCCCGATGTTGGGGAGTCCAGAACCAGGGGCCACAGTTTAAGAATACAGAGTAAACCATTTAGAACGGAGACAAGGAAACAATTTTTCTCACAGAGAGTGGTGAGTCTGTGGAATTCTCTGCCTCAGAGGGCAGTGGAGGCAGGTTCTCTGGATGCTTTCAAGAGAGACTAGATAGTGCTCTTAAAAATAGTGGAGTCAAGGGATATGGGGAGAAGGCAGGAACGGGGTACTGATTGGGGATGATCAGCCATGATCACATTGAATGGCGGTGCTGGCTCGAAGGGCCAAATGGCCTACTCCTGCACCTATTGTCTATTGTCTATTGTCTTCAGCTTCAAGTCTTCAATCTTTGAAGTTGTCATTAAAGAACCTACACCTTGCTGGAAAAGCTAATCTCAGGATATTGTTGGCTTCCTGCAAACATCACAATCTGAAGAAGGGTCTCAATCTGAAACGTCACCCATTCCTTCTCCCCAGAAATGGTTACTCCAGCAATTTGTGTGTATCACAATCTGAAAGTTGATTCCTCTTTTCCTTGGACTTTTAACACACCTGTGTTGACACAACCGTGTACAAATGTCAAACTGCCAACCAGAGGTTGTAAGCACGCTTTGCATTCACCACATTGGTATAAAGATGTTGACAAAAGCATAGAGAATCCATCCGGAACAGATAAATCGTATCGACTTGCTCTCATCAACAACTACTTGTCACAGCCATGCTCACCACAGAAACAATGAGCAGAAGCTAATTTTGAAATCGATGTTATAGCCTAATCTGTGATTCCTGTTCCCTTTGAGAGAGGCTTCTCAAGGGGAACTGCAGGATATTGAATGATCCATGAGCCTCAGTGATTGATAATGTAAAACTCTGTTGGTACAACTAAGGAAATGTGTCAAAATATGAAGTTCTAACAGCTGGAACCATTATGAATACAGGCAATAACCAGGCTTTAAATGGTGTATTTAACACAGACAAATATCCCAAATCTATTTACAGACTCATCAGCAAACAACATTAGACAGTAAACCATGAAAAGAGATTGACAAACAAATGACAGGAAAAGGAAGCAGAGAGATTTAAGCAGGGAATTAAGAGATAAGGAACTGTGCAGCTGAATACATGTTTAGACATAGAAACATAGACATAGAAATATAGAAATTAGGTGCAGGAGTAGGCCATTCGGCCCTTCGAGCCTGCACCGCCATTCAATATGATCATGGCTGATCATCCAACTCAGTATCCCGTACCTGCCTTCTCTCCATACCCCCTGATCCCCTTAGCCACAAGGGCCACATCTAACTCCCTCTTAAATATAGCCAATGAACTGGCCTCAACTACCCTCTGTGGCAGAGAGTTCCAGAGACTCACCACTCTCTGTGTGAAAAAAGTCTTTCTCATCTCGGTCTTAAAGGATTTCCCCCTTATTCTTAAGCTGTGACCCCTTGTCCTGGACTTCCCTAACATCAGGAACAATCTTCCTGCATCTAGCATGTCCAACCCCTTAAGAATTTTGTTTCTATAAGACCCCCTCTCAATCTTCTAAATTCTAGAGAGTATAAACCGAGTCTATCCAGTCTTTCTTCATAAGACAGTCCTGACATCCCAGGAATCAGTCTGGTGAACCTTCTCTGCACTCCCTCTATGGCAGTAATGTCCTTCCTCAGATTTGGAGACCAAAACTGTACGCAATACTCCAGGTGTGGTCTCACCAAGACCCTGTACAACTGAAGTAGAACCTCCCTGCTCCTATACTCAAATCCTTTTGCTATGAAAGCTAACATACCGTTCGCGGTTGGAATACGTGGTGGAGTAATTAAAATTAGGGCTGAAAAGAAATGCTTGGAAGGGCTCAGATAATTTTGGTTGGTTATATACCTGGAGGAGATTATAGAGATAAGTTTAGGTTATTTTAGAGATCATGGAAACAGGCTCTTTGGCCCACCGATTCCATGCCAACCAGCAATCCCCACACACTAGCACTATTCTACATACTAGTGACAATTTACAATTCTTACCAAAGCTAATTCGCCTACAATCCAGAACAATGGAAAATAAAGTTCAGGAGCACCATTAGTAACCAAAGCCAAATAAACCAGAGAGAAACTGCAATGTTTCTTGGAATCCAAGGCAATACGGCAGAGAAGGAAGCCATTCAGTCCGTCATTCCTTACTCATGGCCTCTCTAAGAAAGATGTCCAATTAGTCCTACACCACTGCTGTGTGTCTGCCTGAGAAAACATTCAAACATTCCAGTCTTTCAGAGGTGGAGATCAAGATTTTAATGCTGTATTAGAGATACAGCATTAAAATAGACCCTTCAGCCCACCAGGTCCATGCAGAACATCGATCACCTGTTCACACTAGTTCTATGTTATTCGATTTTCTCTGCGCTCCCTAGACACTAAGGGCAATTTCCAGAGACTAATTAACTGACAAATCCGCACATCTTTGCAACGTGGGAGGAAATGGCCTGGTTCGACAACTTGAACGCTCAGGAGCAAAGAAGACTGTAAAAAGTTGTGAACACTGCCCAGTCCATCACCAGTTCTGATCTCCCCACCATCAAAGAGATTTACTGGAATAGCTGCCTCAAAAAGGCAGCGAACATAATCAGAGATCCACACCGCCCTGGCCACACACTCATTTCACCCCTGCCATCGGGAAGAAGATACAGGAGCCTGAAAACTAACAGGTCCAGGTTCATTAACAGCTTCTTCCTGCAGAAATGGGACAAGCTGCAAAATGGTGCCAGCTTGTCTGGAACCTAGATAAGAGTTGCAGGGAAAGAATGGGACATTGCAGGTTCTTACAATTAGGTGTAAATTGCATGAAACGGATTGGGTGAATGCAAACCAGACATACACATTGTAAATAATGTTGCAAAGCTTTACTTTGCTAGATGTTGATTGGGCTAAGTGTTGAGCCTTGTCTGGGTTTCTTGAATATCTGGGCAAATGCTGCTATGTTTGCTTCCTTCCAGAAGCTTTCTTTGAATACATTGTATTAGTCAAGGGCTTGTCCCACGATGCGAGTTCACCCAAGAGCTCTCTTGAGTTAAAAAAAAATCAAACTCGTGGTAAGTACATAGAATGTACGTAGAGGCTACGTCGGAGCTCGTGGATGTCTCGTAGCGGCTCGTAATGTTAACGGCAGGTACTCACAAACGACAGTGTGAAAATTTCCAAGAGTAAAAAATACTCGTGATGAGGTACCACGAGTTTGATTTTTTTTTTAACTCGGGAGAGCTCTTGGGTGAACGCGCATCGTAGGACAGGCCCTTTACTCTATTATTGGCTTTGGGAAATGTCTATCATGTACTGCGTTAATCGATATCTGTTATTGGACTGTAAAGAGACCACCCCCATGTGGTTTGGCCCCTCAAGGTTCAGGAACCTATAAAAGGTAGCTCCCACGAGGTGCTGTGTCGATCTTCTGGGAGAACGCTTGGGACTGCGTGACCTTTTGGAATGTCTCTGCTTGTACGAGGCTTGAAGAGTTTGGCCAAGCAGATACAAGGATCGAACCCACAGTGGTTAGGTATAGTAGAGGGGAATTGTTATTGTGTTTTTCCAAAATAAAGTTTAGATGTGCAAGTGCTTGACAGTATTTTATTGACAGTCATGGACGGGTTCCGCTTCAACATCAAAGGGGCACCAATCCCAACTGTCTCCAAAAGGCCAGGGAAGAATCTTGGCAAGGTGTTTAACAGCAGCCTGAAGGATACAGCATCTGTCAGCTGGAGAGTTGGTTGAGAGCAGTGGACCGGTTGGGGCTTCCCGGCAAGTTCAAGGCATGGATTTACCAGCATGGTATCCTGCCAAGGACACTCTGGCCACTGCTTGTCTACGAAGTCCCAATATCCATCGTAGAGAGATTGGAGAGGAAAGTCAGCAGCTTTCTCAGGAGGTGGCTGGGACTGCCCAGGAACCTAATGCAGCATCACCCTTTACGGAAATAACATCAAGCTCCAGCTGCCCCTGAAGTCCGTGGAGGAGGAGTTATTTTTTCCTTTCTCGTTTATTATATTGTTTACAGTGTACTATATTTACATATTCTGTTGTGCTGCTGCAAGTAAAGTTTGCATTGTTCTGTCTGGGACATACGACAATAAAACACCTGACTCTTGAAACCAGCCAGAGCACCTGGAGCAAACCCACGCAGTCACAGGAAGAATGTGCAAACTCCACACAGTGCAGTCAAGATGTTACTCCAGCATTTTGTGTGTATTTTATCTGTGATAATTCACTAAGAGTAAGGCTTCTAATCCACACAATGGATTACACCGTGATATGGATTTTATCTTCCCTTTTCTTGAGAGTAACAGATTTAAAATGGAAGAGTGACCGTAGTGGTGGATGTCATTTACGATGGAGTCCACTTCTGCGGGCCTGGAAATTATGTCTTCCAATGCAATTGGATGCCAGTTGCTATTTTCAGTAGGAACTGATTGGAGGCTTCATGATATTTTCAGGCATGAAAGAGGGAGCTCACCAAAGCCGAGACCTCACTGTTCATGATTGTCCCAACACCCCCTCCCCCCCCCACCACCCCAAACAGCAGGTTCGGACCCCAGTCTGTGGATCAGCTGGAATGAACCTTCTCTGTGTTTCTGCATCTCACCTGGTGATCTAGGGTTTTAAAATCCTACAAGAGTCAGTTCACTATCGGAAGGGCTGACTGCACATCACTCTCCTCGTGCTAGCTGCTGGAAACTCAAACACCCTTGAGCTTTTAAGTGCAGCCCAACTGACATACGACTGGATTAGCTGAAGCACTTCCCATGATTTGTGCTTAAATGCTAAACTCAGCAGTTTGGAGCAGTTTCCTCCCTCTCTCAGGCAGCAGGAAATGACAGGTTTGTGAACAGGAAGTTCATTTTGCTTTGGGCAACAGTAGAGTTGCTGCCTTACAGCGCCATGGAGCCGGGTTTGATCCTAACTGCGGGTATTATCTGTATGGAGTTTGCACGTTCTTCCTTTGACCTTGTAAGTTTTCACTGGATGCTCCAGTTTGCTCTTGCACTCCAAAGTTTGTAGGTTAATTAGCTTTCGGTAAAAATTGTAAATGGTCACTAGTAGGATAGCGCTAATGCACGGGGTGATCACTGGTTGGTGCTGACTCAGTGGGCCAAATGGGCCTGTTTCTACACTCTATCGCTAAGCTAAATTAAAGTAAACTAAATTTAAGTAAAGCTTAAAGAACTCTTGCTGAAGTGGAAGGAGACTTCAGAACTGAAAATGAAAATTGAATCTGTCATCATTGGATAAAACCTACCGATTTCTTAATTCAATTATACATTACTATTTTACAGTTTTAGATAGGCAGCTCAAAGTTTATCATCACTGGAACAGACAACCTGTAAGGAAACAAAGCCGCTCAAGCCATTGGAAAGGGAATTGGACAGGCATTGATGGGAAAGTAACTTGCCGGGATAGGGGAAAGAACAGGGTAATGGGAGCGAATAGATTGCTTGATGAGGAGAAGCCAGTACAGACTCAATGGGCCTAATAGACTTCTTCAGTACCAGTAGCTGGATGGGTAGGATGCAGGTGAAGTTTAATTTTGGGAAATGTGAAGTGTTGTCAAGGTTTTATGATTTTAAGAAATAAGCCTTGACATATTCTACTTCATCTACTTCATTACCCGAGGCAGTCTTTATCCTCTCCTGTATTCCGCACATTTCACTTCATGGAACAGTATTTCCAGCAGGCATTTGTCATTAAAACGGCACTGTACACCAGCTACGTGCTTTTGTGATATCCACAATCGATTTTAATTAGCAGTAGTCATGTACTAGATTGGTACTGTTCATTGCCGTTGGCACTGTTCATGGTGAGATGGAGGACATGTTGTTCAATAGCTTGCACCTGTTGTCGGTGACTGTAAAAGGTCACAAGCAATTTCTTTCCCTCCATCACTATCAAATATTTGCCTGTACATAGGCATTGACATAGATTTTTGACCTGATGGAACCAACAGAAAGAAGAAAAAAATAATTTAAATTCAATAGGGGAAATGTGCAATAATTTAGAATCCAATAGAATGAATAATTCATAGGAACTTTAAGATGTGGGAGGAGGTCTAGGCAGCTTTGCTGACCAATAAACCACACTTCCCATGGTATTGGTTTGTAGCCCTGCAGTTAAATGTCTATGCAGATAGTTCTGAAATCACAGAATTGTTCCTTTAATTGTTTTACCAGCTATTTGACATTTATGCCTTTTAGTTTTTCACTTCTCGTAACCATTACTTCTCATTTACTTTATCTAGGCAGCTCATAATCTATTCTGAAGAACAATCTGAAGAAGGGTCTCGACCTGAAACATCACCTATTCCTTTTCTCCAGAAATGTAGCCTGACTTGCTGAGTTATTCCAGCGTTTGTGTCCGTCTTCATAATTGATTCTCCTTGGTTGAATATCCTCCCAACCTCTCGTGTTTCAAAGCTTACAGACGTTACAAGCCTGTATGTGCTCAGGTGAGTATTTCATTGTTCCGTTGTCAGTACATATGACAGTTAAACATTCTTAACTCTTGACTCTCGTATCCAATCTTTACTCATTGCCAGAATTTTCCAGTCCAGTTGATATGCACATAAATCTCTTTTTAAATCTCTTGAATCTGAAGAAGGATCTCAACCCGAAACGTCACCCATTCCTTCTCTCCAGAGATGAGGCCTGTCCCGCTGAGTTACTCCAGCATTTTGTGTCTATCTTTCATCTCCAGTCACAATCACCAGTGAAATCTCTCCTGCAATTCAAGGACCAGAAATGTATTTAAGTTGTGGTCCAACTATTTTTGCATACAGGACATAGAAACATAGAAACATAGAAATTAGGTGCAGGAGCAGGCCATTCGGCCCTTCGAGCCTGCACCGCCATTCAATATGATCATGGCTGATCATCCAACTCAGTATCCTTTTGTTTTTTTTTTTTGTTTTTTTTTGTTAAGTATTTTTATTATAGAAACATAATAATAACAAAGTACATTATTTTGCATTGCTGTAAATACATGATATTAATGATATATTCATACTCTTAATAATATTTGTATTTTCATTGATTTTAAAATTTAAGACTATATATTTTATATAATTGAAAATACATAATATTAATGATAAATTCATACTGTTAGTAATATTTGTATTATCGTTAATTTTAAAATTTAAGACTATATATTTTATACAATTGAAAATACATAATACTAATAATACCTTCATGATATTAATGATATATTCATACTATTAATAATATTTGTATTATCATTGATTTTAAAATTTAAGACTATATATTTTATATATTTGAAAATACATGATGTTAATAATACCTTCATGATATTAGTACTGTTTATATTCTTATTAGTATTAAAAATTTAAGATTATATGTTTCTATACATTTTTCTAAATTTTTTTTAAAGGTAGGAAAAGATAGAGAAAAAGAGTGTAAGAAGTATGATGGTGAATGGAGTATTAATCATTAATCTGTCCTTGGAGATATAGTCATGATTTATTATCTATGTTTCTTCATCCATTCTAATATTCAGGTCTCAGTCAAGCCCTCGTGCCGAGCCATTATGACCCTGTAAATATTTAATAAATGGAGACCAAATCTCTCTGAGGAGATCTAAACCTGTCCACTAGGACAAGCCTCAATCTCTCCAGATGAAGTGTCTCCGACATTTCTGTGTTCCACATTTTGATTGTTGGGGATGTAGGGCCTTTCCAAAATTTTAATATTAGTTTTTTCCCAATTATTAAACCATAGTCAATAAAAATTCTTTGATTCATTGTTACTAGATGGTCTGTTTCTAGTATTCCAAGTATTATTAACTTTGGATCAGGAGTCAGAATTATATTGACAACATTCGAAATTATCTTAAATATTTCTATCCAAAATTTGGTAATTTTTATACAGTTAGTAAATGAATGTGATAGATTTGCTTCTAAATGTTGACATTTATCACATATGGGGGATACTTTTGGAAAGATGTTATGTAATTTAGCTTTGGAATAATGTAATCTATGTAGTATTTTAAATTGTATAAGGGAATGTTTAGCATTTAACAAACAGTGATGTATATGTTGTAAACTTTCATCCCATAGTTCTGGCCTTATAATTTGACCTAGTTCTTTTTCCCAAGACTGTCTATATATTTCTGTTGATGGAACATCATTTTCCAATATAATATTGTATATAAATGAAATCATTTTATCTGTATTTGGGTGTTTATTTAAGCATTCATCTAGAATTTCTATCTTTCTATTTCTAAGTTCTTGTGTATTTGCAGAAACATAATTTCTGATTTGTAAATATCTAAAATATTCTTTAGTGTGTAGTCCATAAATTTGTTGTAACTCTTGAAATGAAAAGAAAGAGTTTTCCTTATAAAGATCTCCCATCTTAGTAATTCCCTTATTTTTCCATTGTAAAAAAGCTTTATCCATCATTGAAGGTTTAAACGTAACGTTATTTACGATGGTAAGAGATAATGGTATTGATTTTAGTTTAATGTTTTCTTTATTTGTTTTCAAATACGGATTCCGTTTTCTATTATCGGATTTTCACTATAAATTTTCTTAGCTAAATTAGTATTAGCAAATATTATAGAACTAGTTTCAAAGGGAGAACAATCTTCTTTTTCCATTTTTAACCAAGTTGGTTGGTTATCTATTTCTTCTAGCCAAAAATTCATATTTTTAATATTGACTGCCCAGTAATAAAACATAAAATTTGGTAATGCTAATCCTCCATTTATTTTAGATTTACATAAATGTTTTTTATTTATTCTATGACTCTATAATCCCAGATAAAGTTAGTAATTAGGGAATCTACCTTTTTGAAGAATTTTTAGGGAGATATATCGGAATTAATTGGAAGAGATATAATAATTGTGGAAGAAAGATCATTTTTATTGTATTAATTTTACCTAACATTGAGATAGGTAAGCTTTTCCAATATAAAATATTCTTATTTAATTTATTCAATAATTGGGGGAAGTTAGATTTGAATAAAGAGTCGAATCTTTTTGTTACAAAAATTCCAAGATATTTAATTTTTTCGTTTGTTATCTTAAAAGGGAATTGTTGTAGTATATGTAAGTTATTCACCGTTATTGGCATAAGTTCACTTTTATTCCAATTGATACTGTATCCTGAGAAAGGTCCGAATTCTGTTATTAATTTTAACAAGTTTCGGATACTTGTTTCTGGTTCTGTGATATAAAGTAATACATCATCCGCATATAGGGAGATTTTATTTTTAGTGTCTCTAGTATCATATCCATGTATTTCCGGATGTAATCTCACCCTCTGGGCGAGAGGTTCTATTGCGAGTGCAAACAATAAAGGGGATAAAGGACAACCTTGTCTACAACCTCGAGATAAATTGAATTTAGTTGATAGCATTCGGTTTGTTGTTATTCTAGCTGTCGGATTTGTGTATAACAATTTAATCCAAGTGGTAAACTTCTCTCCCAATTTGAAAGCTTCCATAACCGAAAATAGGTAAGGCCATTCCACTTGATCGAAGGCTTTTTCTGCGTCAAGTGAAATGACTACTAGGTTTTTTTTATTACTTCTTTTCGAATATATAATGTTGAATAACCGTCTTAGATTATATGAGGAATATCGTTTTGGTATAAATCCTGTTTGATCTGGATGAATTAATTCGTTGACAACTAAACTTAGCCTTTGTGCTAATATTTTTGTTAATATCTTTTGATCAGTATTTAAAAGAGCTATTGCTCTAAATGATCCTGGTTCATCCAAGTCTTTATTTATTTTAGGTATAAGAGTTATAATAGATTCATTCAGCGTTTATGGTAATTTCTGCTGTGTATATATCTGTTCATATAATGATTTCAAACGTGGAACCATATGATCATGAAATATTTTATAAAATTCCGAACCTATACCATCTGGTCCCGGTGATTTACCATTTTTTAATGATCTAATAGATTCTTGGATTTCTTTTGTTGAGATATCAGCATTTAATAATTCTCTATTTTGTAAATCCAACCCTTTCAGGTTACATTTTTTTAGAAATGCTTCTATTTCTGTTTTATTTTCTGTTGTTTTAGCAGTGTATAAGTTTTTATAATATTGCATAAATCTTTCATTAATATCTTTGGGTTGTATTATCAATTCGCCGTTATGTGATTTAATCCTATGGATGATTTTTTTCAGCTTCCATTTTCCTTAATTGGCGGGCCAATAATTTTTGGGGTTTATCTCCAAATTCGAACTGTATTTGTTTAGTATGTTGATAAAGTTTTAGAACTTGATCCGTGTATATTTTATTTAATTTATATTTCAATGCTGCAATTTTATTGTGTAATATTATATCTGGGTTTGTTGCATTCTGTATGTCTAATTGTTTAATCTCCCTTTCCAAATCTTGTTGTTCCTTCCGATTCTTTTTATTATAAAATGCTTGTGAAGAGATCATAATTCCCCGGAGATATGCTTTAAATGTTTCCCATAATAAGGAGCAAGATATTTCTGGTTGATCATTTGTTTAAAAAAAAATCTTAATTTGTGTTGTGATATATTCCTGAGTAGTTTTATTTTTTAAAATTTGTGGGTTAAATCTCCACTGTCCTGATTTTTCTATTTTACCATTTATTTTGATCTTAAATGTTAATGGCGCATGATCTGAGATTATATATTGTGATATTTGGATTCGTAAGTAAGTGAAATAAGTTTTGCATCCACCAAAAAATAATCTATTCTTGAGTAGGTTTTATGTACTGGCGAGTAAAAGAGTATTCTCGTCCAGTAGGATTTTCTATTCTCCAAACATCTTTGATGTTAGTCGTTTGCATATATGCGTTTAATAAATCACTAGAGTGTGATTTAATTTTTCTTTGCCTAGTAGATCTGTCTAAATAGGGGTCTAATGTACAATTAAAATCTCCTCCAATTATTAAATTATATTTTGTTAGTTCCGGAATATTGTTAAGTACTTTCTTAAAAAACAATGGGCTATCAAAATTTGGTCCATATATATTAACAAGAATCATTTTTTCTGTGTTTAATTCTCCTATCACAATAATGTATCTGCCATCTTTATCAGTTATAGTTGATGTATGCCTAAATAAAGTACCTTTACGAAATAATATTGCTACGCCTCTTGATTTATGCGTGAAAGACGAGTGATACATTTTATCTATCCATTTAGCTTTCAACCTATGCTCGGCACCTTTTTTTAAGTGAGTTTCTTGAATATAAATACATCAGCTTTAGTTGCCTTTAAAAGTGCCAATTAATTTTCCTCTCTTTATCGGTTCATTAATACCTTTGACATTCCAACTACAAAACGTTAATCCCTCATTCCCCGTATTCATTTTTAGGTCTTGCATCATATGTTTATGGAAATCTACAATAGAGTCCATGGATCAGCCCGACAGACCCGACCTTACACCCGAACATCGAATAGATGAATTTTAAGTCTCGTTTATGTCCATCACGAATATATCTCCATTGGTCCAATGTATAACTCCATTCAAACTGAAAAACACAACAGTTTATATAAAAGAAAAGTAAAGGATAGATTAAGAGATTAGTTATTGTGCTTAAAGATAGAAAAAACTACATCTTAGAGTAGTTGCAGTTAGTGCTAGCCACACTAGCATGGCTAACCATCTACCGACTTCCGTCGTTGATGTTGTTAACTTGACCAGCTCCTAGGTTTAAGAATTATTATTCCATAATAATATTTTTACCGGGGTATAACATTCAGGGAAAAAAAAAAGAAGGGGTAAAAAAAAGGGAAAAAGAAAAAAGAAAAAGATTCATTAAAAAGGGACAAAACAAAAAAAAAGAGAGACATTTATCAAATTATACTGATTAAAGATATAGGAGTATCTATATCTAAAATTAATTAAAAAATCTAAGTAATGTTAAAAGTGAAAAATAAAAAAGCTATATAAAAAAAAAAGATAAAAAATCCCATAAAACAAAAAGAAAAACAAAAGTTCAGGTTGAAAATTGCTGTTATAAAGAAAGATCTCCAATTGAAATCCATCCCTTTATTTAACTCTATTCATTCCTACATAAATAATCATTAGTTGTTAATTATTAATAGTAGTGATTAGTAATAGTGGGCAATCTTAATTTGTAAGAATAATACTGATAATAATACCGCGTTGTGGTTTTAATATTAGTTAGTTATTTATTTATATTAATAGTGTGATTTTACTAATTATTAGTGTCCAGATGAGGTCTTCCGATCCACTTCTTCCTCTCGATTCCATTCGACATTGTCCAATCCGTCCAGTCCAACATTATCTTGTGAAGTCTTGCAGGATGTTGAGGATCCTTATAAAGTCTCTAAAAGTAGTGAGAGTCAGTGTATTCAATGGAAGATTTTTCTCAGGTCTTGATCTGCTGAGCGAAATCCAGTGCTTCTGTTGGGCTGGTAAAGAAATGTTCCCTGTTGTTAAAGGTGACTCTTAAAGTAGCTGGATAATTCAAGCCATATCTCAGATTTTCCACACCCCTCATGAGATTTTTAGCTTCGTTAAATGCTTTTTGTTTCCTGGCAACCTCTGCTGGATAATCTCGGTAGATGCTAATCCTGTGTCCTTCAAATACCAGGTTTCTGTTTTTCAAGGCTTTTCGCATAATCTCGTCCAGGTCAAAGTCATATTGTAGCTTTATGATCATTTGTCTTGGAGGGGCGTTTATTTTCGTCTGACGTCTCCTGACTCTATGAGCATGGGCTAATAAAGGCTTTTGTTCCAGAGATAAAACATGTTGCAGTAATTTTGCAGTAAATTCTCGAGAATCTTCATCTTTCTCTCGTCCTTCGGGAATACCTGCAATCCTTAGATTTTGTCTTCTCTGGCGTCCTTCTAGCTCAATACATTTCTCAGTTATTTTAGTCAGCAGGTTCGTTAGACGTTCATTTTCTGTAAGCAACTTTGCTGTAGTCAAAGCACTTGTATCAGCTACTTCTTCAAGGTTCTTTATACCAGCCGTCTGTTGTTCCAGCACTACCTCCATAGGATTCGTCCTATTTTCAAAGTCTTTTTTAACCTTTTCAATTTTTTTGTCCATCTCCTTTGACATTTCGTTAATCATATCTGTGAATTCTTTCTTCAAATCTTCCGATAATTTCTTGATCTTGTTATTAATATTTAAATTTGTTTCCTGCTGGAATTCTTTCAATTGATTGTTCATCTGGTTCATCTGGCTGTTCATCTGGTTTATTTCTTCCCTTAAACCAGCAATCTGTTGTGAAATAAAAGTTTTCAATTCCTCACCTTCCGTTTTTTTCCCTGTTCTTTTGGATACATCTTCCTGGGAGGAGGTCCTACTCGAGTCCGAGGCTTCAGTTTGGCCTTCTGCCTGTCTATGCCGGGTTGATCGACTTTTCCCTTTTTCGGGTGGACTGCGTGTTGTTGACATAATTAGTCGCGCGCCTGATGACGTCACTCACAACAATCGGTGCAGAAACGGCAGGCAGCAAGCAGCAGGCAGCAGGTAGGTCCGTTAATCCCCCGTTTTTCTCGTTTTTTTTCGTGGAGCTGGCTGGCGTTATCCTCTAGCCCTCAATAGCGCCACCGGAAGTTCCCAACTCAGTATCCTGTACCTGCCTTCTCTCCATACCCCCTGATCCCTTCAGCCACAAGGACCACATCCAACTCCCTCTTAAATATGGCCAACGAATTGGCCTCAACTACCTTCTGTGGCAGAGAATTCCACAGATTCACCACTCTCTGTGTGAAAAATGATTTTCTCATCTCGCTCCTAAAAGACTTCCCCCTTATCCTTAAACTGTGACCCCTTGTCCTGGACTTCCCCAACATCGGGAACAATCTTCCTGCATCTAGCCGGTCCAACCCCTTAAGAATTTTCTAAGTCTCTATGACATCACCCCTCAATCTTCTAAATTCCAGCGAGTACAAGCCGAGTCTATCCAGCCTTTCTTCATATGGAAGTCGTGCCATCCCAGGAATTAGTCGGGTGAACCTTCTCTGTACTCCCTCTATGGCAAGAATGTCTTTCCTCAGATTAGGAGACCAAAACTGTACGCAATACTCCAGGTGTGGCCTCACCAAGACCCTGTACAACTGCAGTAGAACCTCCCTGCTCTTGTACTCAAATCCTTTTGCTATGAATGACATTCCCAGCAAAATGCAATTTCAGAATCACACTTTCAGAATCCCAATTTATTCGCCAAGTATGTTTTAAAACATGCGAGGAATTTCATTGTCCAGGTCAGTCATACAATTAAAAGCAACAGATCACGCAAAAACAGATTTTAACATGAACATCCACCACAGTGACTCCTGCACATTCCTCACTGTGATGGAAGGCGAAATAAAGTTCAAATCCCTTCCCTTAGTTCTTCCTTGGTCGTGGGCCTCAAGCCCCCATAGGTAGCGTTCGGGCCCTCTGCGTTGAGGCGATCCGCTCCCACATCAGCTCCACCGTGCTGGACGATCGAACCTCGCGTCGAGGCTGGTCGAACCTTCTGCGACATTGGAGCTCCCGACTCGTCCTCTCCCGAGACTGCGAGCTCTTGATGGTAAAGTCCGCGGTGGTCGTGTTGGGAGCGATCCCAGGCGAGGGATCAGCTCCAATGTTGCGGTGGGGCTCACGACAGTCTGAGGAGCCTTCCAGCTCAAGCGATGGAAGGCCGCAGAGCACGCCGGAGAATGTGATCCGAAAAATAATCACATCTCCGGCAAGGTAGGAAACTTGAAAAAAAGTTTCCCCTGATCCCCTCCCCTCTCCCCCATATAAAACAAACCGAAGAACATTCAAACGAACTTTTAACGCACTAAAAAATAACAAAAATAATGGAAAAACGAACAGACTGCCGGCAGGGCAGCCATCACCCCTGAAGAGATTTAATAGCATGTCCTATGCCTTGATTAATAAACAGGGTCTAATTGCCTAAGTGCCTCTGTAATCTTGCTGTCATGTCTGTTTCCAGCACCACTCCTGACTGCAAGTTCTAGGCACTTATAACTGTAAAATACTTACTTTACACGTCTTCTTTAAACTTTCCTCCTCTAACCTTAAAGCTGTGGCCTCTGCCATTTGACATTTCTATCCTGGGAAAAAACCCGTATCAGTCCATGCTATCAAATGCTTCTCATAATTTTTATAAATTACTACCAGGTCTCCCCTCAGCTTTGATGCTCCAGCTGTCAAATAATCCAAGCTGTCTATTCACTCTTTTGAGCTAATACTCTCTAATCCCGGCAACCTCTGAATAAACCTCTTCTGCAACTTCTCCAAAGGCTCCAAAACCTTTCGGTAATGGGATGATAGTACTTCAAATTTGGCCTAATCAAAGTTTTATGCAGCTGCAACATCACTTTGTGACTTTTATACTCAAAACCCTAACCAATAAAGGCAGGCAGGCCAGACACCTTCTTTACCATTCTATCTACCTGTGTTGCCACTTTCAAACAACTGACATTGACATACAAAGTGACATTGGTTACCTACTTTCCCCTTATATTTCCTGTGGGTTGGAGCCCGGGGCTCGTGGGCCAGCGGTGGAGCCTGGCAGGCCTTGCCTCGCGGGTCGGAGGTAATGCCACATGGGTCGACGGACCCCGCGGCTGGGGCCTGGGTCGGCTCCATGGAGGAGTCCAGAGAGGACCCGGCAGCATTAGTGGAGAGGTCGGTGTGGCGGTTGGTAATGGCGCCGACCGACAGACGAGAATGGACACGCAGAAGTGAGGACGTCACTACCGAAGGAAGGAACAAAGGAGGACCCAGCGTGGGGGGACTGTCATGAGGTAGGGGGAAGAACAATGAAGAATGGAGTGACCAGCATGGGGGGAACCAAGGGGGAACTGGTGCGGGGGGAGGGGGGAATTGTAACTTTGCAAGCACCCTTCATGGGCAACTATTTGCATACCTTGGATACGCAAGCAAAGAATTTCTCTGTGACTTGTCACATGTGACAATAAAGTAATTAATTCAATTCAATATTTGACCAGCCAAAATGTAAAGGACCTGTCCCACTAACGCGACTTTTCAGCAACTGTCTTCGACCTTCAAGCTGGAAGGCACTCGTCTGAAAAACCTTGAGCTGGATCGACCGTCAGCGATAAAACCGCGAGCTGGATCGACCGTCAGCGATAAAACCGCGAGCTGGATCGACCGTCAGCACACACACACACACACACACACACACACACACACACACACACACACACACACACACACACACACACACACACACTGGGGAGCGCTGTCTGAAATTCACACCCACAATGAACAGGAAGGTAAAAGACGATGTCCTTTAGAGAGCAGGGGGGGGAGGGAGGAGACAGGGAGAGAAGGGGAGAGAAGGGGAGAGTAGGGGTGGGGGAAGAAGGAGTGGAGGCACTTTTAAGAAGCCAGACAACTTTTAATAAAGTTTAGCGGACATTTAACATTACCAGTCGGTTTTCCTTGGTTCTGAAAACTCCAATGAGCCAATTAAAATGCCCGGTCAGCAAAGGAAATTGCCTATGGCTACCTCGGCTGCGTATAGCTACAGGCAACCCCACTCCACTGCACTACGAGTTCAACAGAACCATGCCGACTAATTTTTCCTCGACCAAACTGAGGCCGCGAGTATGCGGGAACTTCCCTCGAGCATGAAGGAGAGTTATAGTGACCTCCCAAGACCACGTGTTGACCATGCTGCAAGTTTGTGGCGAGCGCCAACTCTTCTAAACTCGCAAATTAGGTCGCCATACTGGGACAGGCCCTTGACATTGCACTTTTGTCTGGGTTAAATTCACTCTGCCATTTTCCATCAGTTTCTCGAAAAGATCTATAATTTGCTGTATCCTCTAATAACTTTCCTCACTATCCTCATTACCACTGATTTCTGGACCATTTGCAAATTACGAATTCAACCATCTACATTTACATCCAAATACCAAAAAAACAACTAAAGCTTTTCACTGTACCTCGGTACATGTGACAATAAACTAAACTGACCTTTCTTTTTGAAGTACACATATCTTAGCTTTTGACTCGTCTACTCTTACACAAATAATTTGGCTGTGTTTGGTTGTTCCCAGTTTGCAAGGTTTAGAGGGGATATGGTCCAAATGCAGGACTAGTGTAGATGGGGCATGTTAGTCAGCATGGACAAGTTGGGCTGAAGGGCATGTTTTCACATTCTATGACTCTGTGGTGACAACACGCAGTGTAACTTTATTATATGCTAATAAACTTGTTGGATCGTTACTTGGAGTATGTGTCAATAGCTCTACACTTACCAAAGAGTGAGAGGCTTGGATAGAGTGGATGTGGAGAGGATGTGTCTACTAGTGGGAGAGTCTAGGCCTCAGAATTAACAGACTTTCATTTGGGAAGGAGATGAGGAGGAATTTCTTTAGTCAGACGGTGGTGAATCTGTGGAATTCTTTGCCACAAAGGCTGCGGTGGCCAAAGGCAGAGATAGGTAGATTCATGATTAATATGGGTGCCAGGGGTTATGGGGAGAAGGCAGGAGAATGGGGTTAGGAAGGGAGAGCTAAATGAGCCATGATTGAATGGAGGAGTAGACTTGATGGGCCGAATGGTCTAATTCTGCTCCTATCACTTATGACCTTATGACTAGTCATTCTCTCTTCTCCCCTCTACCATTGGGCAGAAGATACAAAAGCTTGAAAGCACATCCCATCACATTCAATGATAGCTTCCTCCCTGTTGTTATGAGACTCGAACAAAACTCATCTGTTAGGGATGAACTTCTCAATTTCCAATCTACCTCATTACAGTCCTTGCACTATTTGAACTGTGTCTTTCTCTGCCACTGTAACACTGTATTCTGAAATCTGTTTACTTTTCTCTAACTTTCATAACTAATTGAATTATGGTCACTGATGCAAAGAGCTCTCCCACTGACACATGAAGCTCTTACCCAGCCTCATTCTCTAAAAGGGGGCCGAGTTTAGCCCCTTCTCTAGTAGGATCATCTCGGTACTGCCTCAGAAAACTTTCCTCGACCAATTGCCCATGAAGCCTGACTTTTGAGTTTGTGGAGAAATCACTCGGCTAAATAGACTCGTAATGGTCCACGGCCCTTGGCATGAACTTGTACATAGAGCTGCCAGGGTTGTTATATAATTGATACTGAGACTTGATATCCATGCCTCTCCTCTCTGGTACATCAATCATAAAATCATCAAGCATGAAAATGCATAGTAATTGTAAAATAACCAGAATCTAGAAATCACAAACAAATTTTGACCTAAATTCTTCTGCTTTCTCTGAGGTAACTTTGAAAACAAAGGTGGTTGTTCCTTAGCAAAAGAAAACAAACTGTGAGAGGAACTTGAAGGTAGACACAAATGCTAGACTGAAGAAGGGTCTCGACCAAAACGTCCTTCTCTCCAGAGATGCTGCCTGTCCCGCTGAGTTACTCCAGCATTTTGTGTCCACCTTTGATTTAAACCAGCATCTGCAGTTCTTTCCTACACATTGGGAGAGGAATTCAGCAGGTCAGGCAGCATGTGTCTGAAGAAGGGTTTCCTGAAATGTTTTCTGTCCAGTTCCCTCCACAAATGCTGTCTGATCCATTGATAATAATAATAATAATACATGTATTTGTATAGCACATTTAAAAACAACTCACGTTGACCAAAGAGCTTTACATCAGTGCAGGTACTAATTCGATACATACAACGGTAGACAGACCTAACAATACATACATAAACTGTTTACAGTGCCCCCTCAGAGGGGCTCAAAAACCCTAGGGAGTAGAAATAGGTTTTGAATCATGACTAAAGGAGTCGATGATGGGGGCAGTTCTGATGAGGAGCGGGATGCTATTCCACAGTCTAGTTGCTGCAACCGCAAAAGCGTGGTCACCCCTGAGCTTAAACCTGGACTGCGGGATAGTCAGTAGCCCCAAGTCGGCTGACCTGGAGGTAGAATGGTGGGTTAGAACATTTTTGATAAGGGGGGGGGGGGAGGCAGGCCCATTAAGGGCTTTGTATACGTATAGGAGGTGCTTGAAGTTGATTCTGTACCGTACTGGGAGCCAGTGGAGAGAGGCCGGGATCGGGGTGCAGTGGTCCCTTTTATGGGTACCCGTCAGAAGTCTTGCTGCGGCATTTTGGACCAATTGCAGGCGGGACAGGGATGATTGGCTGATGCCAGTGTACAGGGAGTTGCAGTAGTCACGGCGAGAGAAGATGAATGGGTGGATGATTTTTTTCAAGGTTGTCGAATTTGAGGAATGATTTGATTTTAGCTATGGTACAAAGCTGGAAGAAACCAGCTTCTACCACAGAGTTGACTTGCTTGTCAAACTTTCATGCGGAGTCAAATATCAGGCCAAGGTTTTTGACGTGCGGTTTGACAAAGGAGGTTAGGCTTCCAATGCTGCCTGTTATCGTTTTGATGGGGTCGGGGGGGGGGGGGGGCGAGTAGGATGACCTCAGACCTGCTCTCGTTAAGTTGGAGGAAGTTCTGAGCCATCCAATATTTTAAGTCATTGAGGCAGTGCATGAGGCTGTTTAAATTAGACCGATTGTTGGGTTTCAGGGGAAGATAGAGCTGTGTATCATCTGCATAACAATGGAAAGAAATGCCATGCCTTTGAATGACTTGGCCGAGGAGGAGCATGTACAGGGAGAAGAGAATGGGGCTTAGAATGGAGCCATATGGAACCCCACAGAAAAGGCTAGCTGGGGAAGAGAAAGAATTACCTATGATGGTAGAGAAACTCCTATTTCTTAGGTAGGAAACGGACCAGCTCAGGGCAGTGCCATCAACACCAACACTGTACCGGAGACGGCCAATTAGGATGGTGTGGTCCGTATCAAACGCTGCGCTGAGGTCGAGAAGGAGCAGGATTGCACAGTCGCCGGAGTCGATGGCAACTGTGGCGACGATCACATTTTGTGATCAAACATATATTTGATCACAAAATGCTGCCTGATCCATCCAATAATAAAGTCAATTAAAAGCACTGAGTTTCCCCAACACTTTGTTTTTTGCTCAAGATTCCAGCATATTCCTGACTTCTACATTCTCTCAACTTGCAATGCTTCTTATGTTGCATTATGAACAAATGTTGCTTGACCTGAAATGCTCACCTGAACCGATCTACCTGTGGAAATGTTGTATGCACTTTCTGTAATGAATGAATGAATGAATAAGTTTGTGGGCCAAGTATTCACATACAAGGAATTTGCCTTGGTGCTCCACTCACAAGTGACAACATGACATACAGCGACAGTTAGGAATGACACATAAAACATTAAACATTAATAATATAAAATTATCGATTAAACACGTGAATGAAACATTAAATAAAATACCAGAGCAAAAGGAGGCTACAGATTTTTGGATATTGAGTGGAGCTACTACTCGTGGAAAAAAAGCATAAATGCTTTTATGTCTGGCAGTGGCAGTTTTGACATTCCGGATTTGCCTTCCAAAGGGAAGTGATTCAAAGAGTTTGTGGCCAGGGTGAGAGGGGTCAGAGATGATCTTACCCGCTCGCATCCTTGCCCTTGCAGTGTACAGTTCGTCAATGGAGGGAAGGTTGCAGCCAATAACCTTCTCAGTTGATCAGACAATTCGCTGCAGCCTCTGGATGTCGTACTTGGTGGCTGAGCCAAACCAGACCATGATGGAGAAGGTGAGGACAGACTCTACGATGGCCATATAGAATTGGACCATCATTGCCTGTAGCAGATTGTGCTTCCTCAGCTGCCGCAGGAAGTACATCCTCTCTTGTGCCTTTTTGACTGTGGAGTCGATGGTGGCTGCCCATTTAAGGTCCTTGATGATGGTTCCCAAGAACTTAAAAGACTCCACAGATGTGTGTGGTGTTATTGATGGTGAGTGGGGTCAGGGGGGGGAGCTCTCCTAAAGTCTACAATCAATTCCACTGTCTTAAGAGCATTGAGTTCCAGGTTGTTGCGATCAAAGATCCTATAGCGGAGCAAGATAGATCACTCCTTCTAAATGCAATTGGCTGTCATGTAGTACGCAATGGAGCGGAACGTGGGCCTTTTTTTCATCCATTTCCGTAACCCGACCCGACCCGGCTCGCAGTGTAATCAACGTTGCGGGGGAACATTTTGTGTTAATAAATTATAATTCTGTAAATGAGGAGAAGATTTTTCCCAAATAACTTTTATTTTTACAAGGATGTTTCCGTAACCGGCTTCCGTCTCCACACTAATATCCTATGGGATCTTTGGTGCGGAGACAGAAGCCGGTTACGGAAATGTGGCCGAAAATTACCCATGAATCTGCCCATGACCGTACTACATCTTTTTCGTTGCGTGATCTATCTTGCTTGCTATAGGATCTTTGGTTGCGATGGCACCAGGATGCCAGTTGTATCACTTCCTGTCTGTAGGCAGATTCCTCCCCATCCTGGATCAGTCCAATCAGGGTTTTGTCATCTGCAAACTTGAGAAGCTTGACAGAGGAGTCAGTGGAGGTGCAGTCATTGGTGCAGAGAGAGTATAGGAGAGGGGAGAGTATGCAGCCTTGCGGTGCTCCTATGCTGAGGGTCTGCGGGTCTGAGTAGGTGTGAAGTGGTGATTGGGGAGGAGAGGGTGTAGTAGGGTCCAGTCTTTGCAGACTGGGGTCAGGCTGCGAGTGGGTGTGAAGTGTTGGTTGGGGTGGGAAAGGGTCCAGTCTTTTCAGACTGGAGTCTTGCTTTAAGTAGGTATGAAATGGTGATTGGGGAGGAATGGGTGTAGAAGGGTCCAGTTGTTGCAGACTGGGGTCTGGCTGTGTTGGTTGAAGAGTGGGGGAGGGAGTATCAGGGTTACATTTCTGCTTGTCAAACCTACAGTAGAACTCATTCATGTCGTTGGTCAGCTGACGATTGTCCAAAGAGCGGGGGGCTTTCCTCTTGTAGCTGGTGATTTCTTGCAAGCCCTTCCAAACTTAAGAAGAATCACTAGCTGAGAACTTGTTCCTCAGCTTCTCAGAGTACCTTTCCTTAGCAGCTCTGATTCCTCTTCTCAGCTTGTACTTTGGCCTGCCTGTAGAGGTCTGCATCCCTGCTCCTGTAGGCCTCCTCTTTAGACTGTCGGAGTTGTCCAAGATCTGCAGCAAACCAGGGCTTGTCATTGTTGAATCAGGTCCGGATCCTGGTTGGAATGCAACTGTCCTCATAAAGCTGACATATGACGATACAGTGTCTGTATACTCATTGAAGCTTGTGGTTGCTTCCCTGAACACATTCCAATCCGTGCTGTCAAAGCAAGATTGTAGGTTCTCAATGCCCTCACTTGCCTACCTTCTGTAACCTGTTGTTACAGAAATTGGTTGTTATCACGTTGTCCTGTTATCACATTGTCTCTGGTCAGGTTAAGAACTGTGCCAATCCAACAGCAAAGTGCTAATCAATTCTTCCTTTTTTTGGTGTGTCTAAGGGTAATCTCACAATGCAGCAATCTAAGTGTGTGAGCTGCATACTGATCTTTTTGCCCATCTACCATAATCCCATTTGTACCCCCTTAAGATGTACGGTTCTTTGTATTGCCTGATCAAGCATTAATAATGCCACTTAAAAATATTAATTTCACTTTAAAATCACCATATGCTCAAGGCTTCAAGGTTTCAAGATCAGTTATTGTCACATGTACCAGTTAAGGTACAGTGAAATTTGAGTAGCCATACAGCCATACTAAGTAAAAACAACAAGACACACAACCACATAAAAGTTACCATAAACATCCATCACAATGGATTCCACATTCCTCACTGCGATGGAAGGCAATAACGTTTAATCTTCTTCCTCTTGTACTCCCGCTTTTTGGGGCAGTCAAACCATCCACAGTCGGGGCCATCAAAGCCCCCGCAGCCGATGATTGAAGCCCCCATTTGGGATGATCGAAACTCCCGCGTCCGGGCGGTTGAAACTCTCTCTGTGGCATGGAGCTGCCGAGTTGGCCTCTTCTTACCAGAGGCCGCAGGCTCACATTGTTAAAGTCTACAGGCCCTGCGGTTGGAGCTTCGATCCCCGGCAAATGGATGGCAAGCTCCGTGATGTTAATGTCCCACAGACCCCAGCGCCTTAGAGCGCCTGTCGGTCTCCAGGAAAGGCCGCCAACTCCACGATGTTAGGCCGTAGTGGGGAGGGAGGTACGATATGGAACAAAATTGCATCTCCGTCAAGGTAAGAGATTGAAAAAAAGTTCTTGATAGGTTGGGCAAGTGGGGTTGGGATATGGCTAATGGAGTTTAATGCAGATAAGTGTGAGGTGTCACATTTTGGAAAGTCAAACCAGAACCTTCACAGTGAATGTCAGAGCCTTGGGGAGTGTTGTACAGCAGAAGCGTCCAGGAGTACAGGTACATAGTTCCTTGAAAGTAGCGTCACAGGTAGATAGAGTGGTAAATAAATATTTGGGTAGATTGGCCTTCATCAGTCAGGTTATTGAGTGTAGATGTTGGATGTTATGCTACAGTTGTTGAGGCCATTTGGGTAATGTATTCAGTTTTGGTCACCCTGCTAGAGGAAGGATGTCATTAAGCTGGAAAGAGTGCAGAGTAGATTGACGAGGATGTTGTCAGGATTTAAGTGCCTCAGCTAAAGGGAAAGGTTGGGCAAGCGATTACTTTATTCCTCGGAGCACAGGAGGCTGAGGTGTGATCTTACAGAAGTGTGTTAAACAAGCTGCCAGAGAAGGTAGTTGAGGCAGGTACTGTAACAGCATTTAAAATACACTTGAGCAGGTTACATGGATAGGAGAGGTTTAAAGGGATCTGAGCCAAACGCAGGAAAATGGGACAATGTTAGATGAAGCATCTTGGTCGGCATAGATGAGTTGGGCCAAAAGGCTGTATGACTCTCGACTCTATGACTTTATGAAATAATTAAATTAGGGGAGATTATTAGACAGGATCTAATAAGAGTAAATTTAGATCAGCTGTTTTTGGGTAAGTCCAAGGTCTGACATGTGAGAAACCATTTCATGAGCAGCACTTCAGCGTTGAGATGCCATAAGGAGGAACAAGGAAAGTGAACCTTGGATTACAAGAGAGGTTGGAAATCTGGTCAAAAACTAAACGGAAGCATGCGTAAAGTTTAGAAACATAAAATCAGAAAATGGGAAAAACACTCAAGCAGAGAATTAGGAGGCCTGTCAGATTAAGGGGAATCCCAAGACATTTTATACATTCATTAAAAACAAGAGGGTATGGAAGCAGAGGGTGGGATTTACACATTGCAGCATTGTGGTGCACCAGTACTGGAGGGGATGGATGCTGAGGGAAATTAATGGGGTGCGACTCGTTTGGATTACAGGCAAATGGATAGCTTTCCATCATACTCCTTATGCTTGAAGATGGTGAAAAGCCCCTGTAAAGGTCCCTTTTCTGCTGGGAAGTGGGTCACTCGCCAGATTTTAACATAATGCACTCAGCATCAAACTTCAGCCTTCTGACCTTATGATGGAAGTAAAGTCGTTGACAAAATAGTTGAAGATGGTTGGGTCTAGGACACTGCACTGAGCAGCTCCTGCAGTGATGTCCTGGAAGTGGGACGATGGATCTCCAACAATGATAACCATCTACCTTGTTGTGAGCTATGCACTGGATTACCATCCTTTTGATTTCAGCTCTGCCACTTTGGGTGGCACATGGGCACAGCGTGTAGGTCTGCTGTACCCATAGTGCCAGAGACACCAAGTTCAGTCCTGCAGTGTGGAGTTTTGCCCATTCTCTCAGTGATACATGGGTTCCCTCCGACTGCTCGGATTTTCTCCCACATCCCATAGATGTGCAGGTTGGTAGGTCGGTGTTGCGTAGCGGAATGGTAGAATTTGGGAGGAATTGAGAATGTAAAATGGGTGGATGATGGTCAGTGTGGATTCACATAGAAACATAGAAACATAGAAATTAGGTGCAGGAGTAGGCCATTTCAGCCCTTCGAGCCTGCACCGCCATTCAATATGATCATGGCTGATCATCCAACTCAGTATCCCGTACCTGCCTTCTCTCCATACCCTCTGATCCCCTTAGCCACAAGGGCCAATCCAACTCACTCTTAAATATAGCCAATGAACTGGCCTCAACTACCCTCTGTGGCAGAGAGTTCCGAGACTCACCACTCTCTGTGTGAAAAAAGTCTTTCTCATCTCGGTCTTAAAGGATTTCCCCCTTATCCTTAAGCTGTGACCCCTTGTCCTGGACTTCCCCAACATGGGAACAATCTTCCTGCATCTAGCCTGTCCAACCCCTTAAGAATTTTGTAAGTTTCTATAAGATCCCCTCTCAATCTCCTAAATTCCAGAGAGTATAAACCGAGTCTATCCAGTCTTTCTTCATAAGACAGTCCTGACATCCCAGGAATCAGTCAGGTGAACCTTCTCTGTACTCCCTCTATGGCAATAATGTCCTACAGATTTGAGACCAAAACTGAACGCAATACTCCAGTGTGGTCTCACCAAGACCCTGTACACTGAAGTAGAACCTCCCTGCTCCTGTACTCAAATCCTTTTGCTATGAAAGCTAACATACCATTCGCTTTTTTTCACTGCCTGCTGCACCTGCATGCCTACTTTCAATGACTGGTGTACCATGACACCCAGTCTCGCTGCATCTCCCCTTTTCCTAATTGGCCACCATTTAACGATTGATTCACGGAGCCAATGTATCTGTTTCGTATTGTATCTCTCTATAACAATGCCAGTGCTCCTAGATCCCACACTCGGTCTCACTGCTGCCTTGATTTCAGGGTAATAACTCTTACCTCACATCTGGGATTCAGCTCCTTGCTCCATGTTTGCACCCAGGCTGTGATTAAGTCTGGAATTGAATGATCCTACCAAACCCAAACTGGGCATCGGTGAGCAGGTTCTTGGTGAGTGAGTTCTGCTTTATAGCATTCTTGACAATGTCTTCAACCACTTTGCTGATGGTTGAAAGTATTCTCCTTGGGCAGTAATGAAATGGATTGAATTTGTCCTGCCTTTGTGAAAAGCAGTACCTGGGCAATCATGAAAATGGCATCTCATTACTTACAGTCTGCCTGGTCATGCTGGCAAATTGCCTGTTTGCGCATACCTTTGGACTCCTCATGTCCTGTCTAAAAGAAGGGTCCTGACCCAAAACGTCACCTATCCATGTTCTCCAGAGATGCTGCCTGACCCATTGAGTTATTACAGCACTTTGCTTTTCTCTTGTAAACCGGCATTTGCAGTTTCTTGTTTTTTTCCCTTTTGCACTGTTCTTTGAACAGTGATCCAAGGTTTGACAGCAGTTGTGGAGCCATGAGTTTACAGTAGTGGTTATGCAGTTCTTCTGCTAAAGATGATGTGAGGACCACATGGAAATGCAATTTTGCACACTTATAGAGTGCATTTTCACCACATCCCCTCCCATTCCAACGGGTCACGCCACGATGACAGCCTCACCAACAGTCTGTCTTAGCATCTTTTTTTGGTTATTTTTGGTGTGTTTTAAAAGTATGTGTTAATGTTCTCTGGTTTATTTTATGTGGGGATCGGGTGGGGGGGGAGGGGGTTCGGGGAAAATGCGATTGTTTTCCGGATCGTATCTCCAGCCGCTCTGCGACCTAACATCATGGAGCTGGCGGCCTTGCTCGGGACTGACTTTGAGCCCCACCGCGGGCCGTGAACTTACCATCGGAGCCTGCGATCCCTTGCCTGGGATCGACGCTCCTGCAGATTTCACCATCAAGGAGCTCGCAGTCTCGGGTAGAGACTGATGTCGGGAGCTCCAAACGACGCAGAAGGTTTCAACTATCCCCGACCTGGGGTCAGATCGCCCCGCGCGGGGGAGCTGAGATTCACACCTGATGCAGGAGCTTGATCGCCGCGACGAGAGGGCCTAAATACCGCTGGCTACGGGAGCCAAGATCACCCTGTCAACGGAAGGCTCGAGGCCCCCGACTGCGGGAGAACAAAGAAGGGAAGAGATTGAACTTTTTTTCACCTTCCATCATGGTGAGGAATGTGGAGGAGAATGTGGTGGATGTTTATGTTAAAATGTATTTTGTGTGTTCTGTTGCTTTTTATTGGTATATTATTTGCTTTTTATAGCAAATGAAATTCTTTGTATGTTGCAAAACATATTTGGCTAATAAGGTATGATTATGATGATTATGATTATGATGATCTGGTCTATAGGATACATCCTCAAGAACTGCATTAGATTAGTCAAACATGATTTTCCTCTCATAAATCAATACTGACACTCTTTAATCATATTATTTCATGTTAAAGTACCCCATTCTTTATGATTGATTCCACTTCATGGTGGAGCACTCAGAAACTTGGACAGATTGGGCAGTATTACGGAAGGAGGAAACAGCTACTACTACACTACCCTTGGCAGTCATGGTTACCACACAAAGTGAAGTTGCCTCTGAGATATCTGTAGCAACATCCACCATGCTGTTTGCACCTGCTTCAGTCAATGCCTCCAATGTTTGAAACCATGTTTGCTCAGCATCGCTTTCCTCTCCAGTGGGCTACGAAGTTTGCATACTTTCCAGGCTTTCCCCAATTTCAAGATATTATTGTGTTCTGTCTGTCTCACAATAACCTAGCCAGGCTGTTTCTAAGTGATTATATGAGTGCATAACAGTCAGGTTCATATATTTGTTGAAATAGTAGAGAGTGAGGACATATTAACTGTTCCTTCAATACCATCACTGAAAACAATTTGTGGGCCAATGCATTTACTCATCATCCCCTTCATTGTAATTCCCTCTAGCTTTTCCTATTAATATTAAGAAATAGACTTGCAGTATAAATGCAACAGAAAATAAATACTTTCAATTGAAAATGGGTATTTTTGATTCAAAGCACGAGGCAAACTGAATATACTTTGGAACCGATCCTTTGAAGTTAATGATTGGGAAAATCATTCATAAAACTGTTACTGACCATTATAAAGCAATCATGCTGTCATATTACTGAGATAATTTAGATAAATGTATGGTTCAAATCCCTCAAAAAAAGACTTAATGAAATGCTGATGTTGGTTGGTGTCCATGTAAAAAATGTTTTATTATATATACCATTAAATACTTCCAGAAATACATTACTAATGATTAAACATATTGTGAAATAACTATTAATAGACTATTCTGAGCAGTCTATTAATAGTTCATTGTACATTATTTTGTTCTAAGGAAGCTAAAGTGACAGGTTATAGGGTTGATATAATTCACTCTATGGAGCCATTGAGTCGTCGTCATAGAGCATGTAACCTGGCCCAGCATGCCACACCGACCACATGCCCCATCTACACTAGCCCCATCTTCCTGCCTTTGGCCCATATTCCTCTAAACCTATCCTATCCATGTACTTGTCTAAATGTTTCTTAAACATTGTGAGTACCTGCATCAACTACCTCCTCCAGCAGCTTGTTCCATACATCCACCACCTTTGTGTAAAAAAGGTACCCCTCAGTTTAATTATCCAGTTTTCATTATCCAGTTTCATTAGTCTCCATCATTGAAAAGCTTCCTAATATTAATTCAAACTTCCTAATATTAATTTTAGTGCTCAACAAAGAGTCCAACAATCAAAGGAGGAAGTGACAGCTTCAACATCTGCATGCTCTATATGACTCGTGGCAGGATTACTAATGCTTCCTCGCTTGTCATCGTGACAGGAGTGATTATGTTTCTGCCTAATGTGTGAAATATTTTTTCCACTTGCCATCACAGGTGGTCAAAACCTTGCCTGTGCTTCTAGGAAGTTAAAACATTTACATCTGCTTGGTTGCAACAGGGAAAAATGATTACCTCCCAGGAATGATTCTGCTCCTCAGCAGCTATGCTGGATATCTTTATTTTAACCTTATGAATACCTAACTGTTTATCTTGACAACAAAACATAATGACTTTCATGGATTGAAATAAGTCACTCTGATTAAGCATTTCATTTCATTTCAGTTTGTTTTAGTAAAAAAGTAAAATCCTAACCCATCAAAAATAGTAAGATTAAATGAGAACTTACCAGTTTGAAGTTTGATCCTTATTTTATGAGGAGTTACGATGAGGGATTTCATGAAGAGCCCCGCCAGCACGCATGCGCGACATTCTTCAAAGCAGTGGTGTGAAATCACAGATAGTAGAACTGACTAGAGATAGTAAGATTAAGAGAAACTAATATACCAGTAGACCCTTTGATAGAGGGTTGGGAGCGGAGGGCACGGAATCCCTCATCGTAACTCCTCATAAAATAAGGATCCAACTTCAAACTGGTAAGTTCTCGTTTAATCTTACTATTTTACTTTGGAGTCACGTGAGTCATGAAGATTTCAAAGCTCTGGGATTTCATGCTCTGGAACCACGTCCATGCTCACACACTGCCGTAATAACTGATGGAGGAAGTATGTTAACGTATTTCAGACTTGAAACAGCTGAAAAACAATAATGTATTTATTAACACAAACAAAAAACCCCTGACTTCGGGAAACGTTCAGGGAACATAACTTAAAACAGTATCTGCAAACGTTGTGGGAGTGGCCACAGGTTTATTGTAAAACTGTTGAAATGTGCCTTCATTAGCCCAGACCGCTGTTGTGAGAACATGGTCCATGGGCACCTCCATGGTCCTCGCCGCTGATGTGGATGCAGCCCTGGTAGAATGAGATTTTAAAATATCAGTGTCTACCCCTGCTGCGCCCAACACCACCCTGAGCCACCTGGAAATAGTATGCACAGTTACCCTGTAGTGTGGGCGTTTAAAACTGATAAATAGAGCTACTTCCATTCCCCTGATATTTTGGGTGACATTTAAATAATCTCGGAGATGGGTGGCTATACAGAGGCGTACATCAATGGGATATGCCAAGAATTCCAATTTAAGACCGGTTGTTCCAGGTCTATGGTGTTTTAGTAACTCATCAATAAAGAAGGTTACCTTGGTGGGGGTCGAGACCATCCGGTCAAATTTCAGTTTGTGGAAGAGCTGTGATAAGTGTTAAAGAAGGAACTGCAGATGCTGGAGAATCGAGGGTACACAAAAGGCTGGAGAAACTCAGCGGGTGCCGCAGCATCTCAGGAGCTGTGATAAGTGCCATCAGCATCACCACTTTATAGGTGAGTTTTGCCAGTGGGAGTTTCAAAACTGGTGACCAACTCCTGAGTAGGGACAACACTACCCCAATATCCCAGGTCATAGTGTATCGTGGCCTTGGAGGGTTGGAATTGAAAATACCCCTCATTAGTTTTGACACAAATGGATGGGATCCCACTCCAAGTCTGAGGTAGGATGATAATGCACTACTTGCACTGTTGATGGCACTGCAGCTGAGGCCCTCAACATAGTGAAGGCCCGCGAAGAATTCCAGCACATCTGTGATGGTGGCAGAGTCGTAGGTGATATTAGTCCTGGAACAGAAGACCTCCCATTTACTTACATGGTAAGGTATTGTTTCCTTGTGGACTCTCTGCACGACGCCGTGATGATGCCCATGGTCCTGTTCGACAGCCCGAATTCCAGTAATCATAGAATCATAGAATCATAGAAAATAGGTGCAGGAGTAGGCCATTCGGACCTTCGAGCCTACACCGCCATTCAATATGATCATGGATGATCATCCAATTCAGTATCCTGTACCTGCCTTCTCTCCATACCCCCTGATCCCTTTAGCCACAAGGGCCACATCTAACTCCCTCTTAAATATAACCAATGAACTGGCCTCAACTACCTACTGTGGCAGAGAATTCCACAGACTCACCACTCTCCGTGTGAAAATGGTCTCTTCAGAACCTGCAAGCCCACAGGTTCAGATGACCATGGCACGGATAACTCTCCCCTGATATGGGATGTGACAGGCGGTTCAGGCATTTGGGAACCTGCACCTTCACCATGTCGAGGACCACCATGTACCATGGCTATGTAGGCCAGTCAGGTATTATCAGTATTCCTGATGCGGAATCTAACTGGATTTTCCACAATACCCGACTGATGAGGCAGAAAGGGGGAAATGCATAGAAGAACAAGTTCCCCCAATGTAGCGAGAAAGAGTCCATCGCTACTGCCCCAGGGTTTGGTTCCCAAGAGACATATGTTGGTATCTGATGGTTCAATCTGGACGCAAAGAGGTCGATATCAGGCGTTCCATACTGAGCTATAATGTTAGCAAATATTTGGGGGTTCAGCATCCAGTCGGTGTTGTCATTGAATATTCGTGACTTGGAGTCCGCCACAGTATTAAGCTTACCCGGAAGGTATGTAGTTGAAATCCAAATGTTTCTTTCAATGCAACAGTGCCAAATTATGTTTGCTAATTCATCACAAGATATCGACTTGATACCACCCATATGGTTTAAATATGCCACCACTATGGTATTGTCTAATGGTAGATGGACATGCGTATGATGCATATTCATACAGTAAGCCCATGAAATGCTCCCAGCATTTCCAAATAGTTTATACCTCGTGATTGGAGCAATGTAGATTCGTGCAAATCCCATCTGCTGCCACACCTAGAAGTGGTGTCGGTAGCTCCCCAGCCGTGGGTGCTGGCGTCAGTTTGCAACACGACTGAAGGGTTTGTAACTACGATGGGATTAAAACAATATCGGATGCTGCTAATCCACCATCATAGCTCATTTTATGCTTTGGTTGGTAGCTGCATAGGTCTATCAAAATGCCCAGCATTAGTTTTTAGTGCTGAGATTTTTGCTCTTTGCAAGTTTTGATAAAGCAATTGTCCAAATCGTGCAGCTGGAAATGTAGCTACAAGTTTCCCAATTACCTTGGCAGCATAGTCGGTTTTCTGGCGCAAGCAAGGCTATTACATGCCTCTATTATATCTGCTGCTTTGTTATTTGAGCAAGTGATAATCATATGATGAATCCCAGATACTCCATAACGACAGGAGGTGTTAACTTAGATTTGTCTGGATGGATGATGAACCCCAGGTTTTAGAATAGTGACTTGGTGGCTGTCACAGCTAATTTAGCCAATTCCAAAGTTTTCCCCACAATCAGTATGTCATCAAGATAGGCCATGACTATGTGGTTTTGTCTTTGTAGAGACACCAATGCTGGTTTCAATATTTTGGTAAATAACCTGGGGGCTGTTGTTAGTCCATTAGGCAGTGCTCTATACTGCCACAACTGCCCCATCCAAACAAATTTCAAATATCTGCGGTGATCTTTATGTTTAGGTACTGAATAGTATGCATCTTTTAGATCGATGCCTGGGGGCTGTTGTTAGTCCATTAGGCAGTGCTCTATACTGCCACAACTGCCCCATCCAGACAAATTTCAAATATCTGTGGTGATCTTTATGTTTAGGTACTGAATAGTATGCATCTTTTAGATCGATGCAGGCCATGAAGTACCCTCTGGAAATCAGTTGCTTGGCAGTTTCAAATGTTTCCATCTTGTAATGGGTATATTGCACAAAGGTATTCAGTTGATTTAAATCAATTATAATACGACATCCACCATCTTTTTTAGTTTTGGTGTTAGATACAAACTCAAGAGGTTCATGTACAGTTTTCCCTATTACCCCCTTGGTATATAATCTGAATAGTTCTGCATGTCCTTCCACTTTCTCTTTTTGAGAAAGCACAAATTTCCGGCTAGGTACATGTTGAACTGGGGGGAGTTGTTTGTTTATAAATTCAATTTCATAACCTTGAATACTATGCAATATAAATGGGTCAGAAGTTATGGAACTCCATGCATCCCCAAACAGACACAACCTAGCTCCCACTTGTGAGGTTATGCATGCAGAATTCCCAAGGGAACCAGACCCCCTGACCTCCATGGTTACCGGTGGGGCTTGGTCTTCTGTCCTTGGTTCTTGGGATGCTGTGGCGCTGTGGGGTGGGGTCGATGCATTTTCCAAGTGGGTCGCTCTGGGCCTTGGCCTAAAAAAGGCCTCTGTGGATGAGGCACGACCTTTGGGTTTTCACCCGTCACCCTATCGGGGTGAAAGCGGGGCCTGTTGGGAGTTGCATACGGATGCTGCCGTTGATATGCTGGTGGCCTGCTAGAGGAAGGCGGTTTTATCATGCCGACCGCTTTAGCTTCCTCATCTAGGTCTTTGACCTGTTTGGGCAGGTCATCCCCAAACAACAGGCTTGGTGACGGCGTAGCGCTGGCTTTACACAACCCCGCAAATTTGGGGTTGAGCGTGGGATGGATAGAGCTTTTTCTGAAGCAATTTATCTCATATTGCATGTTACAGAACAGGGCCAACGCATCTTGCTGCTCTTCCGTCATGCCCACATTGTAGATCTACCGCCATCGACTGATCTGGCAAATGCAGTAATCCCTGAGGTCAGTAGTTTGAGGATTTTATGAATCTTCAATTCTTGTGCCCTTATCCCAGGCCTTATATTCCCCCATATAGGTGTGTTAACGGTGGGTACATTCAGCAACACGCAATTCTCCGGGGCCAGGTACTTGCCTGTGGTCTTCGAAATTACCTGTTCCTGTAGTTGGTGTGTGGTCAGGTAATTATTGCTTGCAGCTAGCCGTGGCTGAAGAGGTTGCCCTTTCTGGGACGGCTGTGCAAATTTCGACAGCATCCCCAGAAGTTCCTCTTCCTGCATCCCATGCAATTTTGGGTCTTCGGTCAACCCCTCTTCCAAGTCAAGTAATCCCTGACTTCTGGCGCTCCCTTCCGAGGAGGGAGAGATGTTGGACAGTCCTGGAAAAGGGGCTGTCGATGACCTGTGTGATCCACGGGACACATGCTCCTGCTGGAGTAGGTCCCCCTGGAGCAGCTGCTCCATCATCTGCTCCATGCGAGCAATGCGATCGCCATCACTATCTGCGAACGGCAGGTCGTCTTCCCCAGATTCTGCTGAATCAATGGGGCTATTACCGCCCATCGGGGTGATGTCCATGGGACTGACGCGGTAGAAAGTCGGTGCCAGCCGCTCCAGCGGGGCTAGGCGACTCCCGCGCAGATCTGCCGCCTGTCCGTGGTCTTCCGGACTGAAGCGGTGGAGAGTCGGTGCCTGCCGCTCCTGCGGGGCTACACGACTTCCTGGTAGATCTACCGCCAGTCTGTGGTCTTCCGTACTGATGCGGTGGAGAGTCGGGGCCTGCCATATGAACGGGGCTGCCCGATTTCCGCACTTTTGTGCCACAGTCCGCGTTCGTGCGGACTGAAGCGGTGGGAAGTCGGGGTCTTGGCTTCCCCACTCCCGCGCGGTCCTATCACCAGTTCGCAGTTCCCTGGACTGTTGCGGTGGAGAGTCGGGTCCTGCCGACTGAGCGGGGCTCCCCGACTTCCGCGCCGTCTTCCCGGCACGAGGTACAGGTGCTGCCGAAAAATCAACGCTCAGCTCCGGGGATTTTGGCCGCTGACCTCGCTCCGAAGTCCCGTGGTCTTCAACGGCATGCTTAGAAGCAGCCCTCTTTTTGCTCCGTGTTCTCTCCATGAAGTCTCGTAAAGGATTTAACAAATACAAAGACCAACCAACTCAAGGTTATTAAAAACTTACCCGATGGTCCTATTTAAGATGCCGGCAGAGGAGCTGTGCTTCCCCCCCAGTTTGTCAACTGCAATGCGAGCGACGAAATGTCGCGCATGCGTGCTGGCGGGGTCTTCACGAAGTCACTCATGTGACTCCGAAGTAAAATAATATTTTTGTATTATTTTCCCTATCCACTCCCCCCCCACGCCCCCAGCCCCCCTCCTCCTTCCCTGAGGGCAGTTCCTTGCTGAAGTACAGTTACACAGATTTGAAAGGCTCACCTTTCGAAGGGGTAATTTCTCAGTTTTTAGTTTATATAAATCTAATTGTTCAAGAAGAATGAGAAGAGGAATTGATTTACTGAAGGCCATGACATTCATTGCCTCATTGGAAAATGGACTGTAAGGTCATAAGGTCATAAATGATAGGAGTAGAATTAGGCCATTCATCCTCGCAAGTCTACTCCAGCATTCAATCATGGGTGATCTATCCCTCCCTCCTAATCCCATCCTCCTGCCTTCTCCCCATAACCCCTGACACCCGTACTAATCAAAAATCTATCTATCCCTGCCTTAAAAATATTTATTGCTTTGGTCTCCCCATCCTTCTGTGGCAAAGATTTCCACAGATTCACCACCCTCTGACACACTTTCATCAGATCTTCAATTCCTTATCAATTAATAAAGAGTATTGATCTACATGATTTAAATTTGTGTACTTTTGTATGGTCTACGAGTCAACATTTTTTGATAGAACAAAGCTTGAAACAAATATCTTTGCTGATGCTGTAAAGGATACACCAGGAGTCTGAACTGCACTGCAAGCTCATTTTTAGTCAGCGTGACCATATGATGAGTTAGGTCCCAGATTTCAGGAGACTAACATCAAGCTATTTGTTGTTATGGAGACAATGCAGCTATTAAATTGACTGCAAGAACCATGCATCATCCGGTGTGATGCAAGCAATTGCAGTGAAGACAGTTACAGGGACACCTTCACTCAACAATGCAGATCATTGACAAAGATAGAGAGCAGCATATAGCCACAAAATTGAACTAATAATGATTATAATGGCATTGTTTAGTTTGAAGGTTATAACCATTACCATTTCAGAGCTTTTCATTACATCCATTTGCTTAACTCAGGTTTGTAATGGCCTTTATACCCTACAGGAAGACTCTGTTGCTCTTTTGCCAGCTGTTAAAGATGCTGTATTCATACTCAGAGATATAGCAACAGATTTGTTTGTTTCACATGAATGATCCATGCTTCTTATCAGTCAGTCACCAGAGTCTCTTCAATAAGGCAGGCGCCCAAGTGGAAGTAAAATCATTTCTATCTCTTTTAATTTAAAGATATTGAGACTAACCTACAAACCAATGAATAACTAGATAGGTGGATAATTTTGAGCTGAAGTGTATGTTCTTAATATAATAGTAAGATTAAACGAGAACTCACCTGTTCGAAGTTTGATCGTTATTTTACGAGGAGTTACGATGAGGGATTACGTGAAGAAGAGCCCGCCTCACGCTGGTAACGGCATAACTTCAAAGCAACGGCATGAAAAACACAGAACACCAAAGCCGGAGTAACATAGTAAGGCTCATAAAAAGACTTAGAACCACCATTTGATCATTTATTTTACGAGGGTGGGAGTGGAGGGCACGTAATCCCTCATCGTAACTCCTCGTAAAATAACGATCAAACTTCGAACAGGTGAGTTCTCGTTTAATCTTACTATTTTACTTCGGAGTCACGTGAGTGACTACGTGAAGAGTTTTAAAGCTTTCTGTGTTTTTTTTGTCGTAGAATTAATCCGTACGACAGTCCGGCTAAGTAAACACATACATGAGAAAGCAGACAAATGTTAGATCTTTTCACAATTAAGTTTTTTAATGCTGAAAGACCATATAATACCCTCCTTATATTTGAGGGAAAAATGATTACAAGTGACAAAAGATATCAGTGACTACACAACTGATTATAGCAATTAATAGCAAACAAAGCAGGTGATTATAGTGCTCCCAACACCGCGTGTCCAAAGCTTGTCATAGTGTGAACAGGTTTGTTGTAGAACTTTGAAAAAAGTTTCTTCTTTACTCCACCCTGCGATTTTTAAAAATATGCTCGAGAGATACGTCCCGCCCCTTCGCCGCGGACGTAGCTGCCGCCCTGGTGGAGTGAGATTTGAAGACATCAGTGTCTACTCCCGCTAAAACCAACACCTGTTTCAACCATTTTGAGATAGTTTGAACTGAAGCTTTTGTGTGTGGCTTTTTGTGCGTAAGCAGCAATGTCTTTTCGTTTCCTCGAAAAGTGTCCGTCACTTTAATACATTGGTTCAAATGTCTAACCACACACAAAGCAAGCTCAATATGAAAAGCTTGAAAGGTTACCTTTGTTCCAGATCTCCCTGGTCTACTTTGTTTGATCAGATCGTAAACATAGAATACAACGTTATCTGTAGTCACATGCATACAGTCTAAACGCAACATTTTGTAAAGTTTGCACTCTTTGGGCTGAGACCAGTGACATTAACATGACCAATTTCAATGTTAACCTATCCAATGACAACCCTTCAATTGGCGTCCATTCTCTAAGTAGAGCAAGTACTATGCTCACATCCCAAATCTCTGTATATCTAGGTTTTGGCGGATTCATGTGAAAAATTCCTTTCATGAATCGTGATATTAATGGATGCGACCCAATTGATTTCTCACCAGTCATAAGTCCTAAATAGACGACAAGGCACTGCGTGCAGTGTTAATGGCACTGTAAACTTAAATGTTGGCCAAAGCGCAAATTGGCAAGGAATTCCAAAACATGAGTAACATTCACAGAATCATCAGAAATATTTGACTGTGTGCAAAATTCTTCCCATTTCTTAATATGTGTCATATATTGTTTCTGTGTGCTATCTCGCCATGATGCGCCAATAACTGTCAAGTTTGGTCCGACAATCCCAGTTCCTGTAGTGGTCTGGTCAAAACCTGCAGATTAACAAATTCATATATGCATATAATGGGTAACCTTCATTTGTTACTGGATTAGTCAAGATATCACTACAGTTAGGAATCTGCATATACGGCTCTTTAATCATATTCAGCATAACTGGAACCAAGGTTGAGTTGGCCAATTTGGCACTACCAACAATCCGAAGCTGAATCTTGCTCTATTTTCTTCAAGCATCTCTGGATCAGAGCAAATGGTGGAAAAGCATAAAAGAACATTTTTCCCCAGTGTAATGAAAATGCATCTACTGCAACTGCGTCCGGATCGTGTTCCCAAGCACATAATGAGGCAATTGATGATTAAGCCTGGATGCAAACAAATCAATTTCTGGCAACCCAAATCGTCTAACAATATTCTTAAATATTTGCTGGCTTAAACATCCATTCCGTATTATCTTTAAAAATCCTGGACCTTTCATCTGCTACCACATTGTCTTTACCTGGAGTATAGCTTACTGAAATCCATATCTGCCGACCAATACACCATTGCCATATCTCATTGACCAGACAATCACATGATACTGATCCAACTCTCCCCATGTGATTAATGTAAACCACAGCTGTTTTATTGTCTAATTGTATTAACACATGCAGACCTGTTTAGCACAACAATATGCTTTAAGCCCATAAAAGGCCCCCAATAACTCCAAATAGTTAATACCATACTCTTGGAGAAACACACTTGTTCTTCAGTTTTCCATCTACCTCCACAACTGGAGGATAAATCTGTGGCCCCCCATCCGAGAGCACTAGCATCTGTATGTAAAACCATTTCAGGGCTGTTTAATCATAATATTTATTAGCAGCTTGTGGACATTTTCCTTTTTTTAACCCACCATTGTAATTCCAATACAGCTTCTTTTGTTAATTACATAGGCCTGTCAAATGGCCTGCCTTCTCTTTGAGAGCTTGTATCTTTTACCTTCGAAGATATCGATAAATGTAATGGACCAAATTCTACTGCAGGAAATGCTGCTAGCAGTTCACCAATGGTTGTCACCATTTCTCGGATGGAAGGATAAGGTTTTGAATGAGATAATGACAAGTTACCAAAATATCATCGACTTTATCTGTTGGTAAAGGTATTAACATAGTCACTGAGTTTAATTACAAACCCCAAAAGTAAATTGTTTGTGCTGGCTGCAGCTGGGGCTTAATTAGATGAATTAAGAACCTTAGCTTACCACAAAGCTTTAGTAAACTGAAACTGAGTCCTCAGCTGACTCCTGATAATCACTAATGACCAAATGTCATTGAGATAAGCCATAATGATGTGCATTTTGTGCTCTAATTGGGCTAAACTGGTTTCAACAGTTCGTAAAGAGTAAAAAGCTGAACTCAGTCCATTTGGCAAAGCTTAACTGCCATAATTGTCACAACCAATTAAAATTTAAGTACCACCGAAACCTGATGCATAGGTACAGAATAATAGGCGTCTTTTCATCAATCTTAGCCATATAACAACCTGCTGAATTAAATATTTTGCAGTATCAATGTCTCCATTTGAACATGTTTGTATTCTACAAACTTATTTTAGACCTGTAAGGTCCAGAATACTTCTGCAACCATCATCTGTAATGCCTTCTAACATTAAAGACAAATTTATGCTCGTGTTCAAAATCTTTTCCATTACCCCTTTTCCAGATAATTAGGCAATGTGGACATAAATCTCTGCTTTTTCAATTGCAGAAAACACGAAAACATAAGCAGGTTTATTCTGTACAGGAGGATTAACCTCTTTTTTTTTAAAAGTAATAGTAGTTAATGAAACTGGTCGTAATATACTGATCAAAAAATAATAGTAAGCCAGTCTTAATAAACTTTTTTTGTAATCTCCCTCTAACTGGAGATTAATCCGCAGTTTCTTTAAGCAGAGAACAAGTCTTTAATTCCTCTGCATATGAGCGTGGTGGTCTCCTTATCCCCTGAATTCGGGTAAGTATTTGGTTGTGCAATACAATAAAACTTCCTTGACATATTTCTGCCTCTATTTCCAATATCAAATCCCCTTCTGGGCGAAAATACCTTTTCGTCCAAAGACGAAGGTTTCATGCAGCTAAAATATTTAGCTTTTCATCCAATTTCAATAAGTTAGGCAGATTACTCCAAACAGATAACCAAGAGCTTAAACACCACTTGCTCGACACAGGTATGCAACCTTGGGTGAAAAATGGGCCAAATAGCCATTTATTTTATACAAAATTTCATAGAAAGAATTGCACAATAGCGTCTTTATTTTATGTTTTCCTTTCATCTGCCCAAAAGCCATAATAGCAGCAGAATAATTTGTGAGGATTTTTAAACCTCACTATTTGACGCTCTCATATTTGGAGTCATGGATGCCCATATTAACGGATAAACCGTAGGCTCTTCCAATGAGGCACAATTTCCTGTGCTGTGCAATTTTAATATTTCAATCATCACAGAATCATGAAGTTGGTGAGATACCATATATATATGTTGGCAGCTAGTTTTTCTTCCATACCTCACCACTTCTTTCATATATACAAAACCTTTTGCTATTCCAGGCATCTTTGGCCTCTTTTAATATTTTTTCATTTTATTTTTATTTTTATTTTGTGGTGTGCTTTCAAAATGCAAATCACCATCACAGGGTCTGCCTTCTGCAGCCCTAAATCAATTGGGATTTCATCCCATGAGACTTCTTCCGGCCCAAATCCTGGGTCCGGAGTTCCAACTTCCATTTAGGCCCATGGCCATATTCAGAATAATTAAACCCCTCAGGGCTATTCTTAGGAACCTTCAGGGTACTTGACCCTAGTCTCATAATTATTTGGAGAACTTTCTCCATATGCTCCATAATCAGTTCCACATAGTTTTACTTATCTGGAGGACTTTTCAATGTCAGAGTCATCAGAACCACGGGCCTCTCAGATTTTTTATTTTATTTTATTTTCCATTTTTCATATTCGGGAGCATTTCTCTCCGTGGTTATCATTTTGTAAACTAATTCGCTAACGGGTATATCTACGGCCACCGGTATCGAACCGGCTCCGCACTAGCTTTCCCATATATTTTATTTTTCACCCCAGGAAGCATTTAACCCGCGAATATACGTTTACTTCATCATCTGTGCTTATCCAGCACTAATATGACTCTGACCTGATTTAATTATTTCCTATACTGCTGGACCTACCCAGCGCCCGCTAAGAAATCCCAACTTTACTTGTTCTTACCTGCGGGCCGTTCCGACCTGCTGCGAGGAGCTGCATCCTTACTGCAGCTCCACCTTCCGCCGTCAGCGTCGACGTCATGCCGTTACCATCAGCGTGAGGCGGGCTCTTCTTCATGTAGTCACTCACGTGACTCCGAAGTAAAATTGAGATTATAGTGCTAGTTTCCCAGCACTAGCATGTATGGGGGAATGCCTCTTTCAATGGTCCATTGTGAAATTATGTCGTTCAGTCAGGTTTAAGAGATATCTACCAACTTACAGCAGTGCCTGGCTACTGGTGAGGAAGATTTTCCAGCATCTTAGGATGAGGTTCTGAGTTTCATCTTGATCTGCCTAGATCATGTGACATTTCTCTTTGCGCTTTGTGTGGATTATCTTTCAACTGGTTGACATTCTGATACCCCCCGCAAGGATGCATTTTCAGTCTCCAACTATAATCACCATAAACTCACATCTGTGCAGCCAAATTCTGCTCTAACTTCATCGACACCACTGTAGCGGGCCGGACCACGATCAATAGAAACATCGAAACATAGAAAATAGGTGGAGGAGGAGGTCAGTCGGCCCATCGAGCCAGCACCGCCATTCATTGTGATCATGGCTGATCGTCCCCAATCAATAACCCGTGCCTGCCTTCTCCTACTATCCCTTGACTCCACTAGCCCCTAGAGCTCTAACTAACTCTCTCTTCAATCCATCCAGTGATTTGGCCTCCACTGCCCTCTGTGGCAGGGAATTCCACAAATTCACAACTCTCTGGGTGAAAAAGTTTTTTCTCACCTCTGTCTTAAATGGCTTCCCCTTTATTCTAAGACTGTGGTCCCTGATTCTGGACTCGCCCAATATTGGGAACATTTTTCCTGCATCTAGCTTGTCCAGTCCTTTTATAATTTTATATGTTTCTATAAGATCCGCCCTCATCCTTCTAAACTCAAGTGAATACAGTCCCGCCATCCCAGGGGGGGAGGGGGGAGGGGGTCAATCTTGATGCGTGAACCGATACGCTACACTGCCTCAATCACAGGATGTCCTCCTCAAATTATGAGACCGCAAAAACTCTGTAAGCCAATACTCGCAATACTCCAGATGTGGTCTTACCAGAGCCCGATACAACTGCAGAAGAAACTAGAGTAAAAATAGGGGAATATAGCAGATGAATATGTGGCTTGAAAAATGGTGCAAGGGGGAGGGATTCAAATTCCTTAGGCATTGGAACCAGTTCTGGGGGAGGTGGGACCAGTACAAACAGGACGGTCTGCACCTGGGCTGGAATGGAACCAATGTCCTTGGGTTAGTGTTTGCTAGTGCTGTCAGGGAGGATTTAAACCAATGAAGCAGAGGGATGGTTTAGGATCATGAGCAACACAGAGGGTGTAAAATGAGGGTAGAAGTAATAAGTAGCATGGTGAAAAGTAAAAGTGGCAGGCAGAAAAATACAAAAGGGCCACTTTTCAACATAATTGTATAAGGGGTAAGAGTGTTGTAAAAAACAAGCCTGAAGGCTTCATGTCTCAATGCAAGTAGCATTCGTAATAAGGTGGATGAGTTGAATGTGCAGATAGTTATTAATGAATATGATATAGTTATGATCACGGAGACATGGCTCCAGGGTGACCAAGGCTGGGAGCTGAATATCCAGGGATATTCAATATTCAGGAGGGATAGACAGAAAGGAAAAGGAGGTGGAGTAGCGTTGCTGGTTAGAAAGGAGATTAACACAATAGAAAGGAAGAACATTAGCTTGGAGGATGTGGAATCGACATGGGTAGAGCTACGAAACACTAAGGGGCAGAAAACGCTGGTGGGAGTTGTATACAGGCCACCTAACAGTAGTAGTGGAGTTGGGGATGGCATCAAACATGAAATTAGAAATGCTTGCAACAAAGGTAAAACAGTTATACTGGGTGACTTCAATCTACATATAGATTGGGTGAATCAAATTGGCAGGGGTGCTGAAGAAGAGGATTTCTTGGAATGTATATATGATAGTTTTCTAAACCAACATGTAGAGGAACCAATGAGAGAGCAGGCTATTCTAGACTGGGTATTGAGTAATGAGGAAAGGTTAGTTAGCAGTCTTGTTGTGCGTGGCCCCTTGGGCAAGAGTGACCATAATATGGCTGAGTTCTTCATTAGGATGGAGAGTGACATTGTTAATTCAGAAACAAGGGTTCTGAACTTAAAGAAAGGTAACTTTGAGGGTATGAGACATGAATTGGCCAAGATAGACTGGCAAGTGATTCTTAAAGGGTTGACGGTGGATATGCAATGGAAGGCATTTAAAGACTGCATGGATGAACTACAAAAAATGTTCATCCCAGTTTGGCAAAATAATAAATCAGGGAAGGTAGTGCATCCGTGGATAACAAGGGAAATCAGGGATAGTATCAAAACAAAAGATGAAGCATACAAATTAGCCAGAAAAAGAAACCTACCAGAGGACTAGGAGAAATTCAGTCCAGCAGAGGAGGTCAAAGGGCATAATTAGGAAAGGGAAAATAGATTATGAAAGAAAACTGGCAGGGAACATAAAAATGGACTGCAAATGTTTTTATAGATATGTGAAGAGAAAAAGGTTAGTTAAAACAAATGTAGGTCCCTTGCAGTCAGAAACTGGTGAATTGATCATGGGGAACAAGGACATGGTGAGACCAATTGAATAACTACTTTGGTTCTGTCTTCACTAAGGAAGACAAATAATCTGCCGGAAATAGCAGGGGACCGGGGGTCAAATGAGATGGAGGAACTGAGTGAAATCCAGGTTAGCCGGGAAGTGGTGTTAGGTAAATTGAATGGATTAAAGGCCGATAAATGCCCAGGGCCAGATAGACTGCATCCCAGAATTCCTTTAGGAAGTAGCCCCAGAAATAGTAGATGCATTAGTGATAATTTTTCAAAACTCTTTAGATTCTGGTGTAGTTCCTGAGGATTGGAGGGTAGCTAATGTAACCCCACTTTTTAAAAATGGAGGAGAGAGAAAACGGGGAATTACAGACCAGTTTTAGTCTAACATCGGTAGTGGGGAAAATGCTAGAGTCAGTTATTAAAGATGGGATAGCAGCACATTTGGAAAGTGTTGAAATCATTGGACAAAGTCAGCATGGATTTATGAAAGGTAAATCATGTCTGACGATTCTTATAGAATTTTTTGAGGATGTAACTAGTAGAGTGGATAAGGGAGAAGCAGTGGATGTGTTATATCTGGACGTTCATAAGGCTTTCGACAAGGTCCCACATAAGAGATTAGCATACAAACTTAAAGCACACGGTATTGGGGCTTCAGTATTGATGTGGATAGAGAACTGGCTGGCAGACAGGAAGCAAATAGGAGTAAACGGGTCCTTTTCAGAATGGCAGGCAGTGACTAGTGGGGTACCGCAAGGCTCAGTGCTGGGACCCCAACTATTTACAATATATATTTATGATCTGGATGAGGGAATCGAATGCAACATCTCCAAGTTTGTGGATGACACGAGGCTGGGGGGCAGTGTTAGCTGTGAGGAGGATGCTAGGAGGCTGCAAGGTGGCTTGAATAGGTTGGGTGAGTGGGCAAATGCGTGGAAGATGCAGTGTAATGTGGATAAATGTGAGGTTATCCACTTTGGTGGCAAAAACAGAAAAGTAGACGCTTATTTGAATGATGGCCGATTAGGAAAAGGGGAGAAGCAAAGAGACCTGGGTGTCATGGTACACCAGTCATTGAAAGTAGGCATGCAGGTGCAGCAGGCAGTGAAGAAAGCGAATGGTATGTTTGCATTCATAGCAAAAGGATTTGAGTACAAGAGCAGTGAGGTTCTACTGCAGTTGTACAGGGCCTTGGTGAGGCCATACCTGGAGTATTGCGTACAGTTTTGGTCTCCTAATCTGAGGAAATACATTCTTGCCATAGAGGGAGTTCAGAGAAGGTTCACCAAACTGATTCCTGGGATGGCACGACTTCCATATGAAGAAAGACTGGACAGACACGGCTTGTACTCGCTGGAATTTAGAAGATTGGGGGGGGATCTTATAGAGATTTACAGAATTCTTAAGGGGTTGGACAGGCTAGATACAGGAAGATTGTTCCCGATGTTGGGGAAGTCCAGAACAAGGGGTCACAGTATATGGATAAGGGGGAAGTCTTTTAGGACCAAGATGAGAAAATAATTTTTCACAGAGAGTGGTGAATCTGTGGAATTCTCTGTCACAGTAGGTAGTTGAGGCCAGTTCATTGGCTATATTTAAGAGGGAGTTAGATGTGGCCCTTGTGGCTAAAGGGATCAGGGGATATGGAGAGAAAGCAGGTACAGGATACTGAGTTGGATGATCAGCCATGATCATATTGAATGGTGGTGCAGGCTCGAAGGGCCGAATGGCCTACTCCTGCACCTATTTTCTATGTTTCTATGTTTCTAACCTATACAGAAATCCTCTTGTTATGAAGGCCAACATTCCATTAGCTTTCTTCACTGCCTGCTGTACCTGCACGCCAACTTTCAGTGACCAGTGTACAAGGACACCCAGGTCTCACTGTACCTCCCCCTTACCTAACCTAATGCCATTGAGATAATGCCCCCTTGTTTTTTCCACCAAAGTGGATAACCTCACATTTATCTATATTATACTGCATCTGCCACGCATCTGCCCACTCACTCAACCTGTCCAGGTCACCCTGCAACCCCGTAACATCCTCTTCACAGTTCACCCTGCCACCCAGTTTTGTGTCATCCTCAAACTTGCTATTGTTGCTCCTAATTCCCTCTTCCTAAATCATTAATATATGTGGTAAACAGTTGCGGCCCCAACACCGAGCCATGCGGCACTCCACTCGCCACTGCCTGCCATTCTGAAATGGACCCGTTCACTCCTACTCTTTGCTTCCTGTCTGCCAACCAATTTTCAATCCATGTCAACACCATATGCTCTAATTTTAGTCACCAGTCTCCCGTGCAGGACCTTATGAAGGCTTTCTCAAAGCCTAGTTGCACTACATCCACTGGCTCCACTTCATTCATTTTACTTGTCACATCCTCAAAAAATTCCAGAAGATTAGTCAAGCATGATTTTCCTTTCATAAATCCATGCTGACTTGGACTAATCCTTTTACTGCTATCCAAATGCCCCATTATTACCTCTTTAATAATTGACTCCAGCATCTTTCCCACCACTGAAGTCAGGCTAACTAGTCTGTAATTCCTCGTTTTCTCTCTCGCTCCTTTTTTTGAAAAGTGGGATAACATTAGCTATCCTCCAATCCACAGGAACTGATCCTGAATCTATTGAACATAATGAGACGGAGTACAGGAAGGAGATAGAGAGCCTACTATCATGGCGTCAGGCCAATGACCTCTATGAAGGTGTTAGTTAACGACGTCAGGATGCATGGTGGAGTACAACGCCATGCCCAGGAACTTGAAGCTGTTGACTCTCTCCTCCACCGTTCAGCCGATGAAGCCGGGTGTAACGTCCCTCAGTCTCACATACCTCTCATGAGACATGGCTCCTTCTCAGCCCCACTTAACTAATCTAGCTATATTTTTTATCTTAAGACTGGATATATATTGTAAGTTGTAAGTTCTTCTACGTCAGTGGCCAGGCAGGTTGCTGGAGAGGTGGGCCCATCAACATAAGAAAGTAAAATATGCAGAATCTATGCAGGGTCTATTGTTAATATGCTTAATATGGGAATGCAAAAGCAGGATTTTGGCTCAAGCACAGGACATAGCTGTGTCCTATCATTCAAAGCATTTAATTTGAGCAACACACAACATGCTGGAGGGACTCAACTGGTCAGGGAGCAATTGTGGAGGGAATGGACAGATGACGTTTAAGGTTGGGATCTTTCTTCAGACTGAAGAAAGGTCCCGACTTGAAATGTCACCTGTCTATTCCCTCCCCACATTCAGCCTGGCTCACTGAGTTTCTCCAGCAGTTTGTGTTTTGTTCGAGGTTCCAGCATCTGCAATCTTGTGTGACTTCATTTAATTTGAGTGCCTATTCTGCAATAAAATGGATTAAACCTTCACCGTTGTTTGATTTTAAGCATATAAACACATTACCATGATTATCATAGCTGAACAGTTTAATTCAATAAATGCAATAAATGCAAATAGATTAGTATTTGGCCAAAGTTGTCCTTTATTTGTGAAAGGAGGAAAAGTAGCCCTGAATTTATCTAACTGACGTGTGATGACTGTGTGTCAAATTGACAGAATGGAAGGTGATGGCTGACATATTTTTGAATGGTCCATCAAATGAATCCATCAGCCTACTTTACATCAATGGTTTCCGCGAGTCAGGTTTGTAAATTGCTGCTGTAAATTACCGCAGCTGCACAGTACTATCTCTGCTTCATTTTGACACCAATTCTGCAGTAACTCCTTGTAAACCATTCAATTGCCAGCACAATACCTTGGAAAGGATATATAGAGGTAGAAATATATTCTCAGCCTCATGTGCTAAATGCAGAACCTGATGTTGTGTTGCACTCCTCTTTCACTTGAACCTACATTTTAAAGTAGTTCATTGTACAAATGCTGCTGTTTTTATATACTTACTGCATGGGATTAATGCTGTTTTTCTACCCTACTGATATTCGAGAGGGGCTGAGAGTATCCACCATTATGAATAGGAACAACAAAATTCTTAAGGGCCTGTCCCACTTACGTGTCCTTGGCACGCAAATTATGCAACCTCGTGGTTGTGTTAAGCCGCGACGGTCCTGTAAAGGTCGCGTGCGACTTCATTCGACCGCACGGCAGTCTGGAGCGCGTGACGTCATTTGAAGATGGACTCAAAATGCTGGAGTAACTCAGCAGGATCTCTGGAGAGAAGGAATGGGTGACGTTTCGTGTCAAGACTCTTCTTCAGTCTGAAAAGAAGGGGTGGATCCGAACCCCAACGGCCGTGGGCCCCTGGCCGAGTTCGGTGATCGTTTGCCTGCTTCTGCTGATGTTCGAGGTGATACGTTGCGTCGCACCAGGGTCTTGGGCCTGTCCCACTTTGGCCGTCAGTTATGCGACAGGCCGTTGGCGCGCAAAGACTTTTTTCGCTACAAAAATTTCGGAGCCCTGCGCGATGTCGCGCACAACTACATACCCCTCTGCGCTTCTCAGTGGGACCGGCCCCACGCGGCCATACGATGCCCGTGCGCCTCAACGTGACCATAAGGTCGCGTAATTTGTGTGCCAAGGACACACGTAAGTGGGACAGGCCCTTTACTTTGTGGCACCACCCAGTGGTTAGGCTGCTTATTGGGCGAACCCTCGGCCCTTGGACTGGCAGGGTCACGTGACTGGGTTTGGGGGGGAAGAAGTCGTCAAGTGGCTTAGGGGTGTGCCCAGTGCTATATATAGAACTTTGGGAGAACCCCAAAACCCTGTGTGAGCTGTTCTTTGTTCAACTTAATAAAGATCACTTTGTTTAACAATACGTGTCTCGCTATAACTTGCACCAGCTCTGCAGGCACATTGACACAACACATTAAAAAAATTACGATAAATTATCAGTTAATCTGAATAAACCAGATCTGGATAGAGAAAAATCCAAATTACAGAGTGCAAACTTCGTAGTGCAAGGCCGTGGAGGTTTCGGTGCTGAGGGAGGGTTGTGATTAGGGCTGTGCAGGGTGGTTAAAGTACCTAACATTTGATAAGAAAAAGCTGTTCTTGAATGTGAAGGTAATGGTTTCATGGCCCTGTCTCACGGTGCGAGTTGACCCACGAGGTACCCCGAGTGACAGACTCGTGGTTGTGCACGATATCCCAAGTTGATGTTCAAGTGTTTGAACCGAGTTCCCACGGGTATGGTATACTGCGATGTTCCAAGTTCGTCTCCCGTTTACTCTTGAGCTGACAAAGTTCGTCTCCCGTTAACTCTTGAGCTGACAACGTCTCCTGAAAAGTGACACAGTGTTTCTAACAGGAGTGACTCTGATACCCACTATATAGACTCGATGGGCTCAACAGGTCCAGTGTCAAAATGAAATATGAGGCATTCTGCGATTCGTCCGTGCGCTTGTTCACGCTGGATATCGGGGCCAGATCTCGCTTTCAAAGTTCATGGTAGAAAAACGAGAGGGGATATGAGATGAAGCTTTGTTAGTGAAGAAATGGGTAATTGTGATTGGCTGCATATTTGGCCCATGTGCATGTTCTTTACCAAATTCCTAGCATAAGCAGCCCTGCCCGGATCTGTCAGTACCAGGGAGTATGAGAACAGGTGGGACGGGCGGGCAGGCAGCAAGTGGCAGGGAAGTTGGCCAGGAGTGGGGGCATCATGTACACATTAGCCAGCTCAACTCATACATGTTGGACACATACATGTGGTGCAGCTGCAGGATCAGCAACAGCCATTGCAGGACGGTGGCTTAGTGGACAGTCACACAGGGATTAATAACACCAGTGTGTGGAGGAGTGCTGCAAACAATGCTACTTGGTGCCACTGCAGAAGGGAATCAGGGGGTATGGAGAGAAGGCAGGTACGGGATACTGAGTTGGATGATCAGCGATGATCATATTGAATAGCGGTGCAGGCTCGAAGGCTGAATGGCCTAACTCCTGCACCTTTTTCTATGTTTCTAAGTTTCTATATATGTATATATTCTCTCTCTCTCTCTCTCTCTCTCTCTCTCTCTCTCTCTCTCTCTCTCTCTCTCTCTCTATCTTGTCTCTCTCTGTCCTCTCTCTCTCTGTCTCTCTCTCTGTCTCTCTCTCTCTGTCTCTCTCTCTCACTCTCTCTGTCTCTCTCTCGTTTTATATATAGGCAATATAATTAGGCAATAATAGTTATATATAGTAGGCAACCCAGGAACCACACGCAAAGTAATATACAGCACATGGTCATGTGCATGTGTGTATATATATATAGACATGTCCATGTGCTGTATATATACTTTGCGTGGTTCCTGGGTTGCCTACTGCTGAGTAACTCCACGAGCGGGGAGCAGGGGAAGGGGGGGGGGGGGGGACGGGGTTGGCGAGTCGGTGAAAATATAGCTCCAGCTGGAATATAAGAAGAGATAAAACAAAAACACAGAAAGCAAATAGTAACTTAACAGGGGAAGTAGGGCATATTGTGTGTGTGGTGTGCGCGCTACTGAATACTTTCTATCCAGTGTCTCCGCTGCAAATTGCAATGCATACGACGTTTGATATTTAGACAAACTTAATTTTATTTCCAGTTTTGCATTTTTAGTTTGTTCCACACATTTAATTAGTTTTAATCTCTCCAGAAAAAAACCTGAAAGTGGAGATGGTTCTCATACATAAAGCCCAAGAGATGGCTTCTTGATTCTAACGAGTGTTTGGGAAAAATAGACACAAAAGGCTGGAGTAACTCACGGGATAGACAGCATCTCTGGAGAGAAGGGATGGGTGACGTTTTGGGTTGAGACCCTTCTTCGACTGGTGTTTGGGAAACGTGGATTAGGTTTGTGTTTCGGGGGCGAGGGGGGGAATACATTCGCCTTTTTCTCTGATTTCAGAATGAATGCTTGTTGACACACATAACACAGAGAAGGGGGATCGCTGCGTTTAGGTCTGAGGAGAAGGGAGCCAAGAAGTTCTCGATTTTCCCTGGCGATAGTTTCACTTTTTTTGCATTTTTCCTTCTCCTCTGCCGCCTGTCCCGCTGACTACTTTTTGTGTCAAAGTCGTCTTGTTCAATCTCATTTCATTACAACTTTCAGCTCTGGATACCCGCGTTGATCCGCGCGTATTTCAGCATTTATTTTCTCAAGCCTCTTTACCTCCCGGAGCCACATGTAACTTAACCACATGTAATTACTCCAGCATTTTGTGACTAACTTTGGTTCAGTCCCTTTAAAGATTATAAGAAAGTTCCTACGATAGACTCACGAGACACTAAGGTAAACGCACGGGCCATTACGTTATTGCAACGAGTTTAAATGTTTCCATTTTTAACTTGAACAGTTAATTTGACTCGTGGAAAAAATCAAACATGTTTGATTTTTTTCACGAGTTAACAAGTTTCCCGAGTACCTGCCGTTAGCGCCACGAGTGGACAAGTTGATCGCGCGAGTTCCGACGTTGCCGCTACGTTCATCGTACGTGATCACCACGAGTGAAAACTCCGGGTCACTCGTGGGCCAACTCGCAATGTGAGACAGGGGTTTTAGGCTCCTGTACCTTTTTCCATAAGGTAACAATGAGATAAGAGCATGGCCAAGGCAGTGTGGACCTTTGATTAGCTGCCCCTTAAGGCATTTAATTATGTTCAAGTTGAAGAAATTACTTTGCTATTTTCTTGAGTACACTAAATTAAAAAAGTTTAATTGAAATTTAAAGATGTATAAAGGGACGGAGAAAAACAATTTCCCCTGCTTCGTGAACTATAAGACAAGGATCCCTAGAAGCGGATCAAGGTCATTTATTGCTTTTGAAGAATAATGTTATTGAAGCAAGATCAATTAAAAAAAAATCTAAACTGGGATAGATTTTTTGTTGGAAAGAATACTGAGGGATTCGGAACCATGGTGGGTAAAAGGAGTTAAGCCATGGATAAACCATTATTTAATTAACTGGTATAAAGACTCAAAAGTTTTGTATGGACAACCCCTTTGTTTCTAACTAAAGAATTTTAATTAAACTTAACAGTCTACAATTTTCTCTCAGATTCACGAGTAACAGAGTACAAAGCATGTGTCGTGTCTGACAAGAAGTGGGTGAACACCATCCATACCCTGTTGTCATCCAAGACACGTTGTTCACGATAAGTTCTGTGCCTCATAAATACTGGGCGTCACCATGTTGACAGTAATGGCATGACCTAAGAACCAGCAGCAGTTTAGTGAACAGTCACTGCCAAAAATTCATGTGTGTTGTGTTAAATAATAGTGAGATATGCACAAGGTTGTGCTGGCTATCCTAATGGGCCTGTCCCACTTAGGCGACTTTATAGGCGACGCAGGAGACTTTGCAGTCACCACATGGTTGCCACATGTTCGCGGATGATTGCCGGGGAGTCGCCTTCATGGTCGTGAGGAGTTCCCACATTCCCACATTTTAGGAATTAGTCGCGGCCTCATTATGGTTGCCGAGAATTTTTCAACATGTTGAAAAATTAACGGAGTCTAGAATGAAGTTGCCATGGAGTGTAACGCGAAATTCTTGGGTCGCCAGGAGGTCCTGGTGGGTTGCCAAGCGGTCAAAGGTTCTCGGAGGTTCTCGTAGGTTGGAGCCGGTGCTGACCGATGAATTTCATTGACTCATTGGGGGAAAAAAAGGTAAGCAGTATTTTTCAGAACCAAGGAGCCAACCGGTAATGTTAAATGTCCACCGAGCTTCACAGCCGTGTATCTCTAACTTCTTAAAAGTTGTCTCCACTCCTTCTCCCCCCTCATTTTTTAAAGGACTTACCGTACACTGTGCTTTAGCTGTCTTAATTAAAGTGCCAACCTTCCGGTTCATCGGGGTGTGTGTCTGTTTCACCTTGGCTTTGCCCCATTGGAATTTTTTAGACAGCGCTCCCCCACTTGCCCTCGCCTCCTGCT